>CM053609.1:96721796-96765777 GCA_028646535.1 Procyon lotor
TCAAAGAATGGCTCTGTGATTGGAGATATATTCTGGGTCCTGTGACCAGTAGTTGGTCCTAACCTTTTTTCTAAGGACTATCATCCTTTCTTTCTCCCCTTCCCACCATTGGTAGAAACTGGGTTTTGTGGATGCACACTGCCTGTGTGGCTCTTTCAGAAGATGGCTTCTCTCCTGCTTCTGCCTCCCCCCTCCCCTCTCCACCAGCTCCTCACGGCACGTCGGTCATGCATTATTGATGACCTTCGGCCCCTTCTCCACCCCAGTGTTCCAGAAGCCTTGTGCACCGCTGAGTGGAGACAGGTGCCAGGCCTTGTGGGGGGCCAGGACTGCTGCTCCAGGATGCTGGGGCTCCTTTCTCTTCCTGGCCGCCAGAGCGGACCCCTGGCACCCGAGGTAGGACCGCGGCCAGGATCCAGCCAGTATAGGGAGGGTTTGTTTCTCTCCTCTGTTCTTGAGGAAGTAAAAGGTTAAACTGTTCATTTTAAAAGACCCCCTGGGTATAAAGTACTGACATTTGTCTTTCTGGAGTGGGCTGATTCCTAGGTTCTTGACCTTTACTCCAGCACATCAGCTTCCCATTCCTTAGAGTGGTTTCCTTTACTTCCCATTTGGTCAGGACAAAGGAGGCCAGTGTGGGTCATTAGCTTAGTTATGGGGGACAAGTGCTACAGGAAAGGAGACATTCTCTTTGTTCCCCCCCTTCTTATTCAACCAAGTGTTGACAAGATACACCTGGGTGAATAATTTCCACAGAATGCCCTTTCTGAAGATTCTCTGCCTGAAGATTCTGTGGGGGAGCCTGGGGCACCCCGCTGGGACCTCTCAGTCTTCACATTTGTATGCATAATTGACACACATTGCGCTCCATCCACACGTCCACAGTCGGTATCTCCTGAGGCTTCCCATGACCCAGGCTACTGCTTCAGGGAATATTAGCAAGCCAGGCCCTTCCGGGGACTCATATGACTTTGGCTTCTTCCATGATGGTCAGATTTCATATTTGAGCATTCAGAATTCACAAGGACCAAGGGAATGTTAGCCAAAGACAATTAGATGTCTACTTGCCAGTTCCAGAAAGTTAAACCAAGGGGCGCCTGGGTGGCTCAGTCATTAAGCGTCTGCCTTCAGCTCAGGTCATGATCCCAGGGTGCTGGGATCGAGCCCCACATCAGGCTCCCTGCTCGGCAGGAAGCCTGCTTCTCCCTCTCCCACTCCCTCTGCTTGTGTTCCCTCTCTTGCTGTGTCTCTATCAAATAAATAAATACAATCTTAAAAAAAGAAAAAAAGGACTCTGCTGTGTCCCAGGCACCGGGCAACCTTGTCTTAGAATTATTCTAAGAAGTAAGGGAGTGATTCGTGCGATCACTCTAGCTAAGGAGTGAGGAGAGAAGGGGAGACCATCTTTTGAGTCCTAAACTCACTCCTACAAGGGACAAGACACCTAAAGCTTTTTGAGCCTTGCTCAGAATTGTGTCACAAAATGAACAGTCCTTTGCTCCACAAAATATTTTAATGAAAGCCAAACAGAGATTAAGAGTCTCATGTACTACTGGTCCTACCTAGTTCACATCTTCAAACGCCTTTAATAATCTCCATTATGTGGCTATGTGATTTTTATCACACAACCTCAGACTCTTACAATTTTTAAATAATTCACCACCAAGAACCAGTGTCAGAACTAAATGCTAATAAGATTTGGTCTGGAAGACTAGCATGGTAAGATCATTAATGTTTAATGCACTCACATCAAAGTGGGATAATCCTGCTACTGAAGGTCAAGAAAGCCTTTTTCAAAAAAAATAAAGAGGAGAGAAAACATTGTCGGTGTTCCTTTTCTTTCCCCCACCCAAATGAATCTAGCATAAACTTATTACAGCCAAGCCCGGCATAGACATTTCCTGGTGATCTGGCAATTCCCCTTGCGTGATTCTTGTCATCTGTCTCTTTCCTCTTCCTCTTTGTTTCTAATGATGATGATGAAAAGCTTCTCTAGTATATACCGCCTCTTCCAAGTGTTCGGTCATTATCCCTCCAAAAGACCGCTGTTTCGTTTTATAACAATCGTTGATATACACAGCCCATTTGCATACAGAATTGTGGTTTGGTTTCAGAGCCATTGTAATAGAAGTTTCACTTCTGATGGGAAAAGGAAGAATGACCTTCAGCAATATAGTAGGAAATTGCAAAGAGTTCTGCTCCCTGTTCCCTTGCTAAATCAAAAGATTACAAGGGTCAAGATCGATTTCTTCATTTTCTTTAGGCAGTATTCTGAAGAGGCCCCAGCAGAAAACTCCAGCCCTAGGATTTCTGGTAATTGAAAAAAGAAGCAACTGTTCTTGGATACCACGTAATGCCCATTACGTGGGGGCAGGGGTAGCCTGGAGTTTTGGGTCTAGTTGGCTTGTGCTATTCAGGGATGGCCCCTGCGGAGGTTCTGCAGGGGGTGTCCACACTAGTGTTCATCACTAAGCTTCTACACAAGCTTATAGAGTTGCTTAGTTGTCTGATGGGGTTTTTTGGGATTTCATTGTTGTTTGCTTGTTTGTTTTGGTACCTAGCCTCAATTTTCCCTGGCAAATTGTTCCATAGCTTTGATATCAAGGTACTTGTTGAAAACTCAGGAATAGATTTCTATATGGTTCTACTATCACTCATCATTTTGCCAAGAAACATTAGGGAAGTAAGCTTTGAAGAGGCCAGTGAAGTTTTTGTGGGTTTTGCTTCTTTTCTTTTGTTCTTGCCTTTTCATCTTACTGTGTTGTAGTGGGAGAAGAGTCCATCGGAGATGAGAGGGGCAGGTTCCAGTATTCCCTCTGCCCACCAACAATATGTTTCTTCATGCAAAGCTCTGAATCTTCCCAGGAATTGGTTTCTTTATTTGTCAAATGATGCTAATAATACTTGCCCCAGCCATTCTATGGTGGTAAGGGTAAAGTGAAATCACAGATGGGAAAGTGTTTGCAAAATTCTAAAATGTTTAGATAGTGTTTCCTCATGTGTCAAGGGAGGAATGAATTACACCTCTGCTGCAAAAAGTCAGTTAGGATCGAATGTCAAGGGCTTAGCAGAGATGATGGCGCATAAATAGCACCCTACAGATGGCGGCTGAAGGACCAAGCAGTTGGGGGGGGTTACCCCTGAATCTCTTTGATAACTCTTCTCCCATAGGAAGCAAAGGAACCTAACTAGCCTCAAAGGCCACTTCCGTGCTAATAGTTTCTGCCTTTGGAGATTCTGCTCTTCTGGAGGCTCACATTCCTGCTTCCCAAGGCATTTGTAGAGTTTAGCTGCTCTTTGGAAGGGAATGAGGCATCAACGAGGCATGACCTTGGAGCCAGAATGACCTTGGAGCTACAGCAACTTGAGTTAGACTTCTAGCTCTGCTTCTGGCTTGCTGGGTGTGGTTTGTGCTTCTCTTTCTTTATTTGGGGATGGTGTTATACTGGCTCCCTCCCAGGGAAGTTACGGGTTAAAATGGCACGATGCCACTGTCAGGAAACACCCCTTTTCTTGCAGGGTGAAGTACAAAATGAAAATGCAGGGTTCCTTGTTCAAACATTATTAAGAATGTCAGGATGGCAACAGCAGAGCATTAAAACCAGCATGAGTCCCTTCCAAGGTCAAGGTCCTGGGCAAATGTGCAGGGCACACCATGAAGCCAGCCGTGGCCACAGTTCCTGGCATGGTGGGAGCCTGCCACCTGGTAGGCCCTCAGTAAAGACTGGCTGCTTTTCTTGCTTTAACTTCCTCTTTTTCTCTCTTCTTTCCTTTACAGTTTAGTTTATATGCCTCTACCCCTAGTTTATATCCTACTGCAGTTTCCCTTACAAGTCTCTTAGGAGGAGGTTCTCTCTGAACCGCTTCTTCCCTTTTGCCCTGAAATCAGGGAGCCAGGTGGTAAGATCAAGAAAGGACAATTTATCTCCAGAGCCCTCCCATCTCTGTGTCTATATTTCCCCAGCTCCTTCAAAGACAGTCCAAGCAAACGAGGGACTAACCACATCATGATGCAGAGCACGGGGCTCTTAACTCTAGAGAACACACTGTGGGTTGCTGGAGGGGTGGTTGGTAGGGGAGGGACTAGATGGGTGATGGGCACTAAGGGGGGCCCTTGTTGTGACAAGCCCGGTAACAGACATCACACTGTATGTTAACTAACTAAAATTCAAATATAAATGAAACAGGCAACAACAAAAAAAACCCAAAGGGGCTAGACTGTATGTATATGAGTCGCGGGAAGGGAGGAAGGATGGAGAAGGCAAACTAAGGCAAGGAAAAAAGAACACACAAAAATGAAGGTATTAGGAGAAGGTAAAAGCCGACACTTCCCAAAGGATATCATTTGGCTACCATACATCCAAGCACAACTGAAGCTGATTATACAATTGTTTTTGATACTTTCTTCCCCAACTCTCAGCCATTTCCATGAAGTCAAAACAACCAAACATTTTCTGAGATCTTGGCTCTCTTATCTCTGAACTTTATAATTAACAAAATATTTTGTTATGTTACGCATTACTTTACAAAATTCGCTGTACCTGTGAGAGTGGGTATGCTACTTATATCTTCATGTTATAGAGGAGGAGACACAGTTACTTTCCATAGTTACTGTGTCTGTTGGGAATGTTTGGCTCCAAGTAGCAGAAAACCTGAATTACTGTGTCTGTATCTGGAGATGAGAGGTCCTCCTAAAAAGAGGCTTGGAGGCAAACCGCTGCCTCAGGGGTTGGGCAGCACACAGACATTATGGTTCTTTTCTGCTGTTGTCTTGACCTTTCCTTCAAGGTCACAAGATGGCTGCTTTGGCTCCTGGCATCACGTCACAAACATGGTCAAGGGAAGAAATATGAGAAGAACCAATATCACCCTACTGATGTCTTTTCTCATGAATGTTAAACTTTCTTGGGCATCCCCTGGCTTGCAGACTTTGTTCACGTCTCATTGGCCAGAACCATGTGCTGTGGAAGTCTTGGCTGCATAAAAAGGCTGAGAGAGTTTTTAGCTTTTCCAGCCTTTATATTGATGGTGAGAGAGAAGGGTGTTGAGACACCTCTTGGGTGAAGCACACAACAGCGTAGGCCATAGTGACACAGATAACAAGTGTCAGGAACAGGGACTGAACCCAAGTACTCCACTCCTGAGTTTTGTGATTTTACCACTGCCACATCGCTCTTCCTTTGAAAATGTATTCAGCACCATCCAGCTTGGCCACTTCCTGCTGAGATAAGCAGACAGAAGTCACTCCCTCCACATTATGAAAATTTGAAAACAGGGAATACATTTACTATGCCTTGCCTTAGGGCTCCTCAGAGAACCTCTTCCAAATTATGTAAAAGTGAGAGATAGATGGTTTATAGAGAATTTTTTCCTTACGTGAGAAATTCTGTGCGTTCGAAGTTTCATGAAACTAGTTGCAGTATATTTGGAACATATAACAGAAATTGTGTGAAACATTACTTTAGGCTCTGTGCCCTGGAATTTCCAAGCTTCAGCTGCCCTTCCTCCCACCATGCTTCAAATCACAACTAACTTGTTTTTTGGTAGGAACTATTTACATATGAAGATGATATTTAGATGCCCTTAGTAAATTGCTAAACTCACTTTCCTAAACAAGACCAGAGTCATAAACATACATAAATATCAGCTTGAGAGATGAGAAACAAGAGCCAAGATGGAATTTCTTCACTGACATCACCGCATGCAGTTCCCACAGCAGAAAAGCTGAGCTGAGTGATTCAGTCCAAGGTAGAGAAATTACAGAATCTGGAGATGTAAATATGTTTCTCTTGGAGATATTTGAAATAGCATCATCATCAGCTTCTCTTTTAGCTGGGGAATATTGTTTGAGGGATTTTTGTTGTGTTTTCTTTACATGATCCCAGCAGTAAATTGGAAATATCGCACCTGCTAAATGTTTAGCTGTAGTTGAAGCATTGAATAAATCATGAAATCCGTGTAGGGTGAACTGAATAATAGCTGCCCTGGAGAGAACTGTAATTCAATGTTGACAAAATAAATCACTTTGCATTTTCCAGAGAATCTTTTTCTTTTAGCAAGAGCGTTTGATACTCCTAAGTTAATTAAGAGTTTTGACTGATGAGAATGTTTTAAACCTAGGGGTAATGTTTAAGAACTACCATTTATGTGCTAGATACCAGGTAAGGCAGTTTTATAAGCACTAGGTCATTAAAGTCTCACCCAGCCCTGTACAGTTCTTAGCTGTGTTTTCCAAACGAACAATGAAGACTCTGAGAGGCCATGTACATAGTCCAAGACCACAGCTAGAAAGGAGTCAAGTTCTTACACCACTTACTCACAAAAGTAAGTTTTTCCCGGGAAGGGTGGCAGACCCAACAGATTGACCCATTTAACCTTTGTTACAACTCCTTCTATCTTGTTGACTTCTGCCAGCAAGGTCAGAAGCCTCAAACGCTCAGCCTTCCTATGGCTTGGCTTGGGGGAGTCAGTAGACATAATTCTGTCCAGTGATGTGTAAGCAGGATGCCCTGGGAGAAACGAACCTATTTACCCATAGGTAAATATTACCTATTTACCCAAATAGGTAAAGTTTCTTTCAGCCACTCCTGACCACGAGAAGGAAAGTTGCACAGTTAAGGCTGGTGTAGCAGGAAGTCAGTTCCTTGATAATATTGACCAGTTGCACTAGCCCTAGGCTGCCTGATGCAAGGTTCCTTGTTAAATAAGAAGAATAATAATCTTTTACTGTTTTCAAGAGACCATTTATTGGTGTTCTGCCCCCTGCTTGCCTCCTCATTCCCCGTAGCCAATCAGTAAACCTGCTTCCTCAAACTGGCCACCTGGTAGCTCCATGTATACAAGTTGTTTCGTAGCTATTGAGAATTGAGAACTGTGATTACACACACACACACACACACACACACACACACACACACACACACACACAATGTTGCTCTAAGAATTAGAATGCAATTCCATTAAAATGATAGTATTAATTAGATGACTGATGACTTAGGCTGATTAGAGCAAAAAACGTAATAGCACTTATTGATTATGTGATCTTGAGCTAGTTAGTTAAGCTTGCTCCATCTCAGTTGCCTCATGTATGATTGGAGCTAATAATAATTCTACCTCATAGGGACTTGGGGGGCATTTGACACTGGATTGGGCACATAATAAGCACTCAACAGGTGGTATTACTGTTACTACTACTACTACTACTAGAAATACTCAAGACTTGCAGATTCAGGGAACATCTACAAAATATACAACCAAAGTAAAACTCAAAGTAAAACTGTTCTAATTCTCTCTCTCTCTCTCCGGATTCATCTGTTATGGTTCCTTTTTAAATTGATCTAAAATTACTATCCTTCCAGAATTAAATAATTATTTCTTAAAGGTCAATGATTTCTCATCCTAGAGAAGCTTCTTTGGGACCTTTTGAATGATGATAATATGCACCCTTGCCCCTTCTCTCTATTTCCATTGTCAAAGGCCATAGCTACTTTACCTAATTATCCTAGCCAACTGCTTCCCGACTAGGTCCTCAAGGTTCAATACTTGATTTGGTTTCTTTTGACTCCAGTGACCTGTGTTGTGGTGATTTGTAAAACAGCTGTTCTAAATGCTAACCTGGAAAGAAGACCTATATGATTCTACTGTAAACTTTGGAGTAATAAAAACAGCATGGTAACACTTTAAATTTTAAGATGTCATTAGAAAGAAAGCTCTTCCCATCTTCCTATTCAAAATCATAAAACAGAAAAACAAGATGGAGCACCTGGGTGGCTCAGTGGGTTAAGCATCTGCCTTTAGCTCAGGTCATGATCTCAGGGTCCTGGGATCAAATCCTGCATTGGGCTCCCTACTCAGCAGGAAATCTGCTTCTCCCTCACCCTCAGCTCCTCCACCAACTCATGTTCTCTCTCTCTGTCCCTCCCTCTCAAATAAATAAAATCTTTAAAAAGAAAGTAAGGGAGAGAGAGGGAAAGAGAGGGAAAGGAAAGAAGGAAGGAAAGAAGGAAGGAAGGAAGGAAGGAAGGAAGGAAGGAAGGAAGGAAGGAAGGAAGGAAGGAAGGAAGGAAGGAAGGAAAAAAAGAAGAGTGAAAAGTTTAAATTCCTTTTCAAAAAAGCTGGGAGATTCTGTATCCATGAAACACAATATATGACATAGGGCTGGCCAAATGCAGTGGAACAGAAATTCAGAAAGAGCTAAGAGATGACTGTGACCAGGTTGTGGCTTTCGACAAACCGAGCAGAAAATTCATCCCCCAAATTGGCACTCCAAAGTAGACACACCCTAAATAATAAAACCAGCAACCCTTGACAAATGGCAAGAGTATTAAAAACCTGGAAGCACAAGCATTTTTGGATTCTACCTGACACCAGGTGATAGCCGATGAAGCTCAAGAGGGAAATGCAGTTACGCTGTGTATGGAGCAAACAGTCTGTTGGTAAGGCATTGCTGCACCCTGTTGGCTAAGAAGATGCAATGGCAAAAATAACTCATAAACACACAGGCCTCTGTAATAAGATTTAATAGTGAATCAAGGCAAATTTTTACCAACTCACAACATCCTACCCCACATAAACTTTTTCCAAATATCTGGATCAAAAAGAATTCTCTACATTCACTGAAGAGTGCTAATAAAAAAAATAAACCAACACAGGATGCTGTAACATCCTACACGCTAATACAAAGAAACTGCAACAGAAAAGGAGAAAAGGAAGGGGAAAACAAATGATAGATGCAGAACGCTCTGTAGTGATTCTAACAGCCAGATGAAAAAATAAGGTAACCATGAACTTAAAAATCTTAAAGAGCTCAAAACACAGATGAAGTGGACAGGGATGACACAGTGAAATGAGAGGAAAAGAAACATACATGATGTAGCTCACTGAAGAAGGGCAGCAGAAAGTAAAAGAGACACGGCTGAAAATAGACTAGGGGATCTGAAGGATGGGATTTTTAAAGCAAATAAAATAAAATGGAAATAACAGACTAAAAGGGGATTAGAGATAAAATGGTAGATTTGGGTGACCCAGAGGACTCCACAGATACATAGTAAAATATCTCTGAGGAAGAGAACTAAACAAATAGAACACAAACAACCAGAGATATAATATGGCACAACTTTCAAAAAAATAATCATCATTTGATGATTCAAGTCATCAAAAAGATGACTTGAATTCACAGATTGAAAGGATCTACCATGTTCCAGAAAAATTTGCTAACAAGCCATCAACACTGCACCTATATTTTAGATTTAGGAATATTAAAAAAGCTTTAGAGATAAGAAATAATCATTTAGTCAACCCAGCAGAAATATCAAGTAACCCATATAAAACCATAGATTTGTAAAAGTCAGTTTAGCCCAAGGGTTTCTTATAGAAACATCAAAAGATAACAGAGATAATGCCTATGAAGCCCTCAATGAAAGTGGGAAAAATAGTGTATAGCCTAATAAGAATTTTATGCACAGCCAATCATTAAAAATAAAGGCAATAGATAAAACTTGTCCAACATTTAAGAACCCAGAGTAGGTAGCTCTCATTGAGTCATGCTTTAAAAAACTATGAAAAGGAAACTACTAAAGTAAAGACTTTTAGAGATGAATGGAAAATTCTTGGCAAAAGAACTGGTGAACACTGATGCCATTTAACATTTAAACTCCATCTAAAATAAATATGGAAATTTTATTTACAGAAAAAAGTATGAACTCTGAATGTATATAAATATTAGAATTAATGTAATATTAAGAAGAGAGAGAGCAGGGGCACCTGGGTGGCTCAGTGGGTTAAAGCCTCTGCCTTGGGCTCAGGTCATGGTCCCAGGGTCCTGGGATCGAGTCCCACATCGGGCTCCTTGCTCAGCGGGGAGCCTGCTTCTCCCTCTGCCTCTGCCTGCTTGTACTTTCTCTCTCTCTCTGACAAATAAATAAATAAAATCTTTAAAAAAAAAAAAAAAAGAGAGAGCAGGAGATGGTGTATATTTATTTTTTTCATCATTTTTAACCAAAGATCAAAGGCTCTCATTTAAATGTGATAAATCAAGTACTTGATTTATCAGTATAGTTAAATACACAAAAGTAAAAATTGTAAGTGTTATACATTAGTTTTATGTGTATATATAATTACACATGTATTACATATATATTTTTAAATGAAACCATATGCTATATGCCAGATATATATCTAAGGCCAAGTGACCCAGAAACTTGAAAATAGAAAGATTAACAAAGAATAACATTGAATGCCAACAAAAAGAAAAGTGGAGGCTATGATCTTAAGTATAAAGCAAGATTAAATTTAGAGCAGAAAGCATTAAGCAAGGAAAATAAAGGTCATTTGTATGATGAAGGGTCTCTTCCATGATGATCTAATAGATTTTTTAAAATTTTATTTATTCATTTGAAAGAGAGAGCACAAGCAGGGAGAGGGGCAGAGGGAGAGGCAGGCTCCACGCTGAGCAGGGAGCTCAACATGGGGCTTGATCCCAGGGCCTGGAGAGCACGGCCTGAACCTAAGGCAGATGCTTAACCATCTGAGCCACCCAGGTGCCCCCACAATGACCTAACAGTTACAGGTGTTTCTGTACTATACCGACTAATATAGTGTGAAAAGCCATTAAGCAAGAACTACAGAAATTACAAGGAAAAGTAGAAACACTTTAGTTATAGAAGGCTTAACAGATAAAGTGAATCAGAAGATATAATGATATAGATACCTAAATAACATAATTAGTGGTTATATATATCAAACTCTCTCCCTAAAAACTGACAGTAGTTTTTTTTTTTTACATATTCATACCATATTTCCAAAACTGACTGTACTTTAGGCCACACAGAAAACCTAAATAAATTTTCCAAATAAGAAGCGGTACAGATATTATCCTTTAATCACTATGAGTCAAAAAGAATCAATCTGAAATTATGTAATATTTAAAATGACTAATACTAGATTGCATATTTACCCAAAGGCAATAAAAACACTAATTTGAAAAGATATATGTACCCCTATGTTTACTCCAACATTATTTACAGTAGCCAAGGTATGAAAGCAGCCTAAGTATCTATTGATAGATGAATGTACAGATATGGTATATAGCTACAATGGAATATTACTCAGCCATAAAAAAAGAATGAGATTTTTGCTATTTGCAACAGCATGGATGGATCTAGAGGGTATTATGCTAAGTGAAATAAACCAGAGAGAAAGACAAACACCATATTGTTGCATTTATATGTGAAATCTAAAAAAACAAAAGAACAAAAACTTTTTTTCAAAAAAAAGCAGAAACAGACCCATATATACAGACAGCAAACTGATGGGGGCGAGTTGGGGGATGCATGAAATAGGTGATGGGGAGTGAGAGGTACAGGATCCCAGTTATGGAATGAATAGAATAATTCACATGGATATAAGTTACAATATAGGGAATGTAGTCAGTGGTGTTCTAATAGCATTGTATGTTGACAGATGGTAGCTACAATTCTGGTTAAGCATAGCATAAGTGGGTAGGCTTGTCAAATCACAATGCTGGGGATGCCTAGGTGGCTCAGTCAGTTAAGTGTCTGTCTTCCACTTAGGTCATGATCCCAGGGCCCTGGGATCGAGTCCCATGTGGGGCTCCTTGCTCAGCTAGGAGCTTGCTTCTCCCTCTGCCTGCGGCTCCCCCTGCTTGTGTGCATTCTCTATCACTCTCAGATGAATAAATAAAATCTTTTTTAAAAAATCACAATGCTGTATACCTGAAACTAATGTAAACATTGTGTGACAACTATACTCCAATTGAAAAAAAAAAGGACTGGAGAGTGGTTATAACCACATTGCATATCCTCTAGGATTAGCTAAAGCAGCTGCTCAAAGAAAAATTCGTAGACAGAAGTATTTAAATTAATGAACAGAAAGAATGGGAAATGAATACATTGTCTTATATTCACAGAGCTAAAAATAAAAAATTAAACTAAGAAGAATATAAAAAAGGTAGTAATGTTAATAAAGTCAGAAAACAATAACGTAGGTAAAGCAGAACAAATAAACTGGTTGGTTTATTTACCAACAAGTAAGTGGGTTCTTTAGGGGGGAAAAAAACAATCATTAGAAACTAACCAAGATGGATGCAAGTAAATCATCTACAAGGAAAATGTAAATATCAACCATGGCCCCAATAGGGAAAAAAAAGAACTAAACTAATTAACACAGAAAAAACACAAAACATGGACCAAAAAAAAAAAAAAAACCTCTCCAAAGAAAGCACTAGGCCCAGAATGTTTGACATATTACTTCTACCAAACCTCTAAGGAAAAGGTAGGCCCCAAATTAAAACTTTTTCAGAGCACACAGAAAAAAGAAGACTTCCAAATTCTTTTTTCTAAAGCTAGCATACATCAACCACATCCTGATAAAAAAGATTACAAAAAAGCAAAATAAAAGCCAATATTGTTTATGAATACAAATGCAATAAATCCTAATTAAAATATTACCAAGTAAATCCAAGTACTCACAAAAACAGAATGTACTACAACCAATTGGATTTATTCTTTTAAAGTGAGTGTTAAGAATGTTTCAAAATCCAGGGGCACCTGGGTGGCTCAGTGGGTTAAAGCCTCTGCCTTCCGCTCAGGTCATGATCTCAGGGACCTAGGATCGAGCCCTGCATCGGGCTCTGCTCAGCGGGGAGCCTGCTTCCCCCTCTCTCTCTGCCTGCCTCTCTGCCTACTTGTGATCTCTCTCTCTCTGTCAAATAAATAAATAAAATCTTTAAAAAAAAAGTTTCAAAATCCAGAGCCATGTTAATTTAATTCATAAAATATGTCAAAATTAAAAATCATTTTTAGCATCTCTACAGATAACTAAAGAGGCCATTTGATAAAATTTATGCTTCATTCTTGATGAAAAACTCATAATAAAATACTTCATTACAAACACACACACACATACACACACACACACGCACGCACGCACGCACTCATACGTATACTTAATTACATATACTTACTAGATAAAAAGTAGAAACAGTTTCATTAATGTCCGCTACAAGAAAGTGTACCTCAAACAGCAGTACATGTTAGTACTGCAGAGTCCTAGCCAGCCCAAGTAGAAGAGAAAAAGAAATAAGCACAGATACTAGAACCAGTAATCAGTTTAAGTTGTGATATGCGATTATATGAATATACTTTATAAAATGCAAATTCAATGGAAATAGATATATAGACATAGATATAGAAATAACAGATCAATGGATAAGGAAATACACAGTACCATACAGGAAGCTCAAGGGAAGAATGTTTAGAAATAGACGAGACTACATACGATAAATCTAGTGTTATATATCAATGGAAAAAAGGTCTGTTCAAAATGCTATTAAAATAATTGGACACCTCTTTGGGGAGAAAAAAGATTCTATACTCAAAGAACCCTGGTTTCTCCTCAAAACTTACACTAAAATAAATTTGCCAGATAATTCAAAGATTTAAATACAAAAAAATAAAACTATAAAGGCAATGGGGGGGAAAAATGGAAATTTTTTACCAGCTGGATGTGAGGAAGACCTTTCTATTTTTGACTCCAGATGCAAAAACTATAAATTAAAATATTAATAAATTCTACTTACTATAAATAACACATCTGCGTTGCAAAAAGCACCATAAAAAATAAAAAGAAAACAACATGCTGATTAAAATAATTTGCAGACAAAGGACTTCTTAACATATTAAAAACGATAGTTAACTGTTCAGTATTATACACTTAAACACTTGTGAAGAGATCCCACATTAGGGAGTCCTGGCTGGCTCAGTTGGTAGAGCATTTAATTCTGGATCTCTGGCTTATGAGTTTGAGCCCCACACTGGGCACAGAGGTTACTTAAATAAATAAATATTTTTAAAAAATGAGATCTCACATTGAAGTGTTCTTACCACGCACACACAAAAGACAAAATGGAGCAGGAGGAAAGTTTGGGATATGTTTTACCTTAATTATAATGACGATGATTTCATGGATATACGCATATCTCCAAATTCACCAAACTGTATATGTGAAATATGTCTAGTTTTTTATATGTCAATTATACCTCAATAAAATTGCTCTTTAAAAATAATGGAAATTAAAAAGGACAATGAATATAAGTAGATAGTTCCTGAAATAGTCACGATGCAAACAATGGAAAAAACACCTGTTGTCACCCAAAATGAGAGAATTGTACATTAAAACTACTGAGAGTTACTGATTTTCAAAAACTTCCCAGATTTCACATGGACAAGGATCAAAAAGTTTAGTGACTTACTGTTGGTAACATTGTAGGGAAATCAAGTATTCTCATCGATTTTCGGTGGGACCATGGATTACTACAATATTTACTCAGAACAAATTGCCAATATTTATCAAAATACAATTTGCTGAGTCTTCTAACTCAGAAATACTACAGAAATTTCTCCTACATTGTATCTGTGTGCAATTGTGGGTATGTGCAATTGTATGAGATACTGTATGTACAGGAATATTCATTGCCACCTCGTTTGTAAGAACAAAAGATCATAAACTGAACGGTGGTCCATATAGACTCATAATTGCAAAGATCTGGTCAATTTTTGTGAAGGAATAACTGTGTCCTTTAAGGACATGACTGCTAAGAAAACAAAGTTCTATATCATTACTATAAAATAATGGTGATAAGGGCATGCTTATATGAATAGAATATCACTGACAGCATACTCATGAACTGATAACAGTGGATGCCTCTTGAGAGGGGACTTGAGAGTCTGGGATGGGCACTGAGAGTAGACTTACTTTTCAATGAGCCCCTTTACCATCTGTTATATTTTCTATTATGTATATGTGTTACCTAAGCAAAACATTAATCAATCTTAATTTAGATCTCCGTTCAAATCCTGCATCTGCTCTTTGCAGCTCGGTGACCTAGAGCAAAGTGCACCCCGATCCCCCTCCCCGTGAAGCAGGGACGATCACAACGTCCTTTGGTCCCCCGGCAGCCTGGGATCAGGGCTAGATGAGCCAATCACGAAAAAGCACCCTGCCCAGTGCCCAGCCGTGACATGTAATTGCTTAGTAAATGCCGTCCGCCTCTTTTAGCCAAGAATTAAAAGTAAGTTTCATCTAACTATCACGACTTAATAAGGTGCATAATTGTGCTTTGCTGTGCTTTTAATTTTCTTTGTAGTACACGAATGACTTAAACATCTGGCTTCCTTAGGCGTAATTAAGCAAGAAAGGGAACAGGATACATCACCAGTCAGGCGTGCTCCTTTCCCAGTGGAAAATAACACTTTTTCTTTAACGAGCCAAGCCTAGGTGTTAACTAGTCCTTGGTGAAACTAGAATGAGATGAAAAGGACTAAAGCTGCCAAAGCACTATTAGGTACTGACCTTGGATCTCAAATACCTGGGTTCAAGCCCGGCCTCCATCACTCCGGACAGCCACTGAGTAGTCCTGTGTTGTATTTCTCTGCCTTTCCAGAGCTTCACTTTAAAACAGAATACCCTGCAGTTTAACTGGTTTATCTGGTTTAACTAAAGTCAACTAGACAGGCATGTAATCCGTGCTAGGCACTCAATGAATTTTTTTTTTTTAAGATTTTATTTATTTATATGACAGAGAGAGAGAGAGATCACAGGTGGGCAGAGAGGCAGGCAGAGAGAGAGGGGGAAGCAGGCTCCCAGGACCCTGAGACCATGACCTGAGCCGAAGGCAGAGGCTTTAACCCACTGAGCCACCCAGGCACCCCGTCAATGAATATTTTTGAAAGAGTATTAAACATTTACTTGTGCGAGGAGCAAGAGATGGTCCCTACCTTCAAAGTCCTTACAAATTGGAAGATGAAACAATGACTCTGATACCTCGAGGAAAAGCTACTTCGTGGCAGAGAGGGAAGTGAGGAGGGCAAGCGTGACTAATACAGACTCCTCACCAGTGAACGGGGAGCCACGTTGACTAACTGTAGACAGAATACCAAGGCAAGGACAAGAGAAAGCAGCCTTGTGAGGGCCAGTCCGCCATACTGCGAGCCAGGGGAGCGTTCAGGAGGGTCACAAGGTTGTTGGGAACAAGATAATGGGTGAGATGTGAGAAGTCCCAAAAAGCAGAGACACTTGAAACTCTTCCACTTGCACACAACACATGAAAACCTGACTCGACTGAGGAAAACGTGAGCTATCCACGCCACTCACACACACACTTCTTTGTTATGAAATATTGTTTGAAATATTTTTCAAATATTTTTCTTTGTTATGAAGTAGTGTTATGTTTGTTATGAAATACAACATCAGTTGCATGTAACTCCCAGGTGTTGGAAGGCTTTAGTGAAAGTTCTCTCACTCACTCACTCTTATATGCACACACACGTGCACAGGCGTGCATACACACCTACAGTCGTGTGTGCACGTGCATGCACGCACACACGCTCCAAGGCGCCTCCTACCCCTCATGGTAATTTGGTGAGGAGTGCTAAACCAGGGGAGTCCCCAGCCCCTCCTCCACACCCTGTGTCTCCAGCCCGTGATGCTGCAGATACTCACGGCCACATGCCTGGGGACACAGCACCGCCTGCTCCGAGAAAGTGTTTGTGGACACACAGGAGCAACCCCCAAGCAGATGCTCTCCCGACAGGGCATAAAGGGGGTCAGGTGTCCAGAAAGCCCACGTTAGAATCCTTTTATAAGGAAGGCAAGTATCCACTAAATCAGCAACACGCAATTTTTTTCCATTTGAGGTCCTGGAATTATGGGGCCAGAATAGGTTCATTTGAATGTCACTGGCAGGTTGGGAAAATCTGGGGTGTGTGGCAAGTGCTGTTTTGGGAAGCGGGGACCAAGTGGGGCATCTAAGTGAGGGATCTTATGGGGACCACTGGGAGAGGGAGGGGCACGTGCCGTACAAAGGAGGAGGGAACTTGCCAGACTGAGGAGGAAGAGGCCTGCAGGACTGTCCCCGAAATGCGGTCTTAAGAACTGTTTGGGGGAGGACATTGTTGGGCAGCCGTTCTCCTCAGCACTTCTGACCACAACTTACTACCCATGTCTATGTAATGAATTTTTTTTAGCTGGGTATGATATTTAATTTAATTTAATTTTAATTTTTTTATTGTGTTCAGTTAGCCAACACGTAGTACATCACTAGTTTTGGATGCAGTGTTCAATGATTCATCAGTTGCATGTAACTCCCAGTGCTCGCTCGCTCTCGCTCGTTCTCTCATAGATAAATAAAACCTTAAAAAAAAAAACCCTCCCACGTGGTGAACTATGAGCCCCTTGACGGAACGTGCACATTTTTCGTTCTCCATGCTGCCAGACACAGCAGGCGCACAGCATCGGTGAGGGACTGACGTTGTAGGTACACGTGCCGCCTCGACATCGGGAGCCTTGCTAGGACCTGCCACTGGAACTCCAGTCCAGGATGATGGTTTTAAACTTTCCAGTCCACTTCTTGCTCTACTTGGAGGGCTTTGTCCATGACAATGAACACATTACATGCATGTCCTATGTGCCCACCCTGTGTGTGTGATGCCCAGCCAGTGGCTGTTAGGGAGCCCCAGGGAAGGAACCACGCTTCTGCAAAGGAGATTTTGCAAGCTCTTGCTGTCTTTCATTGGCGTGTCTGCGATTTGGGTGCTCCCCGCCGCACCCCCCCACTCTGAAGGGGTAGACTGTAAATAAGGAAGAAGTGCTCGAGAAGCTGCGTGAGGGCCTTAGGGCAGCAGCACCCTGAACGCTCACGAATGGGGGAAACGGGGCACTCAGGGAGGACGATTACCCTCTTAGCATGTTCTTGCTCACCCAGGTCGGGGCGCTTGTTGGCAAGTTGAAAAATCAAGGCATTTGCCATGTCTCTCCCTGAATTTGATTCATTTGCAAGGACATTAACTTCTCCTATACCTCCACTAAGCAGGATTTTTTTTTAAGATTTTATTTATTTATCAGAGAGATAGAGAGAGAGAGAGAACACAAGCAGGGGGAGCGGCAGGCAGAGGGAGAAGCAGGCTCCCCACTGAGCAAGGAGCCAAATGTGGGGCTCAGACCCAGAACCCCGAGATCATGACCTGAGCTGAAGGCAGACACTTAACCAACTGAGCCACCCAGGCGCCCCTAAGCAGGATTTTAAAATCTGTGCTAGTGTATGTTTATTTCATTTCAGGTCCCCTGGGCCCACATCTAAGCTTAATATCGCATGTTCTTCAGAACAAATTCCAAACCCTCTCACAGCAGCCTTGCTTGGGACCTAGGGATTCCTGGCCAGATGGAGGTGACATTTGAAAAGGTTTTGGTGTGTCCCATCTTCCCAGACAAGATGTGAGTTTCTGTCAATCGGCCCCCTTTCCAAAGCGCCATGGTCTGCAGGGTGTGGTGGAGCAGAGCTTCGTCTACCCCCAATTAATCCGTTTATCAGAGATGATGCAGACAGGGCTGCCAGCCCAGGCAAGCAAGGGCTTTCAGCAGAGCCCATCTGGAGGGATCAGTCTGCAGGCGACGTGACCAAGGCAAGTGACAGGCCTGAGATTGTGCTAGGCACAGAAGGCTCCCCGGCTGGATGCCGTGGTCAGGAAGACTCGGGAGGCTTTTCCCACCGCACCTGCACCGGCTTGCTACGGTAAAGCATTCCCACACCTAAAATCGCCCTGTTGTTCAGGAAGATGGAACTGTTTGCCCACGGAGTTTGAAAACTTTCCTGCCCAAGGGCAGCAGTTTGTTAGAGAAGTGGCCGGGCATTCAGATTTCATTTGCAATCTGGGACTCGACTTGAGTCTGTGTGTTCTCGCCGGGTTTGCTCACGTCCTCTGCTCTGCAAGATGGGACTGCCCCGCTAACTTGTCATTAGAGAGGGGTGACTAGGATGAAATATTGTTGGAGATGATTGCCCAGGGAGGGCAGCCTGCAGAGCTGCATTTCCGCTTGGTGTCAGGCAAGGGCTGCCTGGCCTGGGGCTTCAATGTTCCTTTCAGACCAGAGCTCCAAGGTCAAGGGTACTATCTCTTTCTCTTGTTCCCACTCTTTCTCTGTCTCTCTGTCTCCCTCCTCCTTCCTCTCCCACTTCCCTTCCCTCCCTCGCTCTCTCCTTCTTTCTTTTCCACTCTCTCATTTCTTTCACTGAACTTTCTTTGGAGCCAAGTGCAAGCAGGATCTCCCTCTGCCTTGGAAACCCTCTCTTTAAGACTGCTCCCTACAGAGGAAAGGAGTTTGTCCAATTTATTTTTATAACAAATACTCAATTTTATTTTTCTCCATGGCCTCTTCTTTTATGGTTCATGTTTGCAACATTTTGTCCCGTGGAGGAAAAAAAACCTGTTTACAGAGGTGAAAATTATTCCGATGATCTAATCTGTTGCATTCCTCTGCAATGCAAAGAGTTAAATGATGCATGAAATCACCTGTCGGCCCACATTAGACAAGGCTGTGTTTACAGACCCAGGGGCTGCTCGTGAATTATTTAACCAAGAGGACTCTTGGCTCGGTGTCCGGACAGACACGGTTCAGCCCTGAATTACTTTGGAGGTGCTGGTTTTAGCCCCTGAGCTTCCCCTTGGCTGCGGAAACTGTCTGCCAGACAGTGGGCCGTTGCCAACACCAGGTCTCCTTGAGAACAAGTTGAACTTCGCTCCTACGGGCTCCAGATGGCTTGCAAACCAGAGAGGAGTTTTGCAGAACCCTTAAAAGGTTTGCCAAAAAAGAGCGTTGGCAGTGTTTGCACCCAGGCGGTAGGTTTGCCCTCACACTGTGAACCTGGGGGTTATTGCTGGGGTTTAGGGAATCCATTTAATAACACCCACCCACCCCCATCCCCATCAGAGTTTGGATGCAATGAGAGAGAAGAATGAGGCATAGGAAGATCAAAATATCACCTTTATTACTGCTTAACCTACTGAAGAATGTGGGAGGGTGTCCTGATTTGGGACCCCAGAATGGAGGCACACTTCCTTGCCCGGTGCTGGAAACCAGCCTCTCCTGTGGAGAAAGGGGAGAGGCTGCCTGCCGCAAGAGAGGGGGGCAGGGGGTCGGGGGGCCTTCCTCAGGGAAAGCAGCATTTCCTGTCTGTCTTGAGCAGCCATGAGGAGCTGTATCTCTGGCGGGCAGAATCATAGAGATTGGAAGAGCCGGCACAGATTTTAGGGGCCATTGAAACCCTTCTGTTTGCAAAAGGAAACTGAGGCACAGTGGTTGGGGAATGACCCCTAGTAATGCGGCTTGTTAGAGGCAAGGCCAACTTCTGTGTGCCTCTTGGTCCATGAAGGGCATCATTCCACTGGGGGTCTCGGGCCCCAGTCCCACCCCCACATCCTCTGTCCCCCTTGGGAATGGGACAAGCTTGGAGGATGCACGGTAATCTAGCTGCTGTTTGCAGCAAATGGTAATTTAGAAAAAAAATTACTATTGTGAAATCAAGGCAAGTCAAGTTCTTTGTGGATGCTTTGCTGAGCTTTTTCAACTGAACACGCACTTGGGAATTCAGTCAGCTCCTGCCTGAGCCGCGGGGCAGGACAGCCAGCCTGGGGAGGGATGAGGGAGGAGAGGGGACCTAATTGGTATGTGCCTGGGAGAAGGCTGCTGCCTCCCGGTCAGATGGCGGTCACAGTCACATCTGCTTCTGCAAATGCTCAGAACTCTGGGCAGCTCCTTGGCTTCTTTCTGTCCTTTGGACACAGTCCCCACTGCGGTATTTTACCCCCTGAACCACTTATACCGTCAAAATCCTGCTTCTCCCAGCAACTCACTGTGGGGCTAAATTTGTGCTATATTTCCTTCAGCTGGTGTTTGGGGCTCAAACCCCACCTGCTTTGGTCCGGGCCCCAGTGGAGGTCTGACCCTGGGAAAGGGCCCTTCCCGAAGCGTGCAGTGATGTCCGCCTCATTCCCCAGGGGCTCTCCTTCCCTCACTGCCTGCTGAGCCCCTGAAACCTAAATGCCCACCAGTTGAATTTTATTTCTAGCACGGCAGGTCACAAGTTCACACACGCACTCACATGTGTGCACACATGGACACACACACGCACGCGCACACATCAGATTTCTCTTCCCATCAAATCTCTGCATCCCAAAATGACGTACATGTTGGCAAAGGCTTTTTATCTGTCAGAAGTTATTATCCAGTGGAAGTTTCCTCTCTCCGTGACACACCCATTATGGCAAATGCAGGTTGCGCCGTTTCCCTCCATCTCACCAGTCCCCCCTCCTGAACCCTCTGCCTCCCAACTCCCCAGGCTCCTGAACACCAAGGAGAATGTCTGAGCCAGCAAGTAATTGGTCCGAAAGAAGGCCCCTTGGGGACAAAAAGGACATTTTGAGGGAACTCACTTGTATTTTGGATGGTGCTGCCCTTCCCCCTAAGACTGGGTGCTGGAAAGCCCCCAACCATGCCAGGACCCCCCAACCCCCAGAGGCTCATGCCAAGCCCTACCTCTCTCCGGGGGCAGTTGGGCCTGGGGGAATGCTGAGTGTGACCCCTCCCAGCTCTTGAAAGCGCTACCATGTGTATCTCACTGGAACCCTACACTGACCTGGGGAAGAGGCAAGGCAGGTTGCTCAGAGGTTAAGGGCACAGAGAAGGCAAGTCAGGGACGGCTTCTCTCTCCCACCTCTCCATCCCTCCCCATGGAGCCATCATTACCCGGTGGGCAGGAGGGACGAGGCAGGCTGGTCTGGATGGGCCTGGAAATACGGACACCCAAATAGCACCCACACTGGCACTGGGGTTTCAGGGAAATGAAGGGACCTATCTGTCTTAAACATTTTCTACAGAAATGTATGCCGCCGGTCCGATTCATTCACGAGCAGACTGAGACCCTCAGAGGGGAAGTGATTTCCTTGTGACAAAGTCAGGGTGAGACGCACGGGCAGAAAAGCCATCCTGAGGGCTTAGGGAGATGACACTTCACCCCATTCAGCATCTCTCCTCCTTCCAGGACACTTTACCCTCCCCTCCCCCACCAGTCAGGGTTCTAGAAGGCCCTTCTGTCCCACCTCCACCCACACCCCTTCTGCCTGCAGCCCCTCACCTGGGCGGTTCCTACCTTTGAATTCAAGTCTCAGACTCCCCCCTCCTCCTGTCTCCCCACCTCCCACTGTCCCCAGTCCTCTACATGGTCCTCTTCTCTGAGTTCCCTGGTGAGAGCTCATTGATGGACAGACTCACCCCAAAGTGGACTAAGCTAATAGGCTAATAAGTTTCTCCTCCAAGCTGCATTTTAAGTTGCATTTAAGTTAAGTGCATTTTAAGTTGCAAAAGTGACTCCTAGGGGGAATGCCTTGGCTCAGGAAGTGCTTTAAGAGCTGGGCAGGGGCAGCTCCAGGATATCTACATAGAAAGGGCCATAGAAGGGGCTTCAGTTCTTGCTTGGAAGCTGTATTTGCAAAACAGGCATGCTTTTTTACTTGGATTGTGATTTTGTTTAAGTTGATAGATATTTGGGATAAGGGAGTAATCACTGTCCTGCCGACTTCTACCCCTGCCCTTTGATGCTTTCATTAAGATCTAGGTCACTTGCTTTTATGTTCACTACAGTTCATGGCTGTCCTCTTAAGTCTGGTGTCACAAGAGAAGCTGGCATTTTTAAGTGCAGACTCATCAGTGCAGATGAGGGCCTTATCACCTCCCTCATTAAGGGCAGTATGTTTCTGTTAATGCATCCATCCTAAGATCCAATTAGCCTTTAGCTTTTGTTTGTTTGTTTGCTGCAAAATTTTATCTTAAGTTTTCAGTTGATTCACTGGCAGAATATCTTACATTTGGGCTGCTAAGTCATTTATCTCTCAGACAGTTTATGTGGTGTTTTATCTATGTATCTGTGCCCTAAGTGTAGGAGTTTCTATATATACCTTATGATGGATAGTTTTAGAACAAACAAAAGACCAACTCTAATCATGATACTCCTCACTCCTGATTCTGAGAAATAGTGTTTTTCTGACCCCCCTAGTTGTGAATCTGGTCTGTCAATCTGGCTTTCATTCCCAGCCCTAACATTAGACATAGTCTTGGCTTTTAGAAAAACCAGAGCTTCAAAGAAATATGCCGTGTGGCTTCCTGAGGACCAGACAATACACAAGATGTCAAATTAGTTCATTTCACACATGGAACACTCTAATCTGAAAATAATTAGTCACCATCTCCTGGGAGAATGTGTGTGTGTGTGTGTGTGTGTGTGTGTGTGTGTGTGTGTAGGGGGGTTGTTTGGGGAGGGGGTGTCTGGGAGGGGAAAGGTGGGGAGAGGAAGAGAGCATAAGAGGAAATCGTTTTCAGAACAGAAATAGCTGGAAAAAACTATGGTCTGTGGTCTGTAGTTAGGAGAGTCTATCAGTTTGCTGCTGTAAGAAAGTATTGCAGACTGAGTGGCTTAAACTACATAAAGGTTTTGTCTCAAATTTCTGGAGTCTCCGAGTTGAGGAATAATGTATCCAACAGGGCTGGTTCCTTCCAAGGGCTATGAGGGGTGGATGTGTCCTAGGCCTCTCTCTTTGGCTAGTGGAGGCTGTCTTCTCCCTGTGTCTTCACATCTCGCCTTTACACATCTCTGGGTCCAAATATCCCCTTTTTGGAAGTCGTATTGGATCAGGACCCAGCTGAGTGACCTCATTCTAACATGATTAGCTCTACAAAGACCCTTTCTCCAAACAAGGTCCCATTCTGAGGCCCTGGGGGACTCTGTGAATTTGGGGCAGACACCATTCAGCCATAAGCAG
This sequence comes from Procyon lotor, assembly GCA_028646535.1. Classification (NCBI taxonomy): domain Eukaryota; kingdom Metazoa; phylum Chordata; class Mammalia; order Carnivora; family Procyonidae; genus Procyon; species Procyon lotor. Next base: position 96,745,463 of record CM053609.1, read on the forward strand.
GGGATTCACAATGGGGCACACTAAGAATCCCACCGGTGCAGCAGGGAGCCCCTGAGAAGTAAGGGCCTTCCTGTGGAAATCACCTCCGAGACTGAGTCTTTCTGCTGTCAGTCCGCGCTGACATCGGCCCCTCCCACACCAGCTGTGGACCTGGTCGACACCCCTCCGCAGGGGTTTTAGGCCCCGTGAAAGCGCTTCTCCTCAGGTGGGGGACAAACCCCACTGCCTCCCAAGTTGTGGTGGTCACTATGTCAAATCCAGGAGTTTCTTGGCAGGTGTCCCTTCCTCCACCTCCTGGATCCCCACGACTCCTTAACCCCTAAGTAGAGGAAGAAGTTCCTTTTCCTTGGAGAAGAGTCACCAGGTAGTTGTACGGATGACGTTTTTCTCCCCCGTCCCTCCTGATGACTGTGGGGGGAAGGCGGGGCGGCCTCATGACTGGCAAGCAGCAGGACCAAGTGCACCCCAGTCCACCTGTCTCCCCCATGGTGGGGGCTGGGCACCCACTGCTCCCAGGGCCTGCCCCACTGCTCCACCCGCAGCCTCCCCCTGACTGTCCCGGCACTCCTGTTGCAGACGGGATGCAGGGAGACTACCAAACAAACCAAAAAAGGAACTGCGAAAGCCACTTCATCTGGGTGATGAACAGAAGCCATTGGCAAATGACCCCGCCTTTCTCCCAAGGGCGCTTGCCTGATTTATTTTCAGATACTGATATTTATTCCCAGGTTTTCAGTGGGCAGCTGATGGTCCATCAGCTGCTTCCCAGGGTTGCTCGGGCTCCTGAGAGTAAAATCAGAATTAAATTGGAGCGATACATACTGTCTTAAATCTCATTTTCTTGGAGATGACAGAAGTTTTTCTTTCAGTCTGTGCTTTCAGGAGCAATAGGCAAAGGCCTTGGAAATTAAGAAGCACACCTTTTCCTGGGTCGGCGAATTTGTCCTTCCTTTAGGCAGGCGTGGGCCTCCCTTCGGCAAGTCCTGCTGCTTATCCCGCCTTGTGGTGGGACTTGGGATCAAAGGCCAAAATAAGGCTGCTCTGGCGAGCTCGGGCTAATGCAGAGTTGGATGATGAAATCATCATTTTCTCTGTGCACAGCGGGTCCCACTCAGCGAGAAGTGACCTCAGGGACCCCTGCTTGGGAAGCGTGCCTCCCTGGTCACAGCTGCGGACCTCGGAGGCAACACTACGAAAGAAGGGCCCACCCCTTGCCCTCCACAGGGAGCAGCAGAATCTGCCATGGTTATTCCCTTGTCTCAGATGGAAGAAGAAATGAAGATCTATTATGAGGGAGGAGAGATGAACATTTCTCAGGGGCAACTGCCTATGGACTGGGCACAAGAGCTTTTGCCCTCATACTCATTACCTTTCAGAAACAAATTGTGGTTCCTTGAAATAAAGGAATTCCTGGATTTTAAAGAAATTTGGGGAACTCTCAAGCCTAAGAAGGGGATGAAATGACCCATCATTCCTTCATCTATTCTGTTTATCCCCTGGTGGCTGGAATGAAGGGGAGAGACCAGCCAGTTCAGAAAGACCAGGGGCTGCCACATCCTGCCTGGGTGTGAGCAGTGAGAAGAGGCACGGGGCGTTTTATGGCACAGGAACGTGGTGAGGGGAAGGACCCACACTCTGCTGGGGGGGAGGGTCACAACCTCTGGGCGGCCAGCGACAGCCCAGGAAGGGGAGTCCGGCATCTCTTAGGCATGTGTTCCAGAAAACCTCAGCCTGCGAGCTGCCTGTTCAGAACTAGCGTTCAGTAGTAGCAGGAGAGGCTTGAGACATGAAACCTCAAATGGGAGGTTTGCCAGTGTCCCACTGGTGGCTCCAGTCAAGCTTGTCCAGCGCCCTGCCCCACAGGGTCCAGCGAGACTTCAGGAGGTGACGCATGGGGCTCAAGGGGTTTTCTCAGGAGAAGAGGCCGGAGTTGCCTGAAGTCAGTGGTGTCACTGCACAGCCTCCTGGGGGACTGTACCCCTTCTTCCCTAGGCTCCTGAAACATCCCAGAGGGGCCTCCCCTAAAAGGTGAGCCCCAGGGGAGGGACCTGCCTTGCCTGTCTGGTTTCCCAGCACCTGGCACATCGTGAGCGTTCAAATATACTTGGAATAAGGGATGATTCGCCTTCTGATTCTCCTTTAGGGCTGCTTTGCCTGATATTGCCCCTACGGAAGGGAGGGCCCCCCACACTGTGATTTGTCTCAGTCTCCTCCCTCAGGGGTGACCCTCGTGCTCACTGGAGCAGCTCGGGGCGTCAGAAATGACGAATGGAACGATCAAAGAAAATGCCCTGGGAAGAGAAAATGACACAATTGGGGGCAATAGGGCTGTGATCTGAGGAAACAAAGAGCGGACCCCTCGAGACAGGCCAGGGAGGGGAGGAAGATGAAACCATGCCATACAAAATCACAGTCACTGAGCTGAGGAGAGGTGGGCAGGACGGACCCCGAGGGCCAAGCGCGGTGTCATGGCCAACTTTGATGAGATGTTTAGCACCAAGAAGCGGTACCACGTCGGGTTCTTCCAAGCACGAGCAGCAGGCCGTCCTAAGCCAAGCAGACAAGCTCTGATTCTTGCCTCATATCTTTGGAATGGAAAAAGGGAGCCAAAAATATAGACAATTTATAAGACATATGTGTGCATGGACTGCGATATCAAGGGCCATTTCCTAGAGCAGGGCCTGGAAGCATGACTAGCCCCCAGGTGGGTTTGCCACGGGCAGATGAAGCACAGCGTGAGCCAGGAGAGAGTGCTGGGAGTTGTGGGCAGATGGGTGTGTCCAGAAACACAAAGCATTCTGGGAGCTGATGCTGGAAAGGTCATTCGACACCAAATAGTAGAGGACCCTCATTCCCTGGTAGGAAACCAGGTGTTTATTCTGCAGCAAGAGGGAGCCACAGCAGGTTTTTGAGGAGGAGATAATTTACGTAAATTATTTCAAGCCCTAAAATTCGCTCCAGTTGCCATTTCAGCTGTTGAGTTTGGAGTAGGGCAAGGTGGTGAGGTAGAGTCAGAAAGCAAATGAACCAGAAAGAACGGGTGATTTCAGAGGGACAGGTCAGAGGGATGGGTCTTACGTTCCTTGCTCCTCTCCAGAAGGAAAAAAATGGTAGTCATATTTCAGGACACTGAATGGGCTGGTTTGTCTTTGGAAACAAAGACATTGTTAGGCTCTCTACAGCAGTAAGGGGAAGGTGATAGACATGTTAAAACTAGAATCTTTCTATGGAAACTTAATATGAAAATATGCATATTCAAATTTGGAGCATTTTATCCTGCTTACCTAATTATTTGGGCTGTGTTGTCTTGTGGTATTCCTTGTGGGCTAGTTCTCCCTTGGTGGGCCAGAGTGGCAAGATAAAATTTGAGATGGAAATAAAAAAGGATATTTGTTTTTCCACGTATAGAATGTGGTGTTGGCATTAATTAATGGGCCACTGTGACCCACTTAAGAAACCTTTGGAAGTAACCTCTGAGCCACCCATCTAATTGGTCCCAGGTAGACCAGAGACTGAAGTGTTGAAAATGTCACGGAAGCAATTCCTTCAGGTTATAGACAGATGTTTTCACTGTCCTCAACGCTGACATCTTCCCCCAAGCAGACCACCACATTTCCTTGGTTTGGCTGTTAGGCCCTTCAGGAGGAACAAAGAGCAGTGGAATGTGGGGAAATCCACCCACTTCCTCTCCCAGAGGACAAAATACTAATCTGGTTTGGAAACAATGTAGAATACTGATATTCCGAACATTTATTCATGAGTCAGGGGTCACTGTATATATTAATTTTCTATTGCTACTGTAACAAATTACCTCAATTTAATGGTTTAACACAAGATCAATTTACTATTGCACAGTTCCAGTTGTCAGAAGTCTGAAATGGGTATCTCCAGGCTAAAATCAAGATCTGGGCTGGACGGCATACCTTGTGAAGGTTCTAGGGGACAATCTATTTCCTTGCTTGTTCCAGCTTCTAGTAGTCACCATTTTCCTTACCTTGTAGTCCCTCTCTTCATCTTTAAAGCCAACAGAGTCTCATCTCTCTGGTATTTTTTTCTATGGTCACATCTCTCTCTGAGTGACTATAGCTGGGAAGAGTCCTCATCTTTGAAGGACACATGTGATTAGACTGAGCCCACCTGCATAACCCAAGGTAATCATGCACCCATCTCGAGGACCTTAACCCGAATCACACCTTCAAAGTCTCTTTTGCCACAAGGTAACATATTCACAGGTTCCAGCCTGTGGGATGTGGACAGCTTTTAAGGGGGTCGTTTCTTCTGCCTTCCACGCTGTGTACTAAACTTTTAAGCATAGGATGTGACCCCATCTTCTGCCTTTTCTTCCACTCTGCTAAAGCCCTAGGTGAACCAAGGTCTGCTTGGGATGGCCCTGGCAGCTGGTATAGGGGTCCAGACAGCCAGCTCTGGGGCAAGGTTGCCTAGGTTTCCTTCCAGTATTCCCATTATTCAACAGCTTCATTTGGCCTTGAACAATTTGCTTGCCCTAAGTATCCGTGTGTTTCTCCATAAAGGGAGGAGAATAAGAAGCAGATGGCACACAAATTAGGGCAATTTGAGAAGATTATAATAGAGATTTTAGATCCTCTCACATTGCTAGAATGTTTTATGGATCAGTGTCCATTTTCCTCATTTGCATCATCGCTGGCCTTCTGTAGTCAGAGATTCTTTATTCCATGGCTCACCCAAAGGACCTGCTCCACTCCTATTTCCAAGCAAACAATAGATTTCTTATACAGGAGATACTCTGCCCTCTAAAGCTTTGCTATTCCAGCCAAGGTGAGGGGAAAGTCATTTGCCCTACAATATTATCAACAAGCCATTTGTTCACTGACCTAGAATGTCATTCTTGTCTGTTTTTCTCTTCACTCAAATGGGGGGAAATGTTTTGCATAAATGTAATTTATGTAGCATTACATATAGTAATATTAAAAATGTAAAAATAAGCCTCCAGGAGGCAAAACAAGTAACACTCCTTTATCCTTCTACTCCGGCCTTGCCCCTGGGTAATGTCAGGCAGAGTAAGTACACTGGGGAGCTGCTCTAAGCTCAACTGATCCTTGGGTGCCTGGGGAGCAATTCTTTGAACATAGTTGCTGAGGTTCATAGAATCTTGAGATGTCTTTTTATTTAATCCATTTCCAAAGCAGAACAATCTTTAAAAAATGCAAATACCAAGTTCACTTTAAAGTGCAGATATTACCATCCCGAAGACCCTAATATATTAAGCATCCCATTTAATGTTGGAATCTAAGATAAAGTTCTTTAAGAATATGACCCTCATGGGAGCGCCTGGGTGGCTCAGTCATTAAGCATCTGACTCTTGATTTCAGCACAAGTCATAACATCAGGGTCCTGAAATCGAGCCCCGCATCTGGCTCTGCACTGGGCTTGAAGCCTGCTTAAGATCGTCTCTCTCCCTCTCCTTCTGCCCCTCCCCCAGCTCTCTCTCTCTCTCTCAAAAAAGATAGTATGCATGACATGGAAGCAGTTTCAATGTCCATCAGTGGGTGAATGGATAAAGATGAGCTATATCTCTGTATCACAGTGGAATATTACTTAGCCGTAAAAACCGAATGAAATCTTGCCATCTGCAACAACATGGATGGACCTTGAGGCTATTATGCTAAGTGAAATAAGACAGAGAAAGACATATGACTTCACTTATATGTGGAAAACAAAGCAAATGAATGAACAAGACAAATAGAAACAAGCTCATTGATGCAGAGAACAAACTGGTGGTTGCCAGAGGGGAGAGAAGGAGGGAGGGAGGGAGGAACATGGGCAGAATAGGTGATGGAAATTAAGAGGTACAGTCTTCCAATTATCAAATAAATAAAACAAGGGGATGTACTGTACCGCATAGGGAATATAGTCAGTAATATTATAACGGCTTGGTCAGCTGACAGATGGTAACTTGGCTTACCCTGGTGACCATTTTGTAATATATATAAATATTGAATCACTATTTGTACACTTGAAACTAGTGTATGTTGATTATCCTTCAATTAAAAAAGAATATAGCTCTCATTCATTCAATTATTCATCAATAAATATTTACTGGTCGCCTACTATTAAAATTAAATGATGAGAAAAAAAGTCTAGTGGGAAATGCAAGTACAGGTTAAAGGGATCTAGAGAAAAGATAGAGGGTCCTATTAGAGCTTATAACAGAATAAGCACTGAGAACCACAGACAGATTTTAAGCAGGGGAGTTGAACAATGAATTTTCCTTCAAGAGTATCACGCGGGTGCAGGATGGGGAACAGATCAGAGAGGAATCAGGCCTCCCCAACCATCCTTTCCAAATGTTCCTTAATACAGGATCTTTGGGCCAGACAATGTCATTTGGTTAACCCAACCCCATTTCCATTCCCCTGTCCCATGCTTCCGTGTGGTACGAAGGCTGGATAAGCTGAATAACCTTTGCTCAGCTCCTTTCGCCGTGTGACCCTGCTCTGGCCAACGAGACTAGGGCTGAGACTTGTTGGCCTCTCCTGGGAAGGGGTATGCTCTCTGGATAAAAGGAACAAGCACAACTGTACCAACACTCCGCCCTTCTTTCTGCCTTTCCTGCTCCTCCTTTTCTTCTTCTTCTCCTTCTCCTTCTCCTTCTCCTTCTCCTTCTTCTTCTTCTATTAACATATAATGTGTTTCAGGGGTACAGGTCTGTGAATCATCAGTCTTGCACAATTCACAGCACTCACCATAGCACATACCCTCTCCAGTGTCATCAACTAGGCCCCCCATCCTTCCTTCTTCCCTCCCCTCCAGCAACCCTCAGTTTGTTTCCTAAGATCAAAAGTCTCGTATGGTTTGTCTCCTTCTTTTTTTTTTAAAGATTTATTTATTTATTTATTTATTTATTTATTTATTTATTTATTTATTTGACAGAGAGGAGAGAGATCACAAGCAGGCAGAGAGGGAGAAGGAAGCAGGCTCCCAGCTGAGCAGAGAGCCCGCCCGATGTGGGGGCTCGATCCCAGCACCCTGAGATCATGACCTGAGCCAAAGGCAGAGGCCTTAACCCACTGAGCCACCCAGGCGCCCCCTCCTTCTTATTGTTTAATGCAGACATGATGCCTAGAGCTGGGGCAACTGTCTGGCAAGCATGAGGGAAAGGCCGCGATGCTGGTCCACATGGAATTGTGTAACTGCAGTAATGCTCTCAGTCACCTACGGACGCGTTGCTTGTTATGTAGGAAAAGTAATCCCCCATGTTTAGAGGTTGAATTTTTTTTCTTTTCTCTTTTTTATTTTCTATCAAAAGCACTTCAGACTGATACAATGATTCTAAAGCAAGTATAACTGAAAACAAATTAACGAGCATTTCAAGCATTGTCATAAAGGACATTGTCACAAGGACTCTCGGACTGGCCCTCCTGCCTTTGAAATCATCGTCTTTTGAACAGGATGGTGAAAAAGAGGGGGGTTCCCTTGTGATGACCTCTGGAAGTACTATTTCTTATTACTTTGTGTTTCTCTGTCAAGCTTCTTTGGAGCCCATACTTGGCTCTGCTACCACATCCTTAACTTTGAGTCTCAAGGCCTGAATCTTTCTGAAATGTATTAGTCCATGATGAAAAGGGAACAGACTGTCTTTTATTCACTTCTGTAACAGTAGAAACTGAAACTATGCTGGCACTTTGTAGGCGCTCAATAAATGTCCACTAACCCAGTAAGTGAAGCCGAGTACATTTATAAGTTGAGAGTAGCAGTGTGCTATGTTTTTAAAAATAGAAATGAAAAATAGCTCGATCTCACAGAACACAGATGGAGCATGCTCAGTGAAGCATACACATTTTGGATTAAGAAATATGATTATCATTTGCCAACTCCGATTCCTGCCTCTGGGCTGATAAGACGTGTCCAAAGAGTCATTTTCATTCATTCACAGACACCAAAACAGAGGGGGTCTTTAATGAAATGCAGGAGCTGGAGTGACAGGCATTAGTGGCAAGAAATAGGCAATTGATTGCAGAGTCAAGATGAAATGCTTCAGTAAAAAAGACCTTCATGCCTGAGGCATACTTTTTTTGCTAATGTTGTGGTGGATATATATATATATAATTATATATATATAACTAAATAAATTAAATTAAATTAATATATATATACACACACGCACATATATATGTATATATATATTTATTTAATAATGGCAATATAGTTTGGCTATTCTTAAAATTTTTTAATCTTCCACTGGGGAAAAACTGGACAAGCTAAATAAATCAGTTCACCGGATAATTAACTTAACAAACAAAACTAATATTGGCCATTTGTCATTTCTGTTAGGAGGGCCATCTGTAACAGCAGAGATGAGCAAGCATGGAGTGATCAGTAAGGAGCAGTTTCAGGGCTTTGGATCACGTCTCTGCCTGGCTTCTAATGCCATTTGTCCAAAATGATTTCTGAAAACATCAAAACTCCCCGGTCCCGCTCAGCATGGCAACTTGTACCTCAGCACAGGAAAGAGTTGTGCATGGAGCCAGCCGCAGATGGGCAGCATGGAGAAGGGGGACCCAGAGGCCCGACTGCCCGTCCTGTCCTTTCCTCGCAGACACAGCTTTGCATTTGTCAAGCCAGAGAAGCCTCTCGTGTCTCAGAACTAGAAATCTGAGTTTAGGGACCAGGCCCTTCACCGTAGAGATGAGGACAGTCAAGTCCAGAGAGGTTACTTAAGTAACTTCTCCAGGGCCGACACAGCAGATCAGTGAAGCTGAGCCTAGGATTTCTCCTGGGCCTCGATCTGTGTTCTTCCCGCGCTCCTGCTGTGGCCTCACTTTCTGGAGAGGTGGTCGCTGCTCCTTGCCCCTCTCTGACACCTCACAGCTCCATCAGTGAGTTCTGTGTGGTCTCATGACATTCCTCAGTTCCAAGGAAACCCACCCTATGGTGTAATGCTGTTTGGAATTTGTCCTGCTATTTGGAAGAAGCAGATGCGTTACAAAGCAGGGCCACGCGTACCCCAATGTTCATAGCAGCAATGGCCACAATCGCTAAACTGTGGAAAGAACCAAAATGTCCTTCAACAGACGAATGGATAAAGAAGATATTATCCATATATACAATGGAATATCATGCCTCTATTAGAAAGGACGAATATCCAACTTTTGTATCAACATGGACAGGGCTGGAAGAGATTATGCAGAGTGAAGTAAGTCAAGCGGAGAGAGCCAATTACCTTATGGTCTCACTTATATGCTGAGCATAAAGAAAAACATGGAGGGCATTGTGAGAAGGAAGGGAAGGGGGAATGGGGGGAAGTCAGGCGGGGAGATGAACCATGAGAGACTGTGGACTCTGAGCAACAAACTGAGGGTTTTGAAGGGGAGGTGGTAGGGGGTTGGATGAGCCTGGTGGTGGGTATTGAGGAGGGCACGTACTGGGTGTGGTGCAGGAACAATCAATCTTGTAACACTGAAAAAATAAAATAAACATATTTGGGGGGGAAAAAAAAAGAAAAAGAAATATTTATCTTTGTCCTGCTGTTTGGAAGAAAGTTCTACCTGCATGTCAGTGCTGAGTTTGAGCTCCTTTGCGGGAGGATGTCCTGGTTGTTGCGACTCATCCGGGAAGAACCTACTGAGCTGGTGAGGGAGGTTTTCTGCATCACTCGCTGTAAACTCAGGTCCAACATTCTCCCTCATAACACAGAGCTCCATGTTAAAGGATGTCAGGGAACTGCTATTATGCTTCTCCAGAAACAAAAGGTGTCAAAAGTTAGACGGGGCTGAATAGCCAAGAAAAACATAAGCGGATACCTTCCCATCTCCCCAGTCCCAGGAGCTATGATCTACCAGTAGAAGATAAGTCTCGCCAAGTCTCCAGGAAAAGAGAGAAAAACACAGAGCAGCTGGGCATCAGCCATCATTGGGCCAAAATAAATCCTGCGATGGTCAATAATCTGATTATCTGGATTGATTTCTCTGTTTCCTTCTCCACCCACGTAGGACTGAGCTGAACTTCCCCTTCAATGCAAACGGTCTTAAGTGCCTTGTATCTGAAGAGCATGTCAGAGAACACTGGTTGGAAATAAGGTGAATCTTGGATTTGATGGAGCTTGGGTATCAGAGTCAGGAAGACTTGGACAAGAATTTGGGCCTTGCCACTTATTAGCCATTTTGTCCTCGGATAAATTTAACCTTTCTCAGCCTAAATTTCAACACCTTTACTAAGTAACTGTTAAGATTGAGAAATAAATTAGATCACTTATTTAATATAATACCAAGGGCAGCGTTGATCACATGTACATATTCTGAAAATGTTGGCCATTATAATTTATATAAGCCTCTAGGATTTTGGATTTTTTGGTAGGTAGATCTGCACTCTTGGCATTTCACCAGAAACCATAACCAAAAAAAAAAAAAACCTTCAGAAGTAGTATTATTAGCTGATGTTGCAGAGGACCATGCTCCAGAATAATACTCAGCTATCACAGATTTTCCTAACACAACAACAGAATGGGCTACAGAAGAGTAGAGGCCCTGAGAATTTTTAAGTAAATAGTGGATGGTATAACTGGAATTTCTGCATCCTTAAATAGTGTTGAATTTTAGGATGCCCCACCTCTAGGACTCATTGACTCTTATTACTAAGTGTTTATATGGCTTCAGCAATTTTCGATAGGTGCCTTTATTTTAGTGGCCCTCGTATCAGTAGGCTAGAGCCACAATTTTCTGCATAGCAAACCACCCAAACTCAGGGGCACACAGCAGAAAGCTCCTGAGTATGCAGGTCAACTGAGGCTTGACCTGTCTAGCTATAGGTTGGGTCCCTTCTGCTCCAGATGTCTCTCACCCTCCTTGGAACAACAACTATCTGAGATGGGAGGGCAAGAGAAGAGGGTGAGCATGACCATGGAGGTACATTGAAAGCCACTGCTCACATCATATTTAGTGTTCTCCCTTTAGCCAGGCAAGTCACATGGCCACGCCCAAAAGTCCAGGTGCAGATGCTCTGCCCACTGCGAGGCTGGGGCATGGAATTGGGTAAATATTAATACTATGGAGGAGTCAAGAATTGGGGATCAACGAACATTTTTCAACACCTCTGGTGTTGTAAACTATTGCTGAAATGTAATTCCCTTTTTGGTCACTTAAGGGAGTTGTCCTTTTGATCTGGCTGTAACCTCTGATAAATAATATACCTCTTGGCACATTGGGAGCCCACATGAGAAGATAGGTCTTTAAGAAATACGTCCTTTTAAGATTTGGTGATGTGATGAAATGACTACACAGAGCATGGAAGAAAAGAACTGTGGAACATTCCTCTGCACAGCCAGTCCTTAAATCCTTAAATATCAGCAGAGACTCAAAATTATTGTCATCTGATGGCAAGTAAGGAGTCTAAGTGAATTGAAATATTGGCTTCCCTCCAATTCCCAATGATTTTGAGTCCATTCTACAAAAAGCATCAATGTAATTGATATATGTGGTTTCAGATAGCACACCAGATCAGAAGCATAGATTACTTTGAAAATATGACCATTTTGTCTAGAATAATTCTCCTTGACTATCAGTAAGGAATACTCAGACTACTCTAAATCATTGGGTTAAGTTTAGGGGCAATGAGGCAGGGCACTAGCTGAGACGATTAACATGAATGTGGATGAAAAGTCTTTTTTCTTTTTTTAAGATTTTATTTATTTGACAGAGAGAGATCACAAGTAGGCAGAGAGGTGGGCAAAGGGAGAGGGGTAAGCAGGCTCCCTGCTGGGCAGAGAGCCCGATGATGCCGGGTGATGCGGGGCTCGATCCCAGGACCCTGAGATCATGACCCGAGCCGGAGGCAGAGGATTTAACCCACTGAGCCACCCAGGCTTCCCAATGAAAAGTCTGCTTATCCTGTCTTTTAACAGAATTCAGGTCTTCAGAGAATAACCTTTATTCTTAGCGTGACATATCCATCCACTCCTTAAAGGGCCAGAAGCTTAAGATTCTTTCTCATTATCAGTACTTCCCAGGAAAACCTAGAAATAACCAGAGGAAAGTGGTCTTTCTGCTTGGCTGCTTTTCTGAGAATCTTACTGAGTAGCAGCACAGCCCAAGGGTTGGAAACCTGAACTCTGAGGTCTGTGACTGTGTTTAAATTCAACTGGGTACGTGTGTGACTTTGAGAAGGTTGTTTAACTTCTGTGGTGGTCAGTGGTGCTGCTCACAGGTGGTCAGTTCCCCTTTCCTCCTGGCACCCAGAAAACTGGATCCCCTGGCTCCTTTGTGGTTGGGTGGTACCATGTAACTAATTCTGGCTAAAGAATTGTGAGCAAAGCTGTTACATATAACTTCCTGGCTATAGCATTTAATAATCAATGCAAGACTCTCCAGAATTCTCTCTTGTCCCTCTAGCACAATGAGGAGCGACATTCAAGATGGTGGCTGTTCCATCAGCCTGGGTCCCAGAGTAGCTACAATGAGCAGAGTCCCCCTGGTGACCTGTGATATACTTGAAGCATGAGAGAGAAATAAACTTGGTTGTGCTCAGCCATTGTGATTTTGAAGGTTATTTGTTAGAATAACTTGGCCTGATCTACCCTGGTTCGATATCTGAAAAAATGAGGGTAACAGTGGAATCTAGCTTGTGAAGTAATCATGAAGATTAGATGGGATAATATGTGTATATACTTAGAATAATACCTAGCGTATAATAAATTCTTAATATATTTTGGCTATTGTATATTATTATTAAGTTATTCTGTGTCCTAACCTAGTCTCTAATGGCTTATTCATATCTAGCAAACAAGTTGCAATGTGACTTCGAGAAACTGAACCTCAAATTGCAATACAAGTATCTTAGACCAGATGGGCTAGAGTTTTAAATCTCTAGACTTAAAGTTATGTGCAATTTTATGGAAGTACTCAGGGGATCATCCTTGTGTTTCACAGATATTCTGTTGCTTAGGGGAACAAGATGTGTGGTAAAACCAAACATCATCTTCTCCCCTTTTCAAGGGGCTCTCTACCCCCCAACTACTCAAACAATAAGATCTGTGTCCTTGTCACAGATTGTTCTGTCTCCTCTTCTGAATCCTTCTGTGCAGGAAATTACATCTGGCTTGTAAAATCTTAGCTACAAGTTGGTTTCCCACTGTATGCACAGTCTTTAGTAGTCCATCTTCTCTCTCAGACCTGTGCTCAACATGCATACATAATATCTTGTTTTATTAATAAAATCTCACTGCCTTCAAGCCACTGCCCAACCATGGTCTTTCTTTTGGCAGTGTGGTCTTCTTTAGTCCGAAGGGAGAAGATTCTGTCCTTGTTCCACTTTAATCCTGGCGTAGAGTGATCTCCCTCACGCCACCACAACCATCCACGGAAACCTGTCCTCTAATTTCTCTGGATTAGAACTTTCCATGTATTAATTTACAGTATTTCTTTTTCTCCTGTGTGACTCTGCCTAGATCCTGCACTCGTCCCAAAGGCCAGATGGTTCGTATTGTTCAGCCTATATATAAACCAAATTTTGGGAAAAGGAGGAATTTCATTGTGTGTTGAATCACAAGTTGGATTTCATTAGGAATCTTAATATTTCTCCCTCCTTACCTTCTTGATCTAGGAGTCTGTTCTTATAGACTATGCTTTATGCTGATGTATATAACCTCATGGCCTTCCTACTCACCCACAGTGCTTGGTTTATTGCAGATCCTGCTACTGTGTTTATTGACTGTCTAGGTGGAGGCTTTTTTTTATATCTATTGTTCATACATGTTCATATATATTCATTTTGGCTATTAATAAACTATTACTTTATGGGAAGAAATGACACTTCTTTATCCTCTTTCAGATTGAAGACATCATTACAAAGATGCAAGACGACAAGACAGGTGGTGTGCCCATCAGAACAGTCAAGAGCTTTCTCTCCAAAATTCCCAGTGTTGTCACAGGTAAACATTCTCCTTACAAGTGTTGATGGCAATAGGAATAGGCTGCTGAAGAGTTGTAGTCTTGATTGTGTCCTGGGGTGTGTCAAGAATTTGTGACTAATAAAAATGATGCATTCAATGTGCTTCTTAAACAAAGTTGAGTTCTGGTCATGGTTTCCAGAAGCTACTCTTTGCCAGTGAGTCAGAATTGTCTTACTATGATCAGCCCTTCTGTGTACAGGTCGAGGCTTCTGGAAAGACACAAGTTCATTAATGAATTGGATAACCCATCAGCAGTTTGGTCAATGAGATGTACACATGCACAGATTTATTAAAGAAAGTATTTTAGTTTTAAACAAGCTTTAAGAAAGTCTTATGTTCAAATTCTACAAAATGCTTTTAAGTTTTTAACTCACTGTACTTGAACTCCTGAAAGAAGTGGTTTTAGAATATTTTTCTGCATGACTTTGAAGATTTTGTGTGTTTTATATGCTTAGACTTTTTAAAATTAATTATGAAGTGTATCAAACACATGATATAGTTTTAGATATAATACAAGATAAAATTTTAGGTAGTTCTCTCATTATCAAAATACAGCTATTTGTTTTCCAAATTATAGAATAATTAAAATAAGAAATACTTTGATGATACCAAATGCTGGCGAGGTCATAGGGCAATCGGAACTCACACACTGCTGGTGGGAAGGTAAAAATGCAGCTACTCTGGAAGTTTCTTATAATGTTGGACAAATGCTTACCATATGACCCAGAAATCCCACTCCTTGGCATTTATCCAAAAGAAATGAAAATGAAAACTTGCATTCAGATGAAAACTTATGAATATTTATAACAACTTTATTTATAATCTCCAAAGCCTGGACACAACCCAAATGCCCTTTAATGTGTGAATGATAAACAAACTGGTAGACCCATATTAATCAATAAAAAAGAATGAACTACCGATACAGGCACTAACTTAGATGAACCTTGAAGTTATTTTTCTGAGTAAAAGAAGCCAGTCTCAAAAGATTGCCTGCTACATGATTCCATTTTTATGACATTCTAAACAAGCCCAAAACTCTAGTGATGAAGACAGATCAGTGGTTGCCAAAGATTGAGAGCTGAGGGAGCATATAAAGGGATCACATGAAGGAATTTTACAAGGTTACAGTGGAACTATTCTGTGTCCTGATTGTGGTGCTGGTGATGACATTAATTTATATGTAAGTCAAAATTCATAGAAGCAGCAGACCAAAAAAAAAAATCAATATTAGTATGTCACCTTAAAAAATAAATACATTCAGTTGAGGTACCCATAAGTATTCTAACTAATTTTTTGGACTATCACTGTTTGAACTCAGGTACCAAATAGATCTGGATAATGAAAGATGATTGTATTGTTAGCATGCTCTAATTTTGAAATTTATATAAATGGAATTATAATATTGGCTATATTATATTTTTCCATACATTTCTGGATTTTGCTTGATAAAAATGTTATTTAGGATTTTTAAATCTATTTTCATGGGAAAATTAGTTTGTTGTTTTTCTTATTTACCCTCCTTGCTGGTTTGGGTATCAAATTTCCGCTAGACTCTTAAGATGAACCATAGAGTATTTCTTTTGTTGATATTGTGTTGTTCTCTGAAAAATGTTTTTCTCTTTAATCTAGATTTTAAGTGTTTCATTTCAGTTATTTTATTTATTTTATTTTTAGAAGTTTCATCTTTTTTTTCCCCCAGTGTACTTGGTCATTCATTCAATACATATTTATTGGGTGCTTGCTATTTTCTAAACATTGCTGGGCAGTGGGGATTTTGAAATAAATGAAACAAATCAAAATTTCTGTTCATGGAATTTTGGATTCTAATGGAGGAGACAACAAAATAAATAAGGAAAATTTGCAGAACTTGATGTAGTAATAAAAGCCAAAGAGAAAAATAAAATGTGAAAGGGGGCTAGTAGTGTTGCAACTTTGGAACAGGTGGCCAAAAAAGTCTCTGAGAAGGTAACGTTTGAGTAAAGATGGAAGCGAGATGAAAGATTGAGTCATGTGGAAATTGAGGGAAAGAGCATTCCAGAAAGCGAGTGCTAAGTCTCCATGGCAGGCATGTTCTGGCGTACAAAAATCAGCAAAAGAAACAGAAGGAGCAGCTGGTGACAAAGAGGAAAATCAGGAGGACATGGTTTCTTGGAAGCCAAATTCTCTAGAAAGTATTTCAAGGAAGAATGGAGTGATCTACTGTGTCAAAAGCTGCTGATAATCAAGTAAAAGGAGCACTGAGAATCAACCTTGAACTTAGCAACAATTACATTCAACTGCTGACCTTGATAAGTGCACATTCCATGAAGCATTTGGGAAAAGGGATCACAAAGCCTTACTGGAGTGGGTTCAAGTCAGAATGGGAAGAGAATGATTTGAGGTAGTGAGTCTAATTAATCTTTGAAGGAGTTTTTCTTAAAAGGAAGAAATGCAGTAGAATCTAGAGGAGTAAATGGAGTCAGGACATGTGGGTTTTTAAGTAATATGAAAGTGACTCTATACTTGTATGATGATGGCAATGACTCACTAGAGAGGGGAAAATACTGCAAGAGATACAGGAAAAATTTAAGCGTTGTCATTGAGTAAGTAAGAGTTTGAATCTAGTGCACGTTAGTTGGGTGGTTCTAGCTAGAAACGTGTACAATTTATTCATAGGAAGAGGAGTAGAGGCACAGTAGGTGCACAGAATTGCAAATAAGAATGGTGGGGTGGGGGAGCTTGTGGGAGTCTCCTTCTAATTGTTTCTATTTTCTTAGGGAAAGAAAGAAGGGAAAGAAGGTGGAAATGTTAGGTTTGAGAAGAGATTAGAAGCAGGGAAATAGTCATCTGGGGTGTAAAGAGATTGTCTGGTCTAAGGAAATAGAGTTTGACTGTGAGGTAGCATTAAGGACCCTCTTGAGATTATTAATATTTATGAATTTAAAGAGAAGCAATTCTTTCTCCAGCCACATTTAGCTGTCTGGATTTGGACATGTATCAGGTAGAAAGCTGGACTTAATTAAGGCTGTAGCAAGTATGAGAGTATAATAAATCAAGAAGGAGGCACGAGAGTAACTGAAATGATTGACCATTAAATTTTAACTGGGTAGGATAGAAGCGAAACTTGAAATGGGTGAGGAGTAGTGAAGAGTGGTGATGACCAAAAAAAAGAGTAGTGATGACCATAAACTTTACAGTCTGGTGAAAAAGGAGTTTTGGAGTTGGAGGCCAAAGTAAGAGCTAGAAATGTAGGGAGTGGATCAGATAGTGGAATATTTGAAATTGGGATTATAGAAGGATTGCAATGTTCTAGTGGTCACAAGACGTGAGGTATGACCATGGGAATATATGACTGAGATAGGATGGAGGTAGAAGAGAGGAGGTCAAGGAACTAAGGGGCCATGATTTGGGCAGACTGAGTTCTGTGGATATTGAAATCACTACAGGGGGATAGTTAGAGAGGGTGATTGTGAGTCTGTGGTTAAAATCTTCATGGAATGAGAGACGGAGGCCTAGGCATCAGTAGATGACTTTCACAACAAGAGGTACAGGTAGTTTAATCTGACGTTATGAGTCAAACTTAACTGTTTTGGGGAGAAGAGGCAGGGAATGAAGGCATTCTAAGGGAAGATATGAGAAGCTAGGGAGTCACTTACCTGCCTTCAAACCTATGGTATGTAAGGCATGGGAGGGAAAATAGCCACCGCTTCAGAGGCCTGCAGGAAACCAGGACTGCTGAGGAAGAGCAAGAAGATGAAAGGAATATTAACTGAAAAGATGTGGATATGAACAATTTTATGTATGACTGACCATGAGTTCCAGAGGGCAAGTGAAAGCCTTTCGGGAAATGGTACATATATAACCTGGATAATAAATGTCCACAGTTACTTTGTACCAGGCACTAGAGAAGTCACAGGAGATGGAAAGATAAATAAAAGCCTAGCCTCTGCTTTTTGAAAGCTGTTAATCTAATGAGAGAAACCAACACAGGTAGATCAATAATTATGTGAGCTATGTGTCATGATAGAAAAAATGAACAAAGCTCAAAAGGAAGAATCATGAGTTTTTCTTGAGGAGGTCTAGAACATTCCTCTGAGGTTGTATATCAGTTTTCTCTTGCTGCATAACCAGCCACCACAAATCATAATGATTTTTTATTTCTCATGATCACGATTCCATGCACTGGTAGTGCTGGTAGTTCTCCTGCTGGTCTTACCCATGAGGCCCTAGTCGTCTGATGGTTCAGTGGACACTAGAGGTCTATGATGGCCTTACTCATCTGTTAGGGAGTGGTGCTTACTCCTAGATGGGGCTTCAGTTCTCTTTGTCACCTTGTGTCACCCAGCAAGTTAGACGGGGCTTCTTCCCAGCCTGATGATCTCAGAGTTCTAAGGGGAAAAGGGAGAAAACTACAAGGCTTCTTAAGGCCTAAGCTCCAGAACTCATGCAATGTTAAGTATATGCAGTCTGTTCTTCAAAGTTAATCACAAGGCCAGCCTAGATTGAAGAGGATAGAGAAACCAACGCTACCTTCTGGTATAGTAATAGAATGTTGCA
Source organism: Procyon lotor (assembly GCA_028646535.1). Classification (NCBI taxonomy): domain Eukaryota; kingdom Metazoa; phylum Chordata; class Mammalia; order Carnivora; family Procyonidae; genus Procyon; species Procyon lotor. The sequence goes on from CM053609.1 coordinate 96,763,923, forward strand.
TTGACATAGGGAGACATGATGCTTTAGAGGCCATTATTATAATGATCTACCACATGAAATAATTTTAGAACTGGATCTTAAACTAAGTTTAAAGCCGGGGAAGGTCATTCCAGGCAGAGAAAATAGAATTTTCATGGGCTCAAACGCATGAAAAGTATGACAGTTTGCAGCAGAGATGAGCTCGTTTATTTTATTTTTTTGCAGGAAGCCCAATTATATTTTTACATCAAGAATCGAAATGCTACTGCTGCAGACTTCAGCCTATCATTCACATTTATGTGGTTATAATTTAAAACACGTGTATGTGTGTATGTATTTGGAGAGAGGAGCACATTGGCAGAACACCTAGAGGAATTAACCTTAATAACAAATTATAGGGGTGCTTGGGTGGCTCAGTCAGTTAAGCATCTGCCTTTGGCTCAGGTCATGATCTCAGGGTCCTCAGATCGAGCCCCAGATCAGGCTCTCTGCTCGGTGGGGAGCTTGCTTTTCCCTCACTTTCTGCTGCTCCCTCTGCTGGTGCTCTCCCTCTCTCTTTCTCTCTGTCAAATAAATAAAATAAATAAAATCTTTTTAAAAATAACAGATTATAGAAAGGAACTTGACTTACAGACTTTATCCCAAGACTCTGGAAAACAAGCTGAGGGTTGTGGAAGGGGAGGCGGATGGGGGATGGGGCAATTGGGTGATGGGCCTTAGGGAGGGCACGTGATGTGATGAGCACTGGGTGTTACATGTAGCTGATGAATTATTGAACACTACATCTTAATCTAATGATGTACCATATGTTGGCTAATTGAATTTAAATTCAAAAAAATAAGAAGCAGGAAGAGACAGGGACCATGAAAACTGGTTAGAGAATCTTTAGATGACGGAGTCTAAGCAGGAAATCAGGAGGCACAGTGTCAACTGGAATCACAACTTTAGAGCTGCTCCTCATTTAATCTTCACAGAAATCCTGTAAGGTAAGAAGTGTTATCTCCATTGTGCAGGTGAGGAACCCACTAATTCAAGAGCATAAGTTACTTTTCTAAGGTCACACAGCTAGTCAATCCCAGGACTTCTCCCTCCAGTATCCCCTGTGAAAGAATAGTGACTATAAGATTCTGAGGGAAAGATAGAATAAAGGACTGATAGGACTTGGTGACTAGATGTCGTACAAAGGGGCATTCGTTCAAGATGGGATCCCAGTTGACATGATGGATTGAATACATTCATCTTTTTCTCTTTTGACACCCCACAAAAATGATAATAAAGGATTTTTTAAAGATGTAATCCCAAAGTTGGAGGCCATTATGTAACAATACAATGTGAAAAGTAAACATCCTTGGATTAAATATCCTTTAAAGATGGTCCATACAAAAGACAATCAATGCCTCACTTTCAAGATGGGCAGGTATGTGCGATACTCGTGGAGAAATACGTCCCAACACAGGAGACAGTAACAACAAAATTTAGGAATCTAAAAAGTAGGTGGATACATGGTGACTGGCACACAGCTCTAAGGCAACCTAACCATCACTAGCCAGTGGAGAAAGCTAAAAACCAACTCTATTTATATGATAGAGTCCTCAGAAGGTTCAGATACTAGTAGTTCTATCTAGTTAGAACGGTTTTTGCCAACACATTCACCTGCATAGCCACCATCGCATGGGCCAAGCACTAAGTCAATGTCTACTGTTGAGCACTAGCAGGTCTCACACAGTCAGCCCAGCTCAGGCTGGCCTTGAGATTCTTTCAGATGAGTCCCTTGGAAGCAAGCTTTATGGTACGTTTGTTTACAACTTTACCTATTTGGTGCCTATCAGTTGGAATTAATGACACAAGAGGTGGTAGACATTTTTTGACCTCTCAT
>CM053609.1:96766277-96863859 GCA_028646535.1 Procyon lotor
CAAGCACTAAGTCAATGTCTACTGTTGAGCACTAGCAGGTCTCACACAGTCAGCCCAGCTCAGGCTGGCCTTGAGATTCTTTCAGATGAGTCCCTTGGAAGCAAGCTTTATGGTACGTTTGTTTACAACTTTACCTATTTGGTGCCTATCAGTTGGAATTAATGACACAAGAGGTGGTAGACATTTTTTGACCTCTCATTCTACAAATTAAATTTCTCTTATAATTTATGCAGGATCCATAGAAAGCCTGGACAGAAAGTACCATTTGGATCATTTACACTGAAAATAAAACCTTTCCTATCATGTTACTCTGTCCTTTTTCTTCTTGTCTTTAAATATCTGATCTAACCTTACTGGTCAGATCTTTGTTAGTAATAATTATTTAATAAAAATAAATATAATAATTTTTAAATTTTAATTCCAATACCATTTACATGCAGTATTATATTAATTTCAGGTGTACAATATAGTGATTCAACAACTCTATGCATTAAGATAAATGTACTCTTAATACCCTTCACCTATTTCACTCACCCTTCCTCTCCTCTCCCTGGTAATCATCTGTTTGTTCTCTATAGTTAAGAGTCTGTTTTGGGGTTTGTCTCTCTTTTTTTTTAATTTGTTCTTTTGTATTATTTCTTAAATTCCACATATGAGTGAAATTATATGGTATTTGTCTTACTTTGACTTATTTTGCTTGGCATTATACTCTCTAGATCTCCATCCATGTCACTGCAAGTGGTGAGATTTCATTCTCTTTTATGGCTGAGTCAAATTCCGTTGTGTGTGTGTGTGTGTGTGTGTGTGTGTGTGTAAGTGTGCATCACATCTTCTTTATCTATTTACAATGAGCTACTTCCTTAATTTGGCTATTGTAAATAATGCTGCAATTAACATGGAGTGCATAAATCCTTTTAAATTAGTGTTTTTGCTATGGAAGGAGCCTAGCTCCTTCTATCCATCATCAACAGATGAATGGATAAAGAAGATCTGGGAATGGAATGGAATATTACTCAGCCATCAGAAAAGATGAATACTCACCATTTGCATTGACATGGGTGGAACTGGAGGGGATTATGCTAAGTGAAATAAGTCAAACAGAGAAAGACAATTATCATATGGTTTCATTCATATGTGGAACAAAAGGAATAGAGTGGAGGACCATAGGAGAAGGGAGGGAAAACTGAATGGGAAGAAATCAGAAAGGGAGACAAACCATGAGAGACTCTGGAATCCAGGAAATAAACTGAGGGTTATAGAAGGGAGTGGGGTTGGGGATGGGGAAACCAGGTAATGGGTATAAAGGAGGGCACATGTTGGGATGAGCATTGGGTGTTACATGCAACTAATGAATTGCTGAACACTACAATAAAAACTTATGATATACCATATGTTGGCTAACTGAACATAATAAAAAAAATTAGTGTTTTTGTATTCTTTGGGTAAATACCCAGTAGTGTGGTTACTGGATTATATCTTAATTCTATTCTTAATTTTTTGAGGAACCTCCAGACTGTTTTTCACAATGACTGCCCTAGTTTTCATTCCCACCAAGAGTGCAAGAGGGTTCTTTTTTCTCCATATCCTTGCCAACACTTGTTGTTGCTTGTGTTTTTTATTTTAACCATTCTGACAAGAGTGATGTCCTATCTCATTGTGGTTTTAATTTACATTTTCCCTGATGATTAGTGATGTTGAGCATCTTTTCATGTATCATGTCTTCTTTGGAGAAATGACTGTTCATGTTTTCTGCCTATGTTTAATTGGATTATTTGTTGTATCAGTTCTTTATATATTTTGGATATTAACCCTTTCCTGGATATGTCATTTGCAAATATCTTCTTCCATTCAGTAGATTGTCTTTTAGTTTCGTAAATTTTTTTTTTCAGTGAATAAGTTTTTATTTTGATGTAATCCCAATAGTTTATTTTTGCTCTTGTTTCCCTCACCTCAGAAGGCCTACCTAGAAAAATGTTGTTATGGCTGATGTCAGAAACATTACTGCTTATGCTCTCTTCTAGGATTTTTGTGGTTTGGGGTTCACATGTAGATCCCTAATCCATTTTGAGTTTATTTTTATGTATGATGTAAGAAAGTAGACCAGTTTCATTCTTTTGCATGTAGCTGTCCACAGTTTTTCCAATACCATTTGTTGAAGGAACTGCCTTTTTCCCATTGTATATTCTTGCCTCCTTTGTCAAAGATTAATTGACCATATAATTGTGGGTTTATTTCTAGGTTCTCTATTCCGTTCTACTTATCTATGTGTCTATTGTTGCGCTAGTACCATACTATTTTGATTACTACAGCTTTGTCATATAACTTGAAATCTGGAATTGTTCTACCTCCAGTTTTTTCTTTTTCAAGATTGTTTGACTATTTTGGGTCTCTTATGTTTCTACACCCATTTTAGGATTGTTTGTCCTAGTTCTACAAAAAATGCTATTGGTATTTTGATAGAGATTGAATTAAATCCATAAATTGCTTTGGGTACTATGGACATTTTAACAATACTTGTTCTTCCAATCCATGGGCATGGAATATCTTTCCATTTGTTTGTGTTGTCCTCACTTCTTTCACTAATGTTCTATTGTTTTTAGAGTACAGGTATTTCAACTCCTTGACTAACTTTATTCCTAGGTATTTTATTATGTTTGGTGCGATTGTAGGTGGAATTGTTTTCTTAATTTCTCTTTCTGAGGTTTCATTATTAGTGTATAGAAATTCATTTATCAGTTTTTTTAACATCTCAATTTTTTTCCAGTGTTCAGACTCATTGTTTATGTACCACACCCAGTTCTCCATGCAATACATGCCCTCCTTAATATCCACCATCAGGCTCACCCATCCCCCACCCTCCCTTCCCAAACCCTGCTTGTTTCTCAGAGTCCACAGTCTCTCATGCTTCATCTCCCCCTCCAATTTCCCCCAATTCACTTTTCATTTATCAGTTCTAATAGTTTTTTGGCAAAGTCTTTAGGGTTCTCTATATGTAGTATCATATCATCTGCAAATAGTGAAAATTTTACTTCTTCTTTATCAATTTGTATGCCTTTCATTCCTTGTTCTTGTCCAATTGCTGTGGCTAGGACTTACAGTACTATGTTGAATAAAAATGTTGAGAGTGGACACCCTTGTTTTGTTCCTGCTCTTAGGAGAAATCTCTCAGTTTTTCACTATTGAGTATGATGTTAGCTGTGGGTTTTCCATTTATGACCTTTATTATGTTGAGATGTACTCCCTCTAAGATAAATAAATTTAATAAAAATAAAAGACTTTTATTGATCTAACCCTATTAGACTTTACCCAGTATAAAGACTTGAGGAAGTTTCAGGTTTAGAAGAGAAGACACAGGATTAATCTTAGTCATGTTGTGTTAGAAATTTTGAAGGGATATTTAGGTGATGTTATCCAGGAGACCATTGGAAATGAGGAACTGAAGTTCTGGGGAACATTTTCTACAAGAGATATAGGTTTAGGAATCATCAGATCCTATTTCAGGGACATGATGGGGCCCCAAAATTTGTATATACCTTCATGTATAAGCTATATACCAGTCTATCTCCTCTCTAGCCTGAGATAACACACCATCATATTCTATGATTTTGAGTTTGAAACTTTCCTGCTGATGTGAGAAAATTATCTTTACCTCTCAGATAAAAACTCATGGGCAAATTCATAGATGTTACTAGGATGAAGAGATTGAAGGGATGACCATTGGTTCACCTGTGGGTTATACATCTTTTTTTTTTTTTTAAGAGAAAGAGAGCATGAGCAGGAAAAGGCAGAGAGAGAGAGAGAGAGAGAGAATCTTAAGCAGGCTCTATGCCCAGTGCACAAAGCCCAATGTGGGACTTAATTTCATAACTCTGAGATCATGACCTGAGCCAAAATCAAGAATCGGACACTTATGGGGGCACCTGGGTGGCTCAGTGGGTTAAAGCCTCTGCATTTGGCTCAGATCATGATCTCAGGGTCCTGGGATCGAGCCCCACATAGGGATCTCTGCTCAGCGGGGAGCCTGCTTCTCCTTCCCTCTCTCCCTGCCTCTCTGCCTACTTGTGATCTCTCTCCCTGTCAAATAAATAAATAAAAATAAAATCTAAAAAAAAAAAGAGAGAGAGAGAATCGGATGCTTAGCCAACTGAAGCCATTTACAACTCAGAGTAAATGTCCTGAGAAAGGGAATGAATATGTTTAGGAGAAAAAGAGTAAAGGTAGGATATAGCCATTAGAATACAACTCCCTCCCACCGAGAAGTGGAAAATTAAGAGCTATAAGAGATGAAGCTTAGAAATAAATAACCCTCAGGGAACACAGATAGAGAATAGGAGAGAGAAGTAGTGAAGAAAGAAGAAAAGAGAAGCCAAGATCAAAAGCTAAGGCTCTTGGCTTTCGGGGGTTAGGTTCATTCATAAGAAATGAAAATAAGTGCTTGCTTCGGCAGCACATATACTAAAAGAAATGAAAATAAATGCCAATCCATCTCACCTTTCAGAGGCTTGGTATTTCTAAGCAAGGTGCACACAGAAGGGGCACCTCATGGTCAGCTTAACCACTCCCTCTTCAGGACAGCAGATCTTTCTCCTTGGGTCCTCCTTTTTGAATAATAAATAGGTAATAAAGATGGTTGGAGCAAACAGGGTAAGGTTTCTGAGTTTCCAACTTCCAGCCTGCCAGTCCTATCTACTCCCCACTTGCCCTGCATGTGACAGACTCATCCTGAGCCGAATGCCTGCCAACTCCAGGAAACCAGCCAGATTGCACGGCCTTCCCCAGCTGTCATAGACAGTCATTCCAGGATAATTCTCTGTCACCTAAATGTCATGAGGAATTTTCCAGGGATTTTGAAGATTAGTTTCTCCTAGTCCACCCTCAGAAACACAATTTCCTAGCATGTAAGAGCCATAAGATTCATCTAGTCTCACTTATTCTTGCAGACAGGAAAATTTAGTCCCAGAGACATGATGTAATGTGCCCAGAAATCACACAGCTTGTTAGGGACTGAACTAAGATAGGACCTGGATTTCATGCTACTTTTGCAATACTGTTTCCATTACTTCCTGCAAAAAAATTATAAACTCTTGAATTGGAATAGTTTAGATGACTGATGCATTCCCCCTGAATGTGAGAATCACTTTGGTAACATTAAAAATGCAGAGCCCAGGGCTCCCCAGGGGCCTGGGGTCTATTTTTTATCATCTTCCCAGATTATCTAATACAACCTGTTTGAATTTGGGAATCAGTACAACCATTACACTCCTGCCAAGTGCTCTCCAGCCTCTGCTTTAATAACTGCCAGTGATGAATGTCATCATCTCTCATTCCATCTTTGGACAACTTCAACCTTTAGAAACTTCTTCCTTATAATGGATGGAAACTTACCCACCTCCTTATAGCTTTAATCCATTAGTCCCAATTTTTACGTTTATCACAATCAAAGAATAGAGGGATGAATTTGATTAAAAGTACATCCACCTAGCTCTTCCTTATGAATTTTTATTATAAATAATTTTCAGATTATATGCTAGGTATATACATGTAGTTTTATTCTGCTTATCTCAGTACATTTCTTCATGTGTATATTTCTATCTCTTTCTGTAGTCCACAAATTTATTTTTAATGGCTTCATGTTGACATAATCATTTTAAAATGTTTTCCTTATGGCTTCTTGGCAGTACAGTTTGCATGAAAGCTGAAAGGGTGTGGGGCTATAAACTGCTTCAGTGACTTGAGCTGGTAAATGTGTGACCTTTGACCGTGTCTTTGGGCCTCAGTTTCCTCATCTGTTCATTGATAAGTTTGGATTAAACAACATCTGTGATCCGTGTTGGCTCTACCCTTCTGTGATTCTTCACTGGATGTGTATGAAGGCCTCTTTGAAGTTATTGCTTTCTACTTAGTGCTTTTGATGTTCTGACTGAATCTACTCCTGGGGTATTCTAGACCATCAGTTTTCTCTTAAACTATGATACTACCAGAGGAGAAAGTAAGAGAATTTAATTAGGAAAACTGAGAGTTACTCACAAATTAATCAAATTCTTGATCTTTTTACTCTCCTTCTGCCCCTATGTCATTGAGAGGAAGAGGAACTTAAAAAATGACTCAAAATAGAGAGAATTTGTTGGGTGATATACTAGGTAACTTCCAAAGAGATCTGGCCCTAATTATTGAATCCTATAAATGTTATCTTATGATGATAAAGGATCTTACACATATGATTAAGTTAAGGGTCTTGAGATGGGGAGATTATCACAGTTTATGTGGCTGAGCCCTGAATGCATTCACAGGTATCCTTGTAGAAGAGAGTCAGAGAAAGATTTGACATAGACATAAGAGGAGGTCACATGACCACAGAGTCGGAGGTTGGAGTGATGTGACCACAAGTCAAGGAATGGGCCCTCCACCAGAAGCTCCCTAGAGCCTCCAGAGGTGGTGTGACTCTGCCAATCCCTTAGTTTTGGCCCACTGGAACTTGTTTCACATTTATCCACCTCCAGATATAATAGAATAAGTCTCTGTAGTTTTAATCTGCAAAGTTTGTGGTGGTTTGTTATAGCAGCCATAAAGTACTAACACAGTGCCAAAATTGCACTAAACGCATTGTAGCATGAAGAAAATGACAGAGTAAGTGATGTTTTAGAGGATATAGATGTTACTAATTGGGAAAAAGTCACAAGTTTATAAATAATTTTCTTTCAAAGTGTAGGGGAAGATATACATTATAATATTAATCCTGAAAGCAAATTGCACTGACATGTACCTATATTGTGGAATTACTCAATGAGTAGTTAGCTTAAATTACTTCATAGTGCTATAATACAAGTTTTGTTTGTCCAAGTCTCAATGTAGATACCTTTTACATATCCTAAGTATTCCTATTATTCTTGCATTTGTGATTAATTATATTAAATCAATGAATAGTACATAAATATAATTTATTTTTAATTAGCATGACAGAATTTATACATATGCATGTATTATTTCCTTCAAATAGTCACCTTGAGAAGTGGCATATTTATTTTAAGAATGCTTTCATTGCATTACTTCCAGAATTTCTTTCTGATAAGAGGTTTTAAAGCTTCTAGAATTTGTTGAAATAGCCTCAACAGAAGCAAAGGCATAAATCCATATCCATATACATATGCACACATGTACATATATATTTTCAAAATAGATTTTCAGTTTTCTACTTTGGGGAATAGGGAACTGGTCTATTCAGACCAACTGGCTGAGAGCAACTCTAAAATCTGAGTGAAAAAAATAAAGTTGATGTTATTGGAGAGTTAATGAGAGAATGAAGAATTACTGGGCCAAGATTCATGATAATATGAAAATCCATAGATGTAATCATGGCTGGGGGGACTATTTTTGTCATTGGGCAATTTGACAATCCTAAGAGGCAATGGCAAAGCTGAGCAGTGCTTTTAAGAGAGTAATGGGATGAAGATAACTAGAATTGGAGCCAAAGACCACTGAAAATGGGCATCCTGGTAAATTCACCACTCTTTGAATCAAAACCTTGAAAGGCTAAAAGTGAAGTGCAAATATTCCATCTCCACACAGACTGAAGGCCAGCTCCCAGTAATTGACACAGACCACAAAAATCTAACTTCTTGATGAAAAGTGGTTCCAGGTTGTTTGTGCCCCTTGGCACTTGGAAGAAGAGATAACTTTATTCTAGTCCTCCAATTATTTCTACCAGTGACTTTCCAAATATAAAATTGGTATGCAATCAAAGATAACCAGGCACATAAGGAGAAAAGTTAACATGAATGAGAGTAAGTAGAAACAACAGATGACGGAAATAAACTCAAAGGAGTTCCAGACTGAAATTATCAGACACTAACTTTAAAATAATTGTCATGACTGTGTTCAAGGAGATGGAGAGCAAAAAGGAAAATTTTAGCAAAAAACTGCAAACCATGAGAAACAAACAAGAAAATTGACAGAACATTTTTAATGGAAATTCTAGAACTAGATAAACTTCATAACCAGGATTAAGAATGGAGTGTGGGTTTAATAGCCTATTAAATGTAGCTGAAAAGAGAATCATTAAACTAGAAAGTAATTCAGAAAGAAGAAGAGGACAATGACAGAAAATGACCAGGATTAAAAATTGGGAGAAAAAGAAAAAAAAATTGGGAGGAAAGTGTAAAAGGTATAGAATACATGAGAAAGTGAAAACAAATGTTTAATGTTTACATAGAAGAGAGAATGAGGCAGAAGCAATATTTGAAGAGAAATTAACTGAGAATCTTTCCAAAACTACAAAAAATAAAATAAAATCAGAACCAGCCCACAAATTGAGAAAGCCAAATAAACCTCAAAAAATAAAAAATGCACACCTAGATAAATTAAGGTATATTACAGAAAACCAAAGACAAAGATACAAACTATAAAGACACAAGAGAAAAAAACAATATATCTAACTTCAAAAACAACAATTAGAACAACAGCTAATTTTTCTTGAGAAACAGTAGATGCTGAAAAACAATAAACTGAAAGCAAATAATTGTCAATCTAAAATGCTGTATATAGCAAAATTACCCTTATGCCAACAAATTTAACAGCTTAGATAAAAGGTAAAAATTCATTGACACACAAATTACTAAAACTGACAAATGGAGAATCTTAAAATTGTAAAGAACATTACTTGTTTAAAGGAATTGAATTCATAGTTGAAAATGTCCCACAAACAAAACTTCAGGCCAACTGACTTCCTAGGGAAATTGAATTAAAGATTTAAAGGAAGATATGCCAGTTCTACATTGAGAAGGTGAGAACATTTCCCAGCTCATTTTCTGAAGCCAAGATTACCCTGGTACCAAAAATAGACCAAGACATTGCAAGAAAACTACTGTCCATTGTTTCTCACGAAAATAAATGCAAGATCTTAAAACAAAACATTAGCAAATTTGAATCAAGCAAAATATCTAAGTCAGGGGTTGGCAAACTTTTCCTGTAAATACCAGGTGGCAAATACTTTAGGTTTAGTGAGCCATATAGTCTTTGTTGAAATTATTCCATTCTGCCATTGTAATGCAAAAGCAGCCATAGATAATATGCAAATGAGTAGGCATGGCTGTATTCCTATGTAACTATATTTACAAAAATAGATGGCAGGCTATAGTTTGCCTATGCTTGCCTTAGGTATATCTCATAAACAAGATATTGAGCAAAAGAAGGCAGATGAAAAAGGATGTATGCTGTACAATTTCACTTACATAAAATTGAAAGAAACAAACTATGGAATGATAGTACTGAGGGATATAGAATAGGTGGTAAAAGTAACAAGAAAAGTATGGAAGGGCACCATTTCCCTCGAAGGGGCAGGAAATGTATTGTGATTGAGACAATACATCTGGAGCGTTAGAAAAAAAATTTTAAGCCTCAGTTATGGTAACATGAACGTTTTCTTTAAATGTAAACTGGTTTGTGCATATAGGGTTTCACAATAAAAAATAGTTTCTTTTTTCCTTTTTTTATTCTAAAAAGTAATTTGGAGTCAGTTTGGTGACAAAGGTCTGGGAAATGCTAATTACCAATGCAATTTTGACTTAAATAAGGTATGACTCTGAATAAATGAAGCTTGTTTTCTTGTTGTCCTTATAAACTTGTTCTTGAGTTTATTTCCAAAGAGGATTTCAAAAAACATCTGTAGCACAGCCAACACTGATTGAACTAAGAGGGTAGCCTCTGAGGGGCCAACTCTGAAAAGGACAATGCTTAATTAAATATTGACTATGCTGTGTTTGCCTTAACAAATATAACTCTACTAACACATTTTCTTTAAATGTATGCTTTTTAACTTTCTTCTGATGAAGTTCATTTTAGTAACAACATCCTGAAATCCTGTCAAGTTATAATTGTGAAAGCAAAAGGCATAACTCTGGTATTCTTGGCTTTTGTGCCATTAAAATCTTACTCTAAATGTCACATTAATTCATCTTTTTCACATTTTTCCTTGTTTGATTTTTTTTCCCTTTGAGAAGAAATGCTAAGTGGAATGAAAGCAGAAAAAGACAGCTCATTTATTAAGAGTGAAACTATACCACACAACCCTCTAATTTGTTCACTAAAAAAGCTTTTTTTAAATACTTCTATTAAAAAGTCTATTTCACAGTGAGATAAAACTTAAAAAGAGAATAGGTCTGATTTTTTTTTAAAGATTTTATTTATTTATTTGACACACAGAGAAAGAGAGACCACAAGTAAGCAGAGAGGCAGGCGGGGGGTGGGGGGGGATGCAGGCTCCCTGCCAAGCAGAGAGCCCTATGTGGGGCTTGATTCCAGGACCCTGAGATCATGACCTGAGCTGAAGGCAGAGGCTTAACCCACTGAGCCACCCAGGTGGCCCCAGATTTATTGTAACTTATCCAGGGTCACTGGTTTCTTTTTCAAAGAAAGAATCATGGACGCTGTGCCCTGTAACGAAGGGTGTTGGGTTAGCAACAGTGATTGTTGGTTTCATTGAATCAACTGTCATAGCACAGAATTCTAGACACTAGAATGGCTAGATGTGTTGCTGGTAGGAAGAGTAGCAAAATCATGTTACTAGTAAAAAGTCTATGCAAAGATGGCAAACATGGAGACCATTAGTTTTCAGCTTAGCAACTTTCATAGTTGATTTTGTCATTCTGTTCTATGGAGGACAATGACACCAGATAAAGTTTTAACTTATGGAAACAGAAAACATTGTTAAAAGCATTTAAAATAATTATAGCATATGTTATATAAAAAATTTTGAAGCCAAATTTAGAAGTTGTCATTGTGTCATCTATGAAGGCTATTTTTCCCCTTTAAACATATTGACTTTAATATGTTCTGCACAAATAAAGCCTAATTCTTCCCTCAGTTGCAGCCAAAAGAAATTTGAAGTTATTTATATATAAAACTGGATTACAATACTTAACCTAGTTTATGGTTTAAAGACACTTTCTAGGTCTAGGAAAAATATCATTGGCTCAGGATCTTCTACAGAGTTCTACCTTATATATTCTTTGGGTAATATGCCACTAGAGCATTATTTACCTGAGAATTAATAATGACAGCAACATTTATTGAGCTTAATTTATTGTTAGTTAGTTAACCAACATTGTTGACTATCAGTATAATCTAAAACACTCCCACCTTTATCCTGATACATATAAGCAAACTGCTGGGGTAGAGGGTGAGTTGGGAAATCCCAAGAGGGGACTCTACAGAGTCACCGTTTATAGAACACTTCCCAAATTCAAGTATTTCCTTTCTCTAAACCAGATGAGGAGGGCTCTAAGAAAATCACTGGTGATGATAAGGGGTACCACAAGAAGGAACACATTGAATTCTCTAACTAGATTCTTGCTGAGCTGTTGAACTCCTAGTTCTTTCCTGTTTCTGCCACCAAGAAGAAAAATATGGAAAAGTTCATGGGAAGCATGGTAGGTACCTTGTTGAGTTTGTGGCTGTATGTGATCCAAGAATGTCTGCTTCTTGAAGCTAAGAGGCTGTATGGGGCAGCCCATCACACCAATAGGCAAATAGGGACCATAATGTAGTATGAAGCCCAAGGAGAAAAATATGGAACCCTGACCCCCAGGATCCCTGTGACCCTTGTAGGCTCAAGGAAGGATCTCCACGAAGACTGAAGAAGAGATAGAGGAGAAACAGAGAAGCAGAGCTTACCCTGTTCCAGTACAAGATCCTCTGGATGGGGCTCATAGAAAAGAAAGAAGTAAGAGTCAATAGAGATTTAAATTTTGAATAGAAATGATTGCAGTAGCCAGAAAGCTAAAGACTCTGACCAAGAAGTTATTAAACAAGAGCAGTGGAGATCTGACTTTTCATGTTTCAGGGCAGCAATCAGGGAAAAGCAAAATCATTTTATGTGTGTCCCTCATTTAGTTGATATTGTTCAATAAACTGTATATAACAAGTAACAAAAGGAAGCTGAGACTTCTCTCTCTGCTCATATAGCCAACCCGATGTCAGAAGAATACTCTTTGGTGCAGAACACAGAACTGGTAAGAACATAAAGGAAATCTTTAGAGATCATAAACTGGAAAGTGGGAATCCAGACAAGTTAATGAGTATTAGATTAGCCTTTTTTTTTTTTTTTTTAGAAGGCGTCTGTTAATACCAGGTAGTCCAGAGCCTGAATTTTAAGAGCTACGCATGTGGATGTCAAGAAGCAAAACTGAGTAGGGAGACAGGCTCTTCATAGATTCTTGAGCGGAAATGTCATCATTGGGTGAACCAAGAGGAAAAGAGCCTCAGAAAGGGACATGATGGGAATAATCATTTTAGCCTGGGTTATTATTAGAGTGAAAGAAAGGGGGGCGGAAATCTTCCTAGATAATTCTTAATTCCAGGTTCTAAGTCTCCTGTGCTGGTGTGTTTCACCAAACTCCATGTGACCAACAAACACCAAGCAAAAAATATGAAGTTTCTCCATTTCGGTACTTCCCTAGTCACCCGGCAAACACAGCTCCTCGCTGGAGGAACACACTTTAAATATGAACCTTAAAAATTCCCAGGGTGGGGGGGAACACAAAGATCACTAGAAATGTAAGAAAACAAACCCGTATGAGTGAAGGTCGGCAGAAAGCATGAACAGCAGAATAAAGATCATGGTTGCTGGAAATATCATATACAAATACAGAATAATTACTACGTCAGATCATATAAAATTGCCATTTTTGTAGCTCACAACTGGTTAATATCTGCAATCTCATATGTTTAACCTAATACTTTTGAAGAAATGAGATAGTATCAGAAGTATTTTGAGAGGATCATGAATTCATGATTTTGGGAGGATCATGAACTCTCAAAAAACACTAGAAACTCTGATAAAGAGCCAAATAGAAGCTCTAGAAACAAAAAATTTAATAGTTGAAATTAGAAACTTAATAGAAATGTTAAAAAGGAGCACCTGGGTGGCTCAGTCAGTTAAGCATCTGCCTTTGGCTCAGGTCATGATCCCAGAGTCCTGGGATCTAGTCCCATGTTGAGCTCCCTGCTCAGCAGGAAGCCTGCTTCTCTGCCCCTCCCCTGGCTTGTGTGCATTCTCTCTCTCTCACTCACTCTCTTTCTCTCTCAAATAAATAAATAAAATCTTTTTTTTAAAATGTTAAACAGCAGATTTCGCATGGCCAAAAAGAAAAATGGCAAGCTACTAGGTAGAGCGGCTCTAGGTGTTCAGAATGCAATATAGGAAGGTAAAAAGGTAAATAATATGAAAGAGAAGTTAAAAGACTTATCGAAAAGAGTGAGAAATTCTAACATATTATAAAAATTTGAGAAGGAAATAATAGAGCAAATGGGAGAAGTAATTCATCTTCATTTTCTTTATTATTTCATTTTTTTTATTTAAAGGTATAATAGTTGACAGTTTTCCAGAGTTGATTAAAAACATCAGGCATCAGATTCCAAAAGTCAAACAAACTCCAAGCAAGATAAACAAAAACAAATCTGTATCGAGCTACACTGACATCAAGTTACAGATACATACACCAAAAAAAAAAAAAGATCTTCAGAACAGCTAGAGAGAAAGGACAGGTTGCTTATCCAAAGGATGACTTCTCCTGCAGTAATTTCTCATCTGTCAAAATAGAAACTACAGGGCAATGAAACAAAATCTTCAAAAGGCTTAGGAAAAGTAGTAGTCAACTTTAAATTCTGCATGCAGTGAAACTATTTTTCAGTAAGAGCAGAAGTAACATATAAAACTAAAGGGAGTGTATTATTAACATACATTTACCAAAGGAATTTCTACAAAACAAAGCACAGGAAGAAGGAAAATTATTCAAAGAAGAAGGAAAATTATCCCAGGGAAAGTCTGAGAATGGTAAGGAACATGATAAGTAGGGGTTAAACTAAGCAAACATGGACTACATAAAGCAAAACCAATAATCTCTAGTGTGAAGAGTGAATAAAAAAATACTTCTAAATACTGGAAAATAAAAGCATGCAAACTGGGAGGGAGTTATTCAGTTAACATGTATAAAGGTTCTATGGTGCTTAGAAATAGGATAAAGATACTTAGTAGTTCTAGACTGACACTAATGTGGTGGCCACTGGCCACATAGGGCTTTTCAAATTAAAATTAAAGTTAAAATATAAAAATTCAGTTTCTTAGTTGAAACTAGTGATTCATTCTAAGTACTCAATAGCCACCTGTGGCTAGTGGCTACCATATTATCATTCCCATAATTGCAGAAATGTCTATTGGAGAGCCCTGTTCTAGACTTTAAGATTTATATATATGTGTATTAGTTTCCCATTGCTGCTATAACAGATGACCTACCACAAAGAGTGGCTAATCAACACAGATTTATTATCTTGCAATTTCAAGTGTCAGAAGTCTGAAACAGGTCTTAATGAATCTAAAATTAAGGTATTGGCAGGACTGTGTTCCTTCTAGAGGCTCTAGGGGACCCCTTTTTTGAGGTATGCAAATAAGTCAATTTTAATAAGATCCTCTGCACACACATTTCCTACCGAAAATTGAAATAGCGCATCAAAAAAATTTTCTTACAATGTCTGAAAACCAGAAAATCTAGCATATGTACCTGCCCTAATTATGCTAACCAAACCACCCAAAGTTTTCCTGTATTCCTTCTGCACAAGTTACTTGGCTTTCAACTTTTGATATTAGGTCTTACCTTCATAACCTCAGGTCTATGAAACACAGGTGACATTCAAAACCTATTAGTGCTTCCTCAGGTCAAATCTAAAGGTGTTTTAAGTATACTGAAGTCATTTAAATGCAAACTACAGGATTCCTCACAAATTACTGGTATCAAGATAGAAAAGATACAAAAAGGAAAACCCTTATTAATATCACAGATTATCAAAATATTAGTTTGTCCTAACATAGAGCAGCTTTCCAAGCTGCTACAAAATGCTCCTAAAATCACTAGCAAAAAGAAACAGTACAAGAAAAAAGTTGTTTACATCGGCTCCATGTCCTAGTTATTCTCCCTGCTGGTTTCCTCAGAAAGATCTTTATCATACAGGCAGTAATGACAGCAACATCTGAACATTTCCACTCTTGATTCACCCTCCTCTGTTTCCTTCTGCTGTAGATCTTTTGGAAGCTGGGACCCTGGGTTGAGGTAGGCTCTAGGGTGTTTCTTGTCTGTTCCAGCTTCTAGAAGCTGCCCACACTCCTTGCCTCATAACCAACACCACCTTGCTGAGGCTTTTTAGGCTGTATGGTTCTAGCTCTGAGTCTTTTGCCTCTCTCCCCACATTAAAGAACCCTTGTAACAAGGTTGGGTCCACCCAGATAATCCAAGATAATCTCACCCATCTCAAACTCCTTAATTACATCTGCCAAGTCACTTTTGTCATGTCAGGTAATATATTCAGTTTCCAGGAGAAGTGTGTGATACCGTGGGGGGCCATTATTCTACCTAGCACAATCTGTACTAAAATTTCTAGGGACCATAAAACAAGTCTCAACAAATTTTAAAGATTTGGTATCAACTAGACCATATTCTCTTACAGTAATGCAATAACCAGGTAATGATAATAATAGTAATAATAATATAAGTAACAACTAAGATCAGAAATTTAAAACATACTTCTTGATGCCTCAGATCAGAGAAAAATAATAATAGAAATTAATAAAGCCCTAAAACTAAATGAAAATGAAAACACTTCATTTGAAAACTTGTAAAATCTGGATAAAGTGATACTTAGAGGGAAATTAATAGCTGAAAACAAAGGAATTATGATTCTAATTTGGGAAGTATAAAAGCAAGGGAATAAACCCTAGAAAATTGTCACAGAAACTAAAGATGGTAAATTTTTAGTCAGTAAATTTGTAGATATGTAAATTAGATAGCAAAATCTATCTAAAAGGCCCAAATCATCTTTGAAAAGATTGACCAAGTTGACAAACCTTAGGCAAGGTCACTGTGAGAAAGACAGAAAGATGTTTATCCGAACAAATAAATATCAGAATGAAAAGGACATATAACCACAGATGTAGAAGAGATCAAAAGATGTTCAGAGTATATACTAAACAAGTTTATGCCCCAAACTGAGAATTTATGTGAAATGCACAAATTTTTAGAAAAATATAAATTACCAAAAATGACTCAAAAAATTTTTATGATTATTCCTATAATTTTTAGTGAATGTTTTAAAATATCCCTACAAATATAATACCAGTTCCAGGTTCTTACATAGAGGTTCTGCAGACATTCAAGAAACAAATAAGTTCAATCTCACTCAACTCTTAGAAACAATAGAAAAAAGATCATTCCTTCCCTCGTTATACAGTATTATTCAACCTTGATATCTAAACTAGACAAGGCCAATATGGCAAAGGGAAATTGCAACCCTATTTCTTTTGTGAACATAGAGGGGGGGGGAAATCATAAATAAAATAATAGAAACTAAATCTAGAAAACTGAAAAAGGAAAAGTGATCATAGCTTTCATGTGGTAAAGAAAATAGAAACCTGAAGAGAGAGAGTAGCTCTTGTAGAAAGCGAGAAATTTGGGGATGGAGGCACGTGGGATCACAAATGGACTGGTATCACTTGCTTGCTTTTACTGGGTGTGTAGGTTGTTGTTTATCATTATGTATTTAACACCAGCATTGTTTAGAATAGAATGGTAAAATCTATAACTGTATCTATACTTTATATACCTTTTGTGTGTGTGTGTGTGTGTGTGTGTGTGTATTTTTTTGAGATGTAATTGACATATAACATTATATTACTTTCAGGTGGGCAACATAATGATTTGGTTTTTGCATATATTGTGAAATGATGATCACCACAATAAGTCTGGTTAACGTCTATCACCACATATAATTATAAACACCTTTCTTCTTGTGACAAGAGCTTTGAAGATCTATTCTCTCAACAACTTTTCAAATATGTAATACAGTATTATTAATATTAGTCACCTTGCTGTACATGATATCCCATGACTTACTTATTTATTACTGGAAGTTTGTACCTTTTTTGTACCTTTTGACCCCCTTCACCCACCACCTCTGACAACCAATCTGTTGTCTGTATCTATGAGTTCAGTTTTTGGTTTGCTTGCTTGCTTGCTTACTTCTCAGAATCCACCTGTAAGAGAGATCATATAGTATTTGTCATCCTCTGTTTTACTTATCTGACTTAATATAATGCCCTTTAGGTCGACCCATGTTGTTGCAAATGACAAGATTTCCTTCTTTTTTGTGGCCAAATAATATTCCATTGTGTATGTCTACCGTATCTTTATTCATTCATCCATCAGTTGATGTTTCTTTTATGTATATATTGTCGATGTATTTTTCTATATGTATACACCACAATTACACCATGCAAAAATCATGTCTACGTATGCACTGGTGGGTGTAGATGGGTAAGAAAGAGAGATTGAGGTTGAGATTTTAAAGAAACAAAATAAAATCATATCATAAGATGGAAATAAACAAACACATTTACTTTTAGAAGATGAACTTGACCCTGCTGTGCTTTTGGATTATATCCAGCCTCATAATCCTACTTTGGGCTTTTAGCAGACAAGAGACCATTGAAAACCGTTCAAGCTCACATATTTTCAAACAGGCTGATTTACTTTGGATATTGTGTGTTTAACCCACACTGTCAAGTTTCTGTAAACAAATCTGCAACATGATCCATCTGACTGCTCCCTGGTTATTATCCAATTATCACCCGTTCTGCTTAGTAATAGCCCTAAACAGACAATATTCCTCCATGGAGCTGACACCCTCCCTTGATGGGTCACATGCCCAGCTCTATTTGAAATTGTGAAGGGGAAAAAGCAGAGAACTTCATATTCGGTGCAGAGTTCTCTCCCTTAATTCCTTCAGGTTTACTCTTTCCTGAGGATGGTCACCTGTCCTCCAGTGGGGAACCCAGAGCAGGGCTGTGGGAACCTCCACTCCAAAGGCAGACACTAAGGACTAAGAGTAGAGGAGACATTATCGGTAGAGAATTTTAACATAATAATTAAAAGGAATAAAAATCATTCTTTATGTTATCACCATACAAGTCTAAAAAATATTGGTATTAAAATATTCCTCTCCCTGGGACTCTTGAGTAGCTCAGTTGGTTGAGCATCTAACTCTTGGTTTCCACTCTGGTGGTAATCTCAGGGTTATGAGATCGAGCCTCAGGTTGGGCTCCACGCTGAGTGTGGAGTTGGCTTCAGATTCTCTCTCCCTCTCCCTCTGCTTTTCCCCCCATTTGCACTTTCTCTCTGAAATGAAAGAAAGAATGAATGAGTGAATCAATGAAATCTTCTAAAAAAAAACACTCCTCTCCCTAAAATTATTTTGTTGGTCTAAGAGTTCTTTTTTTTTTAAGATTTTATTTATTTATTTGACAGAGAGGAGAGAGATCACAAGTAGGCAGAGAGGCAGGCAGAGAGAGAAGGGGAAGTAGGCTCCCCACTGAGCAGAGAGCCCAACGTGGGGCTCGATCCCCAGACCCCGAGATCATGACCTGAGCCGAAGGCAGAGGCCCCAACCCACTGAGCCACCCAGGCCCCCCGTTGGTCTTAGAGTTCTTAATTGCTACAGTTACTACTGAGATATAATGTTATATATGTATGTTTCAACTTAGCACATTGTAATTACCTATCCTTAATAACCTCTTATTCTACATGGAAGCTAACTCAGAGAACCAGTAGTTACCAGGGACTCCCAATACAATTAACAAGACATGCACTCGTTTTGAGACCAAGTGCATAACAGTTTGGAATTAGGCACAGTTCATGTCTCAAACCTCTATGGCACTATTTAAATAGTCTCAATAGATTAAAATAAACACCGATAGCATAATGAAACAGATATAAGCTATTTCAATTCTGTCATTCTGTATGACCACTTGGAGTTTATACTTGAATTTAAATTTTGTATTTGAAATTGAAAACAGTGCAAAATGCAAGGGGTAATATTTTGTGTGGTAAGCATAAGTTTCAGTCTGTGCATGAAATATTAACTGAATTTTAGAAATAGCTTTAAAAGTGAAATTTATTCTTTTGGTCATTTTGGGGACTTAAAAATAAGAAGAAATCAAGAAAGTGACACATTATGTTACTCAGCAGTATGACTTAGTAATTACCTAAATTGCACTTTTTGCAGATATTTCTGTTTTATTCAAGGTCACTTGTTGGTAATTGTCAGTAAGGAGAGGATGTCCCAGGTGTCAGATACATAGGTGCACCCTGGAATCCTCTTTTCCTTTTAGTTCCCCAGGCTGTCAGTGGGAAATCTAGAGCTAAGGGCAAGTGGAAGAGGACTCTTTTAACTGGAGCTCTGGATGACTTCCACATATTTGCCTAAATTTGGTCTGCTAGAGAACGAGCCTTGCTTGACATTTTGGTTCTGTGGCAGTCCTTTTTCATAAACTGAATGATTCGAGTCTCTGAGGTTTTGTCAAAAATATATTTTAAAGCGTGGGCGTTATAGACCTTGCACCTGAAATTACATCCTTGTGGCCATTTTAACATCATTTTAAATGTTTAGATGTAATGTCAAAATCTGTAAGAGGGTTCCTAGTTTCTCAGTATTCTTTTGGGAATAACATGAGGAAGAAAAGCATCTGAAGACTACCGCTGTGCAACAGTGTTAGCAAGCTGGGTGCACATGTAGGGGGATTTCAACAGTCAGCAGGCAAGGGTCCTCAGTGTTGCTTCCAGAGAATTCTTAAGACAAAAGGTTCGGACAATTGGAATGTACTCCTTAAGTCACATAATAAGGAGGTGTGCTATTGGAAGTTTGTTTGCTAGTACTTAATACACATTTTCTTATTTTACTCCAAACAATGAAGTGAAACACCCCATTGTGCTCTTTTGTTAAAGGTGAACCTGACTCACCCTACTGGGGGACCCCCAGGGTTGGTTAGCAACCGGAGGCTGAGATTTTCACCCAGCCGCCATGGACCTCCCCTCAGCTCCGCTGTTTGTGTTTAGGGCTGGCTTTGATCTTCAATGTGATGCTGAACTAAGAATTCCAAAGGGACAAGTGGGGAAGGTGGCATACTTCCTGAACTGTGCTTTAATTTGTAAACATGGCCAAAATCTATTTTCAGTCTGGAACACTTTTAGTCATGAAGGTGGATAGAGAAAAGTTCTCCCAAGTTGACATTTGATTTTGCCTCTGAGGAGCTCCCCTTGGGTGTTGTGAGAGAGAATTCACTCTTGCCAGGGGGCTTGGCAAAGCTGAAGAACTTCATGCTGTTGGGTAATCATTTCTCCTCCTCAGAGAACGGTCCCCAGGGCTTTCTTACTCGGGGTTACTGGCAAGCGCAGGACGTGGACCAAAGGGAGAGGACTGGCATCTTGGGCAGCTGGGCTTTCCTGCCTTCTCTTCCAGTCCTGGCACTGATGGCATCCCTCATCTCTTTGTCCCACTTCCTCCCATCTGAAAATGCTTATTGGGTCATAGCTGATGGTACCTTTATAGTAAGTAATATTTGGGGGATTTTCTCAGAGTGTTGGGAAGCATTTGTACATGAGTGAAATCAATGAGCAAGGAGCCAACACCATAGAATCAGAGCAGGATCTCAGATTCCAGCTGCGCTGGGGTAGCTCTGCCTCTCATTGACTGTCTGACTGTGTGGCCCTATTTCCTCTCCTGCAAGAGGAAGGCAGGGAAATCTATTGAGTAGTATCGTTATAAAGAGTAAATGAGAAAATGCCCACAGGTGTTTACTGAGGGCTGCTTCCTCGGTCGTTGACATCAAGATCACCATCATTATGAAAGGAGCTGGAGCCACCTATTTCTCTTTACAGGAAATAGAATGACCCCCACTAGGGTCTGCCTCTAGGACAGAGTCATGAGAAGCCACCCTCACAGCCCAAAGAGCCAACATCTGGGTCACTCCTGACCCAAACTAAGACATTCTTCCAACCCTGAGCTGTTCTCATGTTGCCCTCTTTCCCCCCTAACATGTAGAATTCATTTTTGTCTCATAATTGGCCTACTTTAAAATCCTAAACTGTAGAGTGACTCTTCATCTGTGACATCATTTTTGAATCCCAATATGTGCTGGCCTCTTGGGGCCATGTCTTTTGTGCAAATACCAGGTGCCATTTGTGATGTCCAACAATGTCAGAGGAAGAGGACTGATTTAAGTCCTTGGGACATGATGAATGTAAAGAGAACAGACCTACCGTTTACTGAGCCAACTGTGGATGTGCATCAAGCCGGACCTACTTCACAGGACTGTTGGAAGGATTAAGTGAGTTAAGATATAAAAACATTAAAAATAATGTCTGCCCTATAGCAAGAGCTTTGTATATTCCCTATATATATATATTACATATATGTTTCTCCTTTTTCCTAAAAGGCATCTATGAAAAGCCCACAGCGAATATCATTCTCAATGGGGAGAGACTGAGAGCTTTTCTCTTAAGGTCAGGAACACAACAAGGATGCCCACTCTAGCCATTATTGTTAAGCATAGTACTAGAAGTCAAATTGGCAAAGAAGTCAAACTCTCTCTCTTCACAGATGACATGATACTTTATATAAAACCCCAAAAGACTCCATCCCCAAATTATTAGAACGCATACAGCAATTCAGCAATGTGACAGGATATAAAATCAGTGCACGGAAATCTGCTGCATTTCTATACACTAACAACGTAACTGTGGATAGAAATTAAAGAGTCGATCCCATTTATAATAGCACCATAACCCATAAGATACTTGGGAATAAACCTAACCAAAGAAGTAAAGGATCTATACTCTAAAAACTATGGAACATTTATGAGAGAAATTGAGGAAGACACGAAGAGATGGAAAAATATTCTGTGCTCATAGATTGGAAGAAAAAACATTGTTAAAATGTCTATGCTGCCCAGAGCAATCTACACTCTCAATGGCATCCCTATCTAAATACCATTGGCATTTTTCACAGAGCTGGAACAAACAATCCTAAATCTGTATGGAACCAGAAAAGACCCCGAATCATCAGGGGAATGTTAAAAAAGAAAACTAAAGCTGGGAGCATCATGTTGCCTGATTTCAAGCTCTGTTACAAAGCTGTGATCATCAGGACAGCATGGTACTGGCACAAAAACAGACACATAGACCAATGGAACAGAATAGCCCAGAAATGGACTCTCAACTCTATGGTCAACTAATCTTCAACAAATCAGGAAAAAATATCCAATGGAAAAAAAAGACAGTCTCTTCAGTAAATGGTGCTGGGAAAATTGGGCAGCCACATGCAGAAGAATGAAATTGAACCATTCTCTTACACCACACACAAAGATAAACTCAAAATGGATGAAAGACCTAAATGTGAGACAGGAATCCATCAAAATCCTAGAGGAAAACACAGGCAGTAACCTCTTCGACATCGGCCACAGCAACTTCTTTCAAGATACATCTCCAAAGACAAGGGAAACAAAAGCAAAAAAGAACTTTTGGGACTTCATCAAGATAAAAAGCTTCTGCACAGCAAAGGAAACAGTCCACAAAACTAAGAGGCAACCCACAGAATGGGGAAAGATATTTGCAAATGACATTACAGAGAAAGGGCTGGTATGTTTCTTATCATTAGTATTAGTTGTAGTGTTCTTCTCTTTCATGTGCTTCATCAGTGCTTTTTTTGGAAGCACATAAAATACTCGATTTACCCCTCTTAGCTGTGGGAAATTCTGCTGGGCCTCTCAGGCCCATCTGCTAAACACATTATTTCTGCTCCCACACCATGCTGGGAATATCAGATACCAGTTGTGGGGCTAAGGTGCAGAGATGTAGGACCTTGCAGACTCCCTCTGTTTCCCTTAGGACGTGGAGGGGTGCAGATCGTCTGTATCCAAGATGCCCAAATCTTTGTTCTATCAACTGTGCAACTGAGTACCCAGGCCCCTCAGGGGTGCCTGGACCCTCAACTTCCTTTCCTTCTCTCCTTTACCACCATTCATTCCCTTACTCCACCTTTCTCAGAAGGCCCTAAAAGCTTAAATAGGCTTTCTGGACTCACATGCAGAGGACAGACTCCTGGTCTGCCTGGTCACTCCCTCCCAAGACAGAGAGATCTCCCTGAATGCTGCCTGGCACAAAAGACAGGACACAAGTGGGTGATGGTAGTGTGGTGGGGGGAAATCACTTGAATTAACTTACTGAAGTATTCCCTCAACAATGCCAGAGAAACTTTAGAAAGGCCCCTCAACATCCGAGAGTGAGACTGTGTTACCTGTCCCATCACCAGTCCCCAGAGCCTGAGGCATGGTAGAGGAAATATTTGGAAACTAACTGTCATGAGCAAGAACATCCTCAGTGGTGTAATTGTTTACTCCCTAAGAGCCACCAATATCTGGTTAGTTTGTTTTCACGTCATTCAGACACAAGCTGTTTTTGAAGACTCAGAGGAAGGAAAAAATCCCACAATAAAACTGTTCGGAGAGCTTATATTCCAGTTTGAATACTTAGTGTAAATTAGTAAAGTTGAAGTCTGTCCCATGTGAATAAAAGTCTTGGAATCACATTAATTAAATGAGTCTATCGAATTAATTTTCATAGATTTTTCTGATTCCATTGCACATCCTCAAATTGACAATAAAAGTCAAACTAGAATTTAAAGTCCAAGGAGAGCACATGTTAAATAAACAGACTTGTGTAGTTAAAGACTCAACAACAGATGGTAGGAACAGCAAAATGTAGGAAAACTGCAAAAAAAAAAAAAAAGAAAAAGAAAAAGAAAAAAGAAAATCTTCAAAAAAATAAATGGGTCCTTAAAATAGCTGAATGCCAAATAAAAGAGAAGAGTGTAAAGAGCCAAAGTTTTAGTTTGAAAGTGAAGCCTTTCACATCAGCTATTGTGGTGGCCTGGAAAATTCCTAACTACGGATGCTAGAGAAGGTCTAATAGGGGAAGAAAAGGAAAAACATTGGGACAGTTATGAAAAATTTTAATCATAAACCATTATTTTCATGGGAAATAAAATTACGGGATACTTTTCATGCAAAAAAATGCTATACTTAGATTTACAGTGTTTATGTGAGAAACGTTCAGAGGTAAAATGTTTTAAGGGAAAAATGGAACAAAGCTCGTGATTAAGCAATTTCATAAATTTCGCTATTACACAATCTCCCCAAAAGTCATTTTGTGTCTGTTTGATAAGAGCCATTTACCATGATTTCTGTCAGAAATGTTATGTTAGAATCATAATATCCTGGAGTTTAAAGGTTCTTTGTGATCCTCTGGTCCAACTGACTCATTTTACAGGCAAGGGAGAGAGAGAGATGCCAGTTAAGTGAGCTCTCTCATGGCTAGTTAGTGGTGGGATCAAAAACGAAAACCAGATTTCCTGGCCCTTATTCCAGGTCTGAAATCTAGAGACATGACCCCTCCTGATTGCTGGCTACTTCCTTTTTGGGGCCACAGATAAGTGCTGGTCTTCTAGAACCTTCCATTCAGACTTCATTCTCCAGCGTTGTGTCCAGAGTTAAGGAGGATGTTGTGCTAGGCTGGAAGCAGAAATTGTGAAATTCAAACATGTTGGCAAAGGCAAGCACATGGATAAATCAACTAGAATCAGGACAGAAAGCTTTTCTTATATAAATTACTGTTGGAAAGGATGGTAAAAAACTTACCCATAATCCATGAATGTGTTAATTGTTTTCTTTCTTCTGCAGACACTCACTAATTTATTCTGAAGGGAATGATACTTTTCCAAATTCTACTTTTACTTTAAAGAAATTCAAACTTCAAGGGAAAAAAAATTGACTGTATTGTGATTGCTTCAATAGTTAAGAATCAGCTGTCATGACTTTGAAAAATCATTAGCAAAAATTGGCCATGGAGAAGGGAAATCTGTCTAGTTCCCAACAAGCATTCATCTTATACGATTAAGTAATTCCTAATGTCTTGCTGGAGAGAAACACAGCACCTAACCGCATGCTGTCGGATAGGCTCCTGTACCCTCTCCATGGCTGGCCCCAAGGGACCCCCAAGCCTGGCTGGGCTCCAAGCCTTGGCTGCCCACACACCTCATCCCCTTGGTGTTTTTTTGCTGCTCCTCCTGCACTTCCTTCATCTGTCTAGCATCCTTTATTTATTCATTTATTCCACTGGTATTTCTTGTGCCAGGAAGAAAAGCTTATTGTGTGCCAAGCAAGGTACTGGGTATATAGAGAAAATACAATGGGAAGCAAAAATAGACATCCCTCTCTGCCCTCCTGGAGCTTAGAATCCAAGGGAGGACATAAACATTAAGCAAGACATGCTACGGTTAAATGAACAAGCGTGAGCGAGGACACTCAAAGGGAGGTACACGGTGCTAGAGAAGATGGGCACAGAATTTGAGTAGGCTGACATCAAGTATGACAGACAGATTGGTGTGATCCAGGTAGAGATGGCTAAAAAGAGACAAGTAAACAGAGGGAATAACATGTGCAAAATCCCCACCATTTTGTGTGGAAGCACATCAAATACAGAAAAAATGATCGTGGTGGCAGGGCCAAGAGAAGGCCGAGGGGCATGGCGTGGTGTGGGGCTCGAAGGGCAGGCAGGGACTTTGGTGTCCAGAGCAGTGGGAACCTCTGAAATTTTCATGTAGAAGTAGCATTGGATATGAAGATCGAAAAGGTTGTTTGGTCTGATCAGAGGAGCAGAACCACTAAGAGGTAGCATTGAATGTCATTACAAGTATAGATATGAGGGTATGTACTTGTTACAGGGATTGGATGTTATGTAATTGTGGTGGTCATGCAGTCTCTGTAAGGCTGCTGTCTTCACCTCGGGTCCTCTGATGTTGGATCCTGGAGTCCAGAAGACAGGCAGTGAGCCAGGGAAGATGGATGTTAAGCAGGGAGCGCAAGGACAAGCTGGGACCCACACTGGAATCCATAAAGACTGAGACCCATGTCAGTTCTCACTGCCTCCCATGATAATGTCACTGTCCTGCAGCACAGGCTGGCTCCCAGCGTCACAGAGATAAACAGGCAACTGGCCCAGGAGTCGGAGAAGCTCAAGGAAAAACCAGGGGAAGGTGGGGGAGTTGCAGGGCCAGTGCTGCCCCGCCCCAAGGAGGGGAGCCCACTTGATAAGGGACAAGGTGTAAGTTGCGCTCCCTTCCACCAGGAATGTCCCTTGTGGCACATCATAACTGGAAACACTGGGGAAAGAGGACCTGGAGAAGGTGGTTCAGCCTAGCCTGATGCTTAAAAGCTACCCAGGCAGTCTGGACACAATGGGTGTGCAAAGCCTCCCACATTCCTCTCTGGCCGCTCCCGCATTAGTCTCCTGGGTCAATGTGCCCTTTCAAGGACACAGCCCACTCTGCAAGAAGTCGTACCTGGGGAAAGATTTGGAATTCCCAGATGAGCTAACAGACAAAGGTAGAGAAGCAGCAGCTAATAACATTATAAGTCCATTTGGCAGTGATGCAAACCTCCACCATCACAAGTAGGACTAGTGGAGGGAAAAGAGGCTCTCTTAATGGCCAAATCAAGTAAAGAGTGGCAGGCTTCTGAAGATAGTGCTGAACCCTGCATGATATATCCATGGAACAAAGAGTCTGAGGTCATTACATCTTTGGTATGTCTGCTTAGGTAGATAGGGTGTTTTCTATCTCCTCCTACCTGAGGATCTCTAAGCCATACAGAAGAGGGTCTGATACAGTTTGGCCACCACTTTTCTCAGGGTTGGGGGAACAGAACCATGCCTGTCATGAGACATTCTGTGATGTAAAATAGGATTTGAGAAAAAGGGTAGTTGCATGACCAGTAGCTCAGTGGTCCTTCAAACTGGCTATACCTTCAAATTGCCAGCAGAGTTTTATAGTCTGTCCAACCCCAAGTCCCCCACAGCTTGGGGTAAGGATAAGATGTTACTAGTTCATAAAGATCTCAAGGTGACTCTGATGTGGAACCAGGGTTGAGAAACAGGGATCCAGTCTAACCCTCCTGTTTCTAGGTAATGAAGCCAAGCCATAGAGAAGTTAGGTGTGTTGCCCAGCAGTGCCTACAAGGAATGGGATCCCAGTGTCCTCACTCTTAAACTGGGGCACTTCCCATTGCATATCCTACAATATCTCCTGTTGAAACAAAGAAACATAAATTAGAGCTACTGTGTTCTGAGTAGAAAATATTACTTATAGAAGACAGCCTCGCGCCTGACAGTTGGGTCATTCACTCAAAGCATGTACTCCAACACATGCGACCCTACAATTTCCATGCTTTCCAGCCATCTGTCTCGGGTTACCTTGTCCATGGCACAAGAAAGAGAAAAGAAAGTAGGTAAGTCTAGGAATGCATTGTTCCATGGAAGGCATTTTAGAATGATTCTAGAAATGATAGGAGAGCTTAATAGCCAATCATTAGGCTTCCTAAAAAGGGAACCATCTCAGCTAGCTTATGGTCACATGCTCAGTCTAGAATAGAATGAGGAGCCTCTGTGGCGGTCTGCTTTAAAAAGAAAAACAATAGAGAGAAGGAATTGGTGAATTGGATTAAGAAAACTTTGGTAAATGAGCAAAGCAACATCAACCTGCAATCTGTCCTCATAATTATCATTAATTATTTTCAATAGAAACAAAATCAAATGATCAGACACTTTCAATCTGTGGCAATCATGTAATATACCAATATCTACTTTTACTATCTTCTTACTTTACTTAAAAAATTTTAAGTATCAATTACATGTTCATGTTACAGCAAAATGTCCAGTGGTAGGGAATATTTATGACATTCACATTTATGGTGTAAAGAGCTGCAGTTTTTTGTTTTTTTTTTAGTTCAACTATAATTGACATGCCATTGTTCTATCAGTTTCGGGTGTATAACACAGTCATTTGACAAGTCTATACGTTACTCAGTGCTCACCACGATATGTCGTATGGTGACAGATGGTGACTATCTTTATAAAATTTTGAAGGAAAAATTGCAATATTGTTTCTATTAAAATCATACATTCTCATTTCAAAGAATTCAAGAGTAGCGGACAAGTACAAGGAAAAAAAAGTAAAATAATCTTGCAGATTGCACCATCCAAAAATAACAGTGTTGAGGATCAGGTAGACCTCAGTTTAGATTCTTTCAAAGGCTGGCTAGATAGACAAACTGTAAAATGAGGATCATATCCTGAGGCCTTTTTTTTATTAAAAAACATATATTTAGGTGAATTTTACTTATATACAAAAGTAAAAGAAACTGAAGTAACACTGGGGGAATTCTGAACCTCACGTAAATGTTTACTGTGCAACTATAAAGATGCTCATAGATGCTTCCTTAAAGATGCCTGAGAAAAAGAGAGATTATATAAGGGATTGGATTAATAATATTTGTATTGACCACATGGTTCAGTTTTAGATCAATCCACTCCCTGCTGTGAAAAATATATATTAAAACTTCTTCCCATTTCTCTTTCCTCCACCTCCTCATTTTAGCAGTTCATTCTGAACTGTCAACAAATGTTAGCCGAAGGTCAACTTTGAGCAAGACACTTGCAAGGCGCTGGGCCCACCGCTCCAAGGCTGTAGGGAGAGCGTACGAAATTCTCACCTGTCATGGTTCTCGCATTTTAACAGAGAGAAAAAATAAATGACAATTTTGCCATTGCGCTGATTCTGTTCCCTAAGCCTCACCACTCCTCGGTGTTGTTTCTATAATTGAATTTGTTCCATGCCTATATTGAAGCAGAGGTCTGGCAGACCAGAGAGAGAGCCAGACACACTTAATGAAAATGGGAGGATGTTTGAAATTCCCCTCCATCATTGAAAGTCGGCCCATCCTAGACTTACCTTCTTACCTTCATGTGTCCCCACATCCCTCGCCTCTCTGCCTCTTTAAGACAAGGAAAAGCTCCCTCCTTGTCAGATCCACAGGCAAAGTCTCCCCATTCTGCTTCCTCCCGGGTTTGCCTTTGAGGAGCCTGGACCCAGGTGAAGGTGGTAGTTAAAGGCTGAGCCTTCCTCCCCTGATTCTCTGCAGAATTTCCTTGACTGCAATTTTGCATGTGAGTGGTATTAGGTTATTAGGTCTCTTTCCCTTTTTGGTTGCTGCTGGTAACATTTTTACTTGGTTTTCACTATTTCGATGTTATAATTGCTCATTTTATTGAGTATCACTAAGTGAGAAAAATGTCATGACCAGAATTTGCGATCTTATCTTCTTTACTCGAAAGTACCATTATGAACATGAATCCCTGATACAAAATCAAACCATCATGTGTTTTCTGGAGTAGGGGTGGAGAGGTATGTTAACTGGATTTTCCGCATCTGCCGCCTCGTGTTGGATCGGTTCCTAAAAAATAATTTCTACTCTGCCTCTTTTAAGCCTTCCCAGCCCTGGCTTATTCCCCTGAAGGGCTTCAAAGCAGATGGGAGAATCTTTGATAGTTGGCTGGGTTCACAAGACTCACTGTTGCAACACATTCCATCACTTATGAGGGCGTCATAACTGCTTTGTTCCTAGAAATAAAGAGTAGAATTCACAAATGATTTTGTATTTGTGAGATGTTGCTCAAGTGAGGGGATGCTCAATGGGGAGACCTCCCAGGTCCCTCCCAACCTTGCAATTCTGTGGCAGTTTGGGATTTCCAAGTGATTTTGATGAGTAAGAAAAGACTGCATGTGGAAAGCTGTGAACGGAAGGTAGAGGCAGCTGTATCTAAATAAATTTTTTAAAACTACATAGGAAGCTTTCTGTGGGGCTTAGATTATAAAAGGATGCATGTAACGAAGCAAGGAAGCCGAGGAATAAAACAAAGTATCCCAAGGTAAACGAATCCTATTCAGATAGGCTAACACTGAGAAAGGTTAGAGTCTTGTGAAACATCTGGAGGTTGATCACAACAATAAAAGGACAGATTTGGAGTCACAGGAAGGATGAGGGAAGGTCTCTGAGGAAGCAGATGACTCACTGATGATATTTGAGGATATTCCAATAAAAAGACTTTGACACGTTTGGGAAGAGCACAGAAAGTAACAAGAGATGAAGCAAGTCAGAACCTGGGGAGAGTAATTCTTTGGGAAGGCTCAAAGACAGAAGGCTCCCCACGGTGGACCCCGGCCAACCCAGGGGATCACGCAGCGGTGAGCTGACCCCACTGTCTTTCTCTTCTCGCTCACCCCTCAGGGAAACCCTGTCTCCAGCCCTTCTGCTGCTAGCCAGCATGCTGCGGGAGCTGTCCCAGGACCCCAGAGAATCTGTGTGGCCACACAGAGCAAGCATGACAAATAGACTAAAGGGCAGTGTTTTAAGGGACCTCAACTGGTGGACCACATGAAATGTTCTGTAATTGGATTTGTCACATGCTGAAGATGGGCCAAAGCAAAGGCCGAGGGACAGGCCCACTACCACAGTCACTGGCACTGGTGGAATCAGAATGCATTGGGAGAGGTGACATAGCAAGACAACATCAGGAGAGAACAAGGACAAATCTCGGTTTCTTGCTAGGACACTGACCTGCAGGGTGATGAGGCTGGAAAATCCATCAGCAGGAAGGAACATGCAGGCAAGTGGGGGCCCAGAGAAGAGAAACACTCAAAGGGATTCACAAGAAGGCAGAACTGAGCCAGAGGAGGTTACAGGGAAACTGATTTAAAGATCAGTGTAAGGGGGGCGCCTGGGTGGCTCAGTGGGTTAAAGCCTCTGCCTTCGGCTCAGGTCATGATCTCAGGGTCCTGAGATCGAGCCCCGCATCGGGCTCTCTGCTCAGCGGGGAGTCTGCTTTCCCTGCCCCCCTGCCTACTTGTGATCTCTCTCTCTCTGTCAAATAAAGAAATAAAATCTTTAGGAAAAAAAAATCAGTGTAAGGGGGGAGATTTCTCAACAATCAGAGGTGTTTCACATGGAATCAGCCACATTTTGAGACAGGGCCCCTGGAGCAAGAAGGTGAGGAGAGCGCTGGGTGACACCTGTCAGGGAGGCTGGACTTGATCCCTCCAAGTCCCTCCCTGCCTTCCCAACCTGTCATTCATGAGCCTGAACCTCACACAAGACAGTGGAAGACAGCATGGTGGAAAAGAGGAGGAAGAGGACCTCTTCGCAATATTTCTCGTCCCTCCTTTTCCCCTCAGAAAGTGACTCGTTGGTCTACCCCGAGCCGCATAGCGAACTGACCCCAAATGACCATGATATGATGGGAATAATCCCTTACATTTGCTTAACTGTTTAAACTCTCAAAAGGACATTTTTAACAAAGCGAGGAGTAAAGAACTCACTTTTAGAAGAAATAGGTTGAGGGTCTGGCCCCCCTGATGACTGACCGTGTCACCCTGGGCAGTCCCCTGAGCCTCAACTGCCTTCCCGGAAAAGCTCTGCTGCCCACCCAGGCTGGCTGTGGGGAGCCTAGACGCGATGGCGTAGACAGTGTCTATATGCGCACACACGCAAACGTCACCACCTGTCACCCCACAGCCTCACGTCACCACTCCTGTCATGAGGCGCCCAGCAGTCAGAGTTTGGGGGAAGCACAGACCTCACCCCTGCCCCTGGGTCTCCGTGCTTGCCCCTCTCAGCTGAAGAGGTCACTGCCAGGGACTTCCCATGGTGACCGGGATGTCATCTTCCACTTTCTGAGCTGTAATCAGCGACCACGTCCCACTGTGGTCCCTGCCTTGTACCTTCTTTGGAAAATCAGAATGTCACTTCAGTTTCTTGGGGCTGCTGTTTTCTGTATGGAACGTAGCCCTCTCCTCTGCAAGGTGTCCTCAGGCTGCTGGGGACATCTGAATCCAGATGTTCACGTTACTGTAGCCAAGAAATGGGAGGGAGTTTAAGGGGGTGTTTAAATGTCACCCAGGAACCTGGGCGGGTGGTTCTCGGCTGTAAAGGAAAATGCCACTTAGCAAAACATCCCCTGAGCATGCGTGCCGTCTGCATGTGGAAAGCTGTGAATGAAAGGTAGAGGCAGCTGTGTGCGGGTAGAGGTGACTGGCCCCGGGGATGCCACAGAGCCTGTCAGGTGTGTGGGAGGGGAGTACGGGGGGGGGGGGCATGGATGGGAGGGGGTGCGGAAGGGAGCGCTGATTTCTATCACTGGCTCTCAGACTTATCCCAGAGACGAGAGAAGCCCATCGGAAGTGACAGTCTCCGGTCTGGTATGTCTCTGTGCTGGTTGACGTGTACCTCACCAGGTGGGTCCACCTGGGGATTTCAGAGCCCAGACTCACGAGGCAACCGTTCCATACACGTAATGGACTCAGGGAACCCGGCCTCCTGAAGGCTGTATTTGGTAAGAAGGGTGGAGGGAGGGCAGCAGCCTGCTGTGGGCATCCAGGCTTGATGCTCTACTTGAGTTGGTACATGCTGTTGAGGTATTGCATGTAACGTGAACTCAGACTTTATGAAAGTAACTCACGAGAATGCCTAAGGCCACGTTTGATAATGAAAATGACGTATACGTGACCCTTGAACAATGCAGGGGTGGGGGCACCAGTCCCCCCTACCCTTCACCCCTGCACACTTGAAAATCTGCGTTTCACCTTGACTTCCCCAGAACTTAATAGCCTACTGTTGACTGGAAGCCTTACTGAGAACATAAAGAGTCAACACCCCGGATGCCTGGGTGGCTCAGGTAGTAAAGCGTCTCTGTCCAGCTCATGATCCCAGGGTCCTGGGATCAAGTCCTGCATCAGGCTCCTCGCTCAGTGGGGAGCCGGCTTCCCCTCTGCCTGCTGCTCCCCCAGCTTACGCTTGCGCACTCTCCCTCACTCTCTCTCTCTCACACACACAAATAAATAAATAAATCTTTAAAAAAGAGTCAACATCTATTTTGTACATCATATGTATTACTGTATTCTTACAATAAAGTAAGCTAGAGAAAAGAAAATGTTGAGAAAATACATTTTCACTTACAGAATTATATTTATTGAAAAAATATGCATATAAGTGGACCAGTGCAGTACAAACTTGTGTTGCTCAAGGTCCAACTGTATAATTTTCTTTAGTTACCTTGACATTGTTACATACCATTCATAATTAATTATATTGTTTTGTATTGTATTATGTCATTTTTTTTGAAGATTTTATTTATTTGTCAGAGAGAGAAAGCACAAGTAGGCAGAGTGGCAGAAGAGAGGGAGAAGAAGTCTCCCTGCTGAACAAGGAGCCCACTGCAGGGCTTGAGCCCAGGATCCTGGGATCATGACCTGAGCAAAGGCAGCTGCTTAACTGACTGAGCCACCCAGGCACCTCGGTATCATGTGATAATGTATTGTACGGTCTAATACCAAGTCCCAAGGTCCTCCTCTCCTAAAAACCGGTAACCATCATGGTGCGCCTGCCTGGCTCAGTTGGTAGAGCATGTGACTTTCAACCTCTGGATTGGGAGTTCAAGGCCCACCTTGGGTGTAGAGATTACTTAAAAATAAAATCTTAAAAAAAAAACAAAAACTGGTAACCATCTATAACTCTAGATCTAGGCTGTGGCAGAGCCTAGATCATTCTGGAAGGCTCTGGGTTCTGTCCTGTACATTATCCCATGCAGCATCACCCCAAGATGCCTGTGTTAGGGTGCCAACTTTTTTTCCCTCCAAAACTCTGAGCCTTTGGCTTATGTGCTTGTTCAGAGACCCATCTTGCAGTAATGAGTCTATATTGGCTAATCCTATGAAAAGCTTTGCTTCCCTCCAGGACTCTCTGGTATGGCTGTTCCCTGTCCTTCAAATACATGCTCTCCTCCTTTGCTGCCACCTTCACCCCAGCAAGGT
The DNA here is from genome assembly GCA_028646535.1 of Procyon lotor. Lineage (NCBI taxonomy): Eukaryota > Metazoa > Chordata > Mammalia > Carnivora > Procyonidae > Procyon > Procyon lotor. The sequence continues at coordinate 96,799,908 of CM053609.1, forward strand.
CAATGTTAGTCCAGGCAGTGAGCTGGAACAGACCCCTTTTACAGCCCCTTTGTTCAGGAAACATTTCTTCCTTCTAGAATCTGACCTTGGGTGAAACCCAGATGCCATGACCTTTCCGATGCAATGACATTAAAATCCCGCCCTCCTCCCATCATTGAAGCTCTGGGGAAATGGCTCATTGCTGTGATGGAGGGACCATCCCTTGGCCTCCCAACTGATCAAGAACACTGTTGCCATCTTGTTTCCTTAAGTCATGATTTATTCTTTTTTTTTTTTTTAAGATTTCATTTATTTATTTAGAGAATGAGCAAGTGAGCAAGTAGGGAGAGGGGCAGAAGGAGAGAGAGAATCTGAGGCAGACCCCCCACTGAGCGCAGAGCAAGACAGGGGACTGGATCCCAGGACCCTGAGAGCATGACCTGAGCAGAAACCAAGAGTTGGGCGCTTAACCGACTGAGTCACCCAGGCGTCCCTGGTGCTCTACTTTTATCACATTTGTTGTGACCTGCGTGGCCTGGGGAAAGTGACCACTGTAGCAGAAGGAGGAGCCCTACACCTCGAAACAGCACAGCCAGAGATTAAACCTCAGGGTCTGCTTTGCCTTCTGCTCCCAGTCTTCATCTCTACTCCACGTGAGTCGTTGGAATGCTCGGCTCCTGCTTTCTGCAGAAGACGTGCTCCCCAAAATGTTGTATTTCAATCAAGTTGTAATCGGCCAACTCATGCTCATTACTGCACGAATAACTCTTACTCTTTCAAGGAAATGTCGAGGGTCGTTTTCCTTATGCCAGCACAAGACTGACTTTGCACCAAGATCTGTAGACTCCTCATGGTTCTCAGATGACCTGAGGATTTGCAGATTGTGCCACTGTTTATAATTTTGTCCTTTGATTTTTTAAATGAGCACTGCTTTCAATGTTTATGGTCATCTTTTCAATGCTGATGATAGTTATACGTATATATCCTGTAAACGATCACCTCGTGACTAAGAACTGCCACGAGACACAGGTGCCTATATAACCTAGACGTTATCAAAAATAACATCATTTACCTTTAAATGTTTGCAAGGCATGGCTGGCTGTTGTTCAGTTGACAATGTCTGTCTTGTACTCATTTTGTGCTGTGTTGAAATTTATCAGGTGCAAAAGCAAAACTTCTCTTTTGCCATGAGGGTTCACAGTGGAACGACGTTTTCCTAGACTGGGGATTTAGTTTCTTGGAGTAGTTACTAAATCGGTTTGGCATCGAAGAAATGGCATAGTACAGAGTCACACACTTACCCGAAGTGTCACAGTCTAATGATAAGGGACAGAAAAGGGCGTATTAGGTAATCGATACATTTCTGCCGAGGGAAGTTGCGGCAGTCTGTACAAACAGAAGTTTCACAGTAATTTGGAAAGATAAACAATGGTGGGGGAATAGAGTCATCACGGGGGCCTGCCCTATCGCATCGTACCTGGTTTACTGTCTTAGCAGATTCTTCTTTGGTTCCCATCCTGGTACAAACAACTCAGCGGAAAATACAAAATAACTCTTATTTCGATGAAACAAAGTGTTTTTATTTTATTTTTTTTTAAGTGTTTAAGTCATGTATCTCGGGTACACTTGAATGTGTAAATGCAAGTACATTATTTTAAAAATGGTAATGATAACAAGAATAATAATAGAGGATCCAGGGAGGGGATTCCACCTTGTTCATCGTCCAAACACTGAAGTCAACAAAAAGCGCAACATGTAAGTTACTCTTTCTGGCCCTGGTATTCCTGACCTACAAAAATGGCAAGTGCGTATCGTTTGACCTAAGAAGCACAGGAGTAGCAATTTAGGGCCAGCAGAGCGACACCCATCACAAGGATTAATGCTTCCTTTTTTTTTTTTAAGGTTTTATTTATTTATTTGCCAGAGAGAGAGAGAGATCACAAGTAGGCAGAGAGGCAGGCAGAGAGAGAGAGGGAAGCAGGCTCCTTGCTGAGCAGAGAGCCTGACTCGGGGCTCTATCCAGGACCCTGAGATCATGACCTGAGCTGAAGGCAGAGGCTTTAACCCACTGAGCCACCCAGGCGCCCCAAGGATTAATGCTTCTGAATTTGAATCTTACTCTTCTGTATCTCTATATTTATTTGTGCATTCATTCATTGGTCGTATGACTTATGTAAGAACTAAAGGCATAAAAAGTTTATTCTTCATTTTATGTTTATAACATTAAAGTAGAAAGAATGTAAATATTGGAGCACCATGAAAACCATGTTCTTTACAGAGCTCTGTATCATTACTCACTTTTGAGAAGCGTTGATCTGAATGTTCCTACCCCTGGCAGACCGCAAGACCTGGCCGCAAACATTCAGCCTCGGTTTCTTGTCTTCTTATCACCTGCTCTCAACTCTGAATGGGAATATTTCAATTCCCATTCATTTGCTTAATATGCAAATATCCCAGAATTGCATATTAAGCCTAAAACTCATAAAGGATCAGACTTGTAACCGAGGTTGATTCTCTTAACTTAAATTCCCCAACGTGTTTCCAGCTCCAGTTAGCCCCAAATATAAAGGGACACCACCACCCCCCCCCCGCAAAAAAAAGTCAAGTGGAGTCCTTCTGTTTAGACCTCTTGGTGGAACTCTATGCCTGCTGGAAGGGGGTAGCGTCTGATACCTGACCTTTGGCTCTGCACCAACATAACCCAAGTCAGGAGCTGCGCACCGCTCACAGGGAGCTGATCCTCCAGACCCAGACTCAGGAGAAACCAAGCATTTCTGTCCTTGATCTTTCTGAGCCAGCTAGAGACTATGGTGATAAGTAGGGACTTTGACAGCAGACTGCCTGGGTTCGAATCCCGTCTCTGACATCAGCTATGTGGGTGTTTAATTTCTCAGTGCTTCCACCACAAAATGGGTCTGATACTAGTGCGAGGACCCCCATGGAGGTGGCGTGAGGGTCAGACAGCTTAAAGGGTACATAGGAAATGCCCAGCACAGTGCCTGGCCCATGGTAAGCATCCGGTAAATGTCAGCTGCCAGCAGCATTCTTCCTTCTCCAGGTACTGTTGTTACTACTGCAGCCGCCTGGGAGGGCCCAGGGGCCTGACCCTTCAGGGATGACAGTGTAGCACCCTGATCGTGACATCTGCATACAGACCAGACATGGATTGTGGGCAGCCAGGGTTCTGGTCTCAGGAATGCCTCCGCCAGCGGAATAGCGTGATCAGCACCAGGTCTGGGAACAGAAAGAACTGGAAAGGTCTACGGAGATATTGATGATGTCATTGTCAAACATTCGCAGTCTCCTGAGATCTGCTGGCTGGTCAGCCCGGGAGGGTTTGGTGCTTCATGTATTCTGTCATATCTCTCTGCCTTCCCCCAGCCAGTAGGTGACGGGGGCCAGTGCGTTGTGGAAAAGGGGGCAGCTAAGTGGAAAAGGTGCTTTTGGCAGTAAGCTGGCAAGAGGCAGAAAGCCAGGCTGAAGATCTTGGGTGTGTGTGTGTGTGTGTTTCCCTCAGACAACAGGGAACCTGGGTTTGGTTTGGAGACAAGAAGTGCTTCTGGACCCTATGGCACTCGAGATTAACAGTGCAGCTATAAATACCAGAGCTCCTGCTGGGGAGGCAGGATCACTGGATACAACACGGACGCTGGGGCTGGTTCTGGGTGTGATCCTGCTGCTGCTGTTCAGTGGCTGGAGGATCTCGGATAAATTACTTAGCAAATCTGTGTCTCAGTGGGCTCACCCACAAAACAGACGTGAAATAGACATAAAACAGTACCGCACAGAAGCAAAGCACTTGGGACTGCACCTGGAGCCTTCTCAGATCTACGTGGCTGTTCATCCTTGCGTCCTGTCTCTTTGGGCTGTCGTTTCTGCATCTGGGACGAGAAGCAACTGGACCGTGTGACATCACATCCTTCCGTACTCAGGGTTTTGATGGGCAAGTCCAAAGCTGTGCTTCTGGCTTCACGTGGCAGTGGCTTGCAGTGTAGCTCGGGGGATGTACGGGACCTTGGAGGCAGGAAGACGGGCTAAGCTATGCCTGTTTCCACTACTCTCCCTCCTGCCCTGCCTCCACACAGGAGCCACGGCCCCAGGTCACTGAATCCAGGCAGTGTTCGAGAAGTCAAGGGGACAGCCAGAACCTCCTCATTTGCTGCCAGGGTCTACATCCAAAATAACTTTCTTTGCCAGGAAATGGAATTGGAAGTAGGTAGAAAAAAATTAGAACAGGATCATGAAGATAGGAAAATGTGTTTGGGTTTTTCGTTGTTGTTTTTGGTTTTTGCTTTTGTCTTTTTCTGAAATCATGGTGCAGCCAGGATACAGACCGAGCACACCCGTGGCTAGGGAGGCACACCCATAGCTGAGCTCTAAGCCCAAGAGAATGTTTCAGACCTCCCCTCACAAAGGTGACTCGAAGCACACTTACTCTGCTGGGTCCTTTCTCACCTCTCTTCATCCCCTTTCCTCTCTTCCTCTCCCCTCGAAGCCCAGCAGATAAAAGCTCAAATCTGCTGTAGAGGAGGCAAGTCCCAAGTGGTCAGGTGAATTACAGCCATAACACCCCAGAGATAAGAAGCGAGACTGGCGCCTGGGTGGGCCTGGGACGGGGACGCGGGACACTCACCATTATCAAATTGTGCAATTTAGCAAGTGGCCGGTGGCAGGCTGGGATGATAGCCAGTTAATCTGTTTTGCATGCACTCTGAAGATGCAAGGCTGGAGCCCACCCAGGGAGCAGGCTGTCTTAGATGGCTTTTCCCAGCTCGCTGCAGAGGATGCCAGTGAAACTAACCAGAGGCGTGAACGGGCATAGGGATCAACACAAGAAGTTGTTTGGGGGGCAGTGGGGGTGGTTGTTAACCATGAAAGATACTGCTAACCGGCAAGAAGTCCTAGGTGTTAGTATTGTAATTAGTAATAAAAAAATACTAATCAAAACTAGCATTTAGGGAGACTTGCTTTGATTGGGTACTTTTTCAAGTGCATGATTTTTTTTCCCCCTTGCTACCCAGGCAGGTGACCCACGTGGGGAGAAGAGGATCCACCACTTTGGGTTACTGGGGGAAGGATAGGGCAGGAGGCCAGGGCTGGGGGTCATTAAAATGTTACCTTACGAAGGGCAGCCCACGAGAGGTTACTAGGGACTCCGTTATCTGGTGGGGTTGGGAAGCTGGAAATGAGGCTCCCACAGGGAAATACCTTCTCACATTAGAACACAGAAATGGCACTGTGGATTCTCCCTAACCTGAGTTTAAGCCACAAAGCACTTTTATCCTCCCAGCCCCCATGGGAAGTGGCTTCTCTCATGACCTTCACCATATAGGGGAGGCAAAAACAGATGCCCAGAGAAAACTGTGCCCAGAGAAACCCCATAGCTCGCCCACGTTCACCCAGCTTACCAGTGGCAGAGCCAGGCTGGGAACTTGGGCAGTCTGGCCCCAGGGTCCCAGCACTGACCACCTGCAAGTCTGCCTATGCTGCAGGAGAGAGACCTGTGAGGGTGCCAGGGACCACGTCCCGTCCACTGAACATCAGAGGGTTTAAGTCAAACTCAGATCTATCACACAAAGTACAGTGTGTGTGGCCACATGATTAGTAATTCCTTTGGCCATCTCCCAGGTCCCCGTGTGTGCCAGCCCCTGGGCTGGATCCTGTGGGGTTGACAAATCCGATGTAAACTATGGCCCTTAAGACCCAGTGGGTACAAAGAGGTTCTAGAAATCATTATAACACAAGAGGAAAATGGTAGATGCTAAAAGGGAAGTACAGACAAAGTACAGCAGATTCATAAAGGACAGGGATACTCTCTGCAGCTGCGGAGTCACGGAAGGCTTCCCAGAGGAGGCGGCCTTTGTGCTAGGACTTGCAATAGGAGTAAAATGTGAGAATGGAGCAGAGGGTAGGAAGGACAAATAAAAAAGGGAGGTTGGTTCAAGGTGCGGTAAATGGTCCAATTTGGCCACTGAGGGTGAGAGAGAGAGAGAGAGAGTGAGGGATGGCCTGAAGGACCAGGAAGGCTGTCACCGGTGAGCAGCGTGGAGGGACGAGAAGTATGTGTCACACTCAAAACGGACTCGGAAGTCAGCTTGGCCAAGCCCCTCGCTTTACAGATCACAGACCCAAGATTTCGGATTAAGTGCCTGGCACGATGCAATCATTAGATCATAGCAGAACCATGTCTCAGACCGAGGGCTTCTCCCAATTTCCTTTGTACTCCTCCCCAGGGGCAAACAGGTGAGTGTCAAGGCGTCACAACGCCAGAAAAGCTTCACTTTTTAATAACCTGTTTCTCTGTGAGGTTCTCCAAATACATAGCCTGCATTGGGAGTGAGCATCAGCTCAAGACTGCCCCTGTCTGCACGCAAGTCTCAGCACTCTCTGTATGCCAGGAGAAACGGAGGATCCGGGGAGTCAGGGTGGCTGCAGACACCTGGGAGAAGCGAGGCCTCCAATCCACAGTCTCCTAAACTCTGGACCTGCTGGCTTAAGGACACTTGTGTCACAAGCAGCCATCGCTGGCTGCGTAATTGACAAGGCTGACTCCAGCCGGCTCTGCTACCCCTCTACCGTCCTTAGATAAATCTAAACCTCTTCTTGCCCGCCTACTCATTTGTTCCCCTTGTATCTCCTGGACCGCAGCAATCCACACGTTCATCTGATCCGTATAACCTGAGGGTCCGGAACACGTTTAAACTCGTAAACAACCTTCCAAAGTAACTTCGGCTGGAAGCACATTTCCCTTGGCCTTCATTATTTGCCTCTGGAAAATGCTGTGGCATAGACAGACTTCAGATACCACCTCTAGAACTAAGAAATTAAGCAATCATCCATAGTACCCATAATTATACATTTAGAAGAAATAAGAAACGATATCGCAATCCTGGATCCTGGCATTTTTTCCCTAACTGGAGACGCTGCCTCGGAAGCGATGTGGCTTTCAGGAGCAACAGCGCCCCCGTGTGGTGATCGTGTGCATTGCCCCTAGGAGTGCTTGGAAACTCCAGGCTGGAAGGAATCCCCGGCTCAGGCAAGGACATCTATTCACCCCAAAATAATTTCCGCTTTAAACTAACAGGCTGTTTCTGCCAAAAAGATGAGCACGGTTGAGTTTTACTGTGCTGATTTCTGTCTTAAAATTTAGCAAGGATTTCTCTTTCTCTGTGAAACGAGAAGGACCGCAAGCAGCATGCGTTAGTTGAATCATTTCCAGGGTTTGAAAGTGTGGGGCGAAGGGAAAGCAAGGGATTGGAGAGATGGAGTGCAGATCAGGAGAGAGGAAGAGTGGCCGGAACGGTCGGGAGCCAGGGAGTAGAGGCAGGTAGGCTAAGATTTGTTTGTTAATAAAAATGATGGGGGAGGGGTGGCTCAATCGTTAAGCGTCTGCCTTCCACTCAGGTCATGATCCCAGGGTCATGGGATCGAGCCCCGCATCGGGCTCCCTGCTTGGCGAGTAGGCCTGCTTCTCCCTCTCCCACTCCCCTTGCTCGTGTTTCCTCTCTGGCTCTCTCTCTCTCTCTCTCTGTCAAATAAATAAAATGTTAAAAAAAAAATAAAAATGATGGGAAATGTAATAGCTTGCATTTTCAACAAAACCAAAGGCTGCATAGAAGTGTCTTGCACACAGAACAGAGAAGTAAATTGGTGTCACCAAAATCAGTATTTGGTGTCACCAAATTCAGAATTCCTGGCTATGACATCATGCCTTCAGTGGCTGCCTCCCTGCCTCAAGCTGACCCTTCGTGCTCTCTTGAGAAAGAAGGATCTAGTTTCTCCTAACTATGAGCCCAGTGTCTGGGAGGCACCCCCTCCAGGAGCCTTGGGAACCAGGACGCCCTGACCTCTGTCAGTGGGGTGCCAAGTGGGGGAGGGTATTCATCACTGACTGACCGCCTCTGATTGCTCTTAGTTCTCTGCGGGTGCCCCAGCCCTGATGCCCCCACCCCGCCTGCAGCTCCCACCTCCTCTCCTGGCGGCCGTGCACCCTTGTCCTGTGGCATGCAGCAGGGGCTCCAGGGTCCTCGTCTGACAAGTGGGAGTACTGCCACCTGCCGACCTCACAGACTTGGCTCGGGGTTAAACGGGATATGGGGATGGAATTCTTGACTCATCATAACCATAACGTGCGGCTTTATCTCTGCAGTATAACATAAATCAATATATAATCACCTAAGTAGACATACGCACAGCATCTTTATTATTTATTATAATAAAGGGCTGAGATAACCTAGTCATCCTTGTTAGTGCCTACGTCCTTGGGGAAACCAAATTGAGAGAAGGGAGAAGTCTGAGATGGAGAGAACTCTGGCTGGAGTGGAGTCGGAGAGAGAAAGGAACTCTTTTCGGGATAACTCAGGTCCAGTTTCAGTGAACCAGGCCAAGAGACAGGGCGTGGGTGCCCGTATGGGGCGGGGCGGGGTCAAATTTGAGGAGTAAGGGACAAATAAGCTGGTGTCGCATGTGGAAGAAATTGCCATTCAATGGATGTTGGAACGATGCGACTCCCAGCCAAGGAAAGCCAGGAACCACCAGAAGCCAGGAGAGAGGCACCAAGCAGCTTCTCAAAGCCTCCAGGACGAACCAGCTCTGCTGACACGTTGATTTTGAACTTGTGGCCTTCAGAAGATGGTCCTTCAGCAAGATGTTGAATGAGGAATAGAACTTTGGATAGATTCATTTAGGAACCATTTGTGTCAGAGCTGGCTATAGACAAGATCATGAAATAGCCAGAAATGGGTCCCATTGATGGGGCCTTTTCTTTTTCCACTCCTATTTCCTCCATGTAATCTCTGTCTGTCCCTCCTACACCTGCTGGGGGGCCTCAGGCTGGCTTTCTCCTCTCAAAATCAAACAGCTGGTGCCTAATTCTAAGACATAAGATGAGATGGAAATAACTATCAGCAATGTGCTCATTACAAAATCATTTATCACATATAGGTCATAACTCAGGGAGCCTGCCCACACTCCCATTCATCCCTTCAGTGCTAGGCTAGGATTCTGATCAGCAAAAGTAGATGTATTCCTCTCCTCCTGTGGCTTCCAGTATCCTGGGGACATCTACTCAGGTGGTAAAGTCATACAGGTAGCATTTCAGGCATGAGTTGGTTCCAGTAAATAGAGAGGGGACGGTTTCCTGGGGCAGCCACCTGCTTGGGGGTTTTCTTGGGAAAGGTCCTCTGCCTGGACCCATGTCTCCTCTCCCAGGGCGGGGAGAGCAGGTCACGTGTCCTGTCCTGTTCCAGTCTTTGCTAGAATGTCCTCTGTGTTATGGGCTGAGCCTTTGTGCCTCTTGTGGAATACTTCTTTTGGGGGTGAGTTTTCTGGGGATTTATTGTTTCACCTCAAAAGAAAAATGTGGGATAAAAAGTACAAGAGATAAATAAGCAGAGGTTTGTTCAGGTTGGGGTTGGAAACCTGAGGACTCTGCGACTTCCCTTGAGTGGACGAGGTCCAGCCAAGGGGCAATTAACCCCGAGGTGCTCTTTCCTCACTCATGGGCCTTTCCCAGTGAAAACCCTCCAAGGAGAGGTAGTTCTTCCCTTGCCGAAATTCCGTGACTCAGAAAGATTCTAGAAGGAGTCTTGGGGGATAGAAAATATCTGCATTTAACTGACTACTGAAATGTCGTTGATGACGATTCCTTTTGGGCTGATGTGGAACAAAGTCTATTAACTACTTCCTGCACTAGCATTTCAGGCCTTCCCATTCACAGTTGTTCCTACTGCCCTTTCCTGAGTCTCATCCTGCCCATATAGATTTGAGTCATTGTAAAATGCCCCAAGATCCCAGAATCTGAGTTCTGGATGGCATCACTGTAACGCGCGCCAGGGGCTGAAGTCTTCTGTGCAGCTGGTCCTTCAATAGACTGGAATGTGCTTGGGATCTGTGCTCATTTCAGTTTCTAAACCCTTCAGGGATAATAAATGTTCTCATTCTGAGCTCAGCCCTATGCTTTAGATAACACTCCGGTGCTAAGAATAGGACCAGGCTTGCAGGAAGCAGGTAGTAAGTATTTGTTGAATGAATGAACACATGAATTCAACAAGAACCCCTAAGAGCTCATCCCTTAAAAATCCTTGACACTATCACAGGCACAGCAACAAAGGCAGAAACCATAGAAGACAGAGTTGGTGGATTGGAACATAAAATTTTTAAAAAGTCCACCTCTGAAGGCATCTTCCGTATAAATAACCAATTGAAGGGGGGACATTGGATAGCACAAATTTCAGATAAAGTGCTTTATCCTTAATACTTCATTAGTCCCTATTAATCAATATACAAAGAGAGGTCCCCCAGTAGAAGAAACACAAATAGCCAAGAAGTGTATCGGAAACATTGGCATCTCACTAATAGAAATAAAGTTCTCTTCTGAAATGGGTGACCATTTATCTCCCCCATCGGACTGGCAATGATGAACAAGAATGCAGATCTCTAGTGCTGTGTTGGACACGGGGAGACAAGCATGAGCAGATGGAGGAGAATTTGGTGTAGCAGCTTCAGAAGCCTTGAAAGTAAGCCAGAAATTGCACTGACAGAGATCTATCTTAAGGAAATCATAGGAGATACAATCAACAATTGTTGATTGCTGTAGTATCATTACAAAAACAAAGTGGAAAACTGCTTTTTAACTACAGGGAGCTACACATAAAAATATAAATATTTGTTTTCATAAAAAGAGGAGAAAGATAGAGGGAGAATCTCAGAGGGAAATTATGTGATTTTTTAAAATTTAAATTCAAAGTAGTTTACATATAGTGAGTGTATTATTAGTTCAAAGGTAGAGGTCAGTGATTCCTCAGTCTCATAAACACGCGGGGCTCATGACATCAAGCGCCCTCCTTAATGCCCATCACCCCGTTATCCCATTCCCCAGCCTCTCCCCTCCAGCAGCCCTGTTTGTTTCCTAGAGTTAGGAATCTCTTAAAGTTTGCTTCCCTCTGTTTTCATCTTATTTTATTTTTCCTTCCCTTCACTTAGGTTCGTCTGTTTTGTTTCTTAAGTTCCACTTATGAGTGAAATCATATGATATTAGTCCTCCTCTGACTGACTGATTTTGCTTAGCATAATACCCTCTAGTTCCATCCATGTCGTTGAAAATGGTAAGATTTCGTTCCTTTGATGGCTGAGTAATAGTCCATCGTGTATGTGCATGTGTATGTGTATATGTATGTGTATATGTATAAGCATATACATACATACGTGCATATACACACACCACATCTCCTTTCTCCATTCATCTGTTGATGAATGTTCGGGCTCCTTCAATGTTTGGGCTCCTTCAACATTTGGGCTATTGTGGAAGTTGCTGGACAATAAACATTGGGGTGCAGGTGCCCCTTCGAATCACTATGTTTATATCCTTTGGATAAATACCTAGTAGTGCAATTGCTGGGTCATGGGGTAGTTCCAGTTTTAGCTTCCTGAGGAACTTCCATACTGTTTTCCAGAGTGCCTGCCCTCGATGCGATTTTTAATATCTTCTTTTTGCTTAGCTGTATTTTCTGAATTTCTTTTTATTTTTACTAAAATAAAATATTTTACTTTGGTATTGACAAAAAATTAATTCTTCAGGAATTAGGAAATCATGGGCGCTTAGGTAAGAATATAATTATTACCAAGGGACCTCCCCATATTATTAAGTCTTTACCGTATGCCTCTGAGTTCATCTATATCGAGTCCTCACCGTAATTCTGAGTTAAGCAGGGAGGTGGCATTATCCCTCCACCTTGTGACAAAACTGAAGCTCAGAAAAGGCGATGACGTGTTCAGCATCTCTCAGTCGATCAGCAGCACGCCTGGTCATAAAGTCCGGGGCACCACCCCCACAGCTCAGCTGGTGCTCTTTCTCCTGGGGCCTGTGGCTTCAGAATAAAAATCCAGATGACTGTTAGACCATGATTGGCCTGCATAGGTACAGAGCAAACTGTTCCTGGTTTGGGGAACACTTACCCAGGCATGATCTTATTAGATTATCAGTCTCAAGCAGACAGGATGAGTTATGATTCCCATTCTACAGGCAGGGAAGCTGAGGCTCAGAGACCTTAAGTGACTCTTTCAAGGTTGCACAGTAAGTGAAGTTGAGGTTTGTTTATACACATGTTTAGTCTGAGTTCCCTGCTTGGTCCACTTCAGGATGACCTAATAAACTGTCGCTTGATCAATACCTCTTAATTTGCCCTGTCACATTCCCAGAGGTTTATCGTTTGCATAAGTCCTTCCTAAGTGCCCTTTCGACATGTTGACCCCGTTAACAAGACTTGGGTGCTAACCCTGCATGGCAGATTGTATTTCCGGAGGCGTGTGGAATACTATCTCCTACTTCGCATGCCCTTCTAGAACTCTGTCACTCTTTTCTCCCCAAAGGTAGAGCCAAGGCAGCACAGCCCAAGTAAGGCTTTATAACATAGGTTACTTCACGGTAGCCAAGGTGAAGTCCTAAAAATTCTGTGCCCTTCTGCCTTGCTCTCTTGGGATGCCTGCTCTCGGAATCCCAGCCCCGAGCTGTGCTGAAGCCCAGGCAGCCCACGGAGAGGCCCCGGTGCGCACCCCAGCTGACCTCCCAGCCACCAGCCGTGGGAAGCATCTGGAAAGGAGAGCCTCCTGCTCCCAGGGAAGCCACCTCAGCCGAGGCTGCAGGGGCGAAGTGAGGTGAACCCCTCTGGCTCTGCCCGGATGGCAGATTCCCGAGCAAGATAAGTGATGTTGTTTGGGAGCAGCTTTTTGGGCATGGTTATTGTTGCTGCTGCTGTTTTGGCAGCAACCATAGCTGACATCTGGGAATCGCATCATTCTTTTAAAAGTACTTCTGCGTGAAAAATGTATTCATTTGGCTAAGTACCTACTATGGGCCAGACATGTTCCTAGGTGCTTGGGATGTGTCGGCAAACAGAATCAATAAGGTCCTTGCCCCGCAGAAGCTTGTAGTTCAGCCCGGGGCACAGACACTAGGTAATAAGTAAAGCATCCGGTTGGAGCGCCTGGGTGGCTCAGTCTGCTGAGCATCTACCTTCAGCTCAAGTCATGATCCCAGGGTCCTGGAATCGAGCCCCATGTCGGGCTCCCTGCTCCTCAGGGAACCTGCTTCTCCCGCTCATTCCCCTTACTTGTGCACATGCTCTCTCTCTCTCCCTGACAAATAAATAAATAATCTTTTTTTTTTTTTTTAAAGCATCTGGTAGGGTTCTGGGGGAGCAGCTGAGTGGGGAGCGTGCTCCGGGGACGGAGAATCTCGTGGGGCCTTGTAAGGACGTTGGGCACCTCGGGGTTCCGAGCAGATCTGACCTGAGTGGCACGTGTAGCGGCCCTTTCTGCCATGTGGAGACACAGCCACAAGAAGGAAGGGCGGCAGCCAGGAGACCCAGGCAGGAGAGGGTGGCCGGTCAGCAGTTGGATAGAGATGCAGGGGTGTGGGCTGTGGGAGCACGTGGAGTCCAAGAGGGGGAGGGGGCAGTCTCCGAGTGGGGTCCTGAAGGGGACTTGGTGAGAGGCCACAGGTGATGAGCCAAGGAAACAGCGCGCACACAAAAGACCCAGGGAGTAAGCAGGGAGAGGCTGGAGGATGGGCTTGGCCTTTTCTACATCCTGCTGCGAGGCCTGAACTTTACCACTCCAAACAGGACTCGGCGGCCTGCAGAGCCGCAATGTATTTGGAGAACAGAAATGTTCAAGTATTTGCATAACCTTTGAAAATCATTCTGTGGTGCTTTTGAAATTCTGGTGCCCTGGAGCGGAACCCTGGTCACTCTTACTCCTCAGACCCCGGAATCTCCACGGGATTTACAGACAGAAAGAGGGCTATGGTTTGCATCTGAAGGTCACTGGGGTCAAGAACAGGGAACTGCGAAGCCAACATATTGAATGGATCCTCCACGTGGATAACGTGATCACCAGGGACAACGACAGGATATGGGGTGGAGAAGAAAATCGTGTCACAGTCTTTCATGAATGAGGAGGAATGAACAAAAACACAGATGACAGGCCACAGGAGGAGTTGAGAGGGACCTAGTGGCATATAGGCAAGCCTCAATTCTGGGCTCATCTGGGAATCTGCTTGAGATTCTCTCCTTCTCCACCTGCCCTTTCTCCATTGTTCTCTCTCTCCCTCCCCTTCCCTCCCTCCCTCCCTCTAATAAAAAAAAAAAAAAAGAACAAAGGCCCTGGAAACTGCTCCAGAGGAGTGAGCAGTGGAGACGAGGAGGTTGGGGGTCCTTCTGTGCTTAGCTAAGGGCTTTTCCACCAATGGAGCTGGAGAACAGAGATTCCCGATGTGTGCATGGGGAAGGGGGAGAGGCTGACTAAAGGAAGAAGAAGCTCAAAGCGACAAGAAATGAGACAGAAATAATGGGGCACCATAGGCACTTGGATTTTATTCACTGACTAAGGACAAGGGAGAAGTAACTGGTCCCAACATTTCTTCTAGCTCAAGTTACAGGTCATCCAATACATATTTGTGGGTTATTTGGATAAAAGGATGGATGGATGGATGGATGGATGGATGGATGGATGGATGGATGGATTGACAGATGGGAGGTTTTATTTCTTTCTGGAAGATTCAGCCTCACTTTGAATGGTGCTGTTTCTGAGAACCCTAGCAGGACTTGTTACCTCCCAGCCCTCACCTCATGTTGGAAGCAATGGATGGCAAAGGGGAGGCCTCCTGAGCATTCTTGGCTCTCTTGGGACCAATCTCTTACTGAGGCCTGCAGGCCTTCCCTGCAGAACTTCCTCTTTCACTGGCCAGGTGCCTCCCATTGCCCACCCATGATGATGGCTCCTGGATCCTCTCATTAAACACCACGTGACAGTCGAAGGCCCCCCCCACCTTCCTGCAGTGAGACCTCGTCTCTGACTCAGAAGCAGAAAACCCAGTGGTGTGACATCTACCACTTTCAGTCCTTTAGAAATAGGATAGTAAAGGTATTGGTAAAAAGAAGTCCACTCTTGTCCAACTTCTTCCAAGATCAGGGGTTGTCAGCTTGATGGGGGCTTATTCCAACACCAGTGGCTGGAGATTATGATTCCAGAAGACAGCCAGGGTCCCGAGAATGTGCATTTCTAACAAGCTCCAGGTGAGACGCATGCTGGGACCACACGTTCAGAAACACTGTCCTGTGTGGTTAGGTTGAAGGTGGGGATTCTTACATGCGTGGGGGGTAACACTGAGTGGGCCAGGGTAAGTAGATGTGGAAGGCACCAGGTGTGTCCTTGAGAAAAAAAGAGAGGCAGGAATGGGTTAGCCAATTCCTGCCTTCTACTGAGGCTGCTGTCCGGCTTTTGCGAGCTATGCCAGCTGGAGGATTTGGAGAAGTCTGTGAAGGAGAGGACTAGAAAGACTTAGGACGACAGGCTGAAGCTGGCCCTGAAAGAGAGAAATTGGGGCTGGGTAGGGATGGGGCCTGGAGGGGAAACATCGCCGACCATGCAGCACTTGGATATGTGTTTTTAGGGAAGGTATGACAGTGGGCTCATCAGACGCCCAGGCGTGCACCGAGGCACAAGGCCGAGGTAGCCTGGGAAGGGCCTGTCCCATTCGGGTAACACAACGCGTAATACAAAATAAAACAGAGTAGGGCAATCATCCATGTAACCTAAAGGAAATGCAAATTAATGTGTCATTCCCAAACTTCGTGAAGGGGCTCCATGGACCCGGACAACATCTCGTTCAAAGAGCCCTTTCTTTTCTCCTTTCTGCTCCTCTCACCCGCTGGAGCCTTTCCATGCTGTCTCCTCTCCATCACCTCCATCCAAACAGGAAAGCCTTCCAGTCATTACTGAACCCGGCCTCCTTGTGTCTCCCCCCAACCCCCTCTTTCCTCCTCCTGCGTAATGGCCAAAACCCAGGCATGTTGTGGCTTTTCAAGGAACCTCCTTTGAGGTTCAAGGTTGGGGCGGGGGAGACAGAGGGGGTCAAGCTAGAATCCTTTTTGGCAGGCAGCTGAGGCAGAAAGACGGGAAGGGCACATCCCCACTTGGGTTTTCTGCACAGATGTTGGCTTGTGTCCCCAGACCCAGGTCTCCAACTGAGATGCCCTCAACCTTACTCAGCAACTCAGCAAAACTGCCACCTTCTCTGTATCACCTGGTCCCCTCCGAGAGCCCCAGCCTGCGTCTGGCACTTCCAAAACTTCCCTCACTACTTTCTCAAATTACTCAGAAGGCTAGAAGCTATTTTTTTTCCCCCTGACCAGGGGTCAGTGTACAGTTTGGCATGTCCTATATAATCACTTCCTTTGTGGTCTTCTACGTCCTTTGTTTTGTCTCCCCACATGCTGGTTCCCCATGGGTATGCCTCCTAATGGTAGGAACCATGGCTTTAAACTATAACACCTGCTGTCAGTGGTCTGCAGGTCTCAGAAGATAGTATTTAATCAAGAGACACTGTTCTGCAAAGTAATTTTTGCCCTCCTGGTTGTCCTCTTGCATCCGATCAGAGGCAAAGGGTTGAGAAGCTCTGTGACAGTCGAAATGATGTATATGCATGTGTTGGATCATGCATGTGGCCAACATTTATTAAGCACTCACATGATACTTTGCTACTAGGGTACTATAGACAGGAATTAGAGGGGTAAGTCCATATGCGTTAGGATCTTGAGGTCTAGTTGGAAAGCATGGAAACAAGGATCTTTCATGGAGAGAAGGTGCCTGAGTTTTTCAGCAGCCAGAATTCTCAGAGCAGATCATGGACCATCTGTTGTTTGGGATTGTCCATTCTGTCTGCCTCTGTTTCGCTCTTGAACTTGGCGTTAGTAATCCTGGTAGACATTATCCACTGGCCTTGTCTCAAGTCTGCTTTCCTCGTTCCTCAATGGCAGGTTCTGTTTTGGCAGCTACATGGTCCGAGGGAGTGAGAGGTGTCATTTAAAGAGAGAGGGGGGGCCTCTGCCCTCGTGTCTCACCTTCTGGGGGTAAAGACATATCACAGGCAATGGGCCCGGTGAGCTGGCTGCAACATAGAAGAGAAAAGGTCATGGAGAAGATAAGACATCCAAGAGTAAAGGTCCTGGGAGAGACCTGGCATCATTGTCTTAACCAGATCTATTTATGATCTTCAGTCTCTATCAGAAAACACTATTCCTCCCTCAGTACTGTAGCCTCAGCATGCGTCCCCGAGGATCCCACCAGGTCCTTGTTCCTGCCCCGCTTTGCCCCCTCCCCACTTCTCCAGGGGGACAGAACAGGAAAATTGATCTCACCCCGGTTAAAGTACCTCTGCTTCTGCAGTAGGATTTAGAAGGAACTCATCCTCAATGGTGTCTGCAGCTTTCCGAGTTCTGGCTTTGCTTGCTTCCTTATTCACACCCTTCTCTACTCTTCGACCCTTCCCTAGAGTCGTGCCAATGATGGACTCAGAGCACAGATCCTGGAGCCAACGTGCCCAGGTTCAAATCCCAGCTTCACAGACCATGTGACCTCAGGCAAGGTACCTAACCTCGATCTGCCTCACTTTCTACACCTGTAAAATGGGGATAATGACAGTACCTTCCTCATCAGGTTTCTATGCCTAAAAATGAGTTGATTTGTGTAAAGTATCTAGAACAGAGCCTGACATATGGTGAGCACTTTATCAATGTTCGCTGATTCTGTGGCTTTGCACATGTTGCTCTCTTGTGCTGGGATGCCATCCCCCCCACTAGCTGATTCCAATTCATCCTTTAAGATCCAACTCAAGCATCACCTCCTCCAACAAAGTGCTCCTGGCAACCAGGGCTGATGTAGGTGTCCTTTCCATGTTCTTAGTGTCCTGCAAATATAGCTATCACTGCACTCAATGAGTTGAAGAACAATCATTTGTCTACTTGCCCATCATCACCCTGGGATTGTGAGCCCTTGAGCATATGAACAGCATCTCAGCAGGCTTTGAACCCAGCAGTAAACATAATCCTAAGACATAGAGATTCTCCTGTTGACTGAGAGGATGAAACCATCCTGAAATCCATTAAGTTCATATGCTTGTTCACCTGCTTACTTACTCCTTCATCCATTCAAAAAAGAAATCTACTGAGCATCTGTGATGTACCAACTATATTTTCGTGTACTTTTGATGATCTACCTGTAATTTCTGTGTCAGCCCTTGCAACTAGCTGGGACAAGAGAGAAAGTAGATTTTTTGAGCTATAGTTACTCACGGCCTGACTTTAACAAGAGAAATTTGGAGGTCCAAAAGTCTTACTGATAATGGAGTGAGCTCTTTCTCTCTAATTTAAAGCCCTGTTGTAAGCCACAGACTTCCCAGCTGGGCTTAGACAATCCTACAGGCCACGGTGTATTAGATTATTTCAGCTGAAATAGGCATCATAGAAAATACTCTGCCAAAAGAATTACTCAAACCCCTTTTTTTAATCAGTTACCACAATACTTCTCTAGTTTTATGCTGCCTTCTTGGGTCTATGTCCTCAATATAGATTCAAAGTGTTGCCAGTTCTGTTTTGAGAAGAATGCTTTTCTTCCCTCCTCAATATAGAGACTTTCTGTTTGCCTAACAGCCCCACCGGGAAGTCTCCTGTGACTGACTCCAGCACCTCTTTCTCCTTCCCTCCTTAGTAAGAAAGTCCCATTTTTGGCTGAGCACAGTGTTGCCCAGAGTAGGAGACTATTTCCCAGCTTGCCTTCCAGGGAGATGTGGTCAGTGACCGAGTTCTGGCCAAAGACATGTATGGTTTCTTATTGCAGCTGCAACAAACTACTGCGACTTCAGTTTTAATACACTACAGATGTGTTATCTTACCGTTCTGGAGGTTAGGAGTCTGACATGGGTCATAGAGAGCTAAAACCCAGCTATTATTGGCAGAACTGCACCCCTTCTGGAAGTTCTGAGGGAAAGGGTGTTTCCTTGCCTTTCCCAGCTTCCGGGGGCTGCCTGCATTCCTTCGTCCATAAGCTTCCTCTGTCCTCAAAGTCAGCAGCTAGCTAGCATTGCTCCCTCTCTCTCTACGCCCCTCCTTCCCTCCCTCACCTCTCTCCTCACTTACTCTTATGCCCTCCCTTTCTCTCCCTGTCTCTTATGCACACACACCCTTCTTCTCTGTCATCATATCTCCTCTCTCTGACACCCCTACCTCTCTTATAAAGATCCTTGTGATTATGTTGGACCCTCCTGGATAGTCCAGGAATCGCTCCATCTTAAGTGCTTTCATCATACCTGCAAAGTCCTTTTTGCCAGGTGGGGGAAAAGGTAGGGTAGACCGTCACAGTTCCAGGGATTAGGGAAAGATTCCAGGCATCTTTGGGGAACCATTATTCTGTGTTTCATAATGTCTAATAGAGTAAGGGACTCCTGGAAAATGTGCCTGAAGGAAGGTATGTCAACTGCGAAAGGCACTTTTTAGCTCTTGTGCTTTTCCTTCTTCCTCCTGCCTGAAGCTGGGAGGTGATGCCTGATGCTTTGGCAGACTTTTTGAACCATCATGTGACCTTGGAAATGGAAGCCAAGCACCAGGAGGGTGGAAGAGAAATACCAAGGCATGGATTCCTGAGGACCTATGGAACCGCCCCCTCCAGACTTCTTTTACCCCTTTAGGGGACCAGTTGAAACAGGGTTTCTTACTTCTCCGCCATCTTGCCCCTCCTCCCTAGACTTCTTTACCAAATATAGTTCTAAATCGTCTTGGTTGAGTCGCTGTCATTTTGTTTGAGTTTTTTGTTTGTTTTGTTTTGTTTTTGTGGAATGTGCAGCTGAACCTAATCTCAATCCCTCAAAATGATATGCAAGTCTCTACTTAATAAACTCCAAGTCTGGCTCTCTCGATCCACTACCTCCATTAGCATGGGTCTGACCACTGCTGAGAAAAACCTTTAGAAAAATGGGCAGGGTTTTTAATCACATATTGATCAGACACGAGCCTTTAGTTCTGCCTGTAGGCTGAGCCATACAACCTCAATATTAATCTCGGCTTTAACAATTCTTTCAGAGCTTTGGCCATATTTTACTATAATAGCACCAGGAGAATCAGGGTGGGCAAGAATGGGCTAGTCCTAAATTACTTAAAATAAGACCTTGGGCTAGCCCCCTCATCTTTAACATACACACGAATAATCTGCATTGGCTAACAGCAAGGTAACTTTCCATACCGAAGACCTGGCCTGCCTTTCTATCGAGATTCAGTAGTGGCCCTAAGACGTAACCAACCCTATCGAAACCAACGTCTGGAAGAAAAAGATGGCAGAGTTATTAGCGACACCAAAATGCAAATCACCCATTTTGGCCAACACTCTGTAATATATTCATTGGATGTTTATTGAAAATCCGTGATGTGCTCTGTGCAATGAGTCAGGGAGGCAGGGCTGGGGAGATGGGGGTCTCTCTCCTTAGGGACCCTCATATGCACCGGTGGAGAAGACAGACACAAGAAATGAGTGCAATTGACTTTATCGTTTTATTATTTCCAGGGATCATAAGCTAAATTCTGTGATCATGTATAGCAACTCTCCTTGGCTTGGGGTTCCTCATATAGCTCTCCCCATTCATCATTTGGATCCTGTTGTATTCTCTTTATTAATTTTAGTAATATCCTTAATTATTCACCACCATAACCCTATTCCATTTTGGAAGTATCCAGCACTTGGGACAGGAGTGATGATGAGACAATGGGGCCAGAAAGAATAAACTCATGTTGGGTTTTATACTAATTCTTTCCTAGTTATCAAAGGTTTCTTCATTTGAGAATATTCTCAGCACCTTCCCTAGACAAAAGGCAGCTTCTCAGTCTGGTGTGGATTGGCATGAAATGGGGCTTGCACATCAGAAAGACGCCTGGCTCCTGACACCTTTCCACCCCAAAGTCTTCTAACACGGGTGGGATCTGGAGCTTGAGGTCACCTTCCAGGCTAAGTGACTGTGTCCAACATTCACACAGCCGTGCCGCACAAGATCTTTCAGGGAGTCGGCTATCTTTTAATGTTAGAAAAGCCAGAAAACATGTTTTAACTTGTCATAAAATCAGACAAGAACACCTCACATCCTAACTGTCTCTTTGGCTTGGTCACTGGGCGGAGCTGTCAGGGGCTGTAAATGGTGGCAGTATGGGTTTTTCCCCCAATGGAGACCTGAGCAAGAGCTCTCACAGCTCTAACGGCTGGTTCTGGGGGAGCCTGGCAGAAAGGATCCAGTGTGGAATCCACTTCTCCTGCTGGAGTGCTGTGATCACGGGAGAACTCACAGAAGAGAGAAGCCCGGGCATTCAGAGTAATGGAAGGCATTTCAGATTGAGGAAGGACAGCCTTGTGTCTCCTGCCAGCACGCCATTTACAAGCCAAGGGCTTCCTTCCAATGTGGTTGTCCTGTCTACATTTTCTCCATGGCTGACCTCATCCAGCGCCCCAGCTTGTGGAGCATTCTAACACACCAATCACTCCCAAGTAGTATCCCCAGCCTGCCCTCCTCCAAAAACTCCAGACTCATTTGTCCAATGGCCAACTTGACACCTCCACTCCGATGGCTACTGTGCATAAACCTCAGACAAGGCGTGGCCAACTTGGAGCCCAGGCTTCCTCCCCAACCTGGTTCTAGAGCTCAGTTAGTCGAAGTTCCCCTATGCATCTGATTAGTTCAGCTAGAAACCTGGGAGTCAGTCCTGACTCCTCTTGTTCTGAGACTCCATGTCACATCCATTAGAGAGGACGGGGAGACCTGCCTCCAAGGTAGCCTGGACTCTACCTGCTTCTCTCAACCCACTGCCATCACAGAGCCACCAACCCACTGAAAGTGATGGCTGCCTGGTCTCCCGGCTTCTGCTCCCATCCTTTTGCAATCCCTCCTCCCAGCAGCCAAAGCCATCTTTGAAAAACATGCCCCATGGCAAGAGCTCATCCCTTTTGACAGCTGCGTAATAGCCCATTGTGTGTCTGTACTACATCTTCCTTATCCATTTATGGACAGACCTCCCACGCCCTGGCTGTTGTAAATAACACTGCAATAAACACACGGGGCACGAGTATCTTTTCAAATTAGTGTTTTCATTTTCTTTGGGTAAATACCCAAAGAAAGCTATCGGATCATATGGTATTTCTGTTTTTAATTTTTTTGAGGAAGCGCCACACTGTTTGTGGGAGGTACAGGCTTACAGCTATGGAAGGAAGAGGGCACAGGGACGTAAGGCACAGCACCGGGAATACAGTCGGTGGCATTGTATCACACTTGTGATGAGCACAGCGTCATGTATGGACTTGTGGGATCACTATGTTGTATGCCTGAAACTAACATCGCATTGGGTATCAACTACACTCAGATAAAAAACTTCAAAATAAATACATAAATACCTAAAAGAAATGAAGGCCCAGCCCAGGCCCCTCCGCTTCTCTGAGCTCTCCAGAAGCTTCCCTGGGTGCTGCGGCCCCTCCCTCTTTGGTCTCATCCGGCCTGGCCTGCGTCCCCAGCCCCACCGTGGGTCTCGGCATCCCTGCTCTTCCTCCAAGTACTCATACAACCCGTCCTTCCTGCTGCTCAGGCCCATCCGCTGCTCAGCGCCATCCACTCACCTCCCGGCTTCCACAGCGAGCTGTCTCCCTCTCTCCTGTCACCCCATTTTCACTATTGCACTGGATGGTTGCTGTCATTGTCTTCGAGTGGCTTGCTCCTTAATTGCCTGACTTCTCCACAGAGTCGTGAACTTGGAGAGGCGATCACACCTTCAGAAGAAGAACAGCAGGGGGCATAGCAGGAGCTGGACAGAATGAATGAACGAAGAAGCCATTAGGCTCTGAGCCTCTGTTTCCCCAGCTGTAAAGTGGGAGCATCTGAGTGAGGGCTCAGGGGCAGTATGACGATGACGCAGGGCTGGCATGTGTGCAGCCCCTTTGAGCCCTACATCTCCTTAGAGCTGTAAAGTATCGGTCTTAGGAGAACCAAGACATCAGAGCAAAACCCTCCAGCCCTGCCTGCCGCTAAAGTAAAGCATGCTAAAGAATAAACACGCCTGAACCACGCTTTATGGATAGGCCTTATAATAAATGCTTTCTCTCCTCCCCTTCTGTGCTGGGTCCTCTCCCTGAATCCGCCCAGAGCCCCCCTCCACCGTTCCCACCCTGCTCTGCATCCTCAGGGGCTCCCACTGTGGGCTGCACTAATAGGTCCCCTAGCCCCCTGGTCACAGCAGATCCAGCCCCCGGGTGGCACCAGCAGGACGTCAGTGTAGAGGAGAGGTCACAGCATTTGATCCTGTTGGACCTAGTGCTAGAAAATTCTCTAGCTGATGCTCCGGCTCTAGACAGCTTCATCATCTCTTAACTGGACCACACCTTTGTCTACAGCGCCCTCGTGGCACGATCCCCAACTGTGGTGTTTACGGGGGCCCCCTGCTCTCCTCCAGGACCTCACTGACACAGCGTCCACATGACCTTGATTTCTACGCTAAGCCCGCCTGCTTGTGGTGGTGCCTCTTAAGCTTTTCTTTCTGGCCTTCCTTTTCCCATCTGATATCCCAACCCTCTGCCTGAAGCGCCAAGGCCGGCCACCCCTTAACCAGGGAGGCCCCGGATCATCTAGAAGCTTAAAATAAAGCGTGTTCGACATCTTGGAGATGAATGCAGTGATTTCTCCCTCCTGCGAGCTGGGTTCTGTTTCCCTCTGCAGCTACTGCGTGGGGACAGTCAGGGTTAGTCCCGGCAAAGGGACCCGCGGCAGCTGGTCGTAGGAGGCCTACCGACCTTTGGCCTGTACTCTGTACTACTAAGGCTTCTAACAGACAGAAACCGTTCTTTCCTCAAAGTTTGTTCTGAACCTAAACTTCTTTTTGTCATTTGTCAGGATTTGGGGGATGGGGACGTATTACAGGAGCAATGAGAGGGTGTGTGTGTGTGCGTGTAAGTGTGTGTGAGCATGAGGGCATGTGTGGCTGAGGATCGGCTCTGTGCGGCTCTGTGCATGCGTGGGCGTGCGTGGGTGTTCGTAGGTGTGGGTGGACGTGGGTGGGCTTCGTGAGTGTGAGCGGGCGTGCGTGTACAGGTGCTAATAGGGCAGACACAATCACTGTGAGGGGAGGGGTGGGAGAAAAGCTGAAATGAGAGACTGAGGGAGTGAAGAGGAGGGAGCCAGGCCCTGCAAGCCTCCGGGACCTCCGTCCCCTCCCTTGGGGTCCTTCCCTGTCCTCACGCGTGGGTATGTGACTGACCTAAGAACCTGGCTTGCTGCAACCAGAAAAGGCAGGGAAGAGAGGTCTGAATTGTAGACTTTCAAAACTCCCCTTATTCAGTGGCTGCTTCCCTTTTCCCTCAAGTCCTCCAAACCCAGGCCCTGGCCCCTTACCTCTCTGCCTGAAGAAGAAAAGGGGTGAGGCATTTCAGGAGGAAAGAGCGGGATGGGGAAGGTGGGTGCTGTGGCTTGGCTGCCGCCCACTCCCCTCTGGGCCCAGCCCTCCTGTCGCACTGATGACCGGGCCGTGAGGGCCAATCGGCCTCCTGGTTCTCCAGGACCCTGGCCTGTCCTCGGCTTGGGTGGGACACGCGGGCCTTACCAGCTTCTGTCCTCCGGCCACTGCTCGTGTTTGGGGCCGACACCTCCCCACCCTCAGATAGCCCAGCTCTCGGCCTTCAGCACTCAAGGCTGTCCATCCTGGTGGAGTCGAGGGAGAGGGGTCCTGGGGAGGCAAGATGGCCACAGACCCCGGAGAACCCAGAGCCTCTGGCCCTCCCCCGAAAGGTGGGGAGGGCAGGGAAACAGTGGGGGGGGTGGGTGCCACTCTCCTGGGTTGGGGGAGAGGGGGCTTCACTGGGGGAGGGGCCTCACTGGGGGAGGGACCTCACTGGGGGAGGGGCCTCACTGGCAGGCATAGACGGGCTGCAGACGGACCCGGACACGCGGGGCTCACACAGCAATGCTAGCAGAGCCCATGAGGCTCGGGTTGAGAACAGAATGGAGGGAAAGGCCAGCACGCTTATGCTAGGGAAACATGAGCTCATTCCTCAGCAGCTCTGAGATCCTTTCCCTTTAGCTCTTAAGCCTGCTTCCTTTTCACATTCACGCTCAAATCTCAGCCCCTGCTGTCCAGCCACGGTGCTTTGCACAGAAGAGACGCCTGTGCGTGCTGCCGACATCTCACCCTCGTAGGACTCTTCCCTTCCGCAGAGGCTTGCTGTGAATCCACCTTGACCTCGATATAAACGTTAGGTGGCCCGGACGCCCTTGATGTGGCGGTTTCGGGCTGCTCGGGGAGAGCCCTCGGCTCGCATCTGCTGCTCCCCCTCGGCCAGGCTCTTCTCAGCATTCCCCACTGATCCCCAACACCTGCTTCCGAACCTGGGCCTGTGGCCGCAGAGCACCCCCCAGATACTCCAGTCAGAGGCCCGGCAGCCCACTGGTGCACCTTTCTGCTGAAGGGCAGAGCTGTTTTAGTCATCACTGCAGGGGGCTGCCTGAAATGTTCCAGTCAGAGCCACAGCAATAGTAATCATAAGGTAACACGTACTCACCATCGGCCCTGTGTCGAAGGACACATCGGCCCATGTCTACCCACCCATACTGTGCTTTTTTCATATCTTATAGAAACTGAAACTTACAAAGGGCAAAACATACCCCAAGGTCACAGAGCTGGTGGAAGGGGGCCCTTGGATTCACACCCAGGCCATGGGCCTCCTCGCTGCTCCTGTGGGAGAAGCCAGTCTAGGGCTGGGCTGTAGCTGGGGTAGGGGTCTCAGAGGGGTCCTCCTGGTGTTTTGTCTCAAAAACTGGAAGTGGATCTGGGAGTAAATCTCCTGCTGATAGAGAAGACGCCAGACGCCAGAAGACGCCAGGGATCCACATGGGTGGTAGGTGGAAAGTAGACTCGGGTGGTGTCTATTACCTCATTTTAATAATCATAACAGAATGTGAGGGAGCTTCTGTGATGGATCCCACCTTGCAGGTGGGTCAGCTGGGGCTCCGTGTGGTGGAGCAGCTCATCCAAGGGG
Source organism: Procyon lotor (assembly GCA_028646535.1). Classification (NCBI taxonomy): domain Eukaryota; kingdom Metazoa; phylum Chordata; class Mammalia; order Carnivora; family Procyonidae; genus Procyon; species Procyon lotor. Next base: position 96,825,771 of record CM053609.1, read on the forward strand.
ATGCTTTAGCAAGCAGCGGAGCCAGGCCTTGAACCTTGGTCTGTCTGATGGCAAAAATTCACCGCCACCACGCTGGAGCTGTTCTCTGACAAAGCCGAGAGGCAGGCTCCCGGGACTGGAGCTGGAATTAGTGCAAAACCAATCAAGTCTTTGCTCACAAGCCTGTGGATGCCAGACTCTGCTTGAACCCTGCCTTGCTCACACGCCCCGCTGGGCACGCCTCGCCCATCCCACGGTGGTGGCAGATGTCCAGTGCACTTTGCAGACTTGAAGCGTTAAAGCGTCTGTGGAGCGGGATGAGCATAATTGCATACTAGTGCGGATGAATGGGTCCCGTTCTGGAGAATGGACCAGAGCCCGCAGACCGGGGATAAAGGGTCTTCCCTCCCACTCCCCTCAAGAGAGCCTTAGCCCCACAGACTAACTTCAGTATCCATGCCTGTGCTCATGAACCTTGTTTCAGATTCCGAATCTGCACAAAGGAGATGACCGTCAGACGATGCTAGGAGGCAATATAGCCCTGATGCCCGCCAGCCAGAGTCCCCTCCGGGCCTCCACGGAACCTGCCCTGAACGTTCAGCCGCCCTCAGAGCATTCATAATGCTCTCTGATGGGAGCTGCTGGAGGCCTGGCATTGGCTCCCTTCTCCCCAGGAGCCCCCAGTCTGCTGGCCCATCATTCCTGCCTTTGGACTGAGCGGAAGTCGGGCCTCCGTGGCCGCTACCCTCCAGGACAGAGGCGTCACCCACAAGGGCCGCGTCCTCCATCCCCCTGCATCAAGGCCCAATCAGTGTAACCTTGTTCAGCCTTCTCTTTAATAAGCTGATTGTGAAGCTAAATCCTGAGTGCTCCCCAACCTCCCCTGGACGCTTCTGATTGACAAAACTAATCTCTCCTCCACCCCCACGCCTGCCGCCACCCCATCCTCTTGCAAATCATGTAGTCGGCTGCTGACAATTAGATAGAAGGCCTGGGATTGGGACACAGGAGGGTTATGAGGTTATGAATCAATCGTGGGGGCTTGGGTGAGATAACAAACCGGGGGGCCCGTCTCAAGCACCTCGCCGCAACCCTCAGAGCCTCCTGGTTGATTTATGAGTTGGTAATAACCTCGCCTGGTCTCCTGCCCCCTATTATTTTTCATAATGCACAGGGAAGCTTTAAATTTCAGAGAATGGGGAAATGCAGAATGTGACCCGGGGAGGCTGGGCTTGGGGGAGGCCCACCAGGGGGGCCCCCCCGCAGCCAGTCCCCTTCCTGCGGTGTGGGCCCTGGGTCTCTGAGGGGCGCAGCGCCCACACGCCCGTGGAGGTCGGCAAGCCAATTTGCCAGGCCTGGAAGAAAACCCCAGGAAGGCAGCCCCGCCAGGTCCCAGTTTAGGAGTGGATGCGGTGGTGATGCGTGGGTCCCACTGGGTTCAAAATTATATTTGGCGTGTCTGGATTTCATTCCTCCAACCTGTTCAAAACCAAGTCAGACTCTGCAGAAGCCTGTAAAGAAGGGAGAATCATACAGTGGATCAAAGCCAGTCGAAGCAGTTTGAACTCTGCAGTCTAGAAGCCGGTGGAGTGAGCAGAGGGACAGGCGGCGAGGCGGGAGGTGGACGGTGGCTGTCAGTCCCAAAGGAGAGAGTCAAAGACTGCCTTTCCTGCACTCACTGTCCTCTTCAGGTGACAGCCAGAGCTGCATATAGAAAAGAAGGAGGCTTGGGATTGCAGCTTAATATTTTTTCAAGCATTCATCTTTTAAGCTTTCTTTATACGAGGAAAGAGGTGATTTTTAAAAGAGAATCGTGTCAATGGGTGAAAACCCCCAAAACTGTCCTCGAGAGCAGTGGTCACAAAATGCCCGTCCATCGTCGGTGCTGGTTTGGGAGGAGGTTTTCAGGGGTCCCAAAAATTGAGAGAAACTTTCTAAATGTAATGAATATGTGCATCTGGGTGGATACATGTTATGTGATGTCTATTTGAAGGTAACTGCTGCTCAGTGAGCATTTAGGAAACCCCAGCTCCACACCAAAGAGAGGACAGTATGACTGAGTCCCATTGTCTCCGAGTGAGAGTTTAGCGAGGGCTGGAGTTGAATTGTGTCGTCCCAAAAGTTCATAGGTTGAAGTCCTAACCTCCAGTATCTCAGAGCGCGACCTTGTTTGGACAGAGGGTTATTTCAGATGGAATGATTTAACATGAACTGGTGGGGGTAGGCCCTGGTCCCTTGTGACTGGTGCCCCCCTGAAAGGAAAAGTTGGACGCCGAGGCACTCTGCGGGGAGAGGGCCACATGAAGAGGAAGGCAGAGATCAGGGTGATGTGCGGGCCAGCCAGCGAACCCCAAGACTGCCAGCAAACCTGGAGAAGCAAGGAGAGAGGCCTGGAACAGGATAGTTTCTCCCCCGCCGTCCTCGGATGAGCCGACCCCGCCAACAACCCCCACCGCAGGGTCTGGCCCCCAGAACAGTGAACAAATCCATTCCTGCTGTTTGAGCCGCTCCGATGGTGGTAGTCTCTTACAGAAGCCCCAGAAAGCTAACAGAGGGGAAGGCAGACATGGATCAAATAATCACAATGCAGATTATTTGGATGTCTACTTCCAAATGGAGAAGGAACCCCGTTGTCTACAAGTGAAAGCTGAAGGGCCGGACCTGTTTTGAAGAGCAGTGAAGGTTTTCCTGATGAAGTCCAGGGCCAAAGGACACGCAGGAATCAGCTAGGGGCAGAGCTGGAGAAAGGGGAGAGCGTTACTGGCCCAGAGGATCGCTGAGGCAGAGGCCTTGCCACAGGATGGATCATGGCACATTCTGGGAGTGGAAGGGCAGTCCATGTGGCAGAAGAGGAGAGAAGGGAGAGGACGCAGGTGTGAGGATGCATCAGGGACCGGGCTCAGTTCATTATTTTGGACTGAATTGCTGGGGGGTGAGGGCACCTGCTGAGCCTTCCGCGCTCAGAAGTTCCCAGCTGCTGCTGCTCTCCCGGGGGGCGTGCAGATGACTTGATTAGACCCTTGGCTCCAAGACAAGGTCCCTAAGACACAGACCCTGTCCGTAGCTAATGTGTAGTAATGCTTACTCTACATGGTGCCTACAGCACTTCCTTGGATTCGTGATCTCACTTGGCTCTCCAGGTAGGCAGCACTCCCCTCGCCCTTATCAACCCATGAAGAAATGCAGGTTGGGGTGGACGGTGGTTCCGGGACCGGCCCAGGGTCACACCGTTCGTAAGTGACACAGCATGAATTGAACTCAAGTCTGATTTTATGAACACCGAGCTTTATTGCTTCATATGCTCAGTAAACAAGCATATGTCTGTGAAATGTGTCACGCTTTTCCTTGGGGAAACTCAAGCGCCTTGACCAAATGCTACTCTTCAAAATGTCACTAGACTTCTCATGGCACATAGTTGTGCCTCGTGACTCTCCTGTCTTCCTGCCAGCCGTGCATCATGCCCCTCCCCGCAAGTCCTGCAGCTTAACATCTCTTAAGTAAGTTCAGCTTTCCATGCGGGCTAACTGTTGCATTGTGTGTGTGTGTGTGTGTGTGTGTGTGTGTGTGTGTTTTAAAGATTTGCTTATTTATTTATTTGAGGCAGGGAGGGACAGAGGGAGAGGAAAAGAGAGAATCTCAAGCAGACTCCTTGCTGAGCATGAAGCCTGACACCGGTCTCGATCCTAGGACCTGAGATCATGACCTCAGCTGAAATTAAGAGTCAGACACTTGACTGACTGAGCCACCAAGGCACCCCTGTGTGTGTGTGTGTGTGTGTGTGTGTGTGTGTGTGTGTTTTAACTAAGGCATAAAAATAAAGATCTAAAATTCTAAAGACTTCCCTACTTTGCGTATTCTTCCATCTTTCATCTGCAAAATGGAGATGGTAATAATCTATTTACATCATGGGATTACTGTAATAGGGTCATTGCAAAGCCTGGAATACAGAAAGTGCTCAATGAATTATTAGCTCAATAGCTAGTATTAGTAGTAATTATTATTACCACTAAACGAACGTCTCTGCTTCAGGAAGGACAATGAGTACAGGGTATCCCTTTTCCAATTATTCTTCTGAGTACTGTTTGGAAAGTTAATTCAGAAATAAGAGAGGCGGAATGTGTCGTGGACATGGGATGCGGCATGAGTTTTTCCTGGATTCCAGACTTGGCTCTTACAGGTATGTGGCCTCTCTGGGCCTCATCTGCGAAATGAGTATGCTAGTTATTATATTTTGCACAATTATTGCCAAGATGATATATGATTATGGCATCAGGTGCCCGGCTCTGGCCTAGTACCCAATGGGCACGTGGGAATGTCTCCCTCCTTCGTGAGTAGTGGCTGCACGGGGCACCCACACGATAAGGCGGCACAAAGCTGCCCTCTTCACCCACAGGTGCTGCAGAGACCTTGGCAGATATGTGACCGTCCCAGGGTGGCCAGAATCATAACCTTGACTGAGGAGGACCGAGAGGTCCCTCGCGGGGCAGGAACAATCTTGGGCTCTGCTGGGCTCCAGAAAGAGTTTACTCAAGTGAAAGTGTCTTTGCCCAGTGACGAGGATTGACAAGTAATTTCTCAACTGCTTCAATTACCAGGATTCCGACTGATAAGCTACCAAATTTCGCATGACTTGAAATTTGCAGGGGCCTGGAACCAGTCTTTTCTCAAGTTTGCATAATCGGGTTTGGGCTCAGGTTGATACAGTACTTCAGGGAGAATGGGGGAAGGATCTTAGGAGAGGTGCCTCTTAGGTTCTGATTTATTTGGGAAGAAGTTCCAGGTGTTCCTTAATCTCTGAGGGGTGCTTAGAACACCTGAGGACAAAGTTCAGTGTAGAACATTTTTATAATAAGGATCTCCCCCAAACCAGAAAGAGAACTCCCTAAAATATGAGAAGATCTTACCAGCTTCCTCAAATCCAGTTTATACTGAGGGGTGCAGATGGTCACCCTTAGTCCAGGACTACGATGAGCAGGCCCGTTAGGGTCCACACGAGGCTCCGGAGCTGGCCCAATGGCCAGAGAGAGTGACAACTTGAGGCTTAGGAGTGAGCCTCCCACTCTTTACTCCTCAGGGAAAAGGCAGTTGTGTGAGTCAGGCCTTCATTCCTCTCTGGCCTTTCCGTGGGGGCAGGACATGCCCAGGGCCCAGAGGCAGCAGCTCAGAGTTTCCCTCACCCTCACCACTGTGTGTCAGCAACCTGATTCCCCATAGCCTGTCCACAGCTCTCCGAGGCCCGGGCACCCCTCTCTGCTCTTAAGAGTGAAAAGTATTTTTCTTGATGCCTAAACAACATACAAATGTTCTTGAGCTCCAAATAATAAGGGCATGGAAAGAACAGAAATTTCCCATAATTTGGCCCTCCCGCCTCTCCAAGATCTCCTCAACAGTTTAAATATTCTTCCAGAACTTTCCTTCTCAGTACCTGTGTATATCTATACATACGTAATTAATAGGGTACAAGTGTAAACAGGTATTTTCTATTGTAAAAAGGTCACTTTAAAAAATTTTTAAATGTCACTTTACAATACACACTGTTCTTGATCTGCTTTTTCATTTAATACAGTAGGTGTTCAATAAATAGAAGTATTTATAAATATTGTACAGATGAGCCATAATTAATTATTCAATCCCCTACTTGAGAACCTTTGAGTTGTGTCCAAACAACCTTCCAACACGCATACATGTATGTAAAAGACATAATTGGAATACGTACATACAACATATGTAGAAGCAGAAAGTATACCTGCCTATAAATGTATACTTAACTGTGCTAACCAACCATGCATGCTTTGGAGAAGTTGCAGGGGCCCTCTGATATAGTTCATGGATATCCCTGGAATATATGTGGCTATATCAGCCTCAAAAAGAAAACTTTCAACCAAGTGTTTTAGAACCTCTGGGGATAAAGCATGGCTATTCTGCATTTGTCCCCAATGTTTCTATATCGGTTTTAAGTCCTTAGCAAAGCAGCTTGACTCAGATAAGAACCGAATCCAACAGTAGTAACAAAGGACAATGATGCATCTGGGAGAGAACAGGGAAATAATCTGCTTCAAATTCTTTTTAGAATAGGAGGGAAAGAATGATTGGGGGCCGGAGGGGGAAAAAAAAGAAGAAAAGGAGGAGAGAAAAGAAGAAAAATGCTTTCTCTGGGCCGTTGTTTGCACTATTCTCGCCTGATTCCTCAGTGTAATAATTGTAGGTCTTTTAAAGGACATAATATTATGACAAATCTCCCTCCCTTACTTGTTCCTGGGGCTGAACATGCAACATTTACTTCCCGCCACGAGGCTAGAGGCTGGCCCCTCCCGGGTCAGTCCGAGGAAGCCTAAAATACCCCACACCCAAAAGAATGAGAATGTCCACTACAGGACCGTGTTCGCCGACATCCCCCATGTGGGCCCGTGGTGGGTGAGGGACAGCGGGGAGTCGGCCGCAGACTGAGGGCAGTGACCCCGGACAGCCAGGGCGCCCAGCTCAGCGCTCACGGGGGCTCGAGGACACTCACACCCGTCCCCAGATGAAGACCCTGAGTGTCGCAGTGGTCGCATCAGGGACAAGAAATCCAGGTCTGTGGTCCCCACATCTCTAGGTAAAAAAGCAAGAGGCTTTTGTGACTTTCCCTTCTTGACCCACCCCCCCCCCAAAAAAAAGATGGGGGGAGGAGGGCTTAAATGTGATCCTTCAGCTCTGTGAATGCAAACCAGGGCCTGGTGGACTGGGGAGAGCAATTAGGCCAGACACGGGGTGCAGACAACCAGAAGGGGGTAGAAAGCTAGACAATGGCTCTGAAGTCTCGGGTGGGGTGGAGGGGGGAACGGATATGATAGCAAGGAAGGAGTTTCAATGTGAATGAATACTAATTAGTGACATGGATATTAATGATGACAGTAATTAACAGGGGAAAGGAAGGGCTGTCATTGTCCCAGGGTGAGTAATCAATCTTGGCAGGTGATAAATAATGGTTCAGCAAGCTCAGCAGAAAGATAATCCGCCTGCCCGGGGGAGAGCTGTTGCTGATGCAGGAAACCTATCCGTTTCCAGGCAACCCACAAAAAAGAACTATTTTTCTTTTGAGGAAAAAACAGGTTAGAGTCTCTCCCCCACCCCCAACTTGGGATTACAGTTCTTATTTGATTTCTGCTTTGTTCTTCATTTCCTAGGACAAATGTTGAACTTGTATAATTTGGAGGAGATGGACACACACACATACACACACACACAAGCACACAGAGACATACCCTCCTTTCGCTGAAAGAATGTGAATGAGTAGGAGGGTTTTTGATCCAAAGTTCAGCTCATAGATGCCATCCGGGAGCCAGAGTGGAGAAAAGCTTACGAGTTTTGCTTCGGAGGTTGAAATGGGGGGAACTTGTAGGGCTGTGTCAATGGAGGCTGGTCCTGGGGGAGCACAGGATGGGGCCCTGGTTGTCTACTGCACAAGGTTCATTCCTCCTCCAGAGAGCCAGAGAGAAATAGGCTTATGCTGCTCTCACCTCTGGAAACCAGTCAGGTGTCTGGGAAACTTTATTTCTGGGAAAAGGGCAATGCTTGCTTACGGTTTTCAGCTAGGACTTTGTTCCAGGAGAGCTATGGGGAGACCTTCTCTCTCACACCAACCTTCAGACCCACACACGACAGGATTCAGACATCTAGAAATGTTGCCCTTTTCAGGCTGCTTTCCATCAAACATTCCATCCTGAGATGGCAAAGCCACATTTGAAGGTTTATACTGGTTTCAAGTGAGATGGTTGAGGGACAAAGATGAATTAACCAGAAGTTCAGAACTTTCCAGAAATTTGGACTCCTCTACTCCCACGTTGGCTCTAGGTGTGACATCTTCAAAGGGAGGCAAACAAAAGGAAACACATTCAGAGACCTACGTCCAAAATGGGGAGGGACTCTAGGTGATGTCATGGGAGGAAATAGCTGAGGGATCTTGGCACGTTTCACCTCAAGGCAGGAAAACTCAGGAAGAATGTTGGTAGTGTATCAATGGACTCTCTCCAGGACAAGAAGGGCTGAGTTTGTTTTTCTTTTTTTTTTTTTTTAATTTAATTTTATTTTTTCAGTGTTCCAAATTTCACTGTTTATACACCACACCCAGTGCTCCATGCAATACGTGCTCTCCTTAATGCCTACCACCAGGCTCACCCAACCCCCCACCCCCTCCTCTCCAAAACCTTCTGTTTGTTTCTCAGAGTCCACAGTCTCTCATGCTTCATCTCCTCCCCTTAGATTTCCCCCCAGTTCACTTTTCCTTTCCTTCTCCTAATGTCCTCCATCCTTTTCCTTATGCTCCACACATAAGAGAAACCATATGATAATTGACTCTCTCTGCTTGACTTATTTCACTCAGTATAATCTCCTCCAGTCCCATCCATGTTGATACAAAAGTTGGGTACTTATCTATTCTGATGGAGACGTAATATTCTATTGTATATATGGACCACATCTTCTTTATCCATTCGTCTATTGAAGGGCATCTTGGCTCTTTCCACAGTTTGGCAATTATGGCCATTGCTGCTGTGAACATTGGAGTACTTATGGCCCTTCTTCTCACTACATCTGTATCTTTGGGGTAAATACCCAGTAATGCAATTGCAGGGTCATAGGATAGCTCTATTTCTAATTTCTGGAGGAATCTCCACACTGTTTTCCAAAATGGCTGCACCAAGTTGCATTCCCACCAACGGTGTATGAGGGTTCCCCTTTCTCTACATCCTTTCCAACACTTGTTGTTTACTGTCTTGTTGATTTTCGCCATTCTAACTGGTGTAAGGTGGTATCTCAATGTGGTTTTGATTTGAATTTCCCTGATGCCTAGTTATGTCGAACCATTTTTCATATGTCTGTTAGCCATTTGTGTGTCTTCTTTGGAGAAGTGTTTGTTCATGTCTTCTGCCCATTTTTTGACGTGATTATCTATTTTTTGAGTGTTGAGTTTGAGGAGTTCTTTAGAGGGCAAAACTAAGTCCAAAGAGAAGAATTCAGAAAGGGTCAAGTTTCTATTCAGAGAAATCAAAGATGATTTAAATAGATCAGACTGCCTAGGGAAGAATCTGTGATTCCCAGGTACTAGGGTTTTTCCCAATGAGATTATGGCACCTCCTGTTCAGGGTATTATAGATGTGGTTCCAGTATTGGCTAGGGTTGGAGTAGATAAGCTTTAAAAATCCCTTCCAACTCTTACAATTTTGTATTAATTAAGGTAGTACTCAATATCAAAACAGATAAATCCCAACTTCTGGGGTTTATCACAGCACAGTTTTTTTGTTTTGTTTTGTTTTGTTTTGTTTTGTTAAAGATTTTGTTTATTTATTTGACAGAGAGTGAGTGAGCACAAGTAGGCAGAGCAGCATGCAGAGGGAGAAGGAAAAGCAGGCTCCCTGCTGAGCAGAGAGCCTGATGCAGGGCTCGATCCCAGGACCCTGAGATCATGACCTGAGCCAAAGGCAGCCGCTTAACCAACTGAGCCATGCAGGTGCCCTCACATTTTATTTCTTAATCAAGTCAGAGCCCAAAATGGGCATCAATTTTTATGGTTGTTCAGGATCCCAGGCTCCTTCCACACTGCGGCTCTGTCCTCCCCTGGGTTCTTGGGGCTCTCTCCATTCAGCCAGCAGATAGGGAATGAAGGCGATGTAAGGTCACATGGGAGTTTTTATGGTCCAAGTCTAGAAGTGGTATATATCATTTCTAGCCATATTCCATTGTAAGAACTCAATCTATACTCAATGGCAGAGGAGTCTAGAAATGTAATCTAGTAACTCAAGTAATAGGGGAAATAGGTTTTGGTGAACACATAGAAGTTTCTCCCCAGAAACAGGGGCATTTTCTTTTAAAATAGGTCCATGCCAGAAAAAATTAGAGTTTTATTTTTTGGGGTTTTGTTGGTTGTTTTTTTTTTTTTTTTAGGGACCTGTGAGGTCACCTGTGTTGGTCAGCCCTTGTCAGTTTGGGTAGGGAACTGAAAAGGCCTCCTGCCTCAGGAAATACCCTGGGAGCCAGGTGTGGTAAAACTTCACCTAGCCTGTCTCAGAGTTGTCATCAATATCTGTATTTGCAGGAACTCTCCTGTAGATACTCCCTGGAAGTGTGGACACAAGATCATCCTGAGTCATCCGAAGTGGATTTTTTGGGACACAAAGAGGACTATGACTATGCAAGTGTCCCAATGGATAGACGTGGTTAGTTAGGTGGGAAAATTGTCAATATTACCCAGCTCTCTGGGTGTGTCCTAGTTGGAATTAGGACTTTCTAAGGTAAACATGTTTCTTTTGCCACAGGGTAAGCATCCATGACATCGTCAGTTCAAATTGCTTTATCGTTTCAGGTACTGACGTTGTGCAGTGGCTTATGAAGAACCTTTCCATCGAGGACCCAGGTACTTGACCCTGACTTGATCTTCCGTGGTATTAAGAAATATCCCATAAATAAGGTCCAGATCAGATTGTCCTAGTCTCCTGAGAACTGGACTTATAAAAGTGAATCCCAAGTTGTGGAACCACTCTATTTGCAAATAAAATTAATTTCTTTTCTCGACTGAATATCTATCTTTAAATCTAAAGCACTCTTTGAGTAAATGAGCAATTATTTAGAGTGCCAAAGAGCCCAATACAATAATGTGTGAAATGAGATGAATTCTCATTAGCCACAGCAATTAAAGATAAGTTGTAGAGCTATCATGAAACAGCTTCTAGGACCAGCTCTTAAAATTAGATTGCCTGATCCACAATTAAGATGTTTAATTATTTGCTAAGACTCCCTCTGTTTTCTGCTTCTGCAAGAAGTGAAAGAATGATTTTTTTTCCCAATCTTAATTGTGCATTTCAATTAAGAAAACCTTACCAGAAAAACAACAACAAAACTCTGGCCAATAAAACAGTTTCCAAATCTGTCCTCCCACCAGAAAATAAGTAGTAAAATTTATTTTCACAGCATAATTAGAAAATGAGTAGTTTCAGAAAAATAAAAATCACAGTAAGTAAAGCTTACTATCCATGTGTTAGTTAATACTTTTCAGAATTTATTATATACTTCCTGTTTTAACTGAGTATCCTTGATGCCCTAAGGTCATATTTATAAATATCCATTAATGTATTCTTATGTTCTTGGGGATTAGACCTATCTGCCCCAAATTAAATGGCTTCCAATTGCTAAGCTTTCTAAAGATATCTTTTAATGCCCTTTCTAAGTGTCTGTGATTCCTTGCCAGGGGTCACTATGTCAGCTCTGGAATTCCTCCATTTTAATCCGATGCTCCTAATATACTATTGACTATGCAACAATACAACTTACGTGGAGTCCAATGAAATATAGTTGCCAGAAATCTGAATGCCACAAAAGCAGGTCATTGATAGAAGTGACACTAGCCTTTTTCACCATCATGATTAATGGCTACATCCATGACTAGTGAAAATTCTTAATTCTCGTCAAGCTCTTAATCCACAGGGGGAAACTGAATTCAAATCCTTTTAAGGAAAGAACCCAAATTAACTATGCCACGTGTTTCCCTCATGCAGCCTGGCTTTGCCATTGTCTGCTGGACGGAATACATCTCCACAGGTTTAGTTCCGTGTATTTAAAGTCAATGTTTCTTTGGTTATAATGCGAGGCCCAAGGACCACCTTTCTTCACGGTGTTTCTCTTCCAGCAGCATTGTCTCCTTTGCCTTTCTACAGTAACCCTTGCATTTCTGACACATACTTTATTATGATCATTAGTCGCAGTAAGTACTGTGAGAGCCCCGAGCCAGCTGAGGGCCGGGGAATAGGCTTCAGGAGGCCTCCGGTCCTCATATGAGAAGCTTCCCTGAAAGGTCCTGAATAATAAGGATCATATCTATGAAGGTCTCTTATACTCGAATGGCCTTGGGAGGACATCAAGATTTTGGGAACAGTTTAGGCTTCAGAGAAATGGATAAGAAGGAGTTAAGAATAATTCACCAGCTGGGAACAGAAGGGTGGAAATGAGGCACAAGGTCCCAGGAAGCCAGGCTCATCCAACGTCTGCCCGTCCCTCCCCTCCTGCTCCCCATCTGCCATATATCTAAGCAAAACCACAGAGGATGGACTGAGAGTTCCAGCTCCCACCTTGGTGACATGACAGTCACCTTCTTACTGGACATTGTTCTCTCTTCCCTGGGGAAGGAGCAGCTGCCAGTGATGAAATGCTTCTTTTTTGCTGGACCCATGATTCTTGAAGCATATAGACTTTAAAAAGCACACTGGTCCTCACTAAGCAAATAAGATACAACCTCATTCTGATTCCACCAGTTATTTCCCAAGGATAGGTAATTCTAACTGAGCAAAACACTTGGATTATATACAACCTCTTGAGAAGTTTGGGAGTTAAGGCAAAACAGGTTGCTTTTTAAAATTCAGAGCTTATAAAATTAGTAATTCCTGGAAGCTCCTTAGGCATAGCAATCATTTCCACATCCAGAAGTTAAGTTTTTACCAGTAAGAGTGCTTTTGTGTTTGTGGAAGATTATCATGCATGGCAGAACCATGTAGACTTGGTATTTTTTTCCTTAGCTCTGGTCAGAATAAATATAAATTCTTAACTATGTGGATCTACTTAGGTCTGGTACTAAGTCACAAAACAATGGGTTGATTGTGTCAAAAATGGGCATACTTCTGTCAGGTTGGCCTCCCTCTATCTACCACTCCCCACTGCAGTGCCCTTCCTCCAATTTTCTAAGAAAGTGAGGTTATACTCTGTGTCCATAAGAGAAGGGAAATGCTCTCCTCTTCTCTGGTGGGGCTGTCATATCGGGGAATGCCATGGGAGCCCAGAGTCTCTCTGGGCAGTGGGGCTGCGTGCTCACTGCCGGGGATGATAAAAATGATGAAACTAGCAGCATGAGGCAGGGCTGCCCACACCTACCGAGCTCCAGGCCCTGCTAAGCATTAACATGAAACATCCCACTTGGTTGAGTACAGGTGCCCATGCTCTTAACCATGAAGCTACTTTCTTCTGGAAGTCTTGGGGGAAGTCAAGCAATGTCAGACTCTCAGAGCTGGGATCCAGATGAGTCCCAGACACAGGTTGGCCTTTCCCAACCACTGACATCCACCCCGTCCAGCCCAGTGCACTGATATCAAATGTTATCGATCAGTCAATCATGCAGTTATCTGAGGATGAGGACAGTTGACTTCTTGACTTCCGGTTGCCTTTCTACCCTCATGACTTACATTCCAGGTAAGGAGCCCTGCAGTCTGACAGCTTGCTAAATACTCCTCTCTCTCTCTCTCTCTCTCTCTCTCTCTCTCTCTCTCTCCTCTGTCCTGTCCAAGCAGTTGAAGCAATACACTTGGGAAGCCTTATAGCTGCCCAGGGCTACATCTTTCCAATCTCGGACCACGTTCTCACCATGAAGGATGATGGCACCTTTTACCGTTTCCAGGTAGGCCTGCCAGCCCCTCCCCCTGAAGAACCTTCGCTTAGCATCTGATCTCAGATTAGAACGACCTACAAAACTGAGGGTATTTAAGGGAGCAACCCTTACCTCCCCCCAGCCCTGCGAAGGCTGAACAAGCTTTTATTTGGGCCATTTGTTGTTGGGGGGAGGGAGTGCCACATATTTCCTCATTCATTCTGAAGAACAAACTTTTGGGAGGTAAATATCACCCACTGGACAGATGAGAACACTGAGGTGCTCTGAGGATTAGTAAATCTGGGAGGAGGCCTTGATTTGAACGTGGGTCAACCTGATGACAAAGTCCTTGATCTTTCTACTCTGTCCTGCTGCCTTCCTGGTGTGAAGTTTCTACCCGCTGCCTAACCCTTCCCACCCATTTTCCTCTCCTTTTCTCAGATCCTGTCCTAGAGGGAAATGGGGCAGAAGATAAGGGACTGTGTCAAGGTCACCACCAAGGGGTTTGGAATGGAGTTTTTCAGACAGAGTCAAAGGGTATCTCAGTCTGCTCTGGCTACTATAGCAAAATACGACAGACAAGGGTGCTCAGACAACAGAAATTTATTTTCCACAGCTCCACAGGCCAGAAGTCCAGGGTCAAGGCTCCAGCAGGTTAGGTCTCTGGTGAGAGCTGTCATCCAGGCTTTCCCATAGCTGCTTCTCACTGCATCCTCCTCATGTGGCAGAGACAGAGAGAAAGCAAGCCCTCTGGCAGCTCCTCTGATAAGGACACTAATCCTATGGGATCAGGGCCCCACCCCTGTGACCTCTTTTAACCTTAATTACTTCCTTACTCCAAGTAAAGCCACCCTGCGGACTAGGGCTTCTGCATGTCTGTTTTAGGGGCACACAATTCAAAGGAATAAAAGGAACTTGGAGCTTGTATGCCCAGTACACTGTGCCAGTCTGACTTCTGTTGTCTTGGGATAAGAAATGTTTTCCCTGTAAACTAAGTTTCTCATTTTTCCATTTATTTTGCTCACCTTGGATTTTATTTCTCAATACCTAGGCTAAAATGTTGACAGCCTCAGCTGCATTAAGATCAGGTGAAAGTTGGGGGTGTGGTGTCAGCACGAAAGAGCAGGCAGAGCCTGTTCCCGGGGCAGCGAGGGGGTCCTCATGGGGTACCAGAGAGGGTGGACCCTGGCTCCAGGCAGAATGTGAGCAGGACTCATTCCTCTGAGTCCTGAACCCTGTGCTCTTTTACAGGCACCGTATTTTTGGCCTTCCAACTGCTGGGAGCCTGAAAACACCGACTACGGTGAGCAGTGCAGAAGTGTCACTCCTGGGAGTGTGGAAGACAAATGTCTGGTATCTGGGTGACGGCTGCACAGGGAGGAGGGGTCGTTTTCCTGCTTAATCCTTTTCATACCGTTGACATGTAATAAGCTCCCTGTTCCACATAATGAAGAAAGGCAGAGCACACTGAAAGATGCAGCCTTTGGAAGGGAATGGGGGAAGGAAAGGAAAGTTCTATCAAGCTGGCCAGTGTGCTCATTCTGTGGAGTCATGGAGAGCCCAGATAGCAGTTGCTGACCAGTCCTTTCTGGAGCAGGGTTTCAGGGAGGGCTGGATCCGGGGGCCACATCCCCTAGTTCTTTCCATTCTCACATCCTTGTCAAGACTTATTAATAATTCATTGGTGGTTTTGATAGTTAGAAGTTAAGGGGGAAGGGAGACAGACCAGGGAGTAATGTACAGAAGGTACCCTGGACGAGGAAAATAAGAGTGGATGAAGTTAGGAGCTTGGCAAGAAGGGAGTAGGCTGGGATCTGTTAGTCTCTGGCCATATACTCTCCATGAGACTGTTTAATATTTCCACGTGCCAATCCTCTGCAGAAGCTCTATTGTCCCCATACTCCAGATAAAGAACCTGAGGCTCAGAGAAGCCACACTTAACACCTCTCATTCTCCTTCTCTAGATCCTCAGTCAGTCATAAGCTCCAGGAAGGCAGGGACTGGTCCTACCTGCTCACTGTCATGTTCCCCAGGGCCCCGTGCAGGGCCGAGGCATGGTTGGCACTCAGTAAATAGTTGCCGACAGTTCTGGATCTTTATTAAAGGTGATTAACAGACTCTCAGTAGAAGCATCAGAATTGGAACTCAGATCCAAGTGCCTTCCAGGCCCATGCTACTTGCACGGTCTGTCCCTCTGCACGGCATCCTTGTCACTCTGACTTGGCTGCTAAGGCAGTCCACAGTGGCTCTCCTTGGGACTGGGGCACTTGGTGAGACCCACAGCTCCTCCCTAGGTTCTTTGCAGGATTGCTCGCTCAGGAAGGCAGAGGCGGCTACAGAGACTGCAGGGAGATGTGCAGCTGGGTAGTGTTCAGGGAAGCATGCCCAGGAGAGCTGGGGGTGAGCTGGGCTGGCTCCCTCCCAACTCCAGCCAGCAGGTGGGAGCGGAGCCGAGGGTGGGGCACGGACATGTCATTGCCCACCAAGGCTGCAGTTGTTCTGTTTTCAGGTGTGGAGGATGACCCTTGGGGTCGGGGGTGGGGGGGTGGGGCAGGCCTCCTGATGGTCTCCGCAGCTGTCAGCAGGCACCACGCTGGGGCCCTCTGGAACTGGGCTGTGCTCTAAATGATGGGCTAAGTGGAGAGGCAAGGCTTCCAACTCAAAATCGGAGCTACATTTGGCTAGTCACAGAACAAGTTCTTCTGGGGCTGAAATACTGCTCACGAAAGCCCAACTGGAAATTTGAGTTATTGTAGCTCAGATCCGTGCAGCAGCCGTGTGCCCTGGTGAATGTGAAAACCAGTATCCTTACCGGCAGCAAAGGGGCAGGGGGAGGAGGAAGGCAGGACCGGATAACTAGACCCGAGTAAGATGCCAGTACCTACCTGCATATGAATCCACGAAGCTTCGGCTGTCGGGTCCTGCATACACCAGGCCATTAGTCCCCTGTCCCTACAGTGCTTCTCCATATCACGATTTTATGTGCAGCATGAACAAGGCTAGAAATAACAACTTTTATCAGGCTCTCATTAAAACTAAATTATTTTGACTCCCTGTGCCTCAACTTGGATAAATCAGGTGGAGAAGTCAAGGTATAGGATCCAAAGTACTCACCAGCACTTCCAAAGCCGTTCAGTCCAAAAATCAAAGTATTTACCAAGAGGGAATTTAGGACAGCGGCTCCAAGATCAACCAGCTCCACTGGCTGTGTGATCTTGGCAAGTTATTTAACCTCTCTGTGCCTCAAAAACTTGCTGTGCAAATTAGCATGATAATAATAATAGTACTTGTTTCCTAGTGTTGTTTTGTTACAATGAAACACAATGCCCGTAAGTTCTGGTGTGTGACCTATAGTAAAGATTCAATAGAAACCATGGTGGTGGTTAGTGTTCTTATGACTAAGGTAGTGATTGACAGTGTTAGTTCCATGGCGGCCCTCTTGCAGAGAGGAGGTGAAAGCAAAGCGAAGAAATCAGAACAGGTATGATTTGGCTTGATGAAGCTTTCACTCATTCAACAAACCTTTACTGATCACCTACTCTGTGTCAGTTGCTAGGGCACAGGTTTAAATAAATCACAGTCTTCCCATCCAAGCATTCCAAGTTGAGGGGGGGGCATGATGGGGAGGAAGAGGGTGGGGCGGAGTCTGATCTGAGTATTCAGAGGTTTCCTGTCAATGAGGTGTGACTGAGAAGGTTGAATCGTTTGGGAGGGGCAGGTTCACCCAAAAGCCATCGGAGTCAAGGAGAGACATTTAGAATGTTCTAGGGAGTCTCAACAATGGGGAATGACCTGAAAAAGTTCCCCCATCTATAAAATGAGCATAATTACAGAACCCACCTCATAGGGTTATTATATGGGGATGTAGGTGGCCATTTGGGAAGTCTCTAGAATGGCACCTGACATTCAGTGAGCCTCACACAGGTGGTAAAGGCTATTATTGTGATGCCTCAACACCTAAAACAGTGCTTGGCACGCAAGAGGCACTCAGTAAATGTTTAAATGGGTGAATGAATGAATGAATGAATGAATAGAAGAGCAGCAAATGTCGTTATGGAAAAGACTCTGAACCAGCTATCAGTTCTAATTCCATATCCACCACCACCTGGCCTGTGAGTAAATCCCTTCACCTCTCTGGGCCTTTGGTTTTCCCATCTGGCGATGAAGGGGGACTGTGCTTGGCGGTCACCAAGGTCATTTCCAATGTTAAAATCCCAATGTACTAAAAAGTCATTCGAGGGTATGTGGAACATAGAGAAATACATGTTACACAAGGTCCCTCATTTAAGAGATTGAGGTAAACGATGTCACTCATGAAGGCAAAGTTTGAGAAGGGAGTCAGTTCTTTAAGTACATTGAAATAGGATGAGGTCAACAGTTTCTTATCGTTTAATTGCCCGTGGAGCATGAGTCCATTCATTTCATACAGTTTTTAATGTTTTCTTACTTTGTTGTGGTGAGATGTGGTGAGCTTGAGATGGCAGTGGGTCATCCAAGTGAGATGCCAGGAGGTAGGCTTGCCAAGTGTGAGGACGGGGAGACAAAGATTTAACAATGAGAAATTAAATATCCAAGAAAAACCAACATCTGAGCTGACAGCACATCCCCCTGATGCCTTGTAATAGGACTGGCTGTCATTGCCAATAGTCATTTGATCGGTTAGGCATTAAAGCAAGCACTGTTGAAGGTACTCTAGTAGCACAGATAAGCCCCAAGTTCTATACCAAGAAAGGTCTATTCAACAGCCACACCCTACCTCCCTAGTTGTAGTGAACAGACTCCCTCACACATGACATTAGCTACAGGGGAAGCAAGCTGAAAGCACATGACCAAGTAGCTCATGGTCATCAGGAATGGTGCCAGCTCTGCATTCCGGGCATGGTATTTTACTTTATAACCCAGCTGGCCCATTCTGATCCAGATGGGTTAGAAATTTCTCAGGAAGATTCTGCTTAAATAAAGCCCAGAGCCCAACCTGGGTTGGACTTTCCTGCGTCTTACATTTACCCAGTATAAAACACTGCTTGGGACAGCATTGGCAAAGGAGGTTCACCTCCACTGAGTGGCTCTGCCCCTGGGTCAACGAGACCAGCGTGGTGGGGCTGGTGACAGGCTTCCTCTTTAGTAGCCCCCAGTTCCATACGCTGCCTAAATGGTGGCCCAGGAGAGTGAGGAAGGTACCTTGCAATAGAGCAGATGGCTCTTTGGCATACATTATGGAGAGCTATGGCTGCCTGGTTCTCTGGAAAAGCTAGTAAGTGGAGGATTATGAAGAAAAGATACATTCATACCATAATCACTTCGTATCTACATAAGTTATACAAAGGAAGAATCACTTGACAACTGAGATAAGACCAAAGGCTCTCTTCGATTATGAGCCCCAGTAATTTGAGTTTCTTTCTTGACTAAACACTGAATATAAACCATCCAGTGTGGGCATCTTTAAAATGTATCAAAAATTCAAAAACACTTTCGAAACAACTTGCATGTTGATCCCTTTCCGATTTTTATTATTTTTCCCCATTTTTTTCAGTTATTTTACCTCTACCAAACTCATGAGCAATTGTCTTAGCCAACTCTTCTTTACCAAGTTGTTCTGAACCATTCACCTGGGTCTTCATGGAAACCACAAATCTCTCTTTTCACATTAATTTCACGGGTGAAATGTAATATTTAGGGAACTTACATGATTAAAATAACAAGTATGCCTGACATTAACAGATTTGAGAACAAACACAACTAACTCTGACTCACACATGGCTCGACTGCTGTGAGCGCACCAGAGTAGGTAGACTAGAGTAGGTAGAGTAGGTAGGTAGAGTAGGTAGGCTAGAGTAGGTAGAGTAGGTAGGTAGAGTAGGCTGCCAACCATGAGGTTCCACCATATTGTAAGCTGCCATGAGCACATTTTTCAGACCACATGGAGCAGGTTGGTTGATCCAGTAAGGAATTGACTAGATCTCCTAGTAAAACTAAGTTGTCAAACCACAGGTCAGCCACGGGTCCTCTCTGACTTTCTCTCTCAGTCATTTGTTCATTTTTATGGTCTATGGTCAATATGGCCATTGGTCATTCATACCCCTCATCTGTTGTCTTCCCTGGATCATTAGACTTGACCCTGGAGAAGGAGGGAGATACTGAAGAAGCAGAGGCAGAGAGAGGAAGTGATGAAGGCTGGCTTCGGAAAGAATCCTCTGACAACTGAGGGCCAAGAACCCTTCCTAGCTTGGGAAGAGAGACCCAAATTGTCTACCCTTTTCACTGTTCATCCACACCACTGGCGGGCTGGCACTGGTGCTTGGTATAGGGATTCAAGCTTTATAGGGCACAGCCTCTGCCCTTGAAGATCCCTCAGCCTAGAGCAGGAGATAGTCTAGTAAACCCATGATTATGGTGCACTGGAATTAAGTTTCATGGGTGAAGGTAGGTAGATGCTATCCGGAACACAGAGCTGGGTCTTCCAAGATTAGTAAGAGGTTGCCAGAGAGGGGAAAAAAAGAGGGAAGTGGAAAAACCTTCTGTGCAGAGACACACGGGCAGAAGAGTGGAAGTTAAAAGGGGTTTGGTAGCCTCGTGTGCCCAGTGAGGCAGGGAAGGAAGAAGTTGACAAGGTAAAAAGACTAGATCTTAAAGGACCAAGCATGCCACCCTAAGGAGCCTGACCGAGCTCTGAGGTCACCAAGGAAGCAAGGCAGGGAGTGAAGGCAGGAGGGTAACATGATCATGTATGTCAAAGATGACCCTGGTGGGGCATGCTTGCGATGAAACAGAGTGAGGAGGATAAAAGGGAGCAGTCAAGACTTGGGCGATGGAGACCTCATCCGATCCTGAGCTGCAGGAAGATTCCTGGAGGTTAGGCGTCACGGCTTCCACACGGAAGCATTTTCTGATGGCACAACAGTGGACACAGGGAGGGCTGGCTGTATGAGTGGATGGACAGATGGATGGACGGATTTGTGACGCACCACACTGCAGGTTTTGCACATGTAGTTTCTCTTCTTCCCTCAGCCATCTATCTCTGTAAGAGGACAATGCAGAACAAAGCAAGGCTGGAATTGGCAGATTATGAAGCGGTAAGTGTGGTTATTTCTCAGCTTAGGTGTGAGGGGAGAGTAAAACCGTATCTGCAGCTCTGTTGCCACTTCTGTTTTTCCTTTTTTCTCTCCCTAGTCCCTTTCAGACAGTGGAAAGGAAGCCCCTTTTATCTCCCCTCCTTTGTTCTTGCCTCTTCTTACCACCCAATAAAATTACCTCTATATAAAGAGCACTCAAAACTTAGCAGTAAGAAAACAAACAGCACAAAAATGGGCAAAGGACTTGAACAAGCTCTTCACCAAAGAGGACATTAAAGATGACAAGCGACAAATAAACCCATTAAGAGATGTTCAACAACAGCAGCCATTAGGGAACTAAAGATTAAATCCAGGGTAATATGCCACTGCAGACCCATTAAGTGACCCAAATAAAAAGTCCTGGGAATGCCAGGTGGGAATGCAAAATGGCACAGCCACTCTGGAAAATGGATGGGCAGTTTCTTACAAAGTTAAGCATACACTTCCCATCTCATTGCAGTCCCACTCCTACATACATACTACCGAGAAATCAGAACTTCCGTTCACACAAAAACCTGGGTATAGCAGCTCTGTTTGTGATAAACAAAAACTGAAAACAACCCCAATGTGCTTTAGGAGGTAAATGGTGAAATAAACTGTGGTATGTCCATTCAGGGGACTACTCCTCTATGGTGAAAAGGGGTAAACTGTTGATTCATGCGACTACTTAGATGAGTATGCCAGATGTTACATGAAATGAAAGAAGCCAGTCTCAAAAGATGACGAACTGTGTGATTCCATTTATATGACATTCTCGTAAATACAAAACCATCACGAGGGAGAACATATCACTGGTTGCTGGGAGTTACAGGTCGGGGTATGATTTAGCTATAAAGAGACAGCACAGGGAGTTTTTTTGGGGGGAGTGATGGAACTATTCTGTATCCTGATTGTGGTGGTCCCTCTGGGGATCTAATCTATACATGTGTTTAAATGCATACAGCTATACACCAAAAGGAGAAAACAGGGGCAATATGAGAATTTTTTAAACTTACCATATGATAATTTTTAATTGCATCTTTTAACCCAACTCACCCATTCTTGGCCATAGAATCTAAGGACAAAATTCAATCCAGAAGATAAGATACGTGTCAGATGAATAGACACTCCGAGTTCTCCCCCTTCCAACACCTTCTTTCACAAAATGTGATTCCTGCAAAACTCGGAGGCCCCACCACACTCATACCCATTCCCATTCAACAGAGTCAAGGAACAGAGGACTCAAAGACTCAGATAATTTTTGAAATATTTCAAATTTATGGTTGCAGAATCCTTCCTCTAAACCAAACTTTATATGGGTCACAGAGGATCTGGGAAATTGACCAGGTTGTCACGTACCCTCCAGAAGGCACGGAAGCTGCTGAGCTGTGAAATGACTGAAGCGGGGGGCAGCCCAGGGGGAAAAGAGGAGTCCTTTCTGGTCATCCAGCATTATTAACAGGACCTCCAGCCACTTCCTTCCAAACGTCCCTCTCACACTGCCTCAGTTTCCACAATAAGTGTGAGGCCCATTGCATCAGACTTTGGGGACCTGTGCACAAGCCAGTGGGGAAACAGTCCTGGAAGACATGTGGCCATTGACCCAGGACCTCAGGACCTGGCCAAAGTGTGCTTATCAATGGGAGCCATTACACATAAATATGTTGGAATATTATGATCTTCCCAAGCAAACGCTAGCATGGCTGCTCTGTGGATCCGAGCATCCTGGGCACCCAGTTCCTGTCCCCATCAGCTCTCACTCCCCAGCCATCACCCCTCATTCAGAATCCACTCTCCTACCTCTGTGCTTCCCATACAAGGTACTACATCCCTCACCTAGCGTGACCCATCAGAAAGACCCAGCCTGCAGAAGCGTGTGACCTGTCCCCCCTGTGTCTCTCTTCCCCACATTTTCCATGTTTTAAAAAAGGTCCTAAACAGAAACAAGATAGCATCAACTCTGCTTAGATTTTATTCAGTTTTCTCCACTTTTGCCCTATCATGCTCTGCTTTGGTATTTGTAAAGAATATGGCATTAAGATGTTCTTTCAGGTTGAATTCTGCCTAAAAGTGGGTTAGAAATTTTTTAAAGTATTTTGTTTTCAAGTTTCAGTAATTTTATTAATTTTTTTCTGATGACATAGTCTTTTGGTAAAACCAAAAATTCAAATAGCAAAGAAAGGAGAAAAAAGAACCTGAAATCCTTCTCCCCTAACCCTTCTTCTGTACATAGATTTTTTTTCTCCTTTACCAAAAAAAAAAGAAAAAAAAAAAAAAAAAGCCTTGAATCATACCCTGAACATTATTCTGGAAGCTACTTCTTTCTCCAATCATATGCTGTAAGCACATTGAGAATCTTTCCATGTCAGTAATAATAATCTATGTTATTGGTTTTGATGGCTGCCTAGTATTCCATGGTAGTACTGTTCACACTTTATATATCTGCTCCCTAATTGACTGATGTGTAAGCATCACCAGCTTTGCTTCCCAGGAACAGTGGAAGAATGAAAGGAACAGGTTTTTTTTCAGGGACTCATACACTGAGCCTTGATAATAACTGAGTCTATGTGGGCTGATCTTCAACTGAAGCTCCCTTTATATTAATAATCCACTAATGAGGGTAATCAATTAGTGCTGGCATGAGCTCTATGAAAATACATAGCATAATGTGGGCTCTGTCCTTGCATTCCATCAGAATTAGGTGGATCATTAGGGGACCTGTCAAACCCCCCCCCCACACACACACACACACACTGTCCCATTGTGCCATCAGGTAAGACTACAGGCTGAGAGAAAAGGCTTCTCCCCTCTTCCTCCAAAGGCAACCCTGGATGCCCTTTCTTTCTTTCTGTTTTTGGGTTTTCCTTTCATGAACATCACAAATATAGACTTTCCCTTTTCTCCTGCTTTTGAATCCAAACTTTCAAAGGCACAAATGCCAGGTCATCAGTGTTTCTCTTTCCTGCCACCTTCCTGGGCCCCTGCTTGCTGGAAGATGAGTCTTGAGAAATCCCTTCTTGCTTTTGCTCCCGGTGATTTCCGATAGGCTGCAAAGAGTCCCCCAGCCCCTGTCCCTTCCCCCCAAATCCCTCATGAATAGCCCCAAACCCTTCTCCCTCTCTTCAGTGGCAGTGATGACAAGCACTGTGTGAGTTGTGTTTGTGTAAAACACAAGAGAAGAAGAATCAGGTGAACCACAGAGATTTCAGATTTAATGGGTGTGTAAATGAATATTAATAGTTCTATTCTGTACAGCAGGGTCTGGTGAAGAATCGCATTGGGTTCACATCCAGTGGATTTAAAGTGGGGCGCTGCTATTCTGCTGGGAGTTACCAAAATAGATGACCGCCTTGTAATACGCATAGGTGTCGATGTGCAAACTTACAAGGATTAATGCCTTCTCGTTGATTTTCGTTTCTCATTAGGAAAACTTAGCAAGACTCCAGAGGGCCTTTGCAAGGAAGTGGGAATTCATCTTTATGCAAGCAGAAGCACAAGTGAAGTAGGTGAACTTAACAGAGACCCTGGACGAGAGAGAAAGACTGCCGGGAATGTGGGGTTGGGGTGAGAGGGTTTTCCTTCCATGGCCGGCCAGCCATCCTCCCAGCCATGGCAGGTCAAATGCTGTCATCATGCATGAGAGCAGCAGAGTAGAAATCAAGGTCAAGGTGGAGAAGTCTCATCTTCATAATCAATGGCACTCTGAAATAACTTCCAAAGCATGTGTTCTCATGGGCAGTGGGCTTGCTCCCCAATGTAGAAATCTGGTTAGAAGATGTTTCTATTTCCTAAAGAGATTTCTAAGTATTCTTCTAGGCTCAGGGGCTGAAAAACATCAGACCTAATTTTCTGGAGAGTCTCTCTGCATAGGAAAACATATTGGAGCTTTAGGGAGCCCAGCCCCTCTCTCTTTCCCCCAGAGGAGGGGTTGAGAACATCAAAAATAAGGCACAGAAGTCAGACCCTGGAGTCCAGTGTGTTATGATTATTACCGATAAAAGCCAGGTTCTAGGGCATAACTTTATATCTGTGACCACAGATCTCCCTCAGAGCATAAGTGATGAAAGACTAGCTGGTGTGTTTCCCCCATACTTTCCCGTCCTGGGGAGCATAGTGGAAATTTCTACCTCCCGAAGGAAACATGAGAAGTGGCCATACATGGCCCCCTGCCCACAAGCATGGTTGTCAACCAGGTCCTTTCAATTCTAGGAAGTGAGCTTGCTCAGGTTGGGTTCTCTCTTGCCCTCTCCAGCAATGATCTCTGATTTAGCCAGGAGTGTTAGCAGAAGAAATAAGACAGAGGAGGGGATGAGAAAAGGACTGAGCTGAGCTAGGCAAAGGCAAGCACCTTTGCTCTGGATGCCACTTGTCCCTGAGCAGGAGCCCTCCGCAGTCTGTGGGCAGCTTTGCAGCCCATCACCCAGGACTGGGTCTCGGGCCATATGGGTGAGCATCCATCTCAGGTGTGGTCATAGTTGGGAATGACCCAAGGACTCTGGGTCCAGTGGCTGGCATGGTGCCATGGCTCTCCCCCTCCCTCTGCCTTTCACTGCCTTTCCCCTCTGCCCACAATTCCACGCGCCTGCAGACCCTACCTGGTGTTGCTGGCAGCCAGGTGGGAGGTGGGCCCTGGGGCACTGGATGCTGAGCAGAGCTGAAAGAGAAAGTGGGAGGGGCGTTGGGGGGCGAGGAGGAGGCAGAATGCAGCCTGTGTACTCAGAAGCCACTGGGAAGCAAAGAGGAGAGCTAATTTGTACTTTGAGGATCACCCAGCATCGCTTGTTGAAAAAGGCGGGGAAATTGTCACTTCTGTACATATATGGTATTTCTCAATTAACTTTTTTTGCTAAGTCCATGATTGCATTATAATTGTGGGCCATTGAAGTACACAGTAATTATCACAAAAGTCGCAGGTGATTGTGGTTTATTTCAGGCCAGTAAACTAAAGTGCTCCCAAGAGAGCCAAGAACCGGAAGTTACACAATTAATCTATTACTTTTTACTTAGAGAGGTAATATGAAGTACTATAGGCTTTAAAAAAAAAAAATACCTCTTATCTGTTTACTGATCAGAACATAAAGAATGTCTTTGTCACCTGTAATTTCCCTCTTGTAACTTGTGCCTCCCCCAGCTGAGGATAGCCGTATTTGCCTTTTAGATCTTGTCACATACTAGAGCTATTATTCTGCTTTTGGAAAGCTGGATGTTTTAAGTGACTTTTAAAGCATGCAATTGCAATATTTTGAAGACATTTCTATTGACTCTGAATCTAAAGCAAATTCTCAAATTTGAGGATGAAACACTGCAAGCTATAAACACTATAATTTGAATACACAGTATCCACTTTGATGGGGCGCCTGTCCCTGGATAATTCAGTTCTGAATAATCTCCATCTTAATCATTCACAGGGACAGTTGGATTCTGGTCCTCTTCTTAGGCCCACCACGTTCAGGCCACATCTATGATGACTTGCAGTCCAGCCTAAAACAAGTACTCCTCCCGCATGTGGACTTCTTGAGGTTCCCTTGAGGGAAGAGTCCCCCCCATGTCACAGCTCTGCAGAGAGCAGGGACCTCACAGATGCCAAGAGCCCTGTGTGCACTAAGCCCCTAGAAACAGTAGCCTCTGATTTCCTTTCTTTGCTCTTTCAGGATAGATCGGAAAAAGGACAAGACGGAAAGGAAAATTTTGGATAGTCAAGAGCGAGCCTTTTGGGATGTGCACAGGCCAGTGGTGAGAAAGCTCTACTTGCTTCTCTGTGTTTTTGTTTTGTTTCCCTCTCCCTTCACTTGAAAGGAAAGACTATCTTAGGCCACCAGGTGTCTCATTCTTAAAATTAAAGAGCATTGCTGAACTTTATGAAATTGGTTTGCCACTTCGTCAACATAATCTCAGTCGATTGTCTGGAATGTATGTCAGTTTCAGCTTTTGAGAATCATTCATCCATGAAATACGGACTTGGAACAGGAGCACCGTGGGAACTCCCCTGGGACCTCTGGGCCCCAGAAGTGTATAGCCCCAAAATAAGCAGTTTCTGGGTTTTTTTAAAATATATATATTTAATATATTTGGGTGCTCCCAAATTGGGTACATAAATATTTACAGTTGTTAGAACTTGTTGGATTGTCCCCTTTATTATGATGCAGTGCCCTTCTTCATCTCTCATTTGTCTTTGGTTTTTAAGTCTGATATAAGTATAGCTAACTCCGACTTTCTTTTGACATCCATTTGCGTGATAGATGTTTCTC
This sequence comes from Procyon lotor, assembly GCA_028646535.1. Lineage (NCBI taxonomy): Eukaryota > Metazoa > Chordata > Mammalia > Carnivora > Procyonidae > Procyon > Procyon lotor. The sequence continues at coordinate 96,852,473 of CM053609.1, forward strand.
CATCCCTTCACTTCCAATAAGCAGTTTCCATTTCTACTGTCATTCAACTCTAGATCTTAGAATAATCTTCCTCAAATGCGGCCCATTGTCAGTACTTACGGTAGTTATGTTCTGCAAAGTAGCCAAGCACGCTGAATTAGCCAGGGCTGAGCCATTATCCTGGGAGACATACAGGGTTCGGTTCCTGTGAGCCTCTGGTCCCAATCTTTTCTTCAGCTTATCAGTAAGTAACCATGTCTACAGCCTGCTTCTGTTTAAAGACATCTTAATTAATGTATGTTGTCGATTGATGAATACGGAATTCGGGACCACCAGCATTCTCTGCCTGACACACCCTGCCATGCACCCCATGGCCCTCTTGCATGTAGGATCACGAGAGGTCACATCCCTCTGTGCTCCGGGGCCACCTTATACAGCAAAATCACCAACAAAAAGCACAGAAATGTGGAAAAGGTGGTCCTAAATAGACTGTCAAAAGAACATTTGTTCACAGTAAGAGATGAAACAGGAAAGCAGAGCCTCGCCTTAGTCAGCCTCATCAGGAACACGTATATTGGGCTGCTGACAAGTTTTACTGCTCTGTCCGTGTCCGCAAATGATCACAAATACACCACAAAGAGGGACTTGGGGGTTATGAATAAAGTTTAGCTCATAGGTGAATTCACAAATACAAGATCCATGCATAATGAGGTGCAACTGTATTTCTAATTTGTTATGATTAAAACAAATCTTGCATTTTCCTCATGAAATGGAACTGGAATGAGGGAACTATGTCCACCCTTTCTAGAAGCTGGTGAAGAGCAAAACCCAAAAAGTATTTCCCCATCGTGATACTGGATTGTTGTTAAATGAGCAGATAATGTGTACTACAAAGGCTGTGGCTGAGACTATCTGGCCACTCTGAATAAGAAGTTTACTCTTGGGATATCCGGGTGGCTCAGTTGGTTAAGCCTCTGCCTTCAGCTCAGGTCATGATCTCAGGGTCCTGGGATCGAGCCCCGCATTGGGCTCTCTGCTCAGCGGGGAGCCTGTTTCTCCCTCTACTCTTCCTGCCACTTGTGCTCGCTCTCTCACTCTCTCTCTGACAAAAAAATAAAAATCTCAAAAATATTTCATATGGAGCCTTGGTGCAGGAACACCTCTGAAGACCAAACGTCTTTGTAAAAGGAATTGTAAACAGCCAAGTGGAGTTAATCATAGAATACCAGTAATGGGAAAGACAAAGGTTGGGTCTGATTGGTGTCGCTTGGGTCACACCGGAAGGTGTGATTTTTCACTTAGTAATTTATATGATGATTTTTTTTTTCTCAGCCAGGCTGTGTGAACACTACAGAAATGGATATCAGGAAATGCCGACGTCTGAAGAACCCACAAAAGGTTAAAAAGGTTCGCTAGTTTAGCTAAATTAAAAATTCTTGATGCAAATAGCCCTTCTGTTTCTGGTACTGTTCAAATAGTCACCTGCTATTTGTTAATTCTACCCCGTTTTGTCCTTTGAAACCATTTCATTCATTCATTCTACAAATATTTGTGGAGTGGCTGATGTGTGTGCTTGGCGCCCTTCTTGCTGCTGAAATACGGTGACACGTGACACGAGTCGTCACAAAAAACCCACAGCCTGCAGGAGAGGGCGTGTGCGGGGGGGGGGGGGGGGCGGGAGGGGGGCAGCAAACCCCCAGGCAGTCCGGAGGGCTGTGTCAGGGAAGTGCTGGATGGTGCCGGGGAGCCAGGAGAGGACACCAGACCTGGGGCTCCCTGAGGGCTTCCAAAGCCGGCTCAAGTGTGCTGAGATGTGAAGGGTGAGTAGCAATTGGCTCTGGGAAGGAAAAGAAACTAAAGGAACAGAAAATATCCAAGTCCCACAGGTGACGCTGAGCTTAACACTTGGCAAGTCTTTTATGTAGCAAGATCTTCCAAATTCAAATCACCATTGTACACAACTGCGGATGGGCCAACCACCATTTATCTGTGTTTCACTCTCCTGGAAGGGGCAGTGGCAATGACATCCTTGAGGCTGCCCCACTCAGCCTGCCCCACGACTGCTGTACCCCAACTTCACCACAGCACCAAGGAGCGTATTGTGGGAGAACCCATCTGTCCCCCATAATATTAATTTCAAAAGGCTAGAGATGTGCCCCCCCCCCCCGGCATTGCTATTTCTTCTGATGACCAATCCTCTCATTTTCTCAAACACAAACACACACACACACACACACACACACACACACACACACACACGACATATACATCAACTTCTTGAATCTACTTACATATTTTATTCTTTACTGAGATAGTTATGCCCTTGTAGGTTTTAGACTTTATGGTGTTAGTCTTAAAACATCCTCATTTAATCTTTAAGGGCCCCCTAATTCTAATATTCCAGAATTTCATGGAGCTCACATCCTCTTTAGCTGAGCCCTTCTTGATTTTATAGATTTCGGCTATATACTGCATAGCCTTCGGGGTTTCATTTCACTCCCAAAGCAAAGATTGTCTTTCATGTGTCTCCAGCACAAGGAAACTGCTTAGTAAGCAGCCATAGCATGGGGAGAAACTGAGGCCGGAAAGTTGTTTGGCCACAAAGGAAAGAGTCTGAAACCCTGCCCTCTCAAATTTGTACCAGATGAGCATGTCATCTGCTGCATAACTTTCAACAGTTGTTCTTGAACTTTCTTGTGCCTCAGAATCACCTGGGCCATTTGATAAAAGCGCAGGCTCCCACACCCCGCCCACAAAGACTCAGTAGGTCTGGGCTTGGGGCTCAGCAATGTGCGTCTTTACTGAGAACCCCCAAATGATTCTTGCAACTGATCTATGGATCATATTTGGAGACATGCTGACAGTCAAGAGATGGTTGCATCTCACTGAGAGCAAAGGGCGTCTAACAGTGGTAGCCCACAGATGGGACAAGCTGCCTCAAGAGGAAGAGGTCCCATCACTGTAGAAATTTGCAGAGGCTGATCAGTTATTGTCAGGACGTCACAGAGGGGATTGGAAGGATCAAAAGAGTGCTTGCAGTGCCCACCCCTCAGGCACCCGGCCCCTCTGAGGATGCATGACTCTATCTTCTTGCTTCTTCTCTAGTCAGTGTATGGCGTGACGGAAGAGTCCCAGTCGCAAAGCCCCGTGCACATACCCAGTCAGCCAATCAGGAAAACTACAAAGGAGGACATCCGGAAACAGGTGAATGAATTGACTAGTGCACTCCCAGGAGGAGACGTGGCCGGGTTGAAAGCCCTTTGAATGTTCACCTCTGAAGGCTGAGTGAGCTTTGAGTTCCTGGAAACCACAGTGGAACCCAGCCGGGGATGACTTGAACCTCTGAGTGCTGTGTGCAAAAAGCCCACGGAAGCTCGGGAGGACAAAATCTCCACCGAGTTCCCCCATCCGTTATCAGAGAAAGATGTAGAGGAGTTATCCCAATGCCTCGGGGTTCCCACAGAACACTGTGGGGGATATAGGGGGGAGGGACAGATGTCACAGAGTCCTTAAGATTGTAATGTACTTGCACAGTAAGCCAGCTCAGAATCTGTGCTACTTCAGCTTTATTGGGTTCAGTGTTGCCTTCCTTAGTGATGAGAAGCTAACTGGTCAACCCCTGTGAGCCAACAATGGCTAATTACATTACTCTTCTCTAGGGTTCACTGGCAATGCAGTAACCTCAGGGTCTTTACGTTATGTTTTACTGGCTTCTGAGGGGGAAACCCAAGGGTGCCTGCCCCTGACAAGTTTCTCTGGGGGGGGAAGAGGAAACGTATGTGAAGTAGCTACTTGACAATCTAGTCAAGTATACCACGCATATGGTGGGTGTGATGTAGCTGGGAAGGGTATGCAGAGCGAAAGCACTGGAAATCAGTCCAACTGGACATTTACGGCGCCTCTAAATGTTGCTAAGCTTCGTAGGATATATACCACTGCCTTTAAACTTGTCATCACTTTTGGGAGTCGAGACTTAGGCTACAACACAGTGCAGAATATTAGCATAGGCTAAATTGTAGAGTGTGATTCCCGAGTGTGATGGGAATTTCCAGAAAGGCCAGTGATTGTTGGAATGCAAAGCTGGAGCACTGGCAAAGGCTGGCCAGAGGAGGTGGATATGGATGGAAATAGGAGGTTTGGGGTCATAGGGAGAAGGGTGGAAAAAATCAAGTTTGGTCTTAACAACTCTGTTCTATCTTTCCCCAGATAACATTTTTGAATGCACAGATTGACAGACATTGTTTAAAAATGTCCAAAGTGGCTGAAAGGTATGTTTCCCCTCAATATTACTGTTTTCCTCTAATTTAACAAAGGAGAAATGTTATGGGGTCACGGCTAACAAGCATGCACCACACCAAGAGGTAGACCATAGTCATTTCTCAAACCGACGCATGAAAAAAAAGCACAGACCCCGTGAGAGTACAGCTAAGACAGCAGACCTCCCCTGAGTGATGTCAAGAAATGTTTCGTTTCTGAAGCTTTTCAGGGGGTGGCTACGGGACCTTGTCAATCCAGGAAGAATGCCCTTAAAAGCTACGTAATACACTTTTGCCTTCAGCCTCTTGATTAATTCAAATGGAGTTGGTCCCTTTTCAGCTATAAAATGCCCAGATTCACTCTATTGGGGGGAAGAATGATGTGTGCCCTTCGAGGTGTTGGCCGCGCGCATTGGAGGGGGGCTGGGCCATCAGGAGGCGGTCCACCTCCACACACCATCAACCACAGAACTGCATCAAATCAACTGTAAAGAAAATATCTGGCACCTCCAGCCCGGCTTCCTCAGGAGCATTCGTGCTACAATCTGCACCCGTAGCTGGTTCCACTCCCGCTCGGTTAATGCAGGGGAAACTCAATTTTGTCAACTAAACAGTCTGTTTTTCAAATCCTCAGTGAAGAGGAGAGACCACCTGGGGACTCCGTGATGGAATAAATCTGATCGGACAGTCTCACCCTGAACGATTGTTCATCCATATGCTACTGTTTAAGCGATGACCAGTATCTGAGGGATCAAGGGCTTAAGCTGGGTCTTAGCATTTACTGGATATTGGCGTAAGTGGGTGCTTTAAACCTAGCTCACACAGAGGGCTGGCTATGTGTTCAACCTGAGAGCCTTGCTCTGCTGGCCCCCAGGTTGATCTGCCTCGTCTCTCTAGATGAATGACAACAAATTGAGGCTAAGAAAAACTCCACTCCCAAACCCAAAACCCTAAATGAACACCCTGTGTTCAGGGGGCCAAGGACATCCCTGGATTTGGGCAGGCGTCTCTGTCTATTCCCGGACTCATTGATAATGCTGCTATTGACATCCTGGGCGGTCCTGTGCATTTGAGGGCAGTTAGCAGCATCCCCGACTTTGACCGACTAGATGCCAAAACCCACCTAACAATCATGACAACCAAAAATGTCTTCAGGCATCATCAAACGTCCCCAGGGCAGGGCCAGGAGGGAGGCAGAATCACCCCTTGTAAGAGTCACTGAGACTCCCATTTTCTCCAACCCAAGTGCTCCGGAAGGTGGCCGGAGGTTGGAGCTCACCTTGCACTTGGATGTGGATTTCTTTGGAGTCAAGGCTGCAGCTGACTCTGCCAGCCACGGAGCCGCCGACTCCCACTATCATGTTGGGGGCTTTCCAAGCACCAGCCTCTAAAATTGCATTCCAATCTCACTGTGGTTGCCTTTGTCCCAGAGAGTGACTGTGAGGGAGGTGGCAGGATGACGTCGTGTGCATTGGTGCCGCAGCCTGTAAGGGGCTCTGAGCTTCCGTCTCTGTGAAAGACGGACAGGAATGGCTGTCCTTGTGTGCTGCGAGGATAGTGCGAGTCACACCTGGCCTTCAAAGAGCACATGAGACTTTGCAGTCCTGGGAGAGCATGGCGGGGGAGCATCTTTCCTTGGGTCAAGTCGCTCGGGTCCAGTGCTTTTGAGCAGGACCATCCAGGCAGGGAGGGGTTCAGAATGGGGTCTCCCAAATCCTAGCTCCGGGGATTTGGATTCAGTGACTCCAGGTATGTCCAGAGGAGCCTGCATTTTTAATAACCTGCAGGTGCACTGAGCCATCTCCAAGGATTTGGGAAGCCACTGCTTTCCCCCAGGCTCTGTGCCCAGCCCTGAGTTGTGACCTCAGAGCTCACAGGAGAAGGGGCACCCCACTTTGTCTGATCTCTGGGCGAGTGGGGAAAGAGCCTGAACCAGTCAGCATGAGGGAAGCCCACTGACTCCTGGCAGGTGTGCCAGGGCCCTTAGTGGGGCGGGGAGAGAGTCCAGGTGGGGCAGGGAGCCTGGCAGGGCCTGGTGTGTGTTTGTTTACCCTGTCGGGGAGGGCCCCACCTGGCAGCATCTCATTATGCTTGAGGCTGCTCCGCTAGCACTGGAGAGATGATTCCGACCAGCCTGTCCTCGCTCCCCATTCGAAGCTTCTGGAGTCTCCGCCCAGCAGAGACCGTAGTTTATTCCCAGCAGCAATAACTGGCAACTTTTCAATGTGACACAACGGTTTTTCATTAGAACCACAAGGAAACTCCCAGATAGAGGGGAAGAGGGAGAGGAGACGGGTGTGAGCCAGAGATAAAGCAGCCCGGAGCCTCGGCCGACAGCAGCTCCGTGGGGGCGGGGACGGGGAGGGGGCGCTGGCAGCTGGCCCTGGGTGCGGGCGCTGCTCACGGAAGCTGAAAGCCGAGCTGTCTCCAGTGGGCGCACACAGCCCCGCGCCTGCAGCAGGGGATGGGTGGTACCCAGCTGCCCGGCAAAGACCGCGTCCCGCTGAGAACAGGTGCATGGCCCGCAAGTTCCCTGGGAGCTGATGCGGGGGAGGAGCGTGGGGGCTGGCGATGGGTGGGGGCTGGCGATGGGTGGGGTCAGGAATGTGGTCAAAGGTTGTGGCCACACCCAGCCAGGAGGGGAAGAGGGACACTTGCCTACTGAAGGAGCTGAGCAGAAGGATTCAGGGGATGGGCGTGGAGCCAGGCCTCAGGGCTGGGGTCCTGCCTCTGCCCTTGTTCTAACTGTGCCACCTTGGGCAGGTTGCTTTATCCCTCTGTGCCTCTGTTCTACTTCTTTAAAGCAGAGAGAGCAGTAGCACTTAACTTGTAGGGTTAATGGGTTCATCCGTGACATGAGCTTCATCCCGTCCTTGGCACTTACTACACAGGCAATAAATATGAACCATTGTTTTTATCATTTTCTCCTGTGGTGCTTACTGGTGTCTTGGAAAGGAGCAAACTTCAGGTACATGAAACAGAAAGAACTGGGCGTATGGTGTTCAGAGGGAGCCATAAAGGGCAAGCCAAGGAGTGAAGCTGGTCTTACAGATGGCGGCTCTGCCCAAATACAGTTCTCCCCCCTCCCATCCCCCCCCAGCCCCGCATCTCTTTTCCATCTGTTGCACAGAGAGCCCTGCAGGCTGCCCCCAGAGACTCGCCCTACAGCCCACGTCCGTGCGTCTGTCCCGCCTGCCTCCCTTGGTGCTGCTCATCTGGCACCTGGGAGGAAGGAAGGGCCATATGGGAAGGGGTTGGCCCTTCTGCGCAGATCTTCTCAGGTCATCCTGGTTTCAGCCGCGCTGTCCCATAGTCACCGTGAGTGGCCAAGGGCCAACATCATGGCAACCAAACTCCATTTCCCAGCATTCGCTGCCTTTTGCAGCTGGGAGCAACACAAAGTCCTATCTAAGATGTTACCCGATTTTTTTTTTTAGACATACATTTATTTATTTATTTATTTATTTGTTTATTTATTTGTTTATTTATTTATTTATTTAAGAGAGAGTGAGAGAGAAAGAATGAGAGGAGGTAGGGTCAGAGGGAGAAGCAGACTCCCTACTGAGCAGGGAGCCAGATTAGGGACTCGATCCCAGGGAGCCAAAGGCAGTCACCTAACCAACTGAGCCACCCAGGTGCTCCTGAATTTTGCTTCAGATTGTATGATCCCCGCACACACAAGTGAATCTCCCAGATAAATAACGTTTAATGCCTTAAATCTTTTATCTTAACTATTTTAAATGAGAATCTTTTTTTTCTTTTCTCTCTCCTTTTTTTAAGATTGATTCATTTAGTAGAGAGGGATTGGGCGGGGGGGGGGGGTGAGGTGCAAAGAGAGAGGGAGACAGAAGCTCCAAGCAGACTCCGCACTGAGCACAGAGCCTGACACCGGGCTCCATCTCAGGACCCTGAGATCATGACCCAAACAAAAAAAAACAAGAATCGCATGGCCAACTGACTGCACCACTGTGCCCCCAAATGAGAATCTTTCTTAGGTATGGCACACGCACTTGCCTTCTTAAAGAAAGGACACTATATTTCAGTTCATTTTCCTGGATGACTTTTATACTGTGCTTTGCAACCACCAGCGATCAGCATCTTACAAAGTGCCACAAACTTCTTCCCTTTCCCTAAACAGCCTCAGACCATTACAACCTTCAAGTCTCTGTTTCTGCTTTTTCGTTGTTTGGTTGTTGGTTTGTTTTCTTGTTCCCGGTCAACAACCTGCAGTAGACCAGGTGTTTCCGTTAGATATCGCTGAGTAACTACTGACCTCAAACCCTAGTGGCTTCCAACAGCCAGCATTTGCAACGGCTGCAGTGCCTGTGTGCCAGCTGGCTCCCCGGGCTTGTGTCTATGTGCAGTCATGGGCTGGAGAGGCCGCTCTGCAATCTTGGCTGGGCTCTCTCACCCGCTTGGCTGGTTTAGCCTGACCTCAGCTGGGATACTGGGCTCTCCCTCACATCGTCTCTCATCCTCCGGCGAGTTTGACCTTGTTCACATGGGAATAGCAGAATTCCAGGAGAGAGAGTAGAAGCAGGCAAAGCCTCCTGAGTCTTGGAACTGACACTCTGTCATTTCTGCTGTATTTTATTGGCCAACACATGTCACAGACCAGATGCAAGAGCTGGAGAAATAGACCTGTTTTTAGATCAATCTGCCATAGCAGGAAATCAAATGACCAAGTCTCTTAGCCTTGGTCTTGAAGCAAGAGTAAAGAGTCTTTTCTGAGAGGTGTGCTTTTCTGAATTCAAGTGATGAGCCTCGAGGCATAGGGTTTGTGTCATTGTAGACTCTGCTCAGAAGCCCTTTTGGTTGAGTATCTCAGCTGTGTTCCCTCAATAGTTGGGATCACCAAACAATTGAGGTCTTCCTGTCCTTTGCCAGGGTCCTCAATGGATCCCCTTTTTTATTCACCCAAGCCTTACAGCACTTGACAAACTAATTTGGGAATGCAAAATGGTATACATTTTAGTTCCAAGTGGTCTGAAAAGTCCCTACGTTTTGCAGGGTTTCTGCGGAGATCTCTCCCCACTCATAGTGGGCACTGAGCTATGCCCAGTCACTGCAGGGATCCCCCCACGCTGCCCCACACAGACAGATCGTCTCATTCCTTATCCGCCTGCGTACTTGGCTGTCCTTATCCTCTCCCCGGAAGCCATTTGTGCATCACAGCTGACTGCTGAATTGATTTTTTACATCATCTTGCTTGCCCATCTCAGGATGCGGCTGCTCTCTGAAATTGGTTGCTGGTTCCTTCTCTGTCTCCCAACCATCCATGATCATGAAATGTAATTAACGAAATGAGATAAGACAGCAAGCGGCTGAATACCCTAAGCATTATTAAAAACCTGCTAGGGTGATGGAAGTCCATGAACTTAATGTTTAAGGAAAGTTTCGGGGAAGGAAAAAGGGGGCTGAAGAGGTCATTACATCTTTGCTTTTATGTGATTCCAGACACCGTGGGATCCTTGCTTCTTCTTTCTCCCAGCCCACCTTAGATGACAGAGAAGGAAAGATCAGAGGCAAGGTGCTAGCCAGGGCGACTGTATCCGGACCAGAGACTAGAAGGGCTGAGATACCGGCCTGACATATATTTTTCTTTCTGAGGGGCTAAATTCACCCTCACGTCCCTTCACTCATCCCGTGTTTCTCCGTGGAACGTATTTTCTCTTGGTGACCCACCATTTAGGAGTCCTTTATATTCTCTCTTTTCCTCATCTTCCCCAACGTGAAAAAAATTGGATGAATGAATGAATGAATGAACACACGAATGAACGGGATCCTAAAGTTCCTCTTCCCTCTTTGTAGTACTGCTTGCGTTTCCTTTCCTTCTCCAGCCAGATCCTCTTTCTTTCCTGATTCCCTTTAGTGCATTGAGTCTAGAAAACCACACATACAGGGCAAGGGGCTGCAAACACACTCTCCTAGTCACCTTTCCCATGTTCAGTTTCCAGGTTTCCTCCCCGTTTAGAGGCCCTGATTTCCTAATAAGTGCTGTAGTGCATTTGTATTTCTTTTTTTTTTTTATTAACATATAATGTATTATTTGCTTCTGGGGTACAGCTCTGTGAATCATCAATCTTGCCTTATACTATTCACAGCACTCGCCATAGCACATGCTCTCCCCAATGTATTGTATTTCTAAAGTAGGAATGATGGTCCCATAATACTTTATACTCCATGCCTTGTTATTCCCCAGCTGTGAGCTGTCCCTCACCGTCCATCTCCTCCAACTCTGTCTCCATCTTCTCCCGCACCTGCTCTGAGGACCACACTCCATAGGTGTGCATCACTCTAGGGGTCCCTTCCAGGCACCCCTCAACCCATCACTTCTTCCTCCAACTCACCTGTCTTACTTTTTTGTCATATTCTCTACAATTTGTAGCAAAACCATGTCTTTATTTTTTAAGGGAGAGAAGATGAAATCTAAAACTTTTCCTTCAGATTTTTTTTAAGTAGTTGGCCTAAATGTTTTCTTCCCCCCCCCCCCCGCCACAGGGGAATTTTTACCAGACATTTATTTTTTTTCCCCAGATATGTTTATTTTATTTTTTCAGTGTTACAAGATTGATTGTTCATGAACCACACCCAGTGCTCCATGCAATACGTGCCCTCCTCAATACCCACCACCAGGCTCGCCCAAACCCCCGACCTCCTCCCCTCCAAAACCCTAAGTTTGTTACTCAGAGTCCACAGTCTCTCATGGTTCATCTCTCATGGTTCATCTCCCCTTCCGATTCCCCCCATTCACCCTTCCTTTCCTTCTCATAATGCCCTCCATGTTTTTCCTTATGCTCCACACGTGAGACCATAAGATAATTGGCTCTCTCTGCTTGACTTATTTCACTCAGCATAATCTCTTCCAGTCCCATCCATGTTGATACAAAAATTGGGTATTCATCATTTCTGATGGAGGCATAATATTCCATTGTATATATGGACCATATCTTCTTTATCCATTTGTCTGTTGAAGGGCATTTTGGTTCTTTCCACAGTTTGGCAATTGTGGCCATTGCTGCTATGAACATTGGGGTACATGTGGCCCTTCTTTGTACTGCATCTGCTTCTTTGAGGTAAATACCCAGTAGTGCAATTGTAGGGTAGCTTTATTTCTAATTTCTTGAGGAATCTCCACACTGTTTTCCAAAG
>CM053609.1:96863959-96940905 GCA_028646535.1 Procyon lotor
TTGAATCTCCCTGATCCCTAAAGATGATGAACATTTTTTCATGTGTCTGTTAGCCATTTGTATGTCTTCTTTGGAGAAATGTCTGTTCATGTCTTCTGCCCATTTTTTGATTTGATTATTGGTTTTGTGAGTGTTGAGTTTGAGGAGTTCTTTATAGATCTTAGATATCAGACCTTTGTCTGGAGTGTCATTGGCGAATATCTTCTCCCATTCTGTGAGTTGTCTGTTTGTCTTAAATTCACTTTTGTTATTTCTCTCCTCTCTAGGTTTATCAAAGGTAGAACCTAATTAATAATCCATATTAATGGGTTGTATGAATATATTTATATATGCATGTATATATTTATAGATATATAAATATCTATGTGTATATTTATACACATAAATTTTTGTATATATTTATATATGTATATATATTTATATATTTATGTAAAGTATATATTTATAGATATCTATCTATATATTTATAGATAGATATATACTTATGTATATATTTATATATTATATATTTATAGATATATATCTTGTATATATTTGTATATACAAATGTATATATTTTTTATATATGTGTATGTATATATATATTTGTACATATACATATACATATGTATATATGTATATATATACATGCAAATATATATACCTATAAATATATACATACACATATATAAAATATATATGTACATATATACATATGTATATATACATAAATATATATATTTATATATACATATATATGTATATATACATAATATACATAAATATATATAAACCCCCTATTACATATATACAAGGGTTAGTTGAGCCTTGAACAACATGAGTTTGAATGTCAGTTATACACGGATTATTTTCAATAAATATAGTACAGTACTATAAATGTCTTTTCTCTTATGATTTTCTTTTTTTTAAGATTTTATTTATTTATTTGACACAGAGAGAGAGAGAGATCACAAGTAGGCAGAGAGGCAGGCAGAGGGGGGGGGAAGTAGGCTCCCTGCTGAGTGGAGAGCCCGATGCGGGGCTTGATCCCAGGACCCTGAGATCATGACCTGAGCCGAAGGCAGAGGCTTTAACCTACTGAGCCACCCAGGTACCCCCTTTTATGATTTTCTTTTTTTTTCCTCTTATGATTTTCTTAATAACATTTTCTTTTCTCTGCTTACTTTGTTGTAAGAATACAACACACCATATATATAACACACAAAATATGCATTGTATATATTATCACTAAGGCTTTGTTCAACAGTAGGCTATTAGCGGTTAAGTTTTGGGGGAGTCAGAAGTTGCATGGATTTCTGACTGCACAGGGATTCAGTGCCCCATCCCCCATGCTGTTCACATTGTTCAAGGGTCAACTATAATATGTATAACCTATGAAATGTGTGTGTGTGTGTGTGTGTGTGTGTGTGTGTGTGTCTATGTGTAATAACCCATGACTACTGATCAAAGTTGTTAGAGGCCATGACCTTGCTATTAGTTCGGTGTGAGCACCATCCTGTGATCCAGAGAGCTGTTCTCTATTTCATGGCACTAGTAGGTACTGACTAATGTTGACTGAATGACTGACCATGGGCTCTACCCTTGGCAGCCAGGCAGTGAATTTCTGTCCCTTTCTACAAGGAAATGGAAGGGACCATGGGGATAAATTGGCCAGCAGCATACTCACCCAAGAACCAGTTCAAGGCCCCTGAGGCTGGAGAGTAGCACATTTGCTAATGGTTGCTGTGTCAGCATCTTCTAAGGATGTGAGAATTTGGCCTTTGATCATAACACCACCATATACACTAATCAGAAGGAGGCAGAGATAAGGAGACAAGGATGTTAAAACTTCTCAATGAGAAATCACGCTCTTGATGGACTTCCTCTGGATTTCCTGTATTTATTTTATCTTTTCCACTTCCTCCTGTAGTAGTCAGCTCTCGTGGCCATAGCAAAATACCACAGACTGGGAGTGAAATACCACAGCCTGGGTGACATAAACAACAGACATTTATTTTCTCACAGTTCCGAAAGTTGGAAGTCTATGATCTAGGCGCCGGCAGGGCTGGTTTCTTGTGGGGCCTCTCTTCCTGGCTTGCAGATGACCTCCTGCTTCTGTGCCATCACACGGCCTTTCCTCTGTGAATGCACACAGAGAGAGATCTCTGGTGTCTCTTCCTTTCTTTATGACCAAAGTCCTATCAAATCCGGACCCCACCCCATGACCTCACTTAGCCTTAATGACCACCTTAACGGCCCTATCTTCAAAACAGTCACATTGCAGGGTTAGAGCTTCAACATATGAAATCTGGGGGGGACACGATTCCATCTGTAATGCCTCCCAGTTCTGCTTTAGTGCCACCCACACCCAGCGATCTGTGGACATTGTTGCTTGGGTGCTGTTATGTGCCCGCTGTCTGCAAAGCTCTTTCCACGCCTCTCTGTTCTCTCTCTGTGCTTTTCCTGTCCTCTCTTAAGTCTTCCTGGAGCCATTGATGTTGGCCTTGGACTCAAACAGTACTGCTACCTTCCTCATTGCCCACTGGCCCATTTCATTGCCTTTGTGTGTCTCCAGGAGCCTCTGATAACTTGTCTGTGCACTGCAAGGAAGTGCATGTTCTTGAGGAGAGGAAGCCTCCCTGGCTAATGCTAGGAAGGGCTGCCTCCGTGAACTCGCTCCTCCATGAACTGCCTCCATGAACTCACCTTCATATGCCCATCACCTGCATCCTTCTTTAATTCTATTGGTTTGTTGCCAGGCAATAGAACCCCAGCTTGAACCCAGTTCCGCTGAAAGGAGCATGTGCTGACCCACACTCTACAAGAAGGAGCTGCAGAGTTGTGCTCATACAAGGCCAGCAATACCCCTAGGTATCGGTATAGCTGGAGCCAGGGGATGCCCGAGTGGCTCAGTCAGTTGAGTGAAGGACTCTGGATATCCACTCAGGTCTTGGTCTCAGAGTCATGAGTTCAAGCCCCATATTGGGCTCCACACTGGGTGTGGAACCTACTTAAAAAAAAAAAAAAAGCTAGAGCCAGGGCCCCAAACACTCCCAAGGCTCCTTCTTCACCTCTTGTCCTGTTCCACTTTCCCTGTTGGCCTCAGCCTCTTCTATCACAGACAGGTGTTGGGAAACAGGACTGCCTCCAACCCCTGAACTTTGTAACTGAAGTTTCTACACCTGAAGCTAGAGAAACAGGGTAGCGACCCAGCTTGGGTCAGTAAGGTATCCATTCCTGGATAGATCAATTGTGGCCAGAGGCAGGGTTTATAAGCACTTGGCAGCCTCTAAAGTAGCCCTGGGTACATGTTGGGATGCAATTCCCAGGAGATGGTTAAGACTGAGCAAGAACCCAGAGATATCTTCTTGCCTTATTCACTCATTCTGGAGGGCTTCTCATCTCCCAAGATCCCTAGCTGCTTCACTCAGACCCCAAGAGACACAGCACAAGGGTCAACCCAACCAAGTACACTCACTATACCCCTAGAGGACATTTCTGTCTCCATTTGTACCTCTTTTCACACCGAAGAAATGGCATTGCCCAGCCGGCATGCAGACCCAAAGGCCTTGTACTCTTTCTGCATGAAGCTTAGGTCTTATCCTAGGCAACCAACCCTTTGTTCCTTGCCTCTGTATCCCACTTTGGAAGTATTAGCTCCTAAGTAAGACACCTCCAGCCCAGATGAGCAGGGACACGGTGAGCAGTGCTTGCTTTCTGCTCCACCCTTTGTGCTGTTTCTGGCCAGTCTCATGGTATTGAGAAGATTAAGGAAGAGGAGATCCTCTTCCATCTCTTCCTGGAGTAGGGAATTCTTTCACCTTCTCTCAGTCCTCTGCCACCTTGATTATGCAGTCAATCTTCTCTGCCCCTCTCTCTGAGAAGGATCAACCCCACAAAAGCTAGGAGAAGAATTAAGGCAACAGACTACTAAGAGCCAAAGCCACTTGTAGGAACCTCCAAAAGAAGGCACTTTGCTGTCTCCTGTGTTTTCCACGCAGTGATGGCAAACAGGACATGGGTGAACATAGATTCATGAACACTGAGTTTATTTGCATAGGTTCTAACAATGACAATGAAATAAAACATGTTGGTGCCATTCCCAAAAAGTCCATGCAGGCCTGGTATACACCTTTTACCTACCACCACACCCTCTGTTAAGTGACTTCATTCTCCACCTTCTGCACAAATGTCTCTCAAATTACACCTGTGGAAGACAGAATAATAGTCCCTCAAAGATGCCCAGGTCCTAATCCCCAGAATCTGTAAAATATGTTAGGCAAAGGGGGATTACATTTGCAGATGGAATTAAGGTTACTAATCAGTTAATCTAACATGGAGGGATTACCCTGGATTATCCAGGTGGGCCCAGCGTAACCAGGGGAGGCAGAAGGGTCAGTGTCAGGGTGACACAATGTGAGCCAGCCTTGGGCAGACACTGCTGGATTTGAAGAGGGAAGGGAGCCAAGGAATGTGGGACACCACTATCAGGGGGAAAAGGCAATGAAATGGATTCTCCCCTTAAGCTTCCAGAAGGAACTCAGTCCTGTTGATACCTTGATTTTAGCCCCACAGTGTCCATTTCAGACTTCTGAACCTTAGAACTATAAGATAATACATTTGTCCTTTTTAAGCCACTAAGTATGTAGCAGTTTTTTATAGCAGCTGTACAAAACTAATATACCATCCAATCTCTCTCTTCCTCTTAGAATCTCAAGATCTTCCTTTCTAAAATACCTTTAAAAATTTCCAGGTCTCAGGGCACCTGGGTGGCTCAGTTGGCTAAGCATCCAACCCTTGATTTTGGCTCAGGTCATGATCTTATGGTCATGAGCTCAAGCCCTACATTGGGCTCTTTGCTCAGTGGGGAGTCTGCTTGAGATTCTCTCTCTCCCTTTCCCTCTGCCCATCCGCCTTCCTTAAAGGACCTTTTTTTTTCTTAAAAAAAAAAAAAATTCCAAGTCTCTTGTTTGATCAGAAGGTCCTGGTATAGCCCTGTCTAATTCTGTTGATTCAGTCAGTACATCCCACTTCTATCAATAAAATACTACACTCAAAATGCCCGTGCCCATACAAATTTTACTGTTTTCTTTACAAAGCCTCTAACCGACTTTATTTCTGCAGTTGTTATGTACTCTAACAAAATAGCTGTACCTCTTCCAGCACAACAAATTTCCCTGCTGACCAATGCCGCCCATCATTGGCTCTGGGTGACTGATTAGTGATCATCCCGATTGGAGCTCTGTTGCTTTGGTACAGTTGTTGGGCATTTCTGTAGGAAGTTTTTACCCCTCGCTTCACATGTTCTTGCACGCGTATCTAGGGTCCCGTCCAAATCCTACTTCAAGAGGGCATGAGGTGGGGCAAGGCCATAGGAACAACTTCAGTCATACTTGTGCAGGTTACGTAGTCCTATCTTGCACTCTTAACGTCAGTGGTTACAAAACCCCCCTTGGGCTCTCGGCCACATCTCTTGAGCCAGCACCCCCATTCGTCTCACCACCTCTCCTCCACTCTCTGAAGGTACCCCCAGATTTCTCTAAAAGAGACCTGGCTGTGAGCCCATGTTTCATTATAGCTGCCATCCCGTAGCTGCTCCCTGGCCCTATAAAGTTCAGCTGCCTTGGGCCGGTCCACACGACAGCTGTCTTCATTGGCAATGAGTAATGGGCCAATAGGCACGTTCCCCCCAGTGCCCAAATACTCAGAATTCTTACCCAGCCCCTCCTGAGCCTCCCCTGCCTCCTCTCATCCCAGGAACTCCTGCTGGGCTCCATCCAGGACCCTAGGTGTGGCATGGTCGGTCAGAAATGCCTTCACTGGTGGCAGGTGTGGCCACGTGGAAAAGGTTGTGAAACAACCTGGGGAGGCAGCTGGTACAACCTCCAGCCTGCTCACAGAAGTCTGAGGAGGGGTAAGGAAGGCAGGGGAGGAAATTTTGTTTTTCCATCCCTATGTATTACTTGAGGGAAATCCATTTCTGGTTTTTAAAAATCATCTCCCATAACTTGAAATTAACTAGTTAGAAGATAAACACCCCCCCCCCCACATACACACACACACATACCCTTTGCTGTGGGCTGCTTGAGTAGAAGTCTTTGATTGGAGATTGGGGCCACTGGAGGCTGCGGTCATTGGAATGGCCAGGGGCTGACATTCTGAGAGACAAAGGTGTCACGGCTAAGGAGATCCCCATGAACTACACCCACCATCGCAAATTCTGAGAATTCCGTGGATGCCCAAGTACACCGTAATCAGAAAAGCCCCAACGCCCCATCATGACTCAGACACATCTCACATGGCCCATTGTCCCTGAACCAGGATTGAGGTTACCACCTGCTGGTTAGTTTTTGTGCCAATCTGAGTGAAGAGTCAGGTGGTCAAGGGTGCCTTCTCCAGCCTCATGCCTAGTTTCTTTCATGTTCCCTTCAGTGGGTTGAGCAGTGGCCCCCAAAAGGGTTTGTGCAAGTCCTAATCCAGGGGACCTGTGAATGTGACCTTGCCTGGGAAAAGAGTCTTTGCAAATGTAAATGAAGGATCTTGAGATGAAATCATCCTGGATTATTCTGGTGGACCCTACATCCAATGACAAGTGAGAGAGAAGGGAAAAAGATCCACGCCCAAAGGAGAAGTTATGTGAGGACAGAAGCAGAGATTGGAATTACACATCCACAAGCCAAGGACTGCCTGGAGCCACCAGAAGCTGGGGGAGGCGAGGAAGGATTCTTTCCCTCAAGTCCCAGAGGGAGTGTAAGCCTGCTGGCACCTTGATTTCAGAAATTCTAGCCTCCAGAAGTGAGAGACGGTAGATTTCTGTCATTTTAAGCCACCAAGTAAGTGATCATTTGTTAGAGAGCCCTAGGAAACTATTATGTACCCTAATGTGCAACCCATTTCTTTCAAAAAGAATAGAAGTACCCCAAGCGGCAAAGTGACAGCTCCCTGTGGAGTTGTCCCAGCACCCTTCCCGCCACAGCGCTGCCCCACAGACTTGAGACGCCACAACGCTCTTAGGGATGAAGGCTGGCCTGGGCACATTGCCTGCCTTGTGCTCCTACGAGGACCACATGCCTCCGCTGCACATGGTGGCTACAATCACATATCTTACGTGTATAGAAGATTTGGGAGATTCTTTTGAAATGCTTTTCCATTTTTTCTCAACTGGTCCTGAGTGCTCCACAAGGCCATTAGGTAATATGGCGAACTTGACAAAGATCACTTAAATGGTTCACCCGAGAATGAGAACCAAGGTTTTCCAACTTGGACCAGTGCTCCTTCTATGCCCCCCACTAGGCAACCGACCACACCTGGCACAGTGAGGTGATGGGAAGTCTGGAGTCATGTTTAAAACCAAAAGTATCCCAGGCTCCTCCACTCGGATTGGATGAATACAATGTGTGTCCTGAGCCCCTCAGAAAATCAAAGAATAAGATGTGCTTCTCAGCCTTCACTGTGCATGTGAATCACCCGGGGAACCTGGTTTAGATGCAGTTTCTGACTCTGTAGGTCTGGGATAGGACTTGAGATTCTGCATTTCTTACAAGCTCTCAGTGATCACTGTGCTGCCACTTTGTGGACCACACTCTTTGAGTGGCAATGAGTTGTAGCTGCTGGCTAATTTCTTCACACTTTCAGCAGTAATTGACCATGCTTGCCCTCTGTGATTCAATGGTAAGAACTGTGGCTCTGAATTTATCATTTCAAGAGATATTGATGATACTCAAGTTGGCAGTGCTTAGAGAAAAATTTTATTGTGGATCGATAACCATAGAAATATTCATACTTTTTGGCCCAATAACTCCACTTATGGATGTTAATTCTAAATAAATAACCCAGAAGATGGAAAAACCTGTGTGAATAATGGTGTTCTACTACAGCATTATGTATACACTAAAAAAAATTCTTAAATCTATGTCAGCTATCAAAGGAAATGATTACATCCATTACAGCAAATTCACTCAAGACAATATTGTGGACATGTTTCTCTTCTCTCCCTCCTCAAAAGCAACATGTAAGCAAAGGAATAAAAATTATGTGAGTGACACCACCAACACATTAATGAACTAACAGTTCCAACAAATTTTTCCAAGATTGAGAGTCAATGGAATTAGGGCATAACCATGGGCCCCTGTCTCTACTGTATTTTTTTAAATTGGGTGGTT
This sequence comes from Procyon lotor, assembly GCA_028646535.1. Taxonomy (NCBI): domain Eukaryota; kingdom Metazoa; phylum Chordata; class Mammalia; order Carnivora; family Procyonidae; genus Procyon; species Procyon lotor. The sequence continues at coordinate 96,872,101 of CM053609.1, forward strand.
AGTACAAGTATGATGTTCTTACGATTCTTATGCCTTTCTATATTCCTGAAATATTTCAAAACTTAATTTAAAAAAAGACAAGAGGGTTTAAAAAAAAAAACAAGATGGATAGAGTGAAGAACATTATAACCTGTGTGTTAAGAGTGTCAGTATTATAAAAAAGTGAGCCCGATTGCCCAACAAAATTTGGTCTTGGCTCTTGAAGGTACCAGAGACCATGGAGACCAAGAATAAAGCTTGGGGCTAACCCAGAGGAATGGTAATTTTTTTCTCTGGATCTTTGAATCCCTAGATACCTGCCCCACGAGGAAACTATCTCTCCCTAGTTTCTACCACCATAGAAGATGGGCAGTTTATTCTCCAGAGAAATTGAGTCAACATCATTTCAGAATTCAGGTCCCTCACATCATAAACGGCCAGGTAAAAACAGCAAATTAATGGAAGATCAACATACTGAATAGTGGAACCCTCCATCCTGTCTCTTCCTGGCTCTTAGCCCTCCAGGAACTAGATGTATATGCCCACAGGCAAGAGACTAGGAAACTACAAGCTGTGGGCCACGTCTTCTCCACCCTACTGTTTTTGCAAATAAAGTCTTATTGGAACCCAGTCACACACATTCATTCATGAATTATCTATGACTGCTTTTTGCTGCAATGGAAGAGCTGAGTAGTTGCAGCAGACACCATCTGGCCCGTAAAACCTGAAATATTTACTGAGTCTTGCGACAATGTTTACTTACCTTTGCTCTAGATTTTTCTAGAGAAAAATCAATGTCCCCTGAGGAAAGTCTCCAAATCCCTCATTTGGAGCTCTAGTGAAAAGTCTGATGAGCTACCCATAACCTGACAATGAAGCCTTGTCCACGTACACACTGAGTCTCCAAGCAGGTTTTAGTTTCTTACTCTTACGCACAAGGGGATGTCCAGAGATTTTCCAGACACTCAAGGAAAACCCCAATGTGATGGAGTATGATACAAACAAAGAGCAAAAGGGACTTGAAGTAACCAATAACTATTAAAAAAAAACCCAGCAAATAAAGATATGGAATTAATATCCTCAGAAATATTAATATCAGAGGCACCTGGGTGGCTCAGTTGGTTGAAGGTCCAACTCTTGATCATGACTGAGGTCATCATCTCAGGGTTGTGAGATTGAGCCCCACCTAAGGCTCTGTGCTCAAAAGGAGTCTGCTTGAGATTCTCTCTCTTCCTCTCCATCTGCCCCTCCCCCTCCACTCATACTCTCTCTGTCTCTAAAATAAATAAATCTTTTTTTAAAAAAAAGAAATATTGATATCAGATATCAGAAGATATTTCATCCATACATCAAGAACTAGATCTACGATAAATAAGAGTGAACTCTGGAAACTTAAGAAAGTGGTAGCCCAAATTGAAAGTAAATAAATAACAAGATGGAATGGACTGTCAAGAATAAGACAAAAAGATGAAGAATGGCAAGGCAAATTTAAGGAAATTAGATTACCAATCCAGATGGTCCACTGTTTTACTAGAAAGAATTATAGCAAGAGAAGCCCAAGGAAATGAAGACTATAAAATTAGCAAAGAAATAATACTTCTGGGAAATTTTTTTTAATCTCTTGCACCTTATACCCAGCACAGTAAATAAAAACAACCGGCAAGGGCCAGCGTGAAATCTCAGGGCACTGCAACAATGAAGAGAAGGCTCTGTTTCCAGAGAGGAAAGACACTAAACAAAAGAGCAAGAATCAAGCTGGACCCAGACTTCTCAGCCACAGCACTGGATGCCAAAAAGCTCAGTAGAGCGTCGCCCTCAGAGCCCTGAAGGAAGATGATTTTTAACCTGGGGTTCTATATCCAGGACCGTCAGCCAAGTATAAAGATAAAATAAAAATATGGTTAGATCCTCAAGGACTTGAAATAGTTAGCATTTATGCATCCTTTCTTAGGAAACTACTCAAGGAGTATTTCAACACAACCAGGGAGTAAAACCAGTGAACAGACGTGAAGTCCAGAAAAGCAAGGGCTCCCCACGGAAGTGAGGGACGTCCCAGGAGGGTGATTTTACATTGAGCGTGTAGAGCCAATGGTCCAGACCGGAGCGAGAGGACTCAGGACTTCGAAGAGAGGGCTTCTGGGATTCGGGGAGACAGAACTGAACAATGACTATATAATGTGTTTAAGATGTGGAAAAATTTTATTGCTAGATGTTTTACACACTTGTTAGAACACTTAAAAAGGGTAGTATGCTACTTAGCACAGCAGGACACAATTTGTAACTAGTTTAATAATGTGGACAATAATAAATATTGACTTAACAAAGATTATTATATGTCTCTTAGGAGGATCATGGGAGAAGGTGGGGAAGTTGGGGACCAGTGAAGGGAAAGCTAAATCCTCATCTAAAATTGATAAAAACCAAATTTAGAAATATACAGGTAACTGCTAAAGGAAACAGAAGGGTAGGAAGTATAAGTCTGTGAGAGGGGATAGGAGAAAAAAAAATCCCTATTTTTTTTTTTTGCTAAAATTGCTATTCGTGTGAAATCATTTAGCACTATTTTATTGTTTTAGGAAGATTATGTGGCTGCTTGAATTATAACTGGAAAAACTAAGTTGCTCTGTGGAATACTGCTTATAATGCATCATCTCCTTTGGGTCTATCAGGATTTTAGTCTTTGTAAATATGGAAATCTCCCAGCTGGGAGCAATTGGCTGACAGCCTGGAAGGACTCTAGTGTCCTTGGTGTGACCCAGATGCCCTGAGAGCTGTGGTCTCTACGAGAGGGTGAGACACAAGCAGGTTTGGACCTGTGTACCAGTCAGGCTAGTGCAGCCAGGGAGGGAAGCGCCAGGGTCCAGGTAAAGAGTAAAGTAGGGAAAAGATACAAAATGCCTACATGTACTATGACTGCATAATGCAAAAATGATACATGAGAAGGGAGCAAGTCATGAGAAGTCATGAGAAGTCATGAGAAGGGAGCAAGCACAAATGGAAACAGTCGGATTTTTCAGAAGTGGGAGTAAAGGTGTTTTTCCTTTAACATAGAATTCTATAAAGACTGTTACAATGTTTGTATAAAAGAGAATACACGTTTTTACAGGAAATCAGAGGCATTCTTTGCTTCCCTTCTACAGCTTAATTGCTTACACGGAACAGTATGTGGAATATGATCCTTTGATCACGCCGGCAGAGCCGTCCAATCCCTGGATCAGCGACGATGTCACTTTATGGGACATAGAGATGAGGTAAAAAAAAAAAAAAAAAAAGTTAATGTTTGAGAAGGACAGAGATGTGGAGAAAAAATCCTGAGATAGTGAGATTACATTCCTTTCTTTGCGAATCTGGGTTTTCAGGGCAGTTTCTATGATAAAAGGCAACTATTGTGCAGAAATCAAAATGGAACAAGAAAATGAGCATGTTGGGGTCCAGTCTGATTCTGAAGTTTGAGAAGATGTATAGTGCTCAGCAGGGACACGTTGTTATTTAAGAATGAAGTAAACATTGTTTTTTCTTTCGATGTATATGTACTTTATAGCTACTAAGCTTTTAGGACATAAATATATATTAAGTCCTTTGGACCTATTTAAAAAACAAAGCTGTTATGTGGAGTTTTTTGGCCCAGGGGTACCATGAAAAAGTAACTGAGACACTAAGGGAGCCACGAACTCAGGAAGTTTGGGAATCTTTGGTTTATAGAGTCTGTCCTTTTAGATTCTCATGTATATACAGTATCATATTCTTTTGCATAAATGGATTAATTATATATACATTGTCTGATAATTTTTTAATTAATATATCATGGGAATCTCTCTCTGTAAACACATATAAATCCGCCTTATCTTTTTCAGTATCTACATAGTGTCCTCATGCATGAATGTAGTATAACGTTTAACCAGTCCCTGGGTCATAAATTTTAAGGTTATATCTGGTTTTTTTTTTTGCTAATGTAAATAATGATGCAAAGAACATCCTTATACACAAGTCCAATTACTACTTTAGGATAAACTTGCAAGAGTGGACTTGCTAGGACTGGCATGTTTATATTGATTTTAGTTCATATGGTTGGATTCCTCTTATGCAAAATAGTATCATCTTTTTCCCTGCCCACAGCTTAAAGGTGTCCATTTCCCCACATTCCTCACCGACTCAAGCATTCTCTTCAAGCATCATCGATCTTTGTCATCTTCGCATATGTGATAATTTAAAATAAAAAAATCTCCTTTTTTTCACTTTTAACTTAAAAGATGAAAATCTTCTCTCATGGTTGATATTCATTTGTCTCTTGTGACTTGACTGTTTTGTGTTCTTCACCCACTTTTCTAGGGGCGTGTTTCGCTTTGGACATTGGGATATAAAACAGTTATATTTACTTGGATCATATATTTTATCTTTTTCCTGATATTTCATGGTTTCCAGATCTCATTCTTTTTGTTTCTTTTCCTCTTCCCTGATTTTTACTTTATTAATCAAGTTTTGTCTTAGCTTTCCTTACTCTAGTTTCTATTCTAGTCATATTTACTATTAAATGTTTTAATTTTTAATTAATGCGTCAACCGTACAAATAATAATAAAGTATATAAAATAACAAATAGAAATTTCCCTTTGCCTCCTCCAGATCTCATTCTTCTTGATAGGTGTGTTAGCCTGATATATTTTAAACCAACATTTTGGGACTTATATTTCTCCATCGACATTAAAAGAAAAATAGTTTGTAGATGAGTATCTTCTTTCCAGTAGTTCTGATGTGCCCTATGTCATCCCTTCTAATCTGATCCAAGAATTTAAGTCTTTCCTTAACTCAAGGTATTCTCTCTCTCTCTCTCTCTCATTTTAATCACTAATACTCTTTTTTTCTGTTTTATCCTCTCTTTTCAGGAAATCCTTTTGAAGAAACTTTGAGCCTCTTTATCTTTTCTCGTTTATAATTTCCATCTCTTAGTCTTTTTATTCTATATTGAAGGATAGAATTCCTTGAATTAGTCTTCAGAGAGCCTCCGATTTTATACTTTATGAGTTTTCCTTTTCCTACTGAGTTTCAGGAGAGTGGTGGACAATCATGCTTTTCACTTCCAAGAATTCTTAGTATTTCTCGGACACCTTCTACTTATTAGCCTGCTCCTGTCTTTTGATATTTATCCTTTTAAATCCCCCTGAGGGTGTGATACAGGTTTTGTTTCCAAGCTTCCCCTCTATTTCTGACATAGTCTGTTTCACTAGGGGTCATTAATCACAGAATCAATCACTGTGACTAATCACCGTTCAGAGCAGATCCTCCGGCTTCTCCTAACCCTGCAATCTGAGGAACCGTCGGTTTTCATAAGTGAAGCTCTTGGCCATCAACTCTGGCCATACATTAGAACCACCTGGAGAGTTGATTTAAAAACAAATAACAAGAAAAACAATGCCCAGGTCCCTCCCTAGGATTTAATCAGAATTTCTGGCAATGAGGCATTGGTTTGTCTGTCTGTGTCTGTTTTTCATTTATCCAAGTGAGTCTAAAGGGCAGCCCTGATCCAGAATGACTAGACTGTAGCCGTGAGGTCTCCCTCCGTAACCGTGGGGGTCCGTGGTTCTCAAAGCACAGGGTGCATCAGAATCACCTGGGATGCTCATTAAGAGGACTGTTGCCCAGGATGGTTCTGGGTGTCTGTGTTTCTAGCAAGTGTGCTAGGTGGCTCTTCGGCACAGTGTTTTGAGAAGTCCTTGTGTGGTTCGCAGTCCCCACTGTCCGCCCCCAAGCCGGCTCTCCTCTGAGCTGCCCCGGGGCTGCAGGGCTTCACCTGAGAGTGTTACGGCGCAGGCTATAGGTCAGCCAGCAGAGTCCCCCTCTGTGTCCAGGCCTTGTGGGCCAAGAGCAGGCTCAGAGACTGGGTCCCCTCCCCCAGCAGGACAGGAGGTGGAGCTCCACCTTCCCTGAAGCCGGGTGCTCTGCTCTGTCTCAGATCCCGATGGGCTTTCTGAAATTCTTCAGTTCCCTCTCCACGGTGCTCCCAATGAGTCCACTCTTCTTCCTTCTGCCGAGGGACCTCAGGGAACCTGATTAGATGGCAGAAGCCATTGAAAAGCAGGGGGAAAGCTGGAGTGTCTTTAGAAGATTCCCTGCTTTGCTGAGATGCTTTTTCCCTCTATATTTGCTCTTCACCCAGAGATTACAGGGGCACTACTCTCTGGTTTTATTACCCATATTAGTAGCTGGCCAGAAAACACCCCCCATTTTCTGAGGAGACTCTCTCTGCCGTAGGGAGCCTTGGGTCCATATTTTTTTTTATCTGGTCCATATTTCTGAGTTTCTTCCATATGTCCCCTGTCCAATGCTCACCAACAGCCTCAAGTTCCAGTCCTGCTGCTCAGAGCCTGGGGTTCTCCCAGGCCTCTGTTGGGGACCCAGCTAATTTCTTTCCAGATGGCCCCAGAGACATAGATGGTTCTCAGTCCATTGACACAAATTCAGTCCATCTGCTTTATACTTCCCTACATTCCTCAAAGTTTATCACCTGCTGATAACGAATTTCTTTGCCTCTACATGCTATCTATTTGATTGTTTTCTTTTTAACTTTATTTTACTGAACTCCAGACTCTCGCCTGCCGCCTCTTCCTGGCCTGCTTCCTTAGACCCTCTCCTGCCTGGCTTCCGTTCTCCTTCAAGTCTCACTCGGCACCTGTCAGACCGACAGGTCTGCTGTGATCACTCACTCTCTGGTGGTCACCCCATCCACCCAGCTGTTCTCCATCACATCCTCCCCCAGGTTCTCTTTCTAGTTAGGACTTAAAATAGGACTTAAATAGGACTATGCCTGACACATAGTAGGCATTCAAAAGGTATTAATGAGATGGAGGCTAGATAAAGGAGTGACTATTTCAAATATGTATTGAGAACTTACTATGTACTGCATTCCAAACAAAAAATGTCTCTCAAGACGCAAATGTAGCAAGGTGCATAAAACATGCTCTCCTATCTCCTAGCGCCAGGACTCCTCATTTGGCAAAGGATGTGGATAAGTCACTTAGGCTCTGAGGGCAGGAGTGCTGGCAGAGACTCAAACAATAAGGGGAGGGACTTATAACATAAGAAAATGAGAAGAACCTGTATTTTGTTTCCAAGAGGGGAGACCTAAGTGCAATGAGAGGCAAGGGAGAGCAGATTGATGGGAGAAACCAGGAAGAGCCCTAGTAGTGCAGGGTCCAAGGATTTGCAAAAGCAGGAAGGTCAAGTATGTGATGTTTTAAATGTCTGCGGTTGGGTGGTGCCGTATGTACCCCCTTCTCAAGAACTCTGAATCTTAGTAAAGGCTTCTGCCCCCTCCCAAACCCCTCATGGGAAGGATATTTGGAGTAAAGATGGGTGGAGGCTTGTGGGAGGCTTGTGGCAGCAGCTAAGAAAGCAGGACTCCCGTTGAGAAATCCTGTTAGTCTGAGGTGGGCTTTGATTTCTACGGGGCCTGGGTAGAGGGCTCCAGGCAGACTCGTGACGATGTCTAGAGCAGGGGCCTCACCCGCAATGTCTGCATTCGATAGAGTTCATCATACTGTCTCTGCCCTGTGGAACAGCCCGGTGGAAGACAGTAGCACGATGTTTCATCGATGGCTGCTTTCTCTGAATCTGGCTTTCTTATTCTCAATGTAGGAGATTTCTACTGTGCGCTTAGGTTGGGAGATCAGCTGGACTGAAAGATGGACTTCCTTGGAGAACCACCTGTCTTTGCTCTGTGTTGGCCTGGGCTGCCCAGTGGGGTGTAGGAATTTGGAAAGAATCAGTGGACACAGAAGTCAAATTAAAGAGAAGGCACCCAGCTAACAATTAGAAAAATCCTGTCAGGAGAAGGGCAGCACATCACCATATGTGACCACATCACCTACATCACCATACAAAGTTTCTTATCGATTTCCTCTTAGTGTTGAACATTTGCTGTATTAAAACACTAAGGTGAATACAAAGATGCATGAGACAGGGTCTCTCCCCTCAAAGAGCTCACAAGATAGCTGGAGAGACAGTGACATACCCTTGAAAGGCTACACGATGGTGCAAACTGCAAGCAAACATATGTCATAAGACAACATTTCTATGTAATGGTTGGAAACAAAGGGGCTGTGAGTTCCATGGATTCTGTGTTTCAGTTAGGCTGAGGGAAAGTTACCAGTGACCTGGCAATGAAATTCCAGAGATGTTCTCATTTTCAGAATTATTTTATAACCACCCAGACCATTCAGTGGTCGCAATGTGTTCAAATCTGATCTTGAACCTTAAAGAGAATGATGTTTGAAATACCCAAGTGATGCAAGAAACACACATCTAGAGAAGTTGTGTCCAAGAAGCCCTTAATAGAATAGATCCCAATGGCCAAATGTACTTGGAAAAAAGGAACAGACGCGGGGCATCCACGTGTAGAAATAGGATGGTGACTAATGGATAGTTGAGGGGACCCAGATGTGCCAGGTTGAGTAGCGCCACCCAAAAATTCATACCCTTCCCAGAACCTCCAAATATGTTTATTTTTGGAAATAATGCTGTTTCAGATACAGTCGGTTAAAAAGAGGTTAAACTAGAGTAGGCGGGCTCCTAACTCCATATGACTGGTATCTTTAGAGAAAGAGACGACAGATACAGAATCATGCAGAGTGCATGCCGCATGAGGACAGACATGGGGAGACTGCCATGTGAAGACAGAGGCAGAGATCGGAATGACGGACTGTAGGCCAAGGCATATTGCTGGCAACAACAGAAGCTAAGAGAAAGGCATGGAACAAATTCTCCTCCAGAGCTGTCAGAGAGACCATGGCCCTACCAACACCTTGCTTTTAGACTTCTAGCCTCCAGAACGATGAGACAAGTTTCTGCTATTTTAAGCCACCCAGTGTGTTGGTACTTCGTTAGGGCCACCCCAAGAATCTACTGCACCCGGGCGCCCTGTCTCTCCAGAACCACCTTACTTCCACCGCAGACCGAACTTGCAGCTTTCTGGATGTCCTGATCTCTGTCCTACGCCTCTGATTCTGCAGCTAACGTGATACCCTGAGCTTTCCGGCGTGCCCCCAAAATGACCTTTCTCCCACCCATGGGAGAAAGTAAGTAAGCTAGTAGGATGAAGATGGACCCACTGTTGAGTAGCGAAAGTGGTGGCACTGGGGGGTGGCGGGGGCTGTGCATCCCTGAGGCAGTTCCTGCCAAAGTGGAGCGACTTCGCACACCTGTCTTGTGGAGCACAGCTCTCGATCAGGGTGCCGCTGCCACCAGGACCCTCCATGCAGAGCCCTACCAGCTTGGCTGGCAAAGAGCAGATGGTGGAGCCCATTCTAGGCTGCAGCGTGACCCTGGCAGAAAGATCCTGCCATTCCCTGGGACTTACATTTGCTGCTGTCTGCAACCCCAGAGGGACTTCTCTATACACAGTGCTTCCATCCCCTGGAAATCTATCAAGTGTGATGGGTGCTGTGGCTTAAATTTGAGAGAATCCAGGATCTGTCTTTTTGTCTTGTTGTAAAAGGCCCAGCCTGGAACTTAGGGAGAGATCTTTCACAGAAGTCCCCAGTTTGACCTGATGGGCTTGGTTGTTCACGGAGACCCTGCTGGGCTAAGCCTGGAGGTGCCGAGTTGTGTAACAAGACTCTCCTGAACCCCAAGCACACAATCTCAGAGGATCGTGCTGCTGCTGATTATGTCTTACGGTGCAAAAATAGAAGGGTTGGGTTTGAATCACTTAAATCCAGAGTTGTGCCTTTCAACACGGTAGCCAGAGTTACATGGGGCCACTTCGGTGTCAACTATCATAATTTAAAATGAAATAAAATTCAAAAATCATTATGTATGGTGTAAGTGAATGTCCACGATAGCCAAACTGATAAAGAAGATGTGGTCCATATATACAATGGAATATTACCCAGCCATCAGAAAGGATGAATACCCAGCTTTTGTAACAATGTATTGTAACAACAATACCCAATAATGGCTGGGACTGGAGGAGATTATGCTGAGTGAAATAAGTCAAGCAGAGAAGGACAATTATCGGATGGTTTCACTTACTCATGGAACATAAGGAATAGCATGGAGGACATTAGGAGAAGGAAGGGAAAAGTGAAGGGGGGAAATTGGAGAGGGAGATGAACCATGAGGGACTATAGACTCTGAGAAACAAACAAACTGAGGGTGTTAGAGGAGAGAGGGGTGGGGGATGGGTGAGCCTTAAGGAGGGCACTGATTGCATGGAGCACTGGGTGTTACACGTAAACAATGAATCATGAAACACTACATCAAAAACTAATGATGTACTATATGATGAATAACATAACATAATAAGAATAAAAATCAGTTCCTCGGTCACGCTAGCCATATTTCAAGTGCTCAAGAGCCACATGGGTCTAGGGGCTTGCAGACAGAGGGAAGAGATACAGAATTCTCTTATCATACCAGAAACTTCTATGGGCAACCCTCGGCTGGACCTATTTGTTCTTCCAAATCTTTGAACCCATACACCCTCTTCCCCCTTCTCACTAAGTATAACTGTCCGAGATAAATATGAGAATATATCAACCCCATAATTTTATTCACTTAATGCCTGCTAGAGATAATAAAAAATATGCGTCTGTTTTTAAAAAAAAAAAAGAGGGAAAATAAGTATTGCCAGACCCAAGCTCCTCAAAGTTTAGTGGGCAATTTAAGTCACCCAGGGATCTCACTGGCTGTGAATTCTGATTCCCCATGTCTGAGACGGAGCTTAAGAGTCCAGCGCTGGTCCCCGGACCACTCTTTGCATATGGCGGTTATGGTGTGTGGCGTGGGACCTAGGACCCTTATTGCTACTCGAAGGGTCAGAGGAATAAATACACAAGTGAACTGCAAACAGAAAGGCAGAGCTGAAGGAACTAGTCCCACGTTCCCAGAGCAAAAGAATAAGACCAACCCCTGCTTCGGTTCTGAGGAGGGTCACCTGGGTGGGGGACAGCACAATCAGGCTAAGAGCTGCACTCTGGAGCCTGATTCATCTGGTCTCATCTTGACTCCATCCCTTCCTAGTCTGTCTCTGGACAGACGATCACAGGCCTCAGTTTCCCTATCTGTAAAATGAGGCCAATACTAGTACATTTTTTTACAGAGCAGTTGTGAGGACCCAGTGAGTTCGCAGAGTTAAGATGCTCGGAACAATGCCCGGAACATCAGGAATGCTGACCATACAGTTGTTCAAAGGACACAACGGTCTGCCTCTAAGCAAGTGATAGGGTTCATCTTGGAGCAGCCGATGCGTTTCCGACCGCTCGAATGTCACCTGGATCTAAATAAGCCGAGAAGCGGTAGAGTCGAGAGTTGGGCTATAGCAGACAGGCAGGGGCCAGGGAAGCCAAATGAATGGGGTTGTTTCATTCCCTGTAGACAGCAGCCACTTGGCAGGTCTCCCAGCGACCCTCGCCTAAATGTGGCCCCTTCGAAATGCCTTCTCTAAAGAGATGTTTTACTGTTGGCTGAGGTTGTGCCGAGTCTGCATCTGGTGTTTGTGTGGGTTTTATCGAATCTATCACTTAAATCTGAGACCTTGCCCTTCAGGGTGCGGCAGCAAAACAGATTTGAGTTGGTGGAGGAACTAGCACACAGGTTTTTGCTTAGCACTGATCATTTTTTTTAAACCTTTCTTCTCCCCAAAAGCAAAGAGCCCAGCCAGCAGCGAGTCAAGAGATGGGGCTTCTCTTTCGACGAGGTATTAAAGGACCAGGTGGGGCGGGACCAGTTCCGGAGATTCCTGGAGTCCGAGTTCAGCTCAGAAAACCTCAGGTAACTCTCTCCAAGGCTGCAGAGTGTGTATGAGGAGATGTGCACATTCAGTCTCCCTTTCTCAATAAAACGGGATGGTGCAGACTCACACCCGCGCTGGTCTGCCTAGGACAGAAGTGGAGAAGGACAGACCGGATGCCCAGCTCTGGCATCCCCATGTCGGCACTTCCCAGACCAGCATTTTCTGTTCCGTAAGTCCAGATGACATCTGTTCCAGCTGTTGGAAACATGTCTCCCATGATAAGTAAATGAGCCAGTAGATCTGATGACAGAGAACCATGGAGCTGCAAAATGGAAAGGCAGCTCAGAGACCTTCTCCTTCGAAACTTCTCGGTTGGGGGTCCTGAACACTTGACAAGCTAACTAGAAAAAAAAGAGGGATCCCTGAACTCATTTCAGAATTTCAAAAAGCCGAAGTATCTACGGTTCAATACCTAGAGACCTATCTGTAAAAGCTAATTAAAACATGCTTTTCCTTTTGGGGAAGATTCAATCAACACCGTGTAATGGTCGCCCTGGTCGCCTGCTACCAGTGAGAACACCTGATCACTGCTGTTGGTCTCCAGCTAATCAAGATGGGGGGAAATGTATTGATGTATTAATAATTAAAGTTCAGTAGAAGAAAAGAACAAAATGTTCAAAACATGAGGTCCATTGAGAGAGAGAGGAAAGGGAGAGCATTCAGGGGAAGGGGTCCGTTGTCATGAAAAGCTGGGGAACTTGTGGTTTATTCAGGGTTCCTTTGTATTGGAATTGACACAGAGCCCTATGGGTCTGAGCCCCCTGTGTGATCCGAGCAAACTGGTGACTTCTCAGATGGAAAGCTCAGGATTGTTTTCTTAGCACCAGGTTCTTTTTTTGCATGCAAGGCTAATTCCCATCTTCCAGTGGTATCTTTCTCAGAAAGGGTGGTTTTATTCATTTTTTTAAACGTTTTTTAACTTTAAAAACCCAGAGCATATACTGTGGGCAAAGGACTGTCGGCCCCGGGGTTACTTTGCAAAGACCATGTTATTTCTTTGGCAGTAGGGACCACCTCAGTCCCATCCATCAGTCGAGCGCTATTTATCCCACCCTATGCTGTATCAAGTTCCCCAGGAGTCTGCTCAGGGACGCAAGAAAGGCAAGCTGCATGATCTTTGCCTACAGTGATCTTGTAGGCCCTTGAGGAAAAAAACACAAGAAACAATTACATCGTTAAATGACCATCAATGAGTATAAACTCTAGGAACTGGTTTTGGAAATGTTTTTAAAAGGGAGGGATGCATGTAAGCCAGAGTAGGCAAATCATAAGCTGGACTTTGAAGAATACACAGGATACTGATACACAAACGAGAAGGAGGGAGAGTGTTCTAAGCGAGAAGACCCTATGAGCCACGGTGTGCAGTGGGGCTCTCCGACATCACACAGCCCCAGGAGGACGTGTAGATCCCAGTTAACTGTCTGTATTGACGTCTTTCTAGGCAACCCGCCTCCTACCTTACAACAGATAAGGCTGCATATCTGAGTCCCGATCAGGACACAGGGGTTCTTTCCTTCCGCAGAGGCATTGTTCTGAACACACCTCAGAGATCTGCTTCAATTCCTAGGCAAGCATTGGTAACAGAAGGCCTGCCATCTCAAACTCCCCCTTAGGGCGCCTTTCAGAGGGGCAGCCCGCGGAGGAGGTGGGTCCGGATTCGGAAGCCACGCCCCCTGTGGCCCACGTGCCTCACTCAGGCGGCCTCTCTGTGCACAGGTTCGGCCCAGGACCCACCCAGAGCTCGGTCCTCCGTGAGCCATCCCGGGGGGACTTTCCAATTTCCCTTTAGCTCTGTCTCCTGCGGGATCCCCCCCTCCCAGAAAAAGCGGTCTAGAGGCTTCCTTTACCTGGTTATTTTTCAGCCCATGCGTGGCCTTATGACCCTGCTGCCAGCTGCACCATTACAGAAAGAACGACCACGAGATCCTAGTCATTTTGAGGGTCATTCTGAGCAGGAGCATCTGCTGGCTCAGCACCTCAGCGCCCAGTCTGCGTGCAGCCAGAGCCACACCTCGGTGCAGCGAAAATGCATTACATTTAAGGCCCAGAGGGCGGGAAGGAGCCAGTCCCTGGCAGATGTTCAGCGCCTCTTCCCACCATCCCCCCGTGCCTCCGCCAGCTCCTTCCTCCTGTGGCAGGAGGCTTGGGTGAAAGGGGGGGGTCACTTGTGAGTGTGCCAGTGACTCATCTACACCCCCAACATGAATGCACATAAATCAACACTTAAAGAGGGACCCCTCTGATCCAGGACAGGAGAGAGGATAAGGAAAATAGAACAGCGGGAGATTTAAAAAAAAAAAAAAAAAGTACAGCCCAAGAGCCTGTAAAATCCTCTCTGGGGACCCAAGTTCCACTTTTATGATATTCAGCATAATTGGATATGTGGGGGAAAGTTCGGTTTGAAATCACGCAACTACTTAGGACTCTTCAGTCATCCATAACTAGGTGGCCTCTCCCCTCCCCTTTGCATTCAGTCCTCCAGCCACAGAGAGTGGCTCAGCAGCCACCATGTCCCAAGGCCCAAGGACTCCCTTGAGCAGGGCAGCCGCAGGCGCCCCACAGATGCGCCTCCACCACACTCCCTGTGAATGGCGCCCCCTGGAGCTGAAGAAGGGGGCATAACCCAGGGAACCTTGAGGGTGTATTGGCGTTGGCCACGCTGGCGATCATCTCTTCTCCCCAGGAGAGATCAGCAGCCCAGGTAACTGGCATCAGAGTTGGAAGAAAAAAGAGACCACCCAGAACTCAACCGGATCCATTGCAAAGGCTGTCTCCATTTTGTCTTCCTGGACACCCTCGTCGCTCTAAGAGCAAAAGGGGTACTTAGACAGTAACATTTTCCCACCGCCCCGGTGGAGTAGCCAAGTGGTTGAACGTGTACCAGAGCTTTAGAGGGCAGCCCAGAGGAGCCCCAAAGAGACACAGAAGTCACTCTCACAACAGCAAAGCATCACCCTGGATCCTTTAAGGAAAGATGTCTGTGACAATATGACCTAAGCTCAGGTACCCCTTCATGGTGAGGTAAGAGGAGCGAGGGGCCTCATCTTCAGGGCCCGGAGGAGGCATAGCCAGCGCCTTCTGCCTCAGCCCACACAGTGTGACAATGTGCACTCTCTGCGGCTCTCCAAGCTGAGCCCAGGGTTCCGTTCAGATGGCCTGGGCCCCTGAGGCAGCCCGTTGCTGGGAACCCGTACAATGCTGACGGGCTATCACCCAGAAGGCAAGAAGCTGGGATGTCAAGTGCATTATCGGACTTCATCCTCCCTTCTCTGTGCGCTTTCCCAGAAGGGTGACAGGAGTCCCTTATCCATCTTTGCCCCCTCCCCATTGCCCCGATGCCCATCTTGATCCCTCCCTGGCACGACACCCTCTTCTGCACGGCAGGGCACGAGTTAAAACTCAAAACCCACAGCAAAGAGCGTTGCCCGTACATTTTTTATGAGCTGTAACGTCTCCTGAGAGAACGTGGTTGTTCTTCTAACCTGCAGATTGATTATCCCAGTTCCACACAGTGTCAGCTGAAGGGAGAAGCAATTAAAGAGAGCACGGGGGAGCTGCCGGGTTTGCCTGGCGAGCTCCCGGCTCCGAGAGTCGCCCCGGGTCCTGGGAGAACCTGGGAAGGTTCACGAGGCCCAGCGGGACTCACCACTAACCAAACACAGGATTAATCGGAACAGAGGTGGCTCACGCGTCACCGTGACAGTCTGTGGCACTTCAGCCACTGCCCCGGGAAGGAACAGAACTCAGCGGCCGCGGGGTTGGTGCTGGTGACCCCAAGAGGCCCCTAGAGGATTTCCACCCCACCGGGGGCCCAGTCAAGTTGCCTCTGTCCTTCCTGAGTCTCTGCTGACCAGCAGAGGGCACAGAAAGCCTTCCTTCAGGATCGAGTTTGCTTTTTCTCTGGGAATGAATTAAAAGCTGGATTTTTCTAAGCCATGAAAATCCTAGTTTATGAAAAAAAAATAGGGAAATGAAGACCTGAGGGGCTGCCCAGAACCCCTGGCAAGAGGGACAGGGACAGTAACTGTGTGCTGTTTCTGCTTCCAGCCAGCCTTGAGGAGAAAATCCCACTCCCCACCAGGACCGCGGTCCTGGGGACGGAGGAGGCCACCCGGGGCAGTCCGGGGACCACCCGCCCCGCAGGTCCCCCTACCATGGCTGTTGCTGGGCCCTGGGGTGTTGGACCCCCCGCAGCCTCCCTGCGCGGGCCCGTGCAGGCCTGCATTTCTGAGCCACCGCTATGCACCCCATGCTGGCGCGGGCTGCCTCCCCGCACTCTGACGACTCCAGCGGGGCAGGACAGATGGTCTCCCTGATACCAGCAAGTCCTTGTGGCCTGCCAGTCATGACAGCCCTTCTGCTGCAAGCCGCAGAGGCTTAGTGCGGGATGGGCAGGTTTGATGCCGCTGTTGGCATCTCCCCCTCAACCCCCCGCCGCTGGCTTTTGAGAAGGCAGAAGCTGCCCCAGCCTCGGTGGGCCTCGGACCCGCCCTGGGTGTGTGGCAGGGAGGTCTGTGGCCTCGGCGAGGGGAGTGTGGCTGGGCCGCCGGGGCCAAGGGACTCGGAGCTCAGTGCTCCCGCCTCAGGCCCATGGGCTCACAGATGGCAAACGCAAACCGGAGCCTGTTCTGAATTTCAAATTGACACAAAGGTTCTTCGAAGCCGGTGACGGTAAACACATACGGGATGTCAGGAGGCAGTTGTGACAGCATTTTTGCTGTCACCTGAGAAGGATAAGGCAGGTCATCTCCAAGGCAGACAGAAGGCTGAGAGGGTCCCTGTGAGGGCAGGGAGGAAAGACGGCTGTCTGAGGAATGTCATTTCCTTCTACCTTCTAACGGGCCTGCGGTTTCTTCTTGTACTTTTATTTTTAAAAATTCTTGGTTGTGACAAATTCCGTCTTAATTTTTACGTAGAAGTTTGTTTCGTTTGATTCTGGAATCTCCATTTACATCCACTTTAGGCCTCTCTATAGCCTGCTGAGAGATGTGCATGACTGTGGCTTCCAAATCATCCTGCCAAAGGGACTCTGAGGCCTCGGGGACCACAGGAGCCTGCAGAGCTCAGAAGCCGCTGGGTCCTCAGGGCCCTCCCAGAGCTTGAGAGCTCCTCCTCAGAGCAGCCTGGAACAAGGGACAGAAAGTGACAGAAGGTGACCCCCACATGACATTGACTGAGGGAGCAGGAAATTGCCTGGGAACCACCCATGTGTGTGAGAAACTGCAGGGTCGGGTAGGCTTGGGAAGGATGCTGGCCCAGAGGAGCTGCTTCTAGCCCCAGGGACTCAGCCCAGAGGCGACTCCCTGAGGGAGGGCCCTTCTCCCGCCAGCCCCAGCACGTGGCTGCCAAAGACTCACCGACTCCATCTTGGGTGAGTTGCCCGTTAGCGCTCCTTCCGGTCCTTTGAAAAACCCACAGCAGCTTGCTTCTTCAGAGCCGGGCTTCCTAAATCTCACCTGCCCATCAAACCCTGCCCTCCCGACAAAGAAAGCCTATATAGGGATATCATCGCCAGATGACCACTTTCAACTTTGTGTCTCGGCCCCCTCCTTCATTCCACAGCAGACCTCGAGAGTGGGACGGAGAGGCCTAATCACCCTGAGGCACGGGGTTGGGAGGTGGAAGAACCCCACTCCCCAGCTGAGAGAGAACACCCAGCTACCCAAGGAGAAAGCCCAGTACTGAACATTTGACCCCTCCACGGCTCCCACCCACAGGAACTGAAAGCATTTCCATTACACCTGGATGGGAACTTTTCAGACCCACATCACATATCCTACCACCCAGTTCGTACCCATTTTACAGATGAGGAAAGGAATGCCCAGAAAGGCACAATTCCAAGACAGCAACATAATCAAGATGATGATAGAACTGTGTTTCCTGATCTTGTGGTCAAGTGAAGTCATTAAATCTCCTTCCTGGCTTCTCGCTCTTCAGGACCAACAAGGGAACCTTGAAGATTTTCTTTAAGGAGATTATTAGAATCCCAAATGGCAAAGCAGGGCAAGAGTTGGAGTCCAGAAGCCCCTGCGCACACACACAGCATCTTTCCTGGTAGACATGGAACTGTATTACCACAGTTGGCCACTGAGTGGCGCCTTTGGGCCACACACTTGGCTCCAAAGACAGCTCTAAGAACAGCAACAGAAAAACATACTTAACCTTTAAAAAAAAAAAAAGGAAAAGGAAAAGGGAAAAACAAGTACATCTTACTTTGGGTGGAATTCGATGACAGATTGAATGCACTTTCCACCGTGTTGTGGTCCAGCTTCTCTTGTCCCTGCCCTTTCATTGACTGGAGTACTGTGAATGCTACGGCTGTGGGTCTGTTCTCATGTCTCACTGATGGGGACCTTGGCCTGTCTTGTTCACAAAGCACGAAGTGTGCAACCTAGATTTGGGTCTTGCTGCAAGACCCTCCCCAGGGCTGCCTCGGGAATCATCCTCATGACCGGGGAGCTGTTGTCCAAGCTTAGCCCTGCATGCTGCTGCTCTCAGCAGAAAAGAGCTCACACCCAGCTCTTCCAACAGCCGCTGCCGTGCTGATGCTGAGGAATTCATGAACAGCACATATGGAAGTAAGCTAGAGGTTTTTCTCTCCAGTGCTCCCTGGAGAATCTTTTGGTAAAGAGGTTCCCCTATACCTCTCCAGCTTTGTTCCTCATGAGCCTGTCTTCAAGACAACAGACATTTATTGAGCACGTACTATATGCTAAGCATCATGCTGGACACCGACCTTGCAAATCGGCTGCTTTTCCATTGGCAACGTGAATAGCTGGGTCCTTCTAGCTCCGATATTCTCTCTGATCTCAAGATTCTCTCTGCTTCTGTGATTTCCTTCATTTTGATGCTGCAAACTGATCCCAACCAGATATGACAAAGGAATTCACACTGTCTGTGTCAGGGCACCTGTGGAGAGCACTGGCTCTCAACCAGGAGGGGATTTGGTAATACCCAGAAACGTTTTTGGTTGTCACAACTTGGGGAGGTGTCGCCACTGACATCTGGTGGGTAGAGGCCAGGCATGCTGTTCAGTATCTGACAATGCACGGGGCAGCCCTCACGAAAGAGTATTATTGAGCCCAACATGGAAATAGTGCTGAGCTTGAGAAGCCTTGATGTAAAGGGGAAAAAAACCTCTTGGTAACCAGAAGTACAATGATTTCTCTAAGGGGTACTTCCTTTCAATTCTCCACAATAATGGAGCACCCTGTGAATTTCCAGCGGTCCCTACCGTCTTTGCTGCTTAGGTGGTGGCAGCAGGGAAGGCTGGGGACGCAGCAGAATGAGTTTCATGGGCTGTGTGCTCTGGGACCACATCCAGCAGGGTCCAGAGGCTGAGCCCCCTGGTTATGACTTCCTTTATGCTTCTCCATCAGGTTCTGGTTGGCTGTCCAAGACCTCAAGAAACAACCCCTCCAGGATGTGGCCAAGAGGGTAGAAGAAATCTGGCAAGAGTTTCTGGCTCCAGGGGCCCCAAGTGCAATCAACCTGGATTCTCACAGCTATGAGATAACCAGTCAAAATGTCAAAGATGGAGGGAGATACACATTCGAGGATGCCCAGGTTTGCTTATTTGCTCAAGTGGTTCTTATCTACTCAAAAGGTGTTCATTTGTCCATTCCACCACCCCACCCTTTCATATAGGTCCAAGGCATTGTGTGTAGCTAGAATTTCAGGTTTCGTTCTTTATTTGTAAGGCCACCAAGGGAAACCATTCCAGGTAGGTGCATAGTGAAATTCTTCCTAGGATCATCTTCCTAGATCAGTTACATTGTTACAGAGAGATAGACATTTAGTTATATGTATTATCTTTTCCAGGAGAATCTCAAGGTGTTTTACAAAATCTGAGGTCCTGTAATAATTTGGTAGTAGAATCCAGAAAGCGTAACACCACATCAGCAAAGGTATAGGGATATACTTTTGTATATGTATGGGTATCAGGAGCGGGCAGGGCTGTAAGTCACAGCTCTCTGTGAAGCCCACGCTCGTAACCACCATCCTACACTGCTTCCATAGTGATCTCCAATTCTGCAGTTACTATTTGGGGACCACCTCTATATCCCAGGACCTATGCTATGTGGTGAGATACCACCAAGAAAAGGACAGAGCCCTGCCCTCAATGGGGTTAGTTGGGGAGAAAGACAAGAAAATGGGGAATTTTACCAGTGAGAGAACTGAGGTGAGCTCCTGGGTTTAAGGCTTAAAGAAGCCCACGGGAGGGACTCCTAAGCCCGGATTCCACAATTGGGCACAGATGCTGGGGAGGCTAGCAAAAGAAACAGAAGCTACGTAAGCCACTCTAAATAGCACACTTTACCTTGACAGCTAGGAGGTACCATTTCTAAAGATAAGCATCCAGTCAGTTGTCCACTTCCTGGCCCCTAACCACAATTCCCTCTCACCCATCCTACACCTGGTGATGGGGTTTAAGGGTTCACTCTTGTGTCTTTGACCCTCTTCATTTCTCTCACCTGTGGGGTCCCCAAATAGAGAGTTTGCATAGATTGCTTTCCTACAGACATTACTATCCAATTTAGGAAACTCAGTGGCACTGATGCAAATAATAGCACGGGAACAGAACTAGTGTCCCTTGTCATCCGGATCTGCCTGGTTATTTGTTCAGAACCTCGAGAGGGAAGCACCTCCCAAGCTCAACACCATAACTGCCTTTCTTTTCCCCTGGCCATGAGCTCCACTGAATGTCGGTGCCAGGCAGATTTGGTTCTATAGAGTTCATTGTAGCTGCTTTGTGAAAGCTCAACTCCCTCACAGCCTTTGCAGCATCAAAGCAAAATATTGAAGTCATGAGAAATCTTTTTGTGTGTGTGTCTGTGTATATGCTCCCAAGAACATATTGATGTATCCTGAGGAGGAAAGTGATAGAGAAGTTCCATGGGTAATGGAGGAACTCCTTGGGTGATGGAGGAGCTCCTTGAGTAGTGGAGGAGCTTCTTGGGTGATGGAGGAGCTTGTTGGGTGATGGAGAAACTCCTTGGGTGATGGAGGAACTCCTTGGGTGATGGAGGAGCTCCTTGGGTGATGGAGGAGCTCCTTGAGTGGTGGAGGAGCTTCTTGAGTGATGGAGGAGCTTGTTGGGTGATGGAGGATCTCCTTGGGTGATGGAGGAGCTCCTTGGGTGATGGAGGAGCTCCTTGGGTGATAGAAAGTCCCCTCAGATGAATGATCTGAAACACACAGCTCAATTCTCTATTATTCATAAAATATAAGACTCAGGATACTGGTCAGAACCAGTAGATGAGCCTGACATTAGGAAGGATTTATTTTAATCTTTTATTATGGAAACATGTAAACATGTGATAAAGTAGAAAGAACAGAACAACAAACTTTTATGGGCCCTCATCCAGTGCGAGCAATCATCAATACAGGACTGCTCTCATTTTATCTGTGTCCCCACCAACCTTTTCAGCTACCATTGGGTTATTTTAAAGCAAATCTGAGACATTACATCATTTCATCTGTGAATACCTAGTATGTAGCATTACTAACACCACTATCACACCTTAAAAATTAGCAACATTCTCTTTATCGTCAAAGGTCATGCAAGTGTTCAAATTTATGGTGGTGGTATAAATGCCATTTTTAACCTTTAATTTAAAATCAGAATCCAGGGGTGCTGGGTATTAAGGAGGGCATATATTGCATGCAGCACTGGTTGTTATATGCAAACTACGAGTCACAGAACACTTCATCAAAAACTAATGATGTGGGGTGCCTGAGTGGCTCAGTCGGTTCAGTGTCTACCTTCAGCTCAGGTCATGATTCCAGGGTCCTGGGATTGAGGTCCGCATTGGGCTCCCTGCTCCCTCTGCCTGCTGCTCCCTGCTTGTGTGCTCTCTCTCTCTCTCTCAGATAAATAAAATCTTTAAAAAATAAATAAAATAAAATCAGAATCCAAATCAGGCCCACACATTGCAGGATATTGACATCTTTCATGTGCCTTCTAATCTATAGGTTTCTTTTATATCTCTCTACTCCCCTACCTGCCCCTTTGCAATTTATTTCATGAAGAAATTGTATTCTTTATCCTGTAGAGATTCCCTGAATTTTCTTTTTCTTTTATTGCAGCCCTGTGGTGCTGTTTAACAAGGTGCTGTCCTTCTACCCTCTGTATATCCTACAAATTAGTAGTTTGATTTAGATATTTAATTGTATTTACATTTGATGTCTGTGGGCAAAACTGCTTCATAAATCATGTTGTACTCTCTTGTTAGAAGGCACATAAGGTCTAGTTGTCTCTCTTTTAGTGATTTTAGCAGCTATTGATGTTTATTGCTTAGAACCATTAGTTAGTTACTTCATTTATTGGAAAAATACAAATACCCAAATAGATCTCCTATTATATCATCCAATAATACAATTTATATAGAAAAGATAGGATAAATGTTTGCTTCTTTCCCTTAATTTTTTAGTTTTCAAAATAATGAGTGGTTTACTATCATCTTCCAATGGTGACCAATTAGGGTTTTCTCTTTTGTGTTTAGTATCTTTGTAAACTCATAGGTTTAAACATATTTGGTATGTTTTAGTCCATTTTGTTTATTATTTTTATTGATACTTAGACTGTGCCATCTCTGTCAGTGACTCCTTTTTACATGATCCTGGTAGCCTTTGATGTTATCCAAATAGCAAGGAAGCTAAGATCTTCCAGACCTTGCCCCAGACCTGGAACCAGCCATTTCTCCAAAGATCCCAAAGATCCCTAGTGGGAAATGGTTCTTAGAGACCATAATCTAGGCACTTGGAGGTGCTCATTGTTCCTGGGTTGGACTTCCTTTCTAGACCTTTTCGGTAGACAGAGTTGGGAAATTAGTGGTTGTTGGTGGTGATTAAAAATACGTCATAAGGGGGTGCCTGGGTGGCTCAGTCGTTAAGCGTCTGCCTTCGGCTCAGGTCATGATCCCAGAGTCCTGGGATCGAGCCCCGCATCGGGCTCCTTGCTCTGCAGGAAGCCTGCTTCTCCCACTACCATTCCCTCTGCTTGTGTTCCCTCTCTCACTGTGTTTCTCTCTGTCAAATAAATAAAATCTTTAAAAAAAAAAATACGTCATAAGTTCTTACTGATGCTTTCTATTCAAATTGAAAATTACAAGAAATTTTATTTAAGCTCTTCTTTTTATCTCTGTGCCTCCTTTCTCTCTGCTGAGAATCTCAGTTCTCAAGGATGCCGCAGATGATGGCCCTAGTAGCTCACGTCCTTACTCATTCACTTTCTCCTGCCTGACCACAGGGGAGCCCCGGAGCTACAGCACCCACAGTAGCAACAACAAGATGACTATGGCCTGCTTCTTTAATTGCTGCGTAGTATTCCATTGTGTGGAAGCGTCATAGTTTAGCCAACCAGCCCTCTCTTCTTGGCATTTATGCTGTTTCTAGTTTGAGAAAGATGGGATAGGAAATCTTGGGATGTCAGCAGGTCATGCCTTGAGAAGTTTCTGAATACACAGCTTTCATTAGTAAAATGCTCTGTGTACTTTTTTCAGGTACCTCCACAAAAAGGATACCTCATTGTTGAATGAGGCAGAGTGGACTCAGAGAGTTTACTCAGAGCCTCTCTAAGTTCCCCATTATCTGTTAGGGTTAGTCTCCTGTGAATTCAAGTAAAACACTCTTCCTAAACGAACTTGTTTCAACCTGTTCCCTTTTGTTTCTTAGTGTGTTTCCACCATAAACATATAATGTGCTTCTTTTTTTTTTTTTTAATTGTTATATCAGTCACCATATAGTACATCATTGGGGTTTTTTGGGGGGTTTTTGTTTTGTTTTTTTAAAAGATTTTATTTGTTTATTTGAGAGAGAGGGTGAGCGAGAGAGCAGGGTGAGTTGCAGAGGAAGAGGAAAAAGCGGAATCCCCACTGAGCCCAATGCAAGTCTTGATCCCAGGACCCTGGGATCGTGACCTGAACCAAAGGCAGACACTTAACCGACTAAGCCACCCAAGTGCCCCTCATCATTAATTTTTGATGTAGTGTTCCATGATTCATTGTTTGCATATAAAGTGCTCCATGCAATACATACGCTCCTTAATACCCATCCCAGGCCTGTCCCATCCCCCCAACTCTCTCCCCTCTAAAATCTTCAAATTGTTTCCCAGAGTCCATAGTCTCTCATGGTTCATCTCCCCCTCCAATTCCCCCTCCTTCATTTTTCCTTTCCTTCTCCTAATGTTCTCTATGCTATTCCTTATGTTCCACAAATAAGTGAAACCATCTGATAATTGTCTTTCTCTGCTTGACTTATTTCAATCAGCATAATCTCCTCCAGTCTCATCCATGTTGATGCAAAAGTTGGGTATTCATCCTTTCTGACAGCTGAGTAACATTCCATTGTATATATGAACCACATCTTCTTAATCCCTTTGTCTGTTGATGGGCATCTCGGCTCCTTCCACAGTTTGGCTATTGTGGACATTGCTGCTATGAACATTAGGGTGCATGATACAGATGTAGTGAAAAGAAGGGCCACATACAATGTGCTTCTAAGTAGCAGTGTGACCTTGGACAAGTTACTTGAACTGCCTGGGTCTTCCTTTCCTCATTTGTATAACAAAGGTACAAGGGTCCCCACACATGGGGACAGAAAGGTGACCAGGTGAAATGAAGCACATCAACAACTAAAATTATTTGGCCCATACTAAAATAGAATAAATACTTACTATTTTATTTTCCTAACGTGATTAATATTTTTAAACCTTTATATTTAACATGTTTGGTGAA
This sequence comes from Procyon lotor, assembly GCA_028646535.1. Classification (NCBI taxonomy): domain Eukaryota; kingdom Metazoa; phylum Chordata; class Mammalia; order Carnivora; family Procyonidae; genus Procyon; species Procyon lotor. The sequence continues at coordinate 96,896,603 of CM053609.1, forward strand.
AAAATTCAAATAATTGCATGTAATTTTAGCACCCACAGACAATCCCCATTTTAGTGTATTTTCCTCCTCAATTTATGTGTTCAAGGTGATTATACAAATAGGGTGATTCTGTAACCTGTCTTTTACACTAAACCAGTGTTCGATTATTAAAAAAACTAAATGTTTTCTGTAAAGGGCCAGACGGTATAAATTTTAGGCTTTGTGGGTCACATGGTCTGTGTCACCACTACTCAATTCTGTGCTACAAAAACAGCTACACTATAACCACATTACGATGTAAACAGCATAAAGGAGGGGATATGGCTGTGTTCCCAAAAAAAAAAAAAAAAAAATCTTTATTTATGGATACTGAAAGCTCAATTTCATATACTTTTTCTTGAAATACTCTTTTTAAATTTTTTTCAGCCATTTAAAAACACAAAAACCATTCTTAGCTCACAGCCCATAAAGAAATAGAGAGGGGCCCAGATGTGAGTTTGAGGCCTGTCACTTGAAACCCCTGTGCTACATCGTATATCATGAAAATCGCTGAAACACTTCAAGAAACCCAGAAAGGTAGAAGACAGCAGGTTGGGAGTGGTTAATCTTCCATGTCTTTGGAAGAGAAGGTCAGAGGGGCTCCATCTCGGTGCAGTAGCCTGACCAATCCCATCTGCGAATCCGTCCACGTGGGGGCTGGAGGTCGCAGAGCAGACTGAGAAGTCAGCCGGTCCCACGCTGCTCCCATTGCTTTCCCTTCCTGGTCCGTACAGCTGTCTGCCCCAGCTCTCCAGGTGTGAATCTGAAGCTTCCAGGTAAGGAAAAGAGCTTAAAATCCTTAGCTGCCCAAGACCAACCTAGACTTGCACTCAGATCTCCTGACCTGCGGGCCAACCATCTGCTGCTCAGATCACACTGCCCCCGGATTGCTAGTGCTTGAGGGCTCCGTCGTCATGCTGAAAGCTAGGGAACCTCCCGTCTCTACTGAAGGGTCCAGCCTGGAAGCAGGCTCTGATACCGTTCCTGCCACCTGCTTTGTCTAGGATCGCACACTTCAGTCTTCTGCTCGCTTTCCTCAATTTGCCCATCTGCAAAGTGGGAATAATAGCACCCAACACCTCTGAAATCCTCCTCTAGGAGATCGGGAGCTTCAAGTAGCTTCTTCGGCTGGTCACAAGGGTTCTCAGAAGCTCCCCAGTGTGGGGCTCAGAGTGCCATAGACCTGTGAGTGTGTGCCCTGCTATTAGGGTCAGTAGCCAGAACGGGTCAGCCAGATTTATGGGTTCTTTTGAAATGGGGACTGGGGGTGGGGTGCTAGCTCTCTCCGAGGATTTTGTTTTTTATCTGACCGCGTGCATTGTTATAGCAAAGTTAATTGCCTGCGTTTGCTTCCTGTGGAAATATTTCACAAGACACCCGGTCAGCATGGACCCAGCATTTGCAACTTGTGTTTTGCTGATCCATTTGGCTTTTTTTGAAAATTTGGGCCAAGACCAAATCTTCCATAAAGGTCTGTGGGCTGTGACCATAGCCCTCAGCTGTTTGCTGTGTTGTTCCAATTTCATAGATTTAGTTTTCTAAAGGGAGAAAAAAAAGAAAATGGGCCATGATTTTTTTTTTAAAGGACTCAGTTCTTTACGCTAGGGATTAAATTCTCTGTTCTCAACCATGGGGCATCAGAGGACCTGCATTGCCACTCACTTGTTATGTGGTCCCAGGCAAGAACCTTGACCTTTCATGCCTTAGTTTTCTTATCTAGAAAATGGGGATGATGTCTTCTGCATAGCCCTCTAAGGATTTTTGAGAAACCAGATGAGCTAATGGCCCTGAAAATTTTTTTTTAATTAGTAAAAAGTGTTACATATTTATGTGTGTGAATTCACAAAAATGAATGGCTCTCTAGTATTCCCAAGGTCTTATAATTCCAAGGTAGACCAAAAAATAATTCCCCCAAGATGTCTGCTCATTTAAGGAGTTCTTAGGAGAAAAATGCAGAAAACGTATGTAGGAGCCAAATGGGGGACTCACATGTCATCCTGAGGAATTCAAACTTTCTCACCGTGAAGATGGTGGGAAGGCATGGGAGGCTTTGAGCTAAGAGAGGGTATCAGATGGTGGTGGGCAGGGTGAGCTGGAGCAAGAGAGGTCTGAATGTCAGAGCATGTAATCTAAAGCTTTGCTGGTGGTTTGTGGAGGAGAGAATGAAACCACAGGAATTATTGAGAACCTAAGGCTTCCTCTTAGGATGTTCACCTCTTTCAGATCCAATGCAGACTGCGGGAGGGAGATGAAAGTCCACTGGCTGGCACAGTGGCTGCCTGGCTTCAATTTAAAAAGTCTCAGGTGTTCCCAGGATTGTGTCATTGGCGCGTTCGGTCATTCATCCATCTCCCCAACCATCCACTTCATGAACAGTCGCTCTCCCATTCCAGTTGAGAGACCTTGACTTGTGAGCTGTGACATTCTAGAGTGAAGCAAATTGCAAAGGAAGTGGGAGGCCTGGATGACTCTTGGCCATCATGCAGAGCTTGTCTAAGAACACACCCTTCTTTAGGAACAAAACAAAGCAGGCCTGAGAAAACACTTCATGGGGATTGGATTGGATTGGATTGGATTGGATTGGATTGGATTGGAAATATGTCTGTCAAATGGATTGACAGTTGAACTAGGCAGACCAACCCAGCCTTTGGCTCCAGTTCCTGTAGGATCCTGCGTTGGCTTCCCAGGAGTCTGAGCCCCACCCCACCCCACCCCCCAACTCCTGGCTGCCTTCCTGCCTGAGCTGTTAAAATGCCCCACTGAGGCCCCTCTGGGCCTTCCAGCACCTCTGGACTTGAAAGTTCTTTGATGACAATTTGGTCTTCTTTACCTTTCGTAAGTCCCCACAGCACTAAAGTAATGCTTTGCCTGCATTTCAAATTTTTAAAAAATTTCCTTGACAACTCAGTCCAGAATCATAACACTCTCAGCTGCACCTGTCATTAGAAAATAGAAGGACAATCTATCCCTTGAATTTCCACTTTGAAAAATCTTGCCAGACAACCTTGGGGAACACATATAGTAAGTGATCAATAAATACCAGTTAAATTAAATTTCTACAACGTGCCAATTCAGCAAAACTTGGAATACCCAAGAGTCAGGTGTTCTAGGCTCTAGGAATACACAGACACATAGGAGGGACTCTTCCTTTAAGTAGACCTCAGTCTAAGTTCCTGAAACTCTACTCGGCCATCACCCATGCATGACATGATCAAAGGGCGACCTCAAGGCCAAAGTGGGGATGGGTGGTGAAAGAGATAAGAAATATACCAGCAAGTCTCCACCTCTTTTAAGCAGACAAGAAGGCTCTACTTGAAAGTTTCTATTATTATCTCAACTAAGATGTTTAAAAGCAACTTGATTAAGGAATGCAAGACTTCGAACGTGTGCTTTGTTTAAAAGGCGAAGCTTTTATGTGGAGGGCACACCTACGTTTGTCCCAGATTACTCAGAAGGAGCAGCCTTCACAGCCTGCTGAGGGCTGGTCACCTTTGCTCTGGTGGCCACGGTGCTGGCATTGTGTGTCTCTATCACAAGACTGCCCCAAGTTTCCTGATATTAATCCTGGATTGGAGGGCATTTCCTGGTAGACTTCCCATGCCTGACATAGTATAATAAAGAATGCCATAGCATTGCTAGCTCCAGGAGTTACTCATTTTATTCTGTGGGCGGTTTTATTTTAGGGAGATGAACAGCAGAGGGAGGGATGTGTTCTCCAAAAGAACAGATCTGTTGTTTGGGATCTAGTTCTGTTTATTACCACACAGACTAGTAGTTCCTAGAGAGAAGGCGCCAGAGAGCTAAATTCCGAAGTTTCTTTGTTGATGCTTCAGAGCATAACTTGCCTCCACCAAACCCCATGACCTTGAAGAAGGAAAGGAAAACACCAGTCTGAGTGAGTGCCCATGGTATTCGGGTAGGTAAAAGCCAATACACAAAGCGGTCTTCGAAGCTTCTCTTATGCACAGAATAGGGGTTGAACAGCCTCAAGTGACTGCACCCTGTGGTCAGTTAAATTGAATGAGCTGATACAGAAGCCCCGCAGGGTAAAGGCAATGAGGATGTATTCTTACGCTCTCTCATGATTGGAATGCTGCATGATATGGAAACAAAGGTCCCCCTGTTCCGCTTAGAAGGACAAAGAAATCTAAACGGGGGCTTCTCATTTAAGATCCACATGATCCTAGGAGGTCATCCAAAGCTGCTCCATGAGGACAAGTGGGTGTCCGCACTGCCATGACTATTTCTGCTGCCTCGCCTACATCTCTTCAGCAGGTACTAAGTTGGGCCTCACCTCATGTCCTCACCACAGTGCCATCCCACCTCGTGTCCTCCTGCAGGACCCAGGCTGAAACAAGGGCTAATTTTCCCTGACCCTCAGCTAACTGTGCCTAGGGGCTAAAGACCTCTGGTTTACAATATTCGAGAATCTCTTGAAAGGGATCTCCTGGGTGACTTGCTTTGATACAGACCTGCTGCTTATGGCTTCCCAAGGGCCCAGGCGTCCCCCAGAGTTTTGCCAGGTCAGGATCTTCCTTCTGCTATGGGAGGCAAGTTGTACACGGCCTGTGAGGTGAGAAGCCTGTGCGCGTTGCCCTGAGTGACCCAGCCGTCCCCATCACTGATGGCAGAGGTAGCAAATGGCTCCCGAAGGGCAGCTCATCTACTACCAGCATGCATGACTCAGATCAGGACTCGAGAGGAGACCCCTAATGTCTCAGCCAAGGACACACTAAGGACCTCTTTTGTCCCAGTCACGCAACACTGACTCCCCCCAAAACTCCAGCTCAATGACGGTGAAAAGCAACATGTTGCCAGGGAAGAGTGCGAGCTCTGGGGGGGGGGGGGGGGGCACACAGTTCTGAGTTCAAATCCTAGCTCTGTACTTGGACCAGTCCCTTAAACTTTCAGAGTTTCAGAATCCTCATCTATAAAGTGGGGTTGTTTAAATCGAAGCACTGATTCAGAGCAAACAACAGCAACTAAATTATGGCTCTGCTTCACCTTTCCCCCCACCCCAGGGATCCTGCAGGCTTTGGGCTCACCCCCTGGTCCTCCCTAGCAAGGACAGTCACAACATGGAGACCAGTTATTATTATTATTACTTTACATGTATATCGTTTTTATGGTGCTTTCACTTCAGTTTCCTCATTGAATTGTGTGATGGGCAGGGCTGGAAAGGGACAGGGGTCAGGTCCCAAATCCAAGCCTTTGGCTCCCAGCCCAGTCTTGCTCCCACCTCCCTGCCCAGCAACACCCCCTTCTACTCCCACAGCCTCATCTTCCTCCAACGGATGGCGACGGACCTAGCAGTCCCCAAAGTCTGGATGTTGTTCCAGGAAGTCTGGGGTTGGAGGCAGAGATGAGGCCCCCTATCTCTGCAAAAAGAAAACTAGGACACTTAAACATCACAAGAAGGGCTCTTGGCAGCTGTGCAATGCTCCAGCTGAGTGGTTTCCCACTCCAGGAGGATGTTCAAAAGCCGGGAGATGAGATGGTAGGTGTTTTAGGGACCCACAGCAAAGAGGAGATCGTGAGGGCGTCCTTCAGTAAGTCAGCTGCTCCGGCATGGTCAGGGCCCAGGGAACCAGGTATTTGTCTCATTACCTTTCCCAGTGCTTGTGAGGGTCACTGTGTTTTGCCTAAAAATACAGGAGATTCCCAAATGAGGACTCTCATAGCAAACCATTGATTTGAAGCAGGTGTGGTTTTGAGACAGCTTATACCTCCTGCTCCTTCCAGCGCCCACATGTGTCTCGCACCCTCCGGGCTCCAGTTGTTGCTTCTGCCTTAGCCTCCCAGGCGAGCTGAGCTCCCCATCCCAGGCCCAGGCCCAAAAAGGGAGATGCGAGTGGAGTGTCTCATCAGGGTGACATCTCTGTGCTAAGACTGTCAGCTGCCACAGGGGTGTGATTCCCTCCCCACGCTGACAGCTGTGGCTAAGATGTTCAGGAGGATTTAGGGCCCTAGAGAGTCCATTGCTCAGGCTGTGGAGAAGCGTCATCACCAGCCCCCCCCATGTGTCAGGAAGACAGATGGGGACCCTGATAGTTCTACTTGCTCATCATCAACTCGGCTATCTCTTTTTGAGGGGGAGAAGGAATAAGAAGGAGGAGGAGAAAGAGAGGGAGGGAGGGAGGGAGGGAGGGGAGAGGGAGGGAAGAAGGAGAGAAGGGAAGAAAGGAGAGGAAAAGGACAGAGAGGAAGGTAAAGAGTGGGAGGATGGGAAGGAAGAAAAGGCAAAGAAGAAAAGAGAAGACCAAACTTCTTTTTCTCTAGCCCCTGAGGAATTTTGTCAGTGGGGCCTTCCTGGTTTTGCCAGTGGCTCTTTGCAGATTCTGGATATACATTTCCCTTAAGACTGGTTGTCTTCAGAGCAAGGGAAACAAACCAGAACCTCCCATAAATCAGTAGAGGTCACTGCCAAGAGCTTTGTACACTTGCCGTCCCTGGCAGTGATAAACTCATTGCATTTGGGAACTGGCCAAAGACCCTGAGTCCCATCTTAATTCTCATTCCCAGAAAAACCTCGGCGCTCCGTTCACCCACCCCCTGTTTACTGTCTTTGTGCTTCTTAGACAAAGCTGGCAAGGAGGAAGGAACCGAGCTCCATAACTGAGTCTATCAAAGGCCCCGTTTCTTGGCTTGGGGGAGCAGAGGAGGGTAGGGGACAGTCAGGGACCTCCGGACTGTGGGAAATGGAGGCCCAGAGCGGGCGGGGGGACGTACCCTATGCTGGCAGAGTGGGTCATCCCATACATACTCATTCCCAGCAGCCTGTGCTTGCACCGCTCCTTCAGAGCCCTTAGCTCCAATATGCCCCCAGATCTACAAAAGTTGCTGATGGGAGTAAGCCCACCGCAACGAGCCACACAAAATTCACAAGTGGCTCTGAAACTGGGGACCTGAAACTGCTCTGGGAGTTATAGTCTATGACTTTGTGCTTCAGTCTTGCCTCGTAGCCTCTAAGCTTTATGACGGCAGGGACTTAGCCTGTCTCGTTCAGGCTGTCACCTCAGTGCCTGACAGAGTGCTTGTACCGAGTAGACGCTCATTAAATATTCGCTGACTATGTCTGTGACGAAATGTTTAGACATCTGCTTTATCCTGCTCCTTTTTAATCAAAAAGTTCATTCTTTGAATGGACCAGGCTTTCCATCCTACAGTGAGGCTAGAATTAGCTAAATCGGGGGCGAAGTTTGTTGCCACGGCAGGAAATGCTGGGCCACGAGAGCTCTCCTTACTTCTCTTGGGGCAGTAGAGGGGTATTTTGTGAGCTAGACCTGGGATTTGGATTCCTCTGAGAAGCCAGGATAAGAAGCAGGAACCTGTTACCTTGGAGAGGGGTTTGGAGAGGGTCCAGGCATGAATGACAAGTCTCTCCAGATGACTCAGGAGCCACCTGGCTCTGTCAGCCAGACACAAGCGATGCCTGAGACAAGAAGAAAGAGACAGTGAGTCATTAGCATTTGTACCTATGACTTAAATGGTAGAACAATTTAAAGAGACCACACATGAAAACAAAGACCAATACGGTGCGGCAGCCTAGGCTCTGAGGCCATTAGACATGACCCAAGATGCTCGCATGTGGGATTCCTTCAAGCTGCATGTGTGTGAGCCCCACTCCCCTTCCACGCAGAGAGCAGGAACTGAGGGGAGCGGAAACCACAAATATGGCGCCAGTAAACTCACTGGATGGTACTCACACCAGCCGATCAGTGAACCTGGAAACAATGTCACTAACACTGAACCCTGTGCTTGACTCGATACATATAGAAGAGATAAAGACACATTGTTTCTACCTTTAAGGAACTTACACTAAAGTGAGCTTGATTTCTGTCTGAAAACTCGATTTCTGTCTGAAAATTGCAGGAAAACACTAGAGGAGGCATGTTCTCACTAAGTTTATGAAATGCACCATGTCTGGATTATCAAAGTCAATTCAGATCCAAGCCACTGTTGAATTTTGCTTGGCTCCTGGCCTGGCATCTCTAAAATGGCCCAGCATCTCTAAAACTGAGGGGAGACCTCCCTTCCTCTACCCTCCTCTGGAAGGCAAGTCCCAAGGGGAGAAGGTCCTTAATGACTAGTCCCGCCTCCCAATTGAGCACTCTCTCCTCACTGACCAGCTCTTCATTCCCTTGAGCCCCGAGGCCCTGGGATAACAATGCATGCATATAAGGGAAGATGCTTCCTCTACCAGGCAAGCCTCTGCCAGCAATCCCATCCTCCCTCGGGAAAGCCCGCTAGTCCTCTTAACAGATCCTCTCTTGGGACAGCCAGGCTTTCCTGGACAGCCGAGCCACATTTATTCTATCACAACTGATAAATATTTTTTTCAATCAACAAACGCCCTCTTTTAAGGCACCAGGCTTACCCTGCCCTTGGTGAGGACAGATCTATGAGGAAGGGCCCACAGACTATAGCAATTAGCTGGAAGCCAAGGGTGAAATTCATCACCAAGGCCAGAATGAAATACCTCTAGGAGCCCGGGCGAAAAGAGGGCACCACGCCACAGCATCTGCCCCTCCTGGATGTAAGCCTCGGTCCTGGTGTATTTGCTCACGTGCCCCATGGATGGTTGCCAAGGGCACCCTTCCAGGATCGGAGGGTGGCCTAACATGCACAACTGACCTAATTGCACCATTGCCTATGGAGTTTTTGTTTTTAATTAAGCTTTTTAATTTGAGATACTTCTTGATTCACATGCAGCTTTAAGACATAACACAGAAATGGACCAGTTACCCAGTTTCCCATGATGGCAACATCAGCAAAACCATAGTAGGATATCACAACCATGATGTTGACATTGCTATGTCCATCGAGTGTATCTGATTTCCCAATTTTACCTGTACTCTGTGTGTGTGTGTGTAGTGCTGTACAACTCCACCACCCCAAGAATCCTTCATATTGTCTTTTACAACCACACCCTTCACTACCCTCTCCCATCCTTAGCCCTTGGCCGCCACTCATCTGCTGTCTATGTTACCTTGGAGAGGGGTTTGAGTCTATCAATTTGTCATTTTAAGAATGTCATACAAATAGAATCATACAGTGTGTAACCTTCTGGGGATTGGCTCTTGCCCTCATCATAAATCCCTGGAGATTCATCCAAGTGGTCGGGCGTATCACTAGTCAGTTCCTTCTCACTGCTGTGCCTGTGGTTTTAATCATTAAGCAATATTGCATCTCCACGTGACATCAAGGCCCAATTACAAAGCCTTTGGGACATGATCCTCAAGGAGATTTTATTCTGAGGGAGAAAATACACGTTGTTTTGTGTTTCTAGGTGGAAAAAGAACAAAACATATCACAAGCATTTCTAGATACACGCAAGCGTGCCCCTATGTGTCTCTTTCCTAAAACAGTGGCCGGTTGGGTTGTGAGTCCCCTTCCTTAGCAGTGGCTGATCGTTCTCTCTTGTGTCTTCCCTCCTCCTTCCTTCCCAGGAGCACATCTACAAGCTGATGAAGAGTGACAGCTATGCCCGCTTCCTCCGATCAAATGCTTACCAGGACTTGCTGCTGGCCAAGAAGAAGGTATCCTTGGGAAGGGCAGGCCTGCCTTTCTTAGCACTGTTAACCCTTGCCTGCTGCTTGCCGCTGGCGTCAAATGAGAGTATCATCCCTTGGGTTTTATTTCTTTTCTCTTTTCTTCTTTCCCTTCTCTATCTGCTCCCACTCCAAGGGAAGACAAGTAGAACTGTCACCACCCAGCCCACCCCAAGGTCCAGGGTGTGGCATCCTGTCTCTATGGCCCCATTGCCTTGGCCTGTGCGTTCTGCGCACAGCAGGGAGTGTGACCAAATACCAAGGCCACAGGGGCTCAACATAAGATTTCAGGACTGGCAGTGACGTCCGCGAATCCCTTAGGAAACCGGAAAGAGCCCCTCACTGCAGAGTCTGACCCCCTTACCACAGACCTTAGGTAAAATCTGACCAGCTCAGCGATGAGGATGAGCCAAGGGTCGGGACAGCCCCCTCACTGGGTAGAAAACCTTCCAGGTTTCAAGCCCTCCCCCCAGGCCCCATTCTGGCCCAGAAGTCACTCCTGGAATTGTCCCCTCCCCGATGCCCCACAGTGCTTGCCTTTTCTTTCAGCCATGAAATAACTGTACCCTAGCTTTGTATTCCTCCTCCCCTTGGAATCAAGTCATGTTGCCCTGCAGCCCTTGGCCCAGGGACCCACCGCATGTAGGTGACGAGGGGCAGCTGAAGCAGGAAGAACTCAGCTGGATTTCCAGGAGGAGGGCAGGCAGAGCCTGGTGGGGCCTGGGGTCTGGGCAAGGGGAGGCAGGAGAGATGGCTGGGGACTCCAGTATGCCTGCAAACCCTCTGCGCTTTGCAGCTCTGCTCTGAGGCCCACACGTGGTTAAGTGTGGCTCTCCTTGCACCCAAATCCACAGCTTCTGTGCCACGCCGCTCAGGACCATGGGCATCCCCTCAGCCCCCCTGGCAGCCAGCCCCAGGCCCGGAGCTTACGGCTGTCCACCCACACGCCCTCTGTCGGGCTGCCTCTCCCAGCCACACAGCGCTCCTCTCTACGTACTGTCTGTCTCCCTCGTGTGCCAGGATCCTGTCTGTGTAGCTGGTTGGTACCACTGAACTCCAGGGTCTAGAAGAGCCTTTGTTTCCCATTCTCCTGCCCTTAGGTAGCCCTGAGAACATTCCCAATAGTCTGAGGAAGGGAAAGAGACTTCTGGAATGCCAGAAACCCAGCTTTTTTGGTTGCCTGCACCACTTCCCTAAGTGTCACTGTTTGATGGAAAATGTGAAGCCTGGACTCTTGCTGGTTCCCTTGCAGGAGGGTATACATAGAAGGGCTCTGATGGAGGGAAACATCAGATGCCCATTTTTCCAAGAAAAGCTATGGACACTTCTGGTATCTCCAGCCCAGATCGCATGGGGGGAGGCCAGAATGAATGTTCCTGTTTCTCGTGTCTCAAGACCCTGAACTGATCACAGTTTGGAGAAATTCTCAGTGTCGCACAGTCTGGTTCATCTGGGCCCATCTACATACCCAGGAGAAGTCAGAGGCCATGCAGTCTTCTTAGGGGTCTGAACATGAAGGGGAAACACTCCAGCTCAGGGAGTGCAGCTGCTTCACCTGTGCCCACAGGTCCTCCCGTAAGAGGAGAACTTCTCGTGTGAGGAAGGGACCCACAGCTCGCCTGTGAAATGTTACATGTGAAACTGATTAGAATGATCCTCCCAGCCCCCAAATGAAGGGATGTCCTCTGGCAGAAAAGCTCTTGCAGATGCCAACGCCTTTGCAATATCAAGGGGTTAATTGTTTCCAAAAACAGTGACAAAACCTACTTTTTCTTCCATTTCTCCCTGAGAGTTTCCAGGTGTGGATTGGAGTTGTAACTCGGCATTTTCAGGTAGGCCTAGAAGTACCCTGATGTCAGAGATGGGTTCGTGTGATATCAATGTCCAGGTCGTAAAGGTATGTGAGAGGTCCCACGCTCCAGCTACGAGAGGGGACCTGATCCGACCTCACTCTCCTGCTTTTCCATCGCGTGATGGAGTCGGAGCCACAGCCTCCAGAGCCTTCCTCCCTAGGTCATCCTCTGTCCCAGCGTTGTCAAAGATGAGGTTGGCTGCTCTGGCAAAGCAGGTTCTCGAGGCGCAGGTGAGCTGGGTTTCCAGGGCTCCTCCAGGATATGCAAGGCAGGAACCCGAATGAGTCAGGCCCATGGCGCCCCTCTGTGAGTAGCAACCCAGTAGCCGGAGGACAAGAATGACAGGCACACTGTGCTAGCCGCAGGGCCCGGGACCAGCCCGACCCCAGCCGAGTGCGTGCCGCCTGGGCCGCGCATGGTATGGAAGCTGAGTCCTGCCATCCCCAGAGCGGACTTGGTACGGTGACCTTCAGCTCCTGTGGGAGGAGAAGGACCAGCCTGGCTCCGCTGTGGCGTGTGTGTGTGTGTGTGTGTGTGTGTGTGTGTGTGTATGTTGTGTTGTATTTTCCTTCTTCGATGTCCTATCTCCTGGCAGCCGGTGGTGGGGACAGGGGCATGACCACCACCAAAGAAGCCCTTTGACCTTGAGCTGCCCTTTGCCCGTCCCTCTGCTTTCAGCGCCCTGCAGACCCACAGGCACCTGGCTGCTTCTTCAGCTCCCCAGTTTCCATTTTTGCTGAGTGTGTGTGTGTGTGTCCATGTAAGTGACTGTACTCTCCAAATTTCCCAGTCTCGGGCTCAGGACCCTGAAACAAGGCTCTAGGATCAACTAGCCAGTATTTGGGATGTAATTCATGTAATTCTCTCCCAAACCTCTTGGCAAAGCAGGAAACTTAGGGGAAGGGTCAGGTGCACACCACATCCTCCTCTCTTCCCGTGGTAATGTATAGTAGTGAGTGGCTAGGCCTGGAGGGAGGATTCAAGGGCTTTGCCTCTTCTCGACCCTGGCAGGGGCTCTTTAGCTAAGAGTTCTCCACAGGAGTCCCTGAGCCTCCTATCGCCTGCCCTGCATAAACCTCCAAAGGGGTCACCTGTCTATACACCGAGAGGGCACTTTCTGTCCAAAACACTCCTTCTGAGGCCCAGGACCTTTGTCAACAGAGAGGGTGTGGGTAGATCCTCCTTGCGCTAACGACACAGACTGAAAGTCAATGGAGGGCCAGTAGGAAGTCACTGAAGTGAGTGAACTTTCTGGCTGCGTCTGGGTGGGGAAGAATCTCAGAGTACCGAGCCTGACTCCCAGAGGTGTTGGTCACCTCACCTCGCCCACAGCCACTTCTCTGATGTCCCATCAGGATCCCCAGCCTTCAGGGGTAGTCTGTTCTGAGTCCCCACGTGGGGCCCCCAGGTATCTGCCTACAGCCTCAAGGACCCAAACCAGGGGCACCAGCCGGCGAGCACAGCCCGCGGGACGCGGGGAGCAGGCGGTGGCCCGTGCAAAGGCACAGAGGCTCAGACTCTGAGCCCCACAGTGCCACTGGCAGCCCCCTTAAAAGCAAACACCCCTCTCTCCTAATGAGGCAGCACCATCTCTGGCGGGCTTCTGTGTGCTGTCTCTCCCGCTGACTCTCACCTAAGGCGCTGGCTGCTTCTCTATTCCCGTTTTTTCGCCCTGTTTTGCTGTTGTTTTTGTTCATTAGCTGCCGCTGCTGCTGTTTGGAAACCACATGTAAGCTGAAGAGTTTTTTTTTTCTGTATTTTTCTCCCTACCTTTTTTTTTTTCCCACCCCTAAAGCCAGAAAGTGAGCAAGGTCGTAGAACTTCCTTAGAAAAGTTCACTCGCAGTGTGGTAAGTTCAGCTGGTTTTCTTCCCTCAACGTTTCTTCTGGTTTTTGTTTCTTCAATTTTTTTGTTGTTGGTTGTCGTTTCCTTCGGGGCGGGAGGGAGTCCAGTGCTTTCCCCCACTTGATACACCCTTTTTCTTTTGCAAGCGTCTGCTGCTTCTCTTCTAGGGATGGGGGTGCAAACTCCCGAGCAGCTCCCTCTGCAGAAGGTGCACACAGCCGTCCGGCCTCGGGCCGCACATTTGATCTTCTGTTCTGGGCTTTGAGGAGGAAGGACCCCGCTGCTCTTGGGGCCACATGGCGTGTGCAACTTCTGTGGCAGCCCAGGGAGAAGGCCATCGAACTGTACCATGAGATAAATTGGCTCAGAACCATAGCTCATCTTAAAAAAAAAAAAAAAAAAAATTCCAGATTTCTGTCCGTGAGCTCTAGCCATCACACAGGTGCAGGTCGCGAGCTGATGCTGCCCCGTAGTGGCTTTTGCGGGGGCAGAGGTGCCGTGCTGCATGGGTCCTGGCGATGCCGTCTAGCTGGCGTGTGTGTTAGTGGCCTCTGCATGAGTTCCGACGTCCCTTACAGTCACTGCCAGCTCATCTGCAGAGTGGGACAGGGAGAGGAGGGGGCAGTAGGCATGGAGTGGAGGAAGTCCCTGTGCTGTCCCCTGGGCTCCCTGGGCCTTGACTGTGACCGAGGGAGTGAAGGTGGGCTCCGGGTTCACTCTTCTTGTAGGGAAGTGGCCTGTTTCTCATGCACATCCAGCTTCGAGGGGGCTGGAGGGCAACACGGTGGCAGATAAGAGACCCCATGGTAAGAGGCAAGAGCTCTGATGCCTTCCCCATGGCTCGCGGCACAGTTTCTTCTGTCCTGGGTTCTATAGAACACCACAGACCCCTCCCTCCTCTTCGTGACATTCTCCCCCAAGATTCAAGCATAGGCCTTAGTGTTCGGGAAGGACTCAGGCTCACTCATCCCCTCGCTCGTCAAAAACAAGCTGCTGAGTCTGTGGGGCCCAACCAACACTGTTAACGTCAGACCAGTGGGAAGCAAAATGGTAGCCAGAGAACAGGGCCCCCGTGCATGGAATTGGTCCCACTTCCCTTCCCAAAGGACAGCAACCCACTGATGCAGACCTGCCCTCTTCTTCCCCCTCTGTTGAATAAGAGCAACCTTATAAACCTGAGTCCCGTGTGATCCATATACTTCATTCATCTTTTTAACATAAATTCTAAGAATTCTGGGTTGAAAGCAACCTGCCATAGCTAGATGCATTTTTATGGAATTTAAACATGATTTTGAATTTGCCAGATGTAAACATCACAATAGCTGTGGTAGGCGCGATTAAGATGTAAATGCTCACCCCTTCTCTTCTTTGGACCTCTCTCTCTCTATGGCCTTTCCTCCTGAGAAATCAGAACTTGCCGAATGGAAGGCCTTCGGTCCCTGGTGTGTCTTCGTGGCTGGTTTGCCATGGCTGTGTGGCTTCCCACACCAAGAAGCTGCCACAGGCTGTCAGAGGCAAGGCCTATGGAGTTTCCCCACCCCTGAGGCCTTATGGGGAGTGGTGGGAACCCAGCCTTCCCTATTGCTTCTGAGGTGCGCACTGCGGATAGAGGATGTTTAAGGAGTCTGTGGACAGACTTAGAGAGTACTGTGAGGCCAGCTGGACCACTGGGTGCAAACTGCAGGAGAGGAGAACTCCCACAGCCCCGTGGAGACCCTTCAGGTTGGCCGTGTGGGCTGAGGGTGTGAGAGAGGAAGGCCGGTCCCCAGACAAGAGGTTCTAACATCTCCAGGCTGCTTTTCACAAGAAGTGGGTATCAGGAAAGGGAAGAAGGATCTCAGTGAAGCTCTGTGAAGTGCTTTTAATCATGTCCCTTCCTCCCAGAAGTAGTGTTGGATCAGTGGTTCTGTGAAGTCCATTAACAAAGCATTTGGCACGAGAAAATACCAGACACCTTCCAGGCGTCTCAAGTGTGCATGTGGGACAAAGTACAGAGATGTTTTCAGGGCTAGCTGAAGGAGAAAAATCTTCCAAGCTTCTGAGAGTTTTAGCATCTATATGATAAAAAGTCCAAACTTGAAAAGAAGTTTATAAATTCCCTGCCGTTCTTTTGTGAAGGCTCTGATGGGCGGTGCATTCCAAGTTTATGGTTCCAGTGGTGGAAATGGATTTGCACTGATGCAGCCACACTCCCTGTGCTCTGGGGGCAATGCCACATCCCTACAAGATGTGGCCGTGTCTGAGGAAATGATCTATGACTGTAGAACAGTGGCAACTCTGAGTACTTGAGGCTGGAACCCCAGAACTTGGTCTAAAACACCCCACCTTCTAACCAAATGGAATTAACCAACCAGTCAATATGCTTTGCAGTCTGGTAGCTGTTTTCTGGATATACTATCCATAAAGAGCTAGATCTCTCTAAAGGGAGATCTATATGACTATGTCATCTGCTACCTCCTGCAAACTATCAAAATCAACAAAAGATTAGTTGAATAGCATTCCCACGTTGCTGGGAAAGATGGATAAAAAGACCATCCGTGCCATGGGACCAATAATGGGAAAACTAAGGAGTGAAGCTACACGGTTCGTGGGCCAGGATGTGGGCCAGCTGCCATTCAGGACTTGCTGGTGGCAAGAGGCCTGGATCCAGGTGGCTGGATCTCTCTGTCAGCTCTTCTCCCATGCCAATGTCCTTTTTTTCTGGGTAAAAGAGAAACCTTTGGAGAAAGCCAATTGCTCTTTCCAAGTCTTCAGAGGTATGATGACATGGAGGCCTTATCTGTTAAAGGCCAGAGTTGGCCCCCTTCACAGGAGATGCTAAGGAGTCATTCCCTGTGGTTCATGGAAGCTGCTAGGGCCATGCTAGTTTGGGTGCAATGCCCGATAGAGGCAGCGCTGTGTGAGCTCCTCCCGGCAGTGGAAACTTCATTCTGAGTCCCCCGGAGCTTGAGTATACAGTGCTCTTCTTAGGGGATATGCTGTACGCAACATCATACAGTTGGGGGCACTGGAATCCCTGGGCCTGCACAAAGCCCTGCTGATTTGGTAGGAAGGCTCAGGTCTAAGACCAAAGGTAACTCAAAGTCTACAGCCTGTTGTACCTTCATTCAAAACAGGAGACGGGAGACTCTGCTGGGCCCACAGATGGCCAGCTGCCCAAGCATGGTGCAAGCTGGATTTCAGCCCCTACTTGACCTTCAGCTACCCTTGGGCAGTGAATGACCCACACCACTGCACACTGTGGGGGGCCTGGTCCGAGGAGGCCCAGTCCAAGAACTCTAACCTACAGCAGACTCACAAGGGGGAGGGTGGGTCCACACATGGTTTCGGGTTATAAGAACCCAGCCTTTCTCCCCCCGAGTCCGGTGCACTGGGAGGCTTCCTCCCACCATGACTGTGACACATGAGAGCCACCGCAGGGAGTGTGAGGGGCATCACTATGGTTCACCTTGGCCTCCCCCTCCCCGTCCCCCTCCGATTGCTCGGTGGGGGTCCTGGTGTGACCGCCTGGTGGAGCAGGGGACTCCTCAAACTCCAGACCACTCCCTGCCGCACAGCGCCCAGCAGCCTGCCGTCCTCCTGGTTCTGCTGCGGACAGGCGACGAGGCGGGTATGAGGGTGGCCAGAGCGGAAAGGCTTGCTGCCCCCCTGCTCTCTCTTATACATGCTCCTTCCCTCCGGGGCCCCCTGTGAGCAGGGGAGCCCCCGCCCTGGGGTGACTGACACAGAGGATCCAGGAGGCATAGGAGGAGGGTGACAGGAAGCAAAGCTCCTTCCGTCAAGGCTCAGCAGCGGCCATTTGGGTTGTCCCTTCTGGCTGAAGCTCCCTGGGGAGGAGAAGCTAGAGAACATCCTCTTCTCCTTGTGTGCAGTTCTGTGGAAGCGGCCTCTGGGGGTGATGCACTGGAGGGGGGCGGTGGCTGGCACCAGCCTCCCTTGACACGTGGGCCTATGGCTTTGGCTGAAGCCCCGGCTGCCCCCTTGAGAGCTTCCGCAGCCGGAGCCTCAGGCTCCAAAGACGGGAAATAGGGTTGGGGGCTCCTGAGCAAGCACGAGAGGCCCCAGAGGGGAGCGGGGATGAGGACTAGGTATGCACCCACCTGAGAGAACTGGGCAGTGGAGCTTCGTCAAGGTGCTCCTTGGGATTGAAGCCACAGGGCCAGAAGCTGAGGGGACCTGGCCTCTTCCCAGTGGCATCTCCACCACAGGCGTTTCCATCCTGCCGCGGGGAAGCCAGGCAGAGACCAGGAAGCTCTGGGAGCCAGCTGTCACCCGCCCTCCCGCGCCCCCCTCCTCCCTCCCTGGCCCAAAGGAGAGCTAATGAGAGAGGAAGAGTCAGGAGCTCCCTCCCCTCCTTGCCAGGCAGCTCTGCAGAAGAAACCCCAACTCCAGGCCCAGAAGATGAACAGGAAGTGGAAGGCTGAGGCAGCAGGCAGGGGGCAGGGGAGGCAGCGGGCAGACAGGCAGGGCGCCCACCAGCCCAGCAGTAGCAGCTCCTTCTCCCAGGAGGCTCAGGCAAATCGCTAGCCCTCTCTGAGCCCTGGTTTCCTCCTAAATACCATGGCTTGGACTAAATAATCTCTACAGATGTTTCCAGCTGGGAATGTCCATTGGCCTGGGCTTCTTTCTAGGCTGAGATTCCTGAATGGTACGAATCATCTCTCAGAACGGACAAAGAGCTAGCTGCCTTCCACATTGGAAGGCGGCTGCCAGTCTTGGAGACGGGGACAGAAACCGTGGGTAGCATTGAGTTGGATCTGTATTTAAAAGCCCAGGGCAAGGCTGTGAGGATAAAGCACCAGCAGAACTAAGAATGCCACGGGCTCCCTAAGCCATAGGCCTGCACAGATCCCCAGGGCTCACATACCCTGTGACCACTGGGGGGGAGGGAGGGAGGGCTCCCCAGAAATGCGGTAAGCAACACGTCTGCCAGTTCGGCAGTCCCTGCCCTTTCCAGAGGGACACCCAGCTGGGTGTGTAGGGGGAGGTAAGGGGTGAGGCTGGGCAGAAGGGCAGGCTCCAGAGTGGGTGCCGTAGCACCCTCCCCCCCGCACCCCCGTGCCTTGTAGGGCTTGGGAAGGAATGCAAGGTGAGCACTGGGGCCCTGAGCATCACTCTGCAGCTCACCTGCTCTCACGCTTCCTGGGTCCCTGGAGAACTCTGGGCCAGCTGGCCACTGTCCTCTCTTAGAGATGGGCAAAAGGAGGTTACCTGAGTCTGTGCTGTCCTGGTCACAGCCAGTGGTCGGCAAAGCCTCCTCTGTCCCTCTCTCTCCATCTTGGCTCCAAATAAAGCTCCACAAAGCATATTTAATAGTATAGGGTTGTAGCTGGAAAAGGCAACTGTAAAAGCCTATCTTTTTATATACACGCTATAACATGTAGGACAACCAAATCAGCTTGGCTGCCAGGAGGCAGAAAAGGAAAAGTGGTCCAGGGATTCCCGATGGCAGTGGACGGGCTTGGGTCTTCTGAAACTCTGGGGAGATTTCTTTGTATCACAAAGGGTCAGATGTTGTCAGTTTGGAGAAGCTCAGCGCTATGTCCTGCCGCTCCTTTCAGAAGGAAGAACCCCCAGCTGTTGCAGGTGATGATTCAACCTGTCAACCCAAAGCAATCAAACCCTCCCCCACAGGGTGTCTCCACCCCCACCCCCCACAGGAGAAGAAACCCAGCAGTGACTCTGCATCCCCACACAGTGGGCATGTGGGGCACACGAGCCAGGCTCTGCAAAGGCACCTACCCTTCCTCTCGCCAGCCCTCCCTCCCCACCACCCAGGCCCTCTTTCGCCTTCCCCAGACCCCAGTGTGACGAGCAGTCAAGTGCAAATCGAACTCCTCTGAGGCAGAAAGGCACAGCTGTGTGTTTATAGCCACTGATTCAGATCCAAATCGCATACCCTGCCAGTCTCCCGCAAGGCAGGCTGGGGCAAACCGTGTCTGTATGTGCCAGGCGGGAGTCTATTTCGGGAAGTGACCTGCAGCCCTTTGCCATATCAGAGCCTTCCTCTCACCCCCCACTCAGGAAAGACGGCCTTCTAGAAGGAGCTCTCACTTTAACGGCGGCTGGTGGGGTTGTGGGATTTCATCCTGCTCCTTGTCACTTACATCGTCAGACTTTTGGCACCTGTCCCCAGGCAGCCACATGGGAACAGCCATGGGCTCCCATCTGTCCAGCGAGAAGGCAGAGGGTGAAGGTGACCGCAGGGCCCTCAGGGAGAGGCACAGCCGGAAGTGCAGACAGCTCGGCAAGGGCAGGACCCCCACTTCTGCAAAGGATGGAATCCAACTCTGTCCTGCCAGGGGGACCAAGGGGCCAGAGAGAGAAACCCCCAGGGGTGAGTCAGGCTTTGGAATATCAGAAACCTAGGAAGGGGACAAAGCTGCCAATGGCAGTGTCAAGGAGAAGAGAGAGTCTGTCTGTGTCCAGACCAGAAAGTTAGAAGTCAGAGAGCTCAAGGTCTGAGGACCTGGAAGGCTAAGAAGTAAAACCACCAAGGAGATTGCCCCCATATGAGCTCCCAGTGAAAATGACTTGGGGGTCTCCCCTTTTGTACAGCAGCAAGTGAGTGTCTTTGGTTCGAGTCAAATTTGGGAATCTCAGCATTCTGGAAGGAGGTTGGGATGTAAAATCTTACAGAGGAACAATCTGTTGAATTGCCATGGAGTGGAACACTAACTGGAACCCTGCTGGGGGCCGGGCGGTTGCTGAGAAAGGCTCGGGGAAGGGGGGTCACTTTGACGTTACCTGCAGGCCCATGAGAGAAGGACCCTTTGGTGGCTCCCCAGCAGATAGGCAGGCGAGGCAGGGTTGGGAGTGTGGCCCCTCCCCAGCAGTGGCAGGGCCCTGAAGCGAGCGATCCTTCCACTCTTCCTAATCACCGCCAAATCCTTTCAACGATGTGAGCACCATGGCCCCAACAGGAAAGGTTCTTATTGTCATTCTATGTGGCAGGAACTTTCCATAACCCCCTTGTCAGCCTGGCTGATGGTAGAAAGATGACAGTGATCACTACAGCCCCCTGCTCCAGAGAATATTCATTCGTGAGCTGCTGTTAGCGCAGTAGGGTTAAAACCAACAGTGATGCCTGCCCCCTCCCCCTCCACTCTCTCTGGGTTTGCCCAGAATTGGGTAAAGCAAGTGTATTCATAGCATCTTAGTGGCTGGTAAGAGGGTGAATTCATAGATCTGTGTCAACCGGAAAGGCAGATTCCAGCCACATATGTAGGCCACATAGCCCGACCCTATTGACATCACTTGGGAGGACTCAGATGAAGAGAAAACACATCAGTCCTATTCACAGATCCACACCTGCGAGGTGTCATTCATTCAGTAGACAACAGAATTCTATTGGAAGAGTAGCTCCTTCAGGTGGGACGGTGGGTCAAACACAACTCCATAAAATTTAACAAGATAAAATTTATGTTAAAAATTTTCAGCCTCATAACTCTAGGATGGCATTCATAGCCTTTGTTGTAATTCAAGTGAAAGACATTTTACTGGGGTTGTAGTTGGCTACAAGCTTCATACAAGCAAAAGCAAGATGCAATTGCCTTTAAAAAACACAAACAAAAAAGCTACTTGAGGCTGTAATAGCCAAAGTGGAATGACCAAAAGAGAAAAGTGTCCCGCTGCTCTCGTGTTGTTCTAGACTGTGTTGAGTCTTGGTTCTAAGCCCCCCCCCCCCCCAGTTTTTCAGGAACTTGAACAATGCAGGGAAAATTTGGAAGAGAGTAACTGGGGAAGCCATGTCAGGGGGGATGGAGATGTCTAGCCCCTCAGGAGACTAGCTATCCATCATGAGATCTATTTGTGTTTGTTGTCCGCAGTACGTGGACCTTTCTGGGTAGTTTCAGACAAAGCTAGAAGATACAGGGAAAGCCAGTCTACTGGAGAATAATAGTAGCAACTTCCCAACAGTGGGGGCGTGTCACCTTGAGGATCTCCGTGCTCCCTAGAAACGTTCAGAAGCTGAACGGCCAAGGCTTCTGCATTGAAGTCTTTTTTTTCTTAGAGAGAGAGAGAGGGAGGGAGAAATGTGGGGGAGGAGTGGAAGGGAGGGAGAGAGAGAATCTTATGCAGCCTCCACGCCCAAAGTGTCAGAGCGCAATGGGGGGCTCGATCTCACGACCACGAGATCACAACCTGAGCTGAAATCAAGAGTTGGCTGCTCAGCCAACCGAGCCACCCAGGTGCCCCTCTAGCCTCTCTTTTAGCTGGAATCCTCTGATGCATTAAGTATTTGTTAAATGGATCCTAGTGCATTTTATTCAATGGTTTCTAAATAAGCCTTAGAAAAGGAGAGTGGATCACATAGAGGGAGTTTGCTGAGATTGGAGGAGAGGGATCCAAGAGTCAGATTAGCCTCTAGAGGCCTTGAGGGAGAAAAAGCCCAATGATGACACAGGCCAAGCAAGAGAAACTGTCAAGAAGTGGAATTACTGCCCTTCACATGTCATCCTTGCCTTTTGTTTTGTTGGGTGGGGTTTTTTTGTTTTGTTTTAAAGCCAATTGCTGCTGCAGCAGCTGAGCTCTGGCAAGAGGGCTCTCTCCCTGAATGCCTGAAAGGAGGTCAGTGAGCAGAGGACACAGGCGCCTGCTGGCCCAGGGCAGCTGAGTGGCGACGGCGGTGCCGTCAGGCCAAGCGCAGCCAGGATGGGCTTGTGGGTGGGCCACCCTGGCTCTGAGTTGGAGAGAGCTGGGCCCGTCCTCCTTCCCATCCAGAAAGAGTGCTTTTTTGAAAGTAGCAAAGAGGAGAAAGCCTTTCACCCAACGCCAGTTGTAGATTTCAGGTGGGCAGGCTGGCTCCAGCCCCATCACCACGTGGCCAGGAGCAGAACACGCTCCTTGAGGCCTTAGACCAAGGAGAGAAACTGCCCTTCTGGGGCCCCCTCCTCCTGGGCTCTGCCTGGAGGACTTATCTTCAGCCCAACTCAGGGGAAGGAAGGGATCTCATGTCACATTCTTTCCAGCTGTCCTGAAGCCCGGCACGATTGCAGAGGACACTCCCTCTTCTCCCAGGCTTTATCGGGGCTGCTTTCAACTCATCATGGGATTGTATAATTATGGTGATTACAGCTTATGGCTTTTTTCCTCTCCTCATCTCTTGCTTTCAGAGTCTTTGAGGCCTCTCATTAAACATGGCGATCCCCATAAAGTCAGCAAAGTTTTAATAAGACATTTTTAAAAAGCTAAAGAAAACCCACTTAGAGTTGATTGGTACTATGTTCCCTAAGACAGTCCTTTAAAACTCCGTCAGGAACCATTGGGGCCTGAATATAAGAGGTAGGGAGGGAAAGGTAGGGGGATCCGGAAGGCACTCACACTTTTTCACAAGGTAGGAGTACCATTCCATGTCATGCCCCTGACCTTTCTCATTTGCACCAAGAACAGGGTGTATCTGAATCCCCATGCCCAGTGGGACCATCAAACAAAGGTAGAGGGCCTGGCCTTTAAATCATAACAGATTAAGTTAGAACATAGAGCTAGAGCAGCCAATACAAAATTCAATCCAAACTTATAATCTGCAGCAAAAGTGGAGAGGAAATCCTGATGGATTTTCTGTCCTAGATGATACTGGAAGGTTCTGGGGCATCCATTTTTCTAAATATTAAAGGAGTCGATCATTAGCGTCTGTGAGGATTGCAACGCAGGGATCCTATACTTGATGGCGGTTTCCTTGGTAATGACACAGCTCTAGAGCCTGTCATTTGCTACCTCTCAATGATAGTTTCTCCTTAATTGTTTCTAGATCTGTAGGATGTTATGGGAAGGGTCATCAGGAAGGAGTGCCAGTGGGGTGGTGGCCCCCAGAACCCCCAAATTGCCCTTTGGCAGCTTTGCTTGGGTTTAGTGTCAGGGTCTTCTTCCTCTCCACCCTCTCCAGGACTGCATGAATAACCACAGCAAGGTGCCCCTTGCCTCTGCCTGCTCCGAGAGGCTCCTCGAGGCTGACTGCCCGGAGCAGTCCAGACCATTCCTTACCCTGACCATAGCAGGTAGACACATCTGGGCTGTGCCCAAGCAGCGACAGCCACCCAAGGCCAAATGGTATTAAAACTTGGCAGTGACATTTCCAACTGCGACCACTGTTCACTTTGCCCTGAGAACAATGTCCCTTTGGTGCCTGCCTGAAATTGGCAGAAGACCCCAGGGGAGCCGCTCACTCGGCCAGGTGTAACACAGCCCCAGCCTACTGCACAGCACTGAATGAGGGCATAAAAGTGTTTCCTGCATGGGTGTCTGCACCATGCTAAGCCCGGCCAGCAAGGGAATTTGGTTCTACGTCACCTCTACCGCTTAGCAGCTTCTCTAAGCCTCAGTTTCCTCATCTGTAAAGGGGGATAAGAGTAAGTGATTAAGTGGGGGAAAAAATACACCGGGTGCTTAGCAGAGTGTTTTAGTATATGTGTTCAAGTGGAACTCTTTGTATTACTATTTTCATTGTTATGTTTTTGTTTGCCCCCCCCCCATGCTTAGCTCGTATTACCTTACTTAATTTCCCAGAGTATTCTCTGAAGTAGGTATCATTATATTTATTTTGCAGTCAAGGATGCGTATCTCATATGACAGTGTGTGCAAGGCACATCCAATTGCCACAGTGACCAGCTCATAGAACGACTTGATATATGGTAGCTCTTATTATTGGCTTATGTTTAAAGTCCAGAGCCAGTTCCTCTGCTTTCTCTGGGAACGGAGGGACCGAGGTGACTGGCAAGCCAGCTTCTGCCCTGTAGTCAGTTTCTTGGGGACCCCTAAGCACTTCCCAGGAGGTGGTGAGAGCTATGTGGTCCTGAGAGTGCGGAGAGCCACCTAGAAAATGCTGCATCCATTGTCAGGACCTGGCATTTGCCACTTCCCACCCCCCACACCCCCCTCCCCGAGGTGCACAAGCCCAAGACACCTCCTGCCTCCAGACACAGATCAGGAATGGTTGTCCCCATGATAGGAGCGGGAAATGCAGTCCTCCAGATGCAGGGCTCCGCTCCACTCACCTCTCCACAGTGCGCCCGCCCGCGGCCACCCCGAGCGACACAACCTCACCGAGTGTGGTCGCTCCATCTGCTAGATAAACAAAGGCTTGGATTTTTTCAGCCACATACCACAAAGTGGGGTTGTCGGAGGAATCAGAAGCAAGTGGCAGGGGGATGCTTTGCAATCCCTCCTAAACCAGATCCCTGGGGTACGCGCTTCTCCTGCTTGTAGTATCGACAGAAACCGAAGCGAGGAGGCCATTTCCACTGACACGAATGGCTTCTTCCGGGGGAGAATCCGGGTCTTATATAGGTATCTTAAAGTAACTGCTTGAATTTTGCAGTGTTTGTCAAAGATTGGCGTTTTGGGAGCCCGATAGAAAGCTCTGCAGCCACTCACATGGTTGCTTCTGCAGCTTGCATGAGATGCTTCTGTGAGCGCCTGTGCCGCAAACACGCACACGAATGTGCCCCGGGCTGTCCGCACAGGTGCCTGCGCGGCCCGCCCGGCCCGGGCCTCTGCACTCAGTGTCTGGGACGTGAGGAACACACGCCGCCGCCTTGCATGTGCCTCTGCGCATGCGTTGCATGCCCGCTGCAGCTGTGCGCATGTCTGGGCAGGGGCCACCCCGAAAGCCGCAGGTATTCGTGGTTTCAGCTGGATAAGTTATTCTTCACTTCCCTTCCTAAAAACACAATTGCCTAGTGCTGCTGGCGCAGAGTCAGAATGGCCGCTGCATTTCACCCCCGAGGTGGCTTCCTTCCAGCAGTGGGTGAGTGATCCCGGCGTCCGCACTCTCTAACCTTTTTGGGGATCCTTCTGCACAGAAGGTGCTCCAAAATCCGGAAGAGATGATCTGTTTGTCCGTGGCCTTGTCTCTGCCCATCACTCTCGTTCCCATGCCCTCGTTCCATGGACAGTCAGCAGCACCTAGTTTTGGGGGTCCCCATTTTTCTGCCCATTTTTTTTTTTGCACCCGTAGTTTTTTCCTCGTGAGGGGCAAGGAGCCAGGGGTCCAGAAAGGATGCTAAGATGTAAGTCCTTTGTCCCAGAGACAGTGTGCAAATAATGTCTTTGGGTACTGATTGCTTCTCCTGGGCCCCAGCAAAACGGAACAGAAATGCACACTACCTTTGACGATGCGTTTAAATCCAACAGCAGCATCCTTAGGCTTACAGTTTCCATAACCCTTCCTCCGTGGCCCAGGGCCAAGTGCGGCAGGAAACTTGCAAATCTCACATTTCTACATACTACACCACCAAGGGAGAACAAGGCTGGACGAGCACCTATCCTCTGTTCCACGGGCACAAAAGCATGACAGCAACACGTAAAAAGGGTCCGTAGGGAAGAAGATTCCCATCCATTGGCCCGAGTTTCTATCGAGAGATCTCTGAAAATGCTGCTTGACCCATCCCCTGATGCACTTTTTCAGGTTAGAAATCCATGTGTGATAAATGCCTGCTGCAGCGTGCTCCTGGTGGTAGGGAAGAAAGAGAACTAAGCAGTCCTCCTTTGCATTTGTGTCCACATGGACATGGACATTCATGGAAAGATTATGCTTTGGGCCAGTGGGGGGGGAGCGGTTCTCATGTTCACTGCCTGTGCCTTCTAGGCTCTGCTTTCACAGCTGGCTTAACCATGGACCCCAACCTATGGATGAGTTTTGGGTGACCGTGTGTGTAGGAGAGGAGAGGTGCCCTTGGGAGGCGGAGATAGAGTCCCGTGGTTCTACAGGAGAGTCACACACTGCCAAGCAAATGATTCCTCCTGCTGTCTCTTCCACTAAACTTCAGTGGCACTCTCCCCTGGAGCCATGGCCAAGGGTCACTTGAACGTCCTACTTGGAAAAAAGCATCATGTTGTTGCTAGTAGCAACACAGTCATGTCCCTGTTTCCTCGAGTCTTTTGACCATTGCCTAATTTGGAATGAGCCAGAACTAAGATCCTCAAGTACATCCAGGGAGGAGACGGAGGAGCAGGGGAAGAGGAAGCTCTTTAGCCTGAGCTAAAGGAAGGCATACTACTGAGGGGTCTCGCAGGCAAAATGCCCACCTCCACTCCACTCCTGAACCCCCCAAGAGCTTCCCTGCAAGCTGGGTATACAGAGAGCACCATGGTGGTTCAGTCAGAACCAGAGGAAGGACGGATGGAGATCTGATATGAAAGCGGGGGCATTTTCCCTGCACAGGAAGAACACAGGCAAGGTGGAAACGCACAGCTTGGGAAGGGAGCTGAGGGATCAGTGCCTGGGCAGTGGGCCACCGAGGAGGGCACAGCGGTTCTCCCCTTGTCATTTCTGGCAGCCTGCCTGGTGCTACAGTTGTCCCTGCATAGCTTGGACACCATGAAGGAAGCTCTCCCACCACCCACCAAAATTAATAGGCAGAGGTTGGCCGTTGCCAGGAGCCCTGGAAGTGATGGGCCTGATGGAGGGCAGGAGTCAGAGGGCTAGGAACACCACCCACAGAGGGCTTCCCCAGCCTGGCTGGGACACCCTGATTTGGGCACTTGGTTCTAATTGGAATTGGTTCTAATTAGAGTAAGGCAGCTCTGCCTGCCCCTCCTTAGCAAGGTAAACGTTACACCTGCTTCCCTCCTCCCTGGGACAGTTGCTGTGGAGATCCTAGAGGCAGCAGCACCAATCACATGAGAGCACAAAGAGAAGGGGTAGCTTCACCTGGCCTTCCAACAGGTGCACCTTAAAGCCCTGTGCCCCAGGCGGTGGTGATGGGTGCCCCGGCTCGGTGCACTAGCCAGGCTCCCTTTGCCAGGCTTGCCAGCCAGAAGGTGGCGCCTTCTCTCTCAGGACTCCCAAATGTGATGAAGGGAAGAACATCAGTGGCAACGGACTCAAACTCTATTGGAGCCTGTTTCTTCATCTGTCCTGACATAATGTATCCTAAGACTTTAACCTTAGATGTCCCAAGACTAAATTGACGAGGAGGGTGTGGACATTAACACAAGTGTCTGGAAAATGCCTGGTGTGTTTGACACACAATAGCTGATCAATGTTCAGTCGACAAGTGGCCGTTAGTAACTGTCCTCGGTGGCTAACCCATACCCCTGGTAATGGGCCCATCCCTACCCGGTCACGGTCAAGGTCTGCGCTAAATGAAGGGGAAGGCCCCTGAGAAAGGAGTGTACCTGGGATATTGATGCCAGCCTATTGAGCAGGGATAAGAAATTCACAGAGAAAGCCCCTAGGAGAGAGATCATGGGATAGGTTGGTCCTTTCACACTTAGTAGAGTTAGGAGCAATGGAAACTCACCTTTTCTAAATTAAAAAAAAAAAATTTTAGGGAAAAAAAAAAAAACACTGGTAGCCAATATAGGCTAGAGTAAGGTTGCTGAAACTGCTAACAGTCCCAGTGACCATTTATGGGAATTGCTATCAAGAAGATGTGACTACTGGTAGATTCCATAGACCCACCATTTCCATGGCAAAATCTAGTTGTTTATACCGCTGGATCTAAGATAGTTTCAAAAGAATCCATTTTTTTTATTATGATCATATTCATTATTTTTAACAGTTTTAAATGTACAAGAATGAATATTAATTCTTCAGCCAGTGGACTTTTTTTATTATTCAATTTTCACCTATTTCTTGATTTTTTTATTTGAGCATTGTTTTATGCTTGTGGTATCTTATTTTTGAAAGTCAAATAGAATATTTTAAAGCCAAATAAAATGCCCTTCAGCTCCTGAGAGAGATCAGACAGCTTTGCAAGGACCCAGGAGTAATATAGACACCAGGAATGGATCTTGCCACAGGCTCCAGCCCCCCACTACTGAGGGGTGAGAAAGCCAGAAACACCCTCCCCTCCTCCCTGTGCGGCTCTGGCCTAGCCCTGCTGTGGACTAGCAGTGCATGGTCTTTGGCTAGTCCCAAGACAAGGTTTTCCGCTTTCATCTGCCCCACCTTGCCGTGAAGTTCAACAGATGGTGAGTTGATGAGAGATGGAGAGTTGAGATTTTTGAAACTCTTCTTTTTTAAGTATGGATTTTCCTGTCAATCCTCTCCCAACTTCAAAAACCCCTACACCACCCCAAGCAAGTAGTCACTCTCTCCCCAGCTTGAAACACCATTGAGAAAGGAGATGTCACAGAATTCCTTAGAGGCCCTTTTGAAATCATTCCTTTCGTTTTGCTCAGTGGAGAAGGGGCACCGGGGGGCACCAACCTCCAGAGAAGTCACCCAACGAACTCGGGCAGGTTCTTGACTTCTCCCCTCCTGCCAAACCCAAGCCAGGGCCCTTACCTCCCCACCTGGCTTTTAGGCTCCTGACTGTTCTCAGCAAGGCCCCCCCAGGCCTGTGATCACATGCTCACTCATCATTTATGAACCTGAGCATCATCTACTCATGGGTGACCTTCAGTCTCCTTGAGAGGACAGCTCATCTCTGGAGCCTCCCACATCTTGCCTACTGAGGTCATTTGGTGAGCCCCATTCAGCAAAACCCAATTTTCATTAGCAAGGATGAAAATAACCTGTAATTCAACAAGGTGATCCATTAGGATCAACACACTAGACACAGTGTTCCAAATTGGTTCTATCACAAGTTCCAGTTCCTCTCACAGAGGAATCGGTTTCTCCTACACTAGAGGGGGAAGCATTGGATTGAGCCAAAAGGCAAAGTCACGGGGCCAGCCACTGAAAAAGAGTGAGGAGTGGGAAACTTCAAAGGACAGATGTGATAGCTGGATTCCCCGCCCCCCCATCTTTTCTTTTTCTCTTGACGGTAATTACAGATAGCAGAATGAACAGATCTGAAGTGTGTGGTTCAGTGAATTTAACGAATCTGTGTACCAGTGTCACCTACACCCCATGACCCTGGAAAGTTCCCTCGTGCCGCTTTCCGATCAATTCCCTCCTTCTCCTCCAGAGGCAACCACAGTTGATCTCTATCCCCATAGTGACATAGATTTAGACTGGGTGGACCTGAGGTCTGTAACTTTGGTCTTAGGTCATCTGGGCCAATCAGCCCGAAAGTCCCATCAGCAGCTCAGATATCTCTACTCCCTTAGAATTGAGAAGGGTCCTGCCTGAATCCCTAGCGCTTGGCTCTGCTGCCCCCAAAATGCCACCTAACCCCCAGGGTTGCTCTCTGAGCCACAGCCCTCCTCCCAGCCAAAGAGTGTAGCATCAGTGTCCCAGGTAAGTAAGTGGCAAAAGCTCTTGGTACCCTGGATCGTGCATGCTTTGTTGATTAATATCTGGAAGTGCAATGCACAGAGCCACAGCATGTCAAGCAGCATGTCGATTTCTCTTAAAGCACTGCACAAAAGGGGGCCATTCCTTTTGTGCATTTCCTTTTAGAAACAAAGGATTCCATGACCACCTTCTTCCAGGCTTTTAGCCATCAAGATGGCCACAGAGCTGAAGTGATTAGTCAGGGTGGAGGGTGGATGTTTGTGAACCCAGTCCATGAAATTGAAGGATCCTGATTCTCTTGGATTAACTTTGCCAAACGTCTCAAAGGTGAAAAGCACTTGTCTGTATGCAAAGCTTTGGTGTCTCTGGAACGTACCTTCTGCAGTTCAGTTCTTAATCACTGTGTGTTTTTTCACTTGGACAAAGGCTGCCTGCTAATAGCATTTTTTTCAACCACCTCCAGCCGCTTCACTCAGCTATGCCAAGGCTTCAGGCGGAGCTGGCTGCAGTTCCCCGGTGACCAACTGACCGGCAGTGGGGAACATCACACATTCACACCCTGAAAAAAATGGCTTCCCCTGCAACTGTGCAAGATGCCTGGTGGAAGTAGAATTTCCACTCCCTTCCTGTTTCCGACAGGACTGTCCAATTGAGGCAGAGAAGGGAGTGAAGAAGAGGGAGGATAGAGCCCAAGAGGGTGCAGAGCAGGGAACTCAGGGGCTCCCAGCGAGCCCCTAGCAGCACAGACCTTGGGGCAGCTCATCTCTGAACACAGGTAGCCTCTGCTGTCAGATTTCTCTTTGATCCCTGAAAATTACAGGAGCCTCAGCTCTTCAGAAGAGAGGCAGCTGCTGAGCCAGTGTGATTGCAGGATTTCTTCCCCAAAGCCCGAGGCCAGGCATCTAGCCATGCCTGCGTCCTGCATGAATAACCACCTCCCAGCCCCACCCGGGAGGTCACTGAGTAGCGGACAGATTGCAGTCGGACTGAGCTGCCCCCTGAGCAGACCTGAAATCTCACGACCTCCTTTAGCAGCAGAACTGGCATTTGAAAAATGTGTGTGTGCAGGGGTGGGGGGAGGGAGTCAGAAATGCCAAGGAACACCACCTGGATTGCTGAGAGGCTGGGAACAATCTCAGGGCAAGTGCTCTAGGCTGGCCTCTCTGAAGTCCTGAGAAATGGAAGCAGCTGGGGGGAAGGGGAGGGGAGGGGAAGGCATTGACTGCTGGCCACAGGTCCGCGGAGTCAGAGCCGAGAGGCTGAGCATCAGGACTCCAGCAGGAGGAGATTAATTAGCGCCTCCAAGCCCAGCCCAGCCCCTTCTACAGAACAGGGAGGGGTTGAGGGCAGGGACCTCGGGGCCAGAGGCACCTAAAACAGATAGGCAGGCCCATAATAATCCAGATATAGAACCTTCAACCTTCCTCACCCTACAGCGCTCTCTCCAGCCAAAATGACCTCACTAATGAGGAAGAAGCTGTAATGAGGGTTTGGATGCCTGGGAAACCTCACCTTCTTTGTTTCTGGGCTCTTCACATACACACTCACAATAGACTTCGGGGGCTTTAGTGATTTTTTTTTTCACAACCGCCAGCTCGGTCAGACCCGAATACCATGCATGGCAAAGCCAAAACATATATATTTGGCAACACAAGATGTCATTTGTTGCCCTGGTGGAAAAGGGACAGAAGGAGAAGGGGAGGAGCTAGTATTTGGCACGCAGTGACTGCAGAAATAAGGGGCACCGAGAGGCGAGCAAAATCCCACAATGCCTTTCACGTGAGCAGGGATGGACATGGGTGAAGGGGGCTGGGGGAGGTTGGTTAGAACTCTCGGACTGGGAGGCCCCTAGACTCATCAGCTCCACAATCCCCCCTGAGAGGACCTCACACACACATCCCCACACTTCCTGCCTTCAGGCCTGCACCAAAAAGGCACAATCCCAGGTGAACCAACAGGATGACAAATGCTCCAGCTCCATCTGAGAAAGGGCAGTCAAAGAGAGCACCAGCCATGTCTGCCTTACAATCCAGGGCTGGAGAAAGTCCTTGAAGGTCAGCCTCTGCCAGCTGTGAGCTATTGTCCTACCTCACCCACTCTCCACAGAGGAGTAGCCACCTTGCTTTTAGTGATTTGCAAAGACTAGCACTGTAACCCTCTAGGATTAAAAAAAATCTGATTAAAAAATCCTTACCCTGATATAAATGTATCCTGCTGCAGGCTAAGTTTAGTGTATTTGAAGATTCAGAGAAGGTTGCTGTTGGGGAGATGGTGTGTGTGTGTGTGTGTGTGTGTGTGTGTGTGTGTGTGTGTGTGTATGTGTGTGTGTTTAAAATAGGGGAGAAGAGATGAAGTTTGGTCTCACTGGTGAAAATGAGGAGTGAAATTCAAGGGGAAAAAGAGCAAGGGGACATCGACGCAGAGTTTCTGACAGCTCCCAAGGGCAGTTCCATTTCTGGACTAGCTACCATGCATGCCACTAGAATTCTCAAAGTCAAGCTGGCGTGTCCCTCTATGGAGAGCTAAGCCAGATGACATGTTGTCTTGCATCCAGCAAACTCACAGCCCTTGTTCATTTACTAGATCTACCCATTATCCATCAATTCATCAATCAGCTGGTTTATTGAGCACTCTACCAGGCTTCACAAACCTGATCAATTTCTTTTAATTATATCCAGCTTGCACGCAGCCAAGCCCAGTAAACAAGATGAGCCCTCACACACCACTTGGAAATGAACACGAGGGGCCGCTGGCCCTTGCGGTCTCTCCGTACCAAACACCGCAGTCCATGCTGATGAGGACCACGTGCTCCCCTTCACAGATGGTGATAGCGGCCATCAATAATAGCACGGGTTTTGAGTATTTTCTCAGACAGTGATCAGTCTGCCCGGATCCAGCCACACTCTCCTCTAGACCCCTGTCTGATGTGCTGGATTCCTATAGAGGGTGAGCAGGAAACGGGCACAGGCTGCGTCAAGGGGAAAAAGCAGAAGGATGGAGACTCGGTCATCCTCGTCCATCCTTGTGGTGTCCGATCCTATGTCAGTGGCTCTTCGGCCACTTCCTCCCAGGCCCACGAGTCACTGGCCCCTGCCAGGATCTCAGTGCCTCATGCGCCAGGACTCGGTCCCATTCAGTTTGTTACTTTTCAAGAACTGCTACATGGGTAGTGAAGGGCTTGTAGACGTCCCGATGGGGAGTCATCAAACTCCACCCCTGGGTACCCTGCACAGGGAGCCAGAAACACAGGCCATGGCAGGAGCGTGCTGCTCTGGGGCCTGTGGGGACCCCCCATCCCTGGCCCAGACTCCCAGCCTTGGCAGAGGCCCCTGTATTTCTACAGTCCTAGAACCCATCATCAAGGGTTCACCAAGCCTGTGTGTCCCTCCCAAGAAGGGCTCCATCCTGCTTTCAGACCGGATCCCAGGTCTTCTGCATTCTTCTGCATTCCCACATCTCCTGCTTTCTTAAAACTGGTTCACTCATAGCTTCTGGTCACCCAGACCCAACCATCACCTGTAT
Source organism: Procyon lotor (assembly GCA_028646535.1). Classification (NCBI taxonomy): domain Eukaryota; kingdom Metazoa; phylum Chordata; class Mammalia; order Carnivora; family Procyonidae; genus Procyon; species Procyon lotor. The sequence goes on from CM053609.1 coordinate 96,929,518, forward strand.
GGGTCAACCCACCCTCTCCGATCTTACTCCCCAGTCCACTTTCCTTCCGCACTTGAGTCAAATCAGATGCAGGGTCAGCCCACAAGCATTAGGAGACACTCTACCTACAAGTGAACACACCTCCTTTTGGGGTAAGTAAAATTCCCACACCCCAAAAAGAGTACCAGCAACACACCTTCACTCCCCACCCTGCCTCCCAGAGGCCTGGTGGTTCCAGCTGTCTGCAGTCAGGGCTCCGAAACCCACAGATCAACAGGGTTGGTTAGCTAAGTCCTTTGGCCTCTGTGGCTCGTGCAGCAGTTAATTCACCTGTCTGGCTCTCTGTCTCTGTCCCTGTGTGCGTGTGCGTGTGTGTGCACCTGCGCGCCGGTGCGCTCCAACTCTGTCGCCTGTCTCTGCAGGGAAAGTCGCTGGCGGGCAAGCGGCTCACCGGCCTGATGCAGTCCTCCTGACCGTGCCCACCGCGGGGCCCGGGCCCGACGACCCCGCGGGCAGGCGGCGGCGCTCCACCTCCGCGGACAGAGTCTCCCTCCGCGGGGACCTGGTCACTGTGAAAGAGAAGGAGTGAGGGCGAGGACGGGCAGCAGAGGGGACACTCGGTGGGTGACCGGGGCCACCATAGAGAACGAGTCCATGGAGCCTAGACTCGGTCCTGCAGAGGCCCCCGTTTACAACCCTCTCCTCCTTGTACAGTTGTGCGCCGGCACCCCACTCTCTAGGAGGTCCCGGGCCCTAACTCGTGCGGGGCGCGCCACCTCATGGGGCTCCTGTCGTGACTATCACTTGAGATTATAACCTTATCACCGCCAGTCTTCCCTCTGTCGGGAGGGAGTGCACCTTCTGGCACCTGCGAGGGGGACCGGCTGGCCCTGAACACATCCAGTATTACGCCCCACCTCCCTACCGGCTCTGGGGCACCCATCGCACCCCCGTAGTGACAGCCACTGTGTCCCGACGGCCCCCTGCCTCTCCCGGTGTCTGTGTAAGTCCCCCCCACGCGACACGTCCCCGCCATGGCCACAGTGGTGAGCAAACTCACGGATTGCCCCACCACCAGTTCTTTCGGCCCCCCTGGAGGCCCGCTCTGCAAGAGGCCCCCGCGGGCTGCCCTTGGTCCCGTCCCATGCCTCAAGGGTCCCACAGCAGAGGAAGCACCCATGTCCACGCAAGAGCTTGTGGCTTGACAGCCGTGGAGGTTCTGACCATCTTTTAAAAGATTTATTATTTCCTAACTTATTCTGGTTTTGCCCCTTCTCCTTGGCTTGTTCCCTCGTGTTTTACTCGAAATAAACATGGCCATGAACTCAGGGGCCCCTGGGATCCTCCCCTCCGGCAGCCCCGGTGGAGGCGGGGAGAGTTCCCAGCCCGGGGTGGGGGGAGGTGGCTGGGTCACACAGCTGGTAGGCCCGACACTGTGGCATCCTGACGGGCATGGCCAGGCCCCTGCTGGGCCAGGTCTCAGCTGGGGCTGAACCTGTGACAGAGGGCCTAGGCCAGGGCCAGATGCTCCTCTGACAGCTGAGCAAAGGCACCTGCAGAGTTGGTCCTCAAGGGAAAAAGCCAAACCTGCAGAAACCTGCAAAAATCCCACTTGTACTCCCTTCGTGTGTATGTCAAGATGACTATCTGCCAATGGGCCGGGAGGTAATATATGGAAAGCACTGAGTCAGGTGCCTGGCGCATAGTAGGTGCTCAGCAAATGGTAGCTATTACTCTCCTCATTGTCACTGTCACCATTGTGACGCCTGAGAGCCCTCAGACAGAGCGCTGTTAAGCAACGTATTTTTGAATTCAGACACTCACTCCACCTGCTAGAACTAGCCTCCCTCAATCTATTTTTGGCTATAGGTGAAAATTTTCCCTGGGGAGTGTAAAAACAGCAAACATAGAAGCAAAAAAAAAAAAAAAAAAAGTGATCACTGGTATTTCTTTACTCACGTAGGCAAATTCACCAGCTGGTGACCAAAGGCTCATAAGCTTGTTTGCAGACCCCACCTCCTGGGTGCTTCCGTGACCATCTCTACAGCCCCAAGTCCGTGCCATCGTATGTCTGATTCCAGGGGGCCCTGTCCCCAGGGCTTCCGTCCTTCACAGCAGGGCCACTGTGGGCATTAGAAGACTTGGCTACCGTTGTACCCTTATGGGTTCTTGACCACCAGGCCTCAGTTTCCCCCACTGGCAGTAGTTGCTGTCTCTGCCAGGTACAGTAGACAGTAGAGAGACGACATGGGTTGGGTCCTGAGGTTGTCTCCAGCCAGGGCAACACAGACCCGGATTCCCGTCAGGCACTCCCATGCCCTGGTTCCACACAACCTCAGCAGGGGTCCTGGCCCTTGTACGTCCTCGGTAACTACCTGATGAGTAAGTGAGTGAAAGGAAGCCCTATTCCATGTGACGGGGTCTTTGGACTCCTCTCCTGGTTCCACCCGTTTTTTTATCTCCTTGCTTTTCACACCGGGCTCCTTTCTTAGAACCAAAATGCAGCCCAAGTTTTTCTATACCCAACATTGCCCCAAAGAAGCCCCTCCCTGTCAAGGGTCCCTGAGCTGCTTTGACATCGAGGCACAGGGTGTGTGGACGGAGAAAGTTCTAGAACAGCTGATGCCTCTGTGCCCTCAGTTACCAGGGCAAATTCCTGGCTGTCTCCTGCCCTTCCCCATGGGCTGTGGACAGGGCAGGGTTGGCTTCCCCAGTCCTCCCAGCCTCTGCTCCTGAGCGATGCTGGCTGAGACTTGGCCGGCCCTGGACATCCCCAGAGGGCCCACTCAGAGCCAGGTGGACTGTACCTCTGAGATGGTGCAAGCTGAAGGTTTCCAAACATCCCTGGGGACATCAGAGGGAAGGATGGGCCTGAAGGCTCAAAAGAGGTAAGGGTGCTCCAGATGCATTCAGATCCAGAGCAATAAACCCTATCATCACCCCATCTCCCAACCAGGCATGCTGGGTCTTGTGACCACCACGCGCTCCCCAGAAGATCAAGCCAAGCAATGCAGGGGGGTGGGGGTGTGGTTGCTCTGCCCAGTTGGCCAGTCCAAGGTCAGTCTACTGTGCAGACTTTAAAATGCAAGCACACTTGGAAAATATGGTCCTGGCCAGTTTCCCGTTGGCCCGGTCTACACAGCCAAAACTTCAAACCAGAGTAGACTTTTGAAGGCAGTTCCATAGCAAAGTAGGTTCCCCTGCCTCTGGAAACTTCCTTAGTCCCCCTGATTGGGCACTGTCTCTGGACCTGGGACTCTTCCCGCTGAGAGCTCCCAGGACACAGATTGTATTGGCAGCCACAGAAGTGACCACCCACCCAGCAAGTCAGACATACGGGTGCCAGGCCCTGGACATCGGACTGAGATCACCTTTGCCTCATGGGAAGAAGAAAACCTGGAGGCCGGCCCATGCAAAGTGCCCTGCAGCAGCCAGGGGGCTCAGGCCAAGCGGCAGGAATGCTCTCACTGGGGAGAGCACCAAAAAATGATGCTTCGTTCTACTGTCAGGTGTGGCTGTCCCCCAGGAGAACCGTGGGGCCCAGCCCACCAGGGCAGTCAGCTGAGCCGTGCCCCCGGCCCACCAGGGCCGAGGGCTTGGGTCCAGGCCAGCCCCCCGGGGCCCCGCTCACCACTCCGAGTTGTTGCTGAGACCGGTGAACGTGTGGGGACATGCTCCAGGCGCGCTCTTCCTGGCAGGATTGCTGGTGTGTTCAAACTACCTCACCAACAGGACACTGAACCAGGAGCCTGCCACCCAGCCGGCCTTTTGGCTATCGGTGGAAGTTGATGTTTCTCCTAAAATGCACCCTTCCCTTGTGCTCCAAATGCATGGGCTTCAAAAGCCACCACTAAGAAGCCTTGCCCCACGCTGGAAAGGATAGTGGGCTGTTGGTCTTGGACCTTGCAGAGTATGTCGGAGGGAGGTGTTCCAACGAGGTCCGGGAGCTGGAAAGCCCTGGGGGCAGATATGGGCCACCGGCCTCCAGCAGGGCTGGCCAAGCTGAGTATGTAGCAAGGACCCTATGTAGCACAGTTGACTAGTGGTCAAATGAATCACCCACAACTACTCGGCCCGGGACCCTCTGAAAAGAGTTCTGTGCTGTGGTCACAACGGAAGGACAACTGCCAGCAGCCTACTCATGAGCACCACCCAGTGACAAGGCCTCCCCTGGGCACCACCCAGGGGCCATCAAGTAGCAAAGTAGCAAATGTAGCAATAAGGGGCTCGAGGCCTTAAAGGGACAGGGTCCAAATGATCCGGTCTTGGCCCTCTCCCCAGTCCCAAGGAGGGCTCAGAGCCAGCTGCTGCCGGCTAGCTAGGGGGGCTCCCGGTCTGTATACTCTGCCCACTCACAGCATGATCATGGACACGTCGGAATGGCCTTCTCATAGTGCATGTGGTTCTCATTAGTTTATTTTTCTGGAATTTGGGGATTGGACCCCAGAACCAAACATGCTGGTACAGTCTAAAAATAAATGACTTGAACCCACTCTTGTCCAGCTAACTCTGTGTGGCTCCTTGGTTTGGGGGGTTATTGGGCAGGATTTACTGCCAGGAAAAAAAAATGTACTACCTCTCTTCCTTCCCCACTCTCCACCCAACCCCATTAATCACACACACACACACACACACACACACACACACGCACGCACGCACGCATGCACGCACAGTCTGTTTCCCCCCTCACTCCCTAGCAGAAAGCTCAGGAAAGCCAGATCTCTGGGGTATGGGACTCATCCTGGCAGGTTGGGACAAGGGTGTCACCGGAAGCCTGGAGCTCCTGACTCTGCCAAGTTGTCCTTGGTTGTGCGGCCTCTGTGCCCCCTTGTTTGTGCTCAGCCACAAAACCCAGCAGCCTGACGAGCACTAGCCCTGGACAGACATAACTCTGATGCCCTTAAATAAAGTCCCAAGATTGAGGTCTGCTGCATACAGATGGTGCTCCTTACGGGGAGCCTCGGTTTCCTAAGCAACAAACAATCCCATCTCCCACTAGTATTGAAGCAGCAGGGTTCTGAGAGCCTGGAAGTCAGGTTGGCAAGAGGAGGACAAGAATGAGGGAAAAAGAAACCACACACGGCTGCAATCTCTCCATTAACAACAAGGCTGGTACCTAGCAGCTCGCTTTAGTGGCACTCGCACTTCAGTGCGAGTGAAGCAACTCGCTTCAGCACCTTGCTTCTGAAAGTAGCAGCAATCTTAAAGGCATGGGAATGGGTCCTCGGTCACACTTGCATGGGAATCAGCTCATCTCCCAACTCCTGGGTCACCTCCCAGAGCAGGACTTCCTGCCCCACACAGTCAAGACCAAGGCCACACCAGCCATAGCACCTGAATTGTCAAGTCTAGAGGCTATCCCACTGTCAGGTCTTGGCCCAGCACAAGAAAACCGTGCTTCCCTGTCCTCCTGGATCAAGGCCACCACCTCCAGGGAACCCAGAACTCCTCCTACCCAGTGGAGCCATCTGGTTTATTTCCAGAATCTTCCTTTAACAAGCAATCACCGTCTAGGTATCCTGCTGACCACCAAGGGCAGAGATCTGCTCAGGTCCAGGGTGGAGGGGGGATTGGGGCTGCCAATTAGAACATGAAGAGCTGTGCCCACCAGGAATGTCTTTGATCCACACTGCAATCCTCTCGTCTCCACCCCCTCTTGGGGACCTCTGATGCAAAGGGCATGAGGCTGTCCCTTCCCTTGGTGCCAGCCTCCAGTTGCTCATTTGTCCCAGTTTCTAGGGGCTCAACACTCATCTCTTAAGACCTTTTCTGGGATGTGGCAGCCTCCAAACTCTGTGGCTTGGAGAAGCAACCAGAAGGCCCTCTGAGGGGCATGTCCCCACCGGGCCCCGGAGTTCTGATGGCATGATGGCATGCTTTCCCTCAGTCTGCCTTCCTGAGCAGAAGCATCCACGTGACCTGATCTCCTGGTTTCCCTTTCTGGGACTTCCTGTGCATGAAGCTGGACCCCTCACCCTGCACCCAGCCCATTGGCACCCACCATGGGATTACGGGGCCTGTCCCTGACCCCATACACCGAGGGGCAGGGCCTCCTGGCCAAGGAGAAGCTACAGGGGGTGGCTTGTTCTAAAGGGGCTCGGGGTGGGGGGTGCAGCTCAACATGAGCTCCATCAGGAACAGAGCTCTCAGTTACGCTCCTGCTCCTGCTCCCTTAAAGTGTGGGCTCGTCCCCCCAGGGCCCTGGAGGTAGCCTGGTCAGGTCTGGCTTATTTCAGCGGACAAAAGAGAGAAACAGCCCCTGATTGCCAAGGCTGAGCCACATGTCTTTGGTTTGAGGGTCAGTTCCCTCATTTGTAAAACAGGGATAAGAATTTTAAAGTCTTGAGACACCTGGGTGGCTCTGTTGGTTAAGCACCTGCCTTCAGCTCAGGTCATGATCCTAGGATGGAGCCCCAGATAGAACCCAGACTCGCTGCTCAACAGAGAGCCTGCTTCTCCCTCTACCTGTCGCTCTCTCTCCGTCAAATAAATAAATGGAATCTTAAAAAAAAAAAAAAAAAAGAATTTTAAGATCTTACAGTGTCATGAATGAGATGTGCCTGGCACAAAGTAAGAGCCCACAAAATGGGGGCCAGTGTGAGCTATCGCGGCATCTGACAGAGGCGCCGAGAGGCAGCGGAGGTGGAACACGTTTGCAAGTCCCTCCGAGGCAGCTTTCCCTGCAGCCCAGCTCTGGACAGACAGACAGATGGAGGCTGGGCTCTTCCTGCCAGCAGGGAGGCTGTGGCTTCTTGGCCCATGCAGGCAGCCGTGCAGCCCTGCCTGGGTCGAGCCCCTTGCTCTCCTTTTCTTGCCTGGGCCCTGGTTCCCTCGCCGTGTGTCACTTGGATGGTCTCAGCGATCCCACGTGAGGCCTCCGTGAGTAGCAGAGCAGCGGGCTGGGAGCTCCTCCCTCTGACCCTGGATGGAAAATGGAAGCAGAAGCCCACCTTCTCCATCTGGATTCCCACCCGCCTCCCAGGCCTCCGTGGCCGTTTCATTAGGATTTGGATTCTGAGCTCCTGTTCAGAAATACGCCATTTCAGACCAGTGACTCAGAGCTCAAGCCCAGGAGGCAGGGCGGGTGAAACCTGCTCTCTAGAGGGGTCGGGGTGCCCACGGACACACTTACATCCGTGGAGGGACTGGCCTTGTCCCTAAAGTGGCCAACCAAACAAATGAAGCCTGTTTTTCTCCATTGCCCATTACATCACAGAAAGACTGTTTCAAGTTGGGGAAGAAGGAAGTTTTAAAATGAGATGAGGCCTGGGTATCTCTTCCTGCTGCCCATGAGTGGACCTTTGGTGGAAAACCAATGAATCCTGGCACCAAGGGGCACTTCAGAGATTCTCACATTACATAGTGAGTGTGTGTGTGCACGCAGTTCACATTTTAGTGGGATTTTTTTAAAGATGATTTATTTGAGAGAGAAAGAGAGTGTGCCTGAGAGTGGGGAATGGGGAGAAGGGGCAGAGAGAGGAGGAGAAGCAGGCTCCCGGCTCAGGCTTGATCCCCCGGACCCTGGGATCATGACCTGAGCCAAAGGCAGGCATTTCACTGACTGAGCCACCCGGGCGTCCTGCATTCTTGTGTTTATTGAAGAATAATTCACATACAGTAAAATTCACTCTTTTTAGATACAGCATTATAAATTTTGACCAACTTAACACCATCAAAAATCAAGATATGGAGTAATTCTGTCACCCACAAGAGTTTCCTTGGGGCCCTTTGTAGCTAATCCCGTCTCTTCATTCACCTGCTCCTGGCAACCGTGGATCTGCTTTCTGACCCCTTTCCAAAAGCCACAGAATGGGAATCATACAGCATGTGGCCTTCTGAGTACAGCTCCTCTCACTTAGCACAACACACACTGTTGCCTAGGTCAGTAGAACTTTCCTTGGTGTTTTGTTTTTAAGCATAAAGAAACAGGCCCGGGTGGGGGAAGGCAGGGAGGAGGTTGAGGAGCGGGGCCTGGAGTCCAGGTCCCCACTCCCAGCCACCCCACAGGCTCATTGGCCACAATCTCTGCAGTGCACAGTCATTTTTAAGCCCCCCAAATCCAGGAGCTCCTGTCTGAGAGAGCACATGAAGAGACTGCACTATTATTCATCCACCGGAAGCTACTCACTTGGAAGCGGAGGGAAGCAATGGTGCATATCAGAGTGAATCCTTATTTATTCAGTTAGCAAGTAGTGCTTTGTAGACCACTACCAATAACTCTGGAGCTTTCCCAGTCTTTTTCCAAATAGATTAACATAGAATAATGAAGCGATAAGCTATACCTGAAAGCAAAGTGTGGAACAGACCCCAAGAACATAGGGTTCTAGGGTAGAGCGGTATAGCCATGAAACCCAGGCCACAAGGAAGAGATGACCTGGGGTTCTCTTGGTTAGAGACCTCAAAATACAAAAGTTCCAAGTAATTGAAGGCTTATAAGCATCATTATAAATTCATGAATTTAAATACATTTGATGTATATCAATCTATCTCATTTATTATCTTTATTGATATCGATATCCAAAGTATCCCATTTGGGATAAGATCCTCTTCATGTTGGCTCCTGAATCCTTTAGATATGACCTTGGAGGTCTTTGATAGCTTTGTTACCATATGATGTGGCAAAATAATCCAGAAACAGAAGCCCAGAAATATGCAAGGACTTACATAAGATGACACAGGGATATGGATTAAAAAAGTAGGCCTCCAGAGCCTTGATCCCTTGTGCATCCCATAGACCTACCTCTCCTTACATGCCCTCAACCCATCCACTCAGGCCTTTCCACTCAGACCACATCCCAGCCTTTGCTGCATGTGCTGAAAAGTAGATGTAGAAAGTCAATGTACCCAATTTCAAAACTTACTGTAAAGCTACAGTAATCAATACAGTGTGGTACTGGTATAAGGATAGACATATAGGTCAATGGAATAGAATTAAGAGTCTAAAAATAGATCCATATATTATGGTCAATTGATTTTTAACAAGAGTACCAAAATAATTCAGTGGGGGAAAGAATTGTCTTTTCAAAAAATGGTGCTGGAACAACAAAATAAAGTTGAAGAATGAAATTGGACCCCTGCATCACACCATATAAAAATGAATTCAAAATGGATCAAAGATATTAATACTGCAAAATTCTTAGAAGAAAATATAGAGACAAACCTTCATGACCTTGAGATAGGCAATCATTTCTTATATATAACACCAAAAATACAAATAACGACAACTAAGAAATTGGGCTTCATCAAAATTAAAAACTTTTGTGCTTCAAAGGATACTATCAAGTAAGTGAAAAGACAATCCCTAGATTGGGAGAAAATATTTGAGAATTATACAATTCTCAAATTATACAATTTTCAAATTATACAATTCTCAAATTGACAGGTGCTTATATCTATAGTATATATCTCTTAAGACTCAATAATAAAAAGACAACACAATTAAAAGATGGGCAAAGAATTTATATAGACATTTCTTCAAAGAAAATATGTCCAACAAGCACATGAAAAGATGTTCAACACCATAAATCATCAGGGAAATGCAAATCAAAAACACAGTAAGATACCACTTCACATCCACTGGGTAGGCTATAACCGAAGAGACAGATAATAACAAGTGCTGGTGAGGATGTGGAGAAACTGGAGTTCTCATACACCACTGGTAGGGATGTAAAATGGTGCAGCCACTTTGGAAAACATTTTGGCATTCCTTCAAAAGGTTAAACGTGGAATTGCCATATGACCCAGGTATTCCACTCCTAAGTATGCACCCAGAAAAAATGAAAACATATGACCATACAAAAACTGGACACTAATATTTATAGCATTATTCATAATAACCAAAAATAAAAATAACCCAAATGTCTATCAACTGATAAATGCATAAGCAAAATGTGATATATCCATATAATGGAATATTATTTGCCCATAAAGAGGAATGAAGTACTAATACATAGTACAACATAGATGAGCCTTGAAAACATACTAAATGAAAGAAGCTAGTCACAAAGGACCATCCACTGTATGATTCCCTTTATTTGCAATGTGCAGAAAAGGCCAATCTATAGATACAGGAAGTGGATTAGTGATTGCCTAGGGCTAGGTAGGGTAGCCAGAAGAGGGGGGCAGAAAAGTCATTGCTAATGGCTATGGGATTTCTTTGAGGGGTGATGAAAATGTTTTAAAATTGTGGCGATATTGCACTACTCTATGAATATGCTAAAAAACATTGACTTGTACACTTTAAATGAGTAAATCATATGATATCTGAATCACATTCCAGGAAAGAAGAGAAGAGAAAATGGGAGAGGAGGAGGGAGGAGGAGAGAAGGGATGGAAGAAGGAGGACAAAGAGGAGGAGAAAAGGACAGAGGGAGGGAGGAAGGATAGGAGATGAGATAGCTATAGACCAGAAAGAAATCCAAGCCTATTTTTCTAAGTCACCAAGAGAGCAGGGCTGGTCCCCAGAGAGCGTGAGTGGAGGTAGACACAGAGGACTTTGAAATCCTACCTAGTTGCAAAGACAAGGTCAGCCAATACCAGATCATCCCAGAGCAAGTGGTCTATTTCAACTGTCTCTGCCTGCTCTGGAGTTCAAACCCTTAAGCCCCGCCTTGTAAGGAACTAATTAAATTAGGTGGATTAGTAGTCTGTTGGATAAGAAATCCACTCAACACACTCTCCTGCACCCAATATGAGCCTTGTTTCCCAAAGCTTTAAGCCCTAGGTACATTCAAACTGTAAGAGAAAATGCCCTTGATGGAGTCTCAAAACTCTGGCTCTAGTCTTCGATCTGCCACCATTAGCTGTGTGGCCTTAGGCAGCTCATTGTACCTCAGGCCACCTGAGGCGAATGTTGACAATAAAGAATGGCAAGCCCCACCTCCAGAGGTTCCAAATCAGGAGGTTTGAGCAAGACCCCAGGAATCTCCATTTTTAGTTAAGTATTCCTATCTGCACATCAAAGGAAACCATCAACAAAATGAAAAGGGAACATACTGAATGGACAAAGATATTTGCAAACCATAAAAGGTTATATCCAAAATATATAAAGAACTCACACAACTCAATAACAAAAACATCCAATTTAAAAATGGACAGAGGAACTGAATAGGCATTTTTCCAAAGAAGATATACAAATGGGCAGCAAGTACATGAAAAGGTGCTCAAGATCGCTAGTCATAGGGAAATGCGTATCAAAACCTCTAGATATCGGGGCGCCTGGGTGGCTCAGTCGTTAAGCGGCTGCCTTCGGCTCAGGTCATGATCCCAGGGTCCTGGGATCGAGCCCCGCATCGGGCTCCCTGCTCCACAGGAAGCCTGCTTCTCCCGCTACCATTCCTGCTACTTGTGTTCCCTCTCTCGCTGTATTTCTCTGTTAAATAAATAAAATCTTTAAAAATAAATAAATAA
>CM053609.1:96941405-97005788 GCA_028646535.1 Procyon lotor
CTGAGCTCTGTGTCCTCCAAGTCTGTAGCTCACAGAAGACGGTCAAGTTTTGTCACGAACAGTGTCTTAGATGACTCTTCCGAGCACCTCTGTGGACACGGAGAACCCAGGGCTACAAGGGGAGCAGAAAAGGGGAGACCGCCAGGCCCCCCCAGGCCCCAGGGAGCCTCTCGGGAATTGTGTTTTGCCTCTGTTTGGGGTTGAGCCTGTGTGTAGTCCCCGGTGGGGCCGGCATTATTTTCCTCAAGGTTTCAAGGGGGCTGAAGGGCGTTTCATATTTCTCTGTTTGGCAAACAGTCTGTCCCCTCCCTCCCTTCCCAGGCATCAGGAATCCCAGAAATTAAAACCGGAGGGGCTCTGGTTTCTTTCTGAGGAGGGGGCCTCAGCAACGGATGCGAGAAGTGCGAGGAGGTCCAGCCAGAAGGCCGGGTTGGGGCACCAGGCCCTGGGGTTTCTCTGCATGGGGGGCAGGAAGAGAAAGAGGGTAGGCCCTGGATAAAATGCCCGGGTGCTCCGAGAACACTTTCTCTCAAAGCCTTGGGGCTTCGAGGACAGCTCTGCTGGAGGGAGGCGGGAGGAGCCAGGCCCAGCTGAGGGAGGCGGGACCCAGATGCCGGCAGACAGGGAGCGGGAGCCCAGGAGAGCCGGGTGCGCACCGGGCCTCTGAACAGAGTCTTGGAGAAGGCAGGCGGGCGCTGTGCAGAAGAGCAGAGCTGACACCTGAATCTCGGCTTGCCTCCCCCTGGAGAGCACTTTAATGAGGCTCACAGCTGTGGTATCACAGAACGAGCATTAACAATGCTAATTACCTCCAGTTTAGGCCCGAACACTCTCAACCACCCGCCCTGGGTGCGCACTGTCGTTCTGGTCTGGACTGGGGCTGGGGACGAGGAGGGGACGGCAGACGCCAGGTAGGCCAGAGCAGCAGGGTCAGAGGCGGAGTGGGGGAGGGAGGGTAGTGAGTGCTGCAGGCTGCAGGGACCCCCAAGACAGGAGGAAGTGAGGCCAAGTCACCACACCCACGTTCCTCTGCTCTGCTTGAGAAGAACCCAAGGGAGAAGCCCCCGGCGGAGGTCGGGCCCCCTTTGGAGAAAGCTGGGAGCAGAGAAAGTATCTGTTTGTACTTGACCAATGGCCTCCCGTCATCACACTGCCTTCTGCAGCCTCAGGGGACACCCCCTTGGGCCCCTACCGTGTAGCCCCAAAGATGCTTTCAAACCGTGGGGTTTTTTAAGCAGCGAGCCAGCAACCTAGGAACTAGATGACATCGAGCGATGCTGGTCAGTGGCTTGAAGGGAAGGTTGGGGCTCAGGATCGTTTTTCCCACCCCCGCCATCTGAGGGCCCTGGGCACCCCCAAAGTCCCTTCCAGAAGCCCAGGCCTCTGCAGAATTCACTTGGAAGACCAGTGTTGTGGAGTGAGCTCAACCTCTGCTTCATTGTGTCTGGCCTTCACCCTGCCCTTCCTCGGAGCTGCGTGGGGACAGGCTGTGTCAGCCACTGTGGAGGGCCTGTCCCACAGGCGGGGAACCTGGGCTTCAAGGCTGCATGTTGGATGTGGGTGCTTGTGTGCCTATCCACCCGGCCTGCTATCTCCTTCTCCAAACCTGCTGAGCTCATAGAAGTTTGTGCCCGTGTCTACAAAAGTCACAAATCAACCAGTTGACTCCTTTCCCAGTGTCCCCTCTGCTCCAAGACGGGGAAACCCCATTGTAGCTCTGTCCCAGGTCCACAGCCTTGGGCTCTAACATAGGGTGCTATCCCCTTGGTCCCTTCTTCTTAGTCCCCTGCCCAGCCCCACACACATCCAGTGCTTTCCCCTCTCCCCAAGGAAAAAACAAAAGAGATCCATCCTGCTCGGACTTAGCTTGAACATAACGTGGTTCCCTCCAGGTTCCTCCTCCCTCCACCATCCCCGCAACCCCCGAGAGCAACATCAGCGTCTGGGCCGTGTTAGAGGACTTCCCCAGGCCCAGCTGACCGCGTGCCTCTCTCAGCAACTGGTGGAATGCACCTGGGAGGCGAAGCTGGGTTCGCTGGGGTCTGAGTGGAAACCTCACCGCCGTCTGTGCAGACAAAAGGCCTGCGCCCGAGTACCTGGGCCATCTCTCTCTCCACGGCCGGCATCAGTGGCTCCCAAGATCACTCTGGGAGTGGCCCTGTCTTTCCGCTCCGACCCCTGCATGGGGACATCACTCCCTCTGTGGAGATGTCCCCACACAGGTTGTCCCCGGCAACCTGCTAGACGGCAGGTGTCTGCAGCAACAGCAGTGGCTCGTGGACTAGAAAGAACCAGCCCAGACTCAGCTTGGAAAAGGAAGGCCGAAGGCACACCATCTTCAGGACAGGAGAGTACTGCCCCAGCAGAGGGACCAAGAGACACCTGCTCTTTCCTGCTGGCACGACCACCCGTGTCTTCCTGGAAAGCCCAAGCAAACTCCAACTAAAAGCCCACGATGGGCTGAGACAGAAGTCCCTTCTCAGGTTCCAGCCCCTCCTCGCGCTTCCCCCATGACCCTGGTCATCATGGCTTGTCTGGCTCGTAAGCCGGGGGAGGGGCCTTGTCTTCCCTGCTGGCCCCCCGGGGCCTGGTACATGGGAGAGGCTTTATTTGCTGACTTATCCTCAATGTGTTTTTGGAAGACTGACTCCCAGCTCACGGCCTTAGGAACCCCCTGGCCGCATGGTCCCAGAGTCCCACTGTCCCTTTAAGGCGGTTGCTAAGCAGGCTCAGGAGACTCTCAGGGCAGATGTGCCTTCTGCAAAGCCTCCTGCTCCTTGCTCAAGGCAGCCATCTCGTTGCCTTTTATGGAAGGCGGTTTCTGACCTGAGAGGAGAGGAGCAATGACTCAGCGGGCTTCTAGATGGGTCCTGAGCCTGAGGTCTCTCTTTGCCCCATCACAGTCCCCCATCTCAGCTGTGAATCATCTCGGAATCCTCCTCCTCCTCTCCCCCAGAAGTTCCAGGGGTTTCTCTACAGAATGCCCTGGCCTCTCACGGGGGTCTCTTCCTCAGTGAAGCTGTGCTGGCTGTGCCCACAAAAGCTGCAGGGACTGAGGCTTCCCCGGAGCTTGGGGGGTCGGGGGCGTGGTCAGAAATCCCGCACCAGCAGCAGCTGAGAACCCGACTGGGAGTCTCCTCGCAAACATGGAGGCACCGCGGTTTCTCTGGAGCCCGACACACATCACACATGCAAACAAGGACGTGCACACTGCGTGCACACATGTAGTCCTACTGTATACCCCAGTGTGAAAGGGCCCTACTGCCACAGGATCTGTGTGTTTCCAGTTGATTTTTTGAAGACTGGGCTGGCGAGTGGGTAAGAGGGGAGAAATAACCAAAAGTTCCCAAGTGTTTTAAAGCCTTTTATTTGTTTACACATTCTCTAAATTGCAGACAAAAGAGATTTGCTACATAGGTCATCAACACAGCTAACCAACCACAGAACAAGATACTAACCACAGCAAAGAAGGGAGTGGGGGGGGGGGGGCTGTGACTCAGTCTTTGTGAGCGTGCAAGGGCTCTGCAGAGGGGCTGGGATGTCCAGGGGTCCCCAAGATAGAGACTGCTTGATGCCCACATGATGTTGGCTCCAGGTCTTGACCTCACCAAGAGCTTCCTGCCAGAACCCAGTCAGGATAGAAGCAAAGGCAGGGAGAGAGAGAGGGGTGTTGGGTACTGGGCAGCCCCTCCAGGCAGCCTTCCCGGGACAAAGCAGTTGCCTCGGCCTCCCCGTGGGCCTAAAAATCAGGATGTGGGTTGTTTCCAACCTGGAGATCCTCCCCGAGACTTGCACAGCACACCAGCTCTCTGGGAAGTCACAGAAGCCACGTGGCCCCTTCGGACAGTGGGAGATGGGCGCGGCCTCACTTCCCCTACTGAAACACGAGAGCTCGTGATACACCCCACAGAGAGGGGGGAAGCATCACAGCACCCTCCACTTCGGGAGCCAAAGGAGAAGGGACAACTGACGCAGGAGAAAGGAGCACCCCCGAAGACGAGAGCAGAGCGGGGCACACACCTACACACTGAGACTACGTCACATCACGCCCGGAGGAGTCGGGGGCGGGGCTGGGGGCGGGGCTGGGGGCGGGGCCTCTGCTTGGTGGCCTATTGCGGTGGTTGCTTTTGGGAGGAGCCAATGCAGATCTTTGCTTCAGACTATTCCGTAGGCTTCCTATGCCTGGAGTCCTTCTTTCTAGTGTCCTGAAAGCTGTGCCAGCCTCCATCCTGGACACCGTCCAATGCGCCCGAGCAGCTCAAGGCAAAAACCCTAAGCTGTCCAGTCAGCAGGAGGTAACGTGGTGTTGGAACCCACGGTCCGATGGGGAGGGAGCCCAAGGGGTCGTAAAAGCAAGACCCGCAGTTGCAGGTGGGTCTATCGGCAAGGCCCGCTCTCTCAGTCATTCTGTTATGACTGAGACTTTCAGAGAGAGCTGGGGCCGGGTGGGGGCGGGGTGAGAGAGGACACGAGACAAGAAAGCACTTTGGAAAGACGGGGGTGTACTGTTGAAAGGGCTTTCCTTTCTTGTGCCCACACCTGGAAGGAAGTGACCCCGAGCTGGCATCATGTCTGTGGGTCTAGAGATATAATGGAGACCCAGCAATGGGAGATCATTGGAAAATTTCCAGGGCTACCCTTTCCAAATACAGCCAAAGCCATCTGGGGGCAATAAATTCTTGCGGCTGCAAGGCACCCAGGGTCTATTCACCATCTGAGGCAGAGCAGAGAAGACTAGGCCCTTCCCAGACTTCGCCAACTCTGAGCCCAACTCACCGGCTTCCATGCCCTTCCGGGAACCTACACAGGCATGAGCTTCCTCAGGGGGCCCCTGGGCAGGCACCTTCTAAAGGACCCTTTCATCCTTTCTACCCTAGCCTGCCCACAACTCCAGGCTTCATATGTGGTGGCCGCCCTCACCAAAGCCCCCAGAACCAGCCTCCTCCTGAGGAGAAACATGGTGGGGCATCAGGCAACTAGAAGAAGAAAAGCAATTTCTTTTGGCTTCTAGGCAGAGATGCTCCATTTCTTGGCTCTCAAAAGGGAATGTTCTCAAAACTGGGCTTTAAAATTGCCCTCAGCCTAAACACACGGTGGCGGGGGTCGGGGGTGGGGGGAGCAGACCTACCTGAGGACTGGCTTTTGCCCCAGTGGTGCCCTGTGTCACATGAACAGGCCAGTCTGCCCTTCTGGTGTCGATTTCCTCATCAGTCCAGTGGGTCAGCTTCAGGCTGGGAGGGGGTCTGAGCAGGCTGTGTTCTCAGCCTGAGAGTCTCCTCAGGTGGAGGTGGGAGGGGAGGCCGTCCTAGGGCTCACAGCTGTCCTGCCCCCAGGTCCATCCCTCATGAGGTGAGGGAGCCAGTGGGCTCAGAGTCATGCCGGGGAGTGGTGCTGCCCCTCTGACCTGGACGGGACCCAGGTCAGATGACTCTCCCCTCTGCCACCAGCACGAGAGACTGGGTCAATCGGGATCATTCAAAGGAGGTTCACTTCAAAAGAACCGAAGGCTTTCACATGGGCAGTGGGTCAACCCCCAGCATGCATTTCAGGCTCTCAGGCACTTGAAAACCAGTCCGGCGGCCAAGCATCATGAAAGCCTCGTGTCCCTGAGTCTCGCACAGAGATCACCAAAATTCTGCCTTGCTCGGAGCCACGTGCTGTCCAGGGACCCCAAAGAGCCTTCCCACGGCCTCCCCAGCAGAGAAACTGAAGGCTGCTTTAAGCCCGCTGGGCACTAACACCCACCCCGGGGCCGATGTGTCCCCCCCGCCCCCCCCCCGAGCCCAGGCACCCCACCTGAAAGCAAGCTCAGTGTGACTGCTCTCACACTGAGCAGTAGAGAAGCTGCAATCTGGCTGTCACATGTGCAGAGAGAAGATGGAACAAAGGGCTTATTCCTGATGCTGTCAATTCCAACAACAGGGAATCTACTGAGGCGTGGAGTCAGGATCCGATGAGCACCTGGCCAAAGGTGGGCACAGGAGGGTTACTGGAAACCGCTCCTGGAGTTGAGCCTCTCCCCCACGCCCACCTCCTGCCACCCTTGCCAGAACCACACAGGAAGCCGAGAGAGGCTGGCAGGGTCTCCGTGGGAGTCCACCCAGACCAAGCATAAGGCCCTCGTCCCACCATTCCCCCCCCCACCCCCGCTCTTCCAAGTGGGGAGGGGACAAGACTGTCGGATGAGTCACTTTCCGGCTCCGGTCAGGCCCTGCTGACCGCACCTCCCCGCCCACCACCCTGAGAGTCCAAACCAGCATTTGGAGCCAAGGTCTCTGTTCCCGTCAGCCGCTCGGCGCACTCCAACCCAGGCGCCTTCATCACGGCTGAAATGCATGAAAGATGGTCACCTTCCAAGGGCAGCCAGGGCCTGGATACAAGCAACTGCATGGAGATCAACTGTGTTCTTCCGGCCCAACCTCCAGAGGGTGGAAACAACCAGATACTTGAGCCTGCTCATCTTCCATCCATGAGCACGCATGGACACGAAAGGAGAGACCTAGATACACAGAGGCCTTGCCGGATGGTATGTTCCCTGACACGTGGTCAGAACGCCATGGAGACTGTGATTTGGGAACTGAAAAGCAGGCTGAAGGCTGGGCCAGGATGTGGTTTCTTTCTCCAGCCCCCAGGGGACCTACTGTGTTGCCCAGCACATAGTGGGTGCCCTGCCAAGTGTTTTAGCCAGTACCAGCCTGCCCAGCAACCGCTCATGGTGGGCAAGAAATGTGCTCATTTTCCTTCAGAGCAAAAATGCCCTGTGGGCAAACATGGCAGATAAACCGTGAGCAACCCGGGTGGACACCTCTCATTTTCCCGGCCAAAGGCACAAACGTTCCCTCAGCCTCTGACTGTGTCCTACCATAGCACGACTCCCCTGCTTTCCCAGATGCCCCAGGGACCAGATGCATCTGGAAGGTAGGGCTCTCTGCCCGCCCAGCCCCTTCTCTAGCCACCTGCTCCCACCTCCTCTGCTCTGAGCTAACCATTCTAGAGTTTCATTCTCTCACTCACATATTACCTAGCAGTGTTTCTTTCTGTTTTCTCAAGTACCTAATTTAGACCTCTTCAACTTCACATTGAAAATGTGCAGGGGCGCCTAGAGGACTCAGTGGGTTAAAGCCTCTGCCTTTGGCTCAGGTCATGATCTCAGGGTCCTGGAATAGAGCCCAGCATCGGGCTCTTGGCTCAGCAGGGAACCTGCCTCCTTCTCTCTCTCCCTACTTGTGATCTCTCTCTCTCTCTCTGTTGAATAAATAAATACCTTAAAAAAAAAAAAAGAAAATGTGCAGGGAGTATATTTTCTTTTTCTTTTGTACCCGCCAGCACCCCGCCCTTCGGCATCCAGCGTGACAGGAGGCAAGTGGGGGGCAGGTGCAAGAAAGGAGGAGGTGAGCCAAGCAAGGGGAGAACCAAGGTCTCAGGAGGGGAGCAAACACGGGAGGCCAAAGTCAATAAGAACCACAATCCCAATTCTAGCCATAAAATCTGCATGTCCCTTTGACAGCAGAATTGAGACTTTTGCTTCCAAGCCACGACAATTGCCAAATTATGTTCCCCCAAAGAAGCAGAAGTGAGGGAAGAGGAGCAGGAGTGGGTGTGTCAGGGGTCCTCCAAGAATAAGTCTCCCAGGACAAGTCCCCGAGGTGTGCTGGGGCTGGAGCCTGGGGTGGGCCCGGCTGGGCCTCAGGGAAAGACCCCTGTGACAAGTAGGTTCTCCCTCCCATCCTGGAGCAACATAGAAGGTTCACTTTAGTTTGTTAAGCGAGGGGTGTGTGTGTGTGTGTGTGTGTGTGTGTGTGTGTGTGTGTGTGTATCCCCGTTTTCATCATCAATATTGGTAAAATTGATGGAAATAATAGAGATGCAACGAGGCAGGCAAACAGGATGCGGTGGGTGTAAATATAACCTGGAGAGGATGCCGAGGGGAAATACAGGGGCTGGGGGGCCTCCCCCAAGTCCTGCAGGGGCTGCTTCCCCTCCCCTCTTCCCCCATGGTGCATGTATGTGCCAGACTGGGTCAGTGCCATCCTCAATGGCCACTTTGCTCGCTGCCTGGGCTAGAGGTCATTATTGGTATTTATATCTCTGTCAAAGAGGGTTCTGGCTGCCCGCCAGTCCCGGTTCCTGCCTTCCTCTGGCCTGCCCTGGGAAATGTCACCATCAGCACAAATGCTTCCTTCTCTTGGTGGGGCCAAAGGGGGGGAAACCCTGGAGTGACCCTCTTTCAAGGCACTGGAGCAAAGAAAGGAAGGGAGTTGGAAACAAAGAGACTGACCAAGGGGCATTCCTGTACCCTCTGACCCCTGTTATCCACCCCCACCCCCACTGCCGCATAGGATCCTGGGGAGTCACCTTAGGTCTCAGCCATCTGCAGGGACACAGCCAAGCCTCACTCAGAGCCCCAACAGAACATTCCCTGGGAATCCACCCACTTCCAGATCTTTCCCCTCACACCAGGAGCCCCTGTTCATTCTAGGAAGCCAACTGGAGGAGGAAGGGGCAAGGCCCAGACCCCTCCCCGTCACCGTTTCCTGAAGGTGCTTCCTTTGGGCCTCTCTTCCCAGCAGCCTGGTCTGGAAGCATGGAGAGGGGGCCACGCAGCCAGGCTTTCCTAGGAGCAGCTGCTGAGATGCTCAGAGGAAGCCCTCAGTGCGTCTGTCTGGGGACTCTCTTCATCCTCCCACATTCAAGGCACCGAGCAGTCGGCAGCACTCTGCACCCCCCCACCCCGCACCCTCTAGTTATTTAACTCTAGGACTTCTAAGTGCAAATCAGGTTTCTGGGCCCTCCTCAAGGGCCCTCCCCTCCCTTCTCTTCATTTTGCTTTGCCTGACATGAAAGATGAAAGACCTTTGAGGCTCCCCCTCTCCTTCCTCTGGGCCCCCCTCCCTCCCTCCTGCTAAATAATGAACCCGCCATAGGTGACACCAACGCACAGCTCCAAAAAGGAGCCAGCTGTGGCATGCTGGGTGACTTTGCTGGAAGTCTGAGTGTGGCTCTGGCCCAGGGAGCCAGCCTCTCCTTGGGGGGTGACACGGGCATGTCCTGAAAAGGGGCCTGCCTTGAGGTGGGGGTCCAGGAGTGAGGGAGGAAGGGAGGCTGCTGTCCCCCCACTTGTAACAGGCTGAGAAGCAACCTGGGCACAGGGAAGGTGGTCCTCCCCGCAACCACAGACTCAGCGAGGGAACCAGGGGCCCCTCTTCTCTGAGTCTAAAGCCTGAAGTCGCCAGTAATCTTTCTTCAAGAGCACAAGTCTGTCTCCTAAACTTGCCCCAATAGGAAAAGTAATAATAATCATCTCATTTTTCTTCCTTAAATGATCTGAACTCTTCAAGGGGAGGGCCGAAAGGAATCATCCTGCTGAGCTCAATGCACAAAGCCTAAAATGCACCACGAGTGGAACTCTCTCGGGTATCATGAAACCATCATGGTGAAATCCAAACCCTCCCAGAACCTTAAAACCTGTTATCTTCTCCAGCTCAGGAGGAATCCAGCCTCCCTCCTACTCACCCATGGCTCACCACCCTAGTTCCAGTCTCAAGTCTGAGCGGGGATTCTGGAAGCAGCAGCCACTCCTCGCAGCCTGCATCGACTTCCCACCCAGCCCTGGGGCGCTGACAGCAACAGGGACTCCAGGGACCCTGGGGCTCCTGCTCTAGGTGCTGGGCATCAGTGCGGACGGGGTGGGGGGAGTTGCAAAGGAAATCAGAATGTCAGTCTCCTATCAGAGGCCTCGTCTGGAGAGACTCACAATGTTGCCAGCACTGGATTTGCTGCAGGAGCAAAAAGAAGTGTTTTGAGAAAACAGAGTTTCCACTTCCAACATGGATCCCACGGCTTCGCCCCCTCTCTGGCCAGGTGGAGCCACAATATCGGGGTGCAGTGGAATGAAGGCACCCTGGCTGTTCCAGGGATTCATGCTGGCAGGCAAGAGCATCATTATCTCCCCTTAGTGGCCTCTCTACCCAGTGACAAGAGACACCCCAGTGTGAGGGCCTCCATCAGGCCAGGCCCCGGGGCCAGACCTTCACCAGCCCTAGTGGTCCTCCCTGCAACAACCCCGCTGGACAGGCCACATCTCCCTGCCTCACAGAGGTGGAAAATGAGCCCCAGCATCTGCCCAAGGTCAACCAGCCAGAAAAGTAGCAGAGCTGGGCTTTGCACCAGAGTTTCTAAGTGAATGTTACACTGAACTAAATCATAGCCCTCTCCGGAAGTTGGCTCCCCAGGCTAGGCGGCGATGATCTTGTAGAACAGGGTACCCCAAGTATCTTCATTCTGAAAAACCCAACTCCAGGGTAAATCCCTCACCTCCCACCAACAGCAAACCCACGCACGGGTCCTTGTCACAGTTTTGGCCTACTGGCTCTGACCACAGGCAGCCCAGCCCCTAAAACATAAACCCATTTGGGTCAAAAAGGAGATTCTGAGAAGGCATCTAACCTCGGCTAATTCACACAAGAATGGGGCATAGAAATAATTGGGGATCCCTCCCCAGAAAGCCCTGCTTTCCAGTGGTTGTTTATATAACACAAAACATGGTGTCACTGTGGAACAAACAGGGCAAGGGTTACTATCTCTGTTTCACAGATGGGCAAACTGAGGTTCAGAGGCGCTGAGTGACTTGCCCAAGGTCACTTTGTTACTGAATAGCAAAGGCAAAACCAAAACCCTGATCATCCACGTGTACCCCATGATTCTAGCTCATTCTCTGGGGCTCAGAGAAAGACCGATCTGAAGTTGACCATCACTTTCTTTGTTTCAGTACAGAAAGTGATAAATGTGACTCCAGAGGTTTTGTCTGCTTGCCAGACCCTGAAAGTACTGTCCCATAAGCTGGCTTTGCTAGCCCCACTTTCCAGACGGGGAAACTGAGATCTCCAAAGAGAAAGAGGTTGCAATGATCCCACAGGGAATGTAACCGGGAAGGAAACGCTGGACCCTCTTAACATCCATTCTAGAGTCCTGAGCACCCTTCCCCGCCCCCACTGCGGGCACCCTCCCTTGCACGACTCAATCCCTCCTCATAGCTTCCGGGCCAGCAGGTGTGAGGGAGGCAGACAGAGCCACCCTGTCATCCACGCTGAGGTGGGGAACGCATATGCACACACTCCAAAGAGGGTTTATCAAGTAGGAGGGCCCCGGTTTGGGGTTTCAGACTGCCTTTTTTAACCTTGAAGCCATTGTGGCATTTGGGAACATTCTGGTAACTTTTTCTCTAAAATTAAGTCAAAGGGATTTTCAAAACCAACAATCAGCCTTTGAGGACACCCCACTTTGGGTTTTGTGGGAAGATAGAGAGCCAGAGCCATCGGGAGAGGACACCCGCTCCTCTGATGTGACGCTTCTGGGTAACAGATGACAAGACTGCACGGCAGCTCCCCAAACCCTCCCTGGACCTCCAGAATCCAAAACAGCCTCCCCAACCAGCAGGGGGAAGGACGTTATTATATGAGCAAGACGAAAATCCCATCTGATCAGGGCTCTTTAAACCAGCTTGTTATGTATGCACATAGCTCACTTGGAGGCCACGGGCCTCTACAGGAGAGGGACCCCCGTCTCTTGCAACAGGTCACTCCGCGAGGGCCTGGGGGACACCAGCCCCGCTCGGCTCCACACCAGGCTGCCCTGGGTCCACTGGCCAAGAGCAGTGAGCCCGGGAGGGAGGCTCTTGCCAAGTCGTGGAGCGAACCCTGCAGCCGGGCAGAAGTGGCCCAAAGAGCCTCAGTCCCCAGAGGCTTCTTCAGGAGCTGGAGGACTAAAAATAACCTCGGCCTTTGTTGTGAGCAGCCGGGCTACGGAGATGGAGCTGATTTCAGGGAAGCCGAGCATGCGCGAGGGTCCCGCTCACCGAGACCTGCCCTTTGGGCAAATGATTTTTCCAGAAATGTGTCAGTTACTGTGTGCTGCTGCCGTGGCCACCGCCACCGAGATTCAAAGACAGCCCGAGCTGCTGCGGCCCTCGGGGCTGACTTCCAACACAGGCTTCTCGGGAGCTCAGCTTCCCACCTCTTTCTTCTCGAAACACTTTTTTTTTTTTTTAAACAAGAGTCAACACGTACTGGGGAGCTTAGGGGGCAAGAGCCGCCCTCAAGCTGAGGAGTCTGTGTTGTTGCCATGATCATAAATAATCCCCTCACCCCGGGTTTTTGTTGAGGTGACAATCATCTCATCCCCATCCTAAAATCTCCAGAGTTGGGGTCAGCAGACAGTGGCAAACACACACCGTGTAGAGGGAAGAAATTACTCGGGGAGGGGGATTCGTGGTGCTACATCAATACTGACGGGTTTTGCAAAGCCGGAGTTCCTTGTACCAACATTCGGTTTCTGGACGGGGCAGCCTTCACCCGCTTTCCTGGTTCTTGAGTCCCGCTGGGGAAAGCTCTAGAACCAGGCTGCTGGGGAGGCAGAACCTTAGCCTCTTCCCCGGCCACGGGCTGTGGCTTGTCTCACCTCAAGGACACCCCAGGTCTGAAGGTCAAGGAGCAAAGCCCCTCCCTATGGATAACAAATACTGACTGGCTGTGGCAGGGCCTCTGAATTTTCTTCCCAACATTTTCACCCACCCCTCAGCACCTCTCCTTCCCTCTCCAGCCCCATCAAGAGACCACCCTGGCTGTAGACATCACGAGGTATCTGGTGGGGGTGGGGGGTGGGGGGAGGGCAGAAAACCTCTTTTCTTCTTCACAGAGACCAAGGAACAAAGAAGGATTTTTATCATCAAGATGGCCTCCCGACTCTGAGTCTAGAAGTTTCCAGGGAGGCTTGTAATAAATAACAACTTCTCCACAGCCTTTTGTTCCTCTGCTGAGTTCAGGATAAAGAGCCGAAGCAGGAGGCAGGAGGCTGTGTGAAGATTTCTTGGAACACAATAGATAGAAAACACCAAACTACACGTGAGTGACTGATCAGTGGTCACAAAACAGCTTCCCTTAAAATGGGAACCGGTGAGAGGGCTGCAGGGCTGGGGTCAGTGCGAGGGGGTTCCACAGGGCCGGGGCTAGGGGTGTTCTTCAAAAGTGCAAGATCCTTCTGGTAGAAACGAGGAGGGGCTGGCGGAAATGCCAGAACCTGCGTGTAGGAGGTAAGCAGACGCCTCACCCTCTCGGTTCCGCATGTCCAAGCCCTCTGTGCCCAGGGGTCTTCCTTACAGTTGGTCTGTCTGGATATTCGGGAGTGGGGGCTTGATCTGGTTTGAAGTGGGCCCCGCGTCCGCCCCTCCAGCAGCAGGTCACAGGCTGGGACCTGGGGCCCTAGGCTTGGCAGCCGAAGGCTGAAGCTTTCTCTTTGAGCAGTTCCCAGCACAGGTGGCAGCTCCAGCTTCCTACAAGGGACAAGAGGCCCTGGTTACCGGCCGCCCCTCTCCCACCCGCAGGCCCCTGCCCCTCGGCCCTGACTCCTGCAAGCCCCGCTGCTCTTTTGACTTCCCCAGTTCTGAGACCGACGCCAGGTCCTGCACGTGGGCTGGGTCTGTTACTCGGCAGAAAGTAAGTGCTGCTCAGAAAACAGTTAGGTGCTCGGCGGCGATCAGCTGAACTGTGGTAAAGACCCTCCTTCCTGTGGTAAAGACGCCTGGACCGGGCGTCAGCAGCAGCAGCACCAGGCCTGGGCCCCGTTTCCCCTGGAAGCTCACACCCCTCGCCCACCACTTCAGCCACACGCCCAGGAAACATCTCCTCAACCCCCCAGCCGAAGTTTCAGGGGGTGGAACCGTGCCTCCGTTTCCTCATCTGTCAGAGGGTCGCGGTGGTACGTACCTCCCAGGATTGTGATGATTGAATGAGACAAGACATGGAAAGGCCTCAGCACAAGGCCAGCACCATAGTGAGGGCTCCCTAAGTGGTGGAAGTTGTTGTTACTATGGTCGGCCTCATTAAGATTACCTTCTGGGGGCTCAGCCACCGGGGGATTTAAACAGTACATGTGATAGCCGCGGTCACAGTCATCACAGAAGAGGAGCTGGTCCTGGTGGAAGATAGAGTAGGTAGAGAGGAGGAGAGAGAGAGTGAATGCTCCTCCAGCCTGTTCTGTGCAGACCCACCTCCCTGAGTGCCCCTTTCCAGGCCCCATCTGAGGTCTTCACTGTCCCCTGAATATGCTTGGTGCTTTGTCCACACCTGGAAATCCCCCTGCCTCCCCAACTAGACCAACCCTACTCCCACTTGAGGGTTCTGCTCAAATCATGCCTCTTCCAAGAAGCCTTCCTTGACTGCCACCTCCCATTCAAGTTGAAAGAGATTCCTTATTCTTCTGAACTCCTGTAGCCACAAACTGTTTCCATTAGGGAGGAAAACCACTTTTATGCTCTTCTATGTTCCCTGTAATGATTGCCTAGTACACAGAAAATACTTTAAATGCTTGCAAATTTTAACTGAATTCCTCTTAACCTCACCCTTTCCATCTGTGAAAAGGGCAACGGCTAAACTTGATGGGAACATCCATGACACCTCAGAAACTTTTCAGGGTTTCATTACGTGAATATAGAGAAATGCACATGATGAGATGCCATGCTTCATATCTCCAAATCCTCCCCAGGGGCTGGAGGCAGGAGCCCAGGTGAAAACAGGACCCCCTAGCACAATGTTTAGCTTCAAAGGATGCAGTCCGCACCTTCACTCTCCCAGTTCCCTGGGCCTGGACGCTCTCCCAGACCCTAACCCCTGCTCTTCTAGACCATTCTCTACCCACCCTTCAAGTCTTCCAGCTCTTCCATCCTACAAAGATGTCACTAATCTAGCTCAAATGGAAGTTCTCTCACCCCTCTTGCATCCCCATAGTCCTCTCTCTTAGGACATTTAATTGCATTTTCCCTCATGCCACAAAGCCAGGTATGGGGTAGACATCTACACACAATATTTTCTTGAATAGTTCCTTTGGAATATGCCTCCTTTGTCTACCGTTTTACAGACTGTAAGGCTCTTGGGGCAGAAACTTGTCTTAACTCATCTCTACATCTCCTTCAGAACTTGCACACAGTAGCTACCCATTTATGATCTCCTCCCCATTACCCAGGCTCAGTTCTTCTCTATTCTTTGGACCTGCTTGAATGGCTTATAAGACGTTTGCAAAACTAAGTTTTGCATCAAATCTCACCCTGGCTCCCCTCAGCACAAAGATCCTGGAAAAAGTAGATATTGAAGTTGGAAACCCCAGCAAGCAAGCGATAAGGGAGGAGATATCATGAAAGACTTTTTTATCACACTAACACCTTTCAACAGGGCAATGGGAAGCTTTTGAAGACTTAGCAACAGAGGAGTGACTGGTCACACATGGAATTTAGAAAGATCTCCCTAGCTGCTGTTTAAGAATAGATACCTGGGCAGAGGAAGGTTGGTTCTAGAGGCTGGAAGATCACTTAGAATGCCACTGCCACCATCCAGGTAAGAGGTGATGGCGGCCTGAACTAGGGTTGTGGCATGGGGGAAAGACAAGAGTCTTGCTCCCATTTGAAAGTTATTGATTAGATGATGATGAAGAAATCAAGAATGTCTCCTAGGTTGTGGCTTGGTCAGCAAGCTAGATGATAAAGCTACCCATTGAGACGTGGGCGGAAGAGTAGATTCACGGGTGCAGAACATGTCTCTTTCAGTTAGAGACATGTTCTGCACATCCACAGATCATGCAGTGGAGATGCCCTGGAGGCAGCTGGACATCAGGGAAGATGCTTGACCATGACATGGATTTGGGAGTCACTGGTGATTAGATGATAATGGAGGTCCTAAGAGAGGAAGCCCAGAGTATGTCACAGATGTCCTTGAACTTGATCTCATGGAGGGATGTCCATTACCCTCTCAAAATTATAAGTACAACTTCATGAATAGGTACAAATGTACATTTTTCTGAGAAAAGAGTAAGTCCATAGCTTTCATTGAAACTTCTGAAAAATCAAGGACTCAAAAAACATTACTGAGATAAAGGCCAAAATACAGACCCTTGGGAACACCAACCTTAAGAGACAGGCAGAGAAAAAAGAGACTAAGGCACACACTCAGAGAGGTAGGATGAAAACCAGGACAGTGTGGTTTACTCCAAAAAAAAATTTACACCATTGTCTTGGTGCTGAAGTAAGCTATATTACAATACGATTTAGGAATAATATAAGGAGGAACAAGTTAGGATGGGAACAGAAAATAGGGAGAGACTTGTCAGAAAGAGTATTACTAAAGTCTTAAAAACACATAACTCCTGATATAGTACAAGAAATACAAGAAGGTAGAATACCCTGGATTAGATTTTCCCAAAGGGAAACCAGGCATCTGTGGATTTAAATAAATTTTCCATGGGTTGATTGTTGTCTAGCACGACATTCTCTTCTTTCTCATGTACTTTTCAAGATAACTGCCTGTCAAAACCATCCAGATCAGTCAGTTCATGCTAACCCCAATGAAAAATATAATTTAAGTACCTCTTACTCCCAAGTAGCCAAGAACCAGTTCTAGTAGAATGGCTGCAGTTCCAGTAGGATGGGAACCCCATTCTGGGCTATGCAGGGTAAATCTCTGACTATGTGAGCAGAGCCCTACTGCCCAAGCAGCCTCACTCCTTGATTCCTCCCCTACAGCTCCGCCAAGTCAATGAAAAACCTTTGTATTAATACTATTTGTAAAGCCAAAGACCAAAACCAACCCAAATGTCTATCAATAGGAGACTAGTTGAATAAACTAATGAAGAACTATGTGGCTGTAGGAAGAAAGATTATGTCTATATATTGTGGTGGAGTGAGTAATCTAGAACATCCATTGAAAAAGCAAAGTGTGGAAAACAGGTGTGTCTGCTACTATTGTATAAGAAAATTCATTCTTTTTTCTTTTATTCATAAACATGAATTCTTATGGATTCATACACATATACATGTAACATGTTATATTTAAATAGAATGAAAAGATAAGCCATAATTTTTTTAAATGGTCACCTATGAGCAGAGTGAGGGAATAGTGTGAAAGAGTAGGGATAGAAGCTAGATTTCTGCCTACGGCCATACCACCCTGAATGCACCCGATCTCGTCTGATCTTGGAAGCTACGCAGGGTCGGGCCTGGTTAGTACTTGGATCAGAGAAGCTAGATTTCTTTGGATATCCTGTTTATTTAAGAGACTTGATTCTGGAACCAGTAAATGTTTTTCGTAGTCATAAAACAAAATTCACACTGTTACTGTCCCTAAAAAAAAAAAAAAGAAAAATGGAACAATTATGAAAATGAGAAATGAATCTAATTATGTATTAGTTGATGGCACAACCACATAGAAAGTAACTATTCCAAGTGACTTTGAAACAAGTAGTTTGACTATACATCCTGAGTCAAATATACCTTAAGAACAAAAATGTGTGTGTGTGTGTGTGTGTGTGTGTGTGTGTGTGTGTGTGTGTGTGTGTGTTTCCAGCAACCAAGTTGTTGGTGGTAATAATGGAATCAATATTCTGAGACCTGTATGTGTATCAAATGAGTGCTTATGTTGTTACTAAGAATAATTTTGACCTACTTGAAAGAAAATACAGATGTAAGATCAATGAAGTTAAGTAAAAACCCTACAGTTAGTTCTGGGTATGAATTAGAAGTATCAGTATAAATTCAACTATCCAAACAAATTCAGCATTTTATCTTTAAAACAAATAAAACATATTTTCTAGTTCTGTCCATTTAAAATGCCCCAAAACAATGACAAATGCAGTAAAAATTAGCACCCTTAGCATTCCTATTATGTTCTCTAAAGATCATTGCCCACTAAAAGGAACCAGTAATCCTTGAAGAAATGGCTGGTTCCAGGTCCAGGGCATGAAATTTATAAATATTTTCAAATACTGAAAAGCAAGGAAACTACCAAATACTATTGGGGTCATGTCAAAAGGACTAAAGATCGAACATGATTACATTCTCGCTGCCCAAATATAAGATGATTTTTACTGTAATGGATTGAAACAAATCAAATCAAATATGTTTAAATCTTTGAATTCACAAAGATACTATTTTTAAAAAAGGTTGTCTCTTTTGGAAGATGCTAGGGAAACATCCCATTATTTTCTTTGATCTATTATCTTGATATAATTTTAGTCTCAGAGAAAGTTGCAAAATGGTACAGAGAGTTTCTGTACACACTTTACTCAGCTTCCTTAATGTTACTGTCTTACATTACCATAGTACAATCACGAAAAGCAGGATATTGTACTAACATTATACTATTGACTACACTGCAGACCTCATTTGAAATTCACCAGTTTTAACACTTCTGTCTCTTTTCCCAGTATCCAATCCAGGATCTCACATTATATTTAGTCAGTGTGATTTGTCATTGTATTTAATACAATGTAATACATTGTATTAGTCATCGTGTTTTCTTAGTGTCCTTGAATCTATGACAGTTTCTCAGTTTCTTTATCTTTCATGACCTTGATGCTTTTGAAGAAACTAGGCCAGTGATTTTGTAGAATGTCACTCACTTTGAGTTTGTCTGATCTTTTTTCATGAGAAGATTGAAGTTATGCACTTTTGGCAAGAAAACTACAAAAGACACTATGTGCCCTTAGTGTATCATATGGGGGCATGCTGATACCATATGTCTTGTTACTAGTAATGTTACTCTGATTTGTATAGTTAAGGTAGTGTCTGTCAGGTTTTCCACTATAATGTTATAACTTTTCCCTTTGTAATTTATTAATAAGTAATCTGGTGAGAGAGATACTTTGAGATTATGCAAATATTCTGTTTCTGACCATACCTTTGCTCACTAATTTTGGTATCAATTGATTTTTCTTGCTTACAACAACCAGAATGGTGATGCTTGCCTACTGGTGATTTCCTTCTTCCCTCTACATTTATTAATTATAATTCTGCTCTGAGGAAGAGTTTAATTCTTCCCTATTTATTTATTCAAATTTTTAAAATATCAGTATGAATTTTGTTCTTTGAGTTATAGTTCAATACTATCATTATTTATTTTGTTGTTCAACTTTTCCTAGACTTGCCATTAGGAGTTCCTTCAAAAGTTAGTTCTGGTTAAGAACCAAGATGCCCTTCAACAGATGAATGGATAAAGAAGATATGGTACATATATACAATGGAATATTATGCCTCCGTTAGAAAGGACGAATATTCAACTTTTCTATCAACATGGATGGGACTGGAAGAGATTATGCGGAGTGAAATAAGTCAAGCAGAGAGAACCAATTACCTTATGGTCTCACTTACATGCTGAGCGTAAAGAAAAACATGGAGGGCATTATGAGAAGGAAGGGAGGGGTGAATGGGGGAAAACCAGAGGGGGAGATGAACCATGAGAGACTGTGGACTACGAGCAACAAACTGAGGGTTTTGGAGGGGAGGGGGGTAGGGGTTGGGCGAGCCTGGTGGTGGGTATTGGGAGGGCACGTATTGCATGGAGCACTGGGTGTAGTGCAAAACAATAAATCTTGTAACACTGAAAAAAATAAATAAAAAAAAATTAAAAAAAAAAAAAAGCTTCTGCACAGCAAAGGAAACAGTCAACAAAACAAAGAGGCAACCCAAGGATTGGGAGAAGATATTCACAAATGACAATACAGACAAAAGTCTGGTATCTAAGATCTATAAAGAACTCCTTCAACTCAACACTCACAAAACAGATAATCATGTCAAAAAAAATGGACAGAAGACATGAACAGACACTTCTCCAAAGAAGACATACAAATGGCTAACAGACACATGAAAAAATGTTCATCATCTTTAGCCATCAGGGAGATTCAAATCAAAACCACATGGAGATACCACCTTACACCAGTTCGAATGGCCAAAATCAACAGGATAGTAAACAACAAGTGTTGGAGAGGATGAGGAGAAAGGGGAACCCTCTTCCACTGTTGGTGGGATTGCAAGCTGGTGCAGCCACTTTGGAACACAGTGTGGAGATTCCTCAAGAAATTAAAAATAAAGCTGCCCTATGACCCTGCCATCGCACTACTGGGTATTTACCCCAAAGAAGCAGATGCATTACAAAGAAGGGCCACATGGACCCCAATGTTCATAGCAGCAATGGCCACAATTGCCAAACTGTGGAAAGAATCAAGATGCCCTTCAACAGATGAATGGGTAAAGAAGATATGGTCCATATATACAATGGAATATTATGCCTCCATCAGAAAGGACGAATAACCAACTTTTGTATCAACATGGACGGGACTGGAAGAGAGTATGCGGAGTGAAATAAGTCAAGCAGAGAGAGTCAATTATCATATACTTTCACTTATGTATGGAGCATAAGGAAAGACATGGAGGACATTGTGAGAAGGAAAGGAAGGGTGAATTGGGGGGAATCTGTGTGGCTGATGAAGCATGAGAGACTGTGGGTTCTGAGAAACAAACTGAGGGTTTTGGAGGGGAGGAGGGGGGGGTTGGGTGAGCCTGTAGTGGGCATTAAGGAGGGCATGTATTGTATGGAGCATTGGGTGTGGTGCATAAACAATAAATCTTGGAACACCGAAAAAAATAATATTAAATTAAAAAAAAAAAAGTTAGTTCCTGTGTTCTTTAGACGTGCCTTAAATCAATTTTTGAGCATTTCCCTACTTTCTAGCACCACAGGATGCTCCAAGCTCCCCTTGAATTTTTCCAGCCCTAGCATCAGCCATTTATCCAAGGGTTCCTAGTTCCTTTCATTGGAGAATGGTATTTAGAAACCAATATCTGGGTACCATGGATCCTCATTGCCTCTGGGTTGTCATTGCTTCTAGGGCCTCCCAACCAATAGAATTAGGAAGTAAATGTATGTGTAGTACACATGCACACATCTATATTTATTTCTGTGTCTATCCATATGTATGCATACATGTACATAGCTATAGATCTATATAAGCATATATATACACAATATGTTATATCAAAAATTCCAATACCCCCATTTCACCCCAACACCATAGGATTCAGTGTAGCCTTCCCTCTATTTGATTATTCTTTCTGACATTGAGAAACCTGACTCTCATTACTACAATGTATTAGTTCACACATGGACACACATAAAGTAGTTGCAGAATGACTAATTTACATGCCTGTAAGAAACACATTTACTAACTAAAGTATAATATTTATGTAGTCATTTCTGCCTTTACCTTAAAATACAAGTCATACACTGCTTTCTAAAGTTACAAAAGTTAATTCTTTCTTCCCCACCCCTCAGTATGGTTGCTCTATCTATTTATATTATAGTTAATTTCATTTGCTACTGTACATATGCCAGTTTCAGTCTCTACCCCCCACATCCTGGTTGATCTTGGTATTTATCTGTAATAGGATATGTGCAACAATACCTTGGTCCTAAGCATCAGAGCTGTACAGAAAGGCATTCTCAGAGAGGTACCATCTCCCCTTATCCCTATTATCCCATACCTGTTTCCCCGTTCTTTCTACCCCATTCCCACCCACCGCTATAGGTAATCAGTCTTTTTAGTTTCTTGTTTAACCTTCCTGTATTTCTTTAACACAAGTAACAGATACATGTATATTTTCTTACACTTTTCTTACAAGAAAAGCAGCACACTATATAGATCTTGTCTTCACCTAGCTTTCTTCATTTAACAATAGTAAATTTGGAAATACACTGGAAATTATTCTGTATCAATGTATGGAATTCGACTCATTTTTTATAGCTGTTAAGTGCTACATTGCATGGCTATGCCATCATTTATTCAACCATTCCTCTGCATAACATTTAGGTCATTTCCAATATTTTATAATTATAAACATTTGCACCTGTGAATAACCTTATGCACATGTATTTTCATAGTGTTATATCTTTATAGTAGATTCCTATAGATGAGATTGCTGAGTAAGAGGTAAATGCATAGCAGTTGTGTTAGGTATTGCTAAATGTCCCTACAGAACAGCGGTACCACTTTGTATTCCCACTGACAATGTATGAGGATGTCAACTTTCCCACAGTTTCATCAACAGAATGTATTCTCATACCTTTTTTTTTCCCCAGTTTTATGGGTAAGAAACAGTATCCCAGTTTTATTTTAGTTTGAAATCTTTAATTATGAGTGTGTTCAAACTGTTCTTTTCCCAAATGTTTAAGGGCTATTTTTATATCTTTTGTGAATTGTCTTTCATGTTTTTTTTTCCCATTTTCCATCAAGTTTCTCATCCCTTGTCCCTCAAATTTTAAGAGTTCTTTATATATTAGGGATATTAGCTCTTTATCTGTGGTATATGCTCTAAAGATTTTCTCCTAGTTCGTTAGTTGTCTTTTTACTTTATCTGGTTTTTACTACGCAAATTTTTATGTGGCCAAATTTGTCAATATTTTCTTTGATTGCTTCTAAATCCTGAGTCACAGAAAATCTTTATATATATTTTTAAAGATTTATTTATTTATTTTGAGAAAGAGAGTGCAAGCTTGAACAGGAGAGGCCGAGAAAGAGGGAGGGAGAATCTCAAGCAGACTCTACGCTGAGCACAGAGCCTGACACAGGGCTCAATCCCATGACCCTGAGATCACAACCTGAGCTGAAACCAAGAGTCGGACACTTAACCGACTGCACCACTCAGGCACCCCAATCTTTCCTTATATTTAAAGAATTCACCCATGCTTCCTTCTAACACTAATATGGTTTTATTTTTTATATTTAGATCCCCAGTTCATTTGGAGACTATTCTTTTGTATTATGTGAGATATGGACCTAATCTTACCTTTTCCCAAATGGGTACCCTATTATCTCAGCGCCACTCATGAAAACGTAATTTTAGAGGCAACCTTTATCCTAATACTAAAGGTCCATATGTAGCTGGGTCAGTTTATGGGTTTCTTTTCTATTCCATTGGTCTGTTTGTCTATACTGTTTTAATTAGAGGCTTTATAGTATGTCTTAATATCTGATAGGGCTAGTCTCCCGTCATAATTTGTTGTTTTCAATGTTTTCTTGACTATTCTTGCATGGTTATTTTTCCATATGAACTTTATTATCAGTTTGTCTAATAGTTTAATGTTTTTGGTGGGTTTGAATTAAATTTGTAAATTAACTCAGGAAGAACTGACATCTTTTTCATGTTGAATCATTCTATCCAAGATCACACAATGTCTTTCCATTTGCTCAGGTCTACTTCTGCATTTTTTTCAAGTGCTTTAAATTTTTCTTCAAAATTTTTTTCTTCATATAGGTTTTATACATTGTTAGGCTTATTTCTAAGTATTTGTTTTTTGTTGCTATTGTGAGTGTGATTTCTCTACTATTGTATCCTCTGACTCGTTGTTATTTGTGCACATGAAGGCTATTAATTTTTGTATGATAGTTTTATATCCTGCTACCTTTAATGTTTGAGTAGGCTTTATCATTTGATTTCCCAGATATACTATTATAGTTTGTGAAATAGTTTTGCTACTTTGTCACCATTCTTATACCTCTAGTTGATCTGTCTTTTCTAATCACATTAGCTAATAACTCTATAATAATGATAAATAATAATGAAAATAGTGGGCATCCTTACTTGGTTCCTGAGCTTAGTAGAAATGCCTCTAGTGTTTCCACATTAAATAAAATAATGGCTTAAGTTCTAAGGTATAAAACGTTTATCATATTAAGAAAGTATCCCACAATTCCTATTTTCTTGAGTGGTTTTCTTTTTCTTCATGAATAGGTGTTGAAACTACCTTGTGATTTTGAAAACTGATAAATAAAGGGAAAGAAGCATTTTTCCTATCTTTTCTATATAATCTATCTTTATATATATGTGTGTGTGTGTGTGTGTATACATATATATGTATATATATGTATGTATATATATATATTCCTATCTTTCTATATAATCTAAACCTGAGAGTAACCAAATGTGAGGCTGGAAAAGTTTCTCTTTGCAGAATTACTCCACCTAGTAAAAAAAAGAAGAAATTATAAAATTTCTTAGTGATATAGAATATTACTATTTTGCAATCTCTAATTAAATAGTCAGTCTCGTTAAAGATCATCAATAGCTGCTACCTTCACAAAAGAGAGATGTACCAGGCATTACATACTCTCCAATAAAGAAAAACACATCACTGCTTATGAAGTAGTCTTGATATATATAGATATATGTAACTTTATATGTATTAATTTTATATATGTATATATAATCAAATCAACATCTATATATATTATTTTATAAATGAGGTGCGCCTCAATGATTTCTTCAACAAAAATTCAAATGGGAAAGAAGAGAGCAAAATGGAGGGAAAATCAGTATATTAAAAGAAACTTTAAAAATAGGGGTGCCCAGGGGCACCTGCATGGCTCAGTCAGTTAAGCATCTGTCTTTGGCTCAGGTCATGATCCTGGAGTCCCAGGATCAAGCCCCATATTGGACTCCCCACTCAGCCAGAAGTCTACTTCTCCCTTGGATCCTCACCCTACCTCATGCTCGCTCACTCTCTCTCTCTAATAAATAAATAAAATCTAAAAAAAAAAAAATAATAAGGGTACCTGGGTGGCTCAGTCAGTTAAACATGTGACTCTCGATTTTGGCTCAGGTCATGAGCTCAGAGTTGTGAGATGGAGCCCTGCCTCAGGCTCCGTGCTGGGCATGGAGCCAGCTTAAGATTCTCTCTCTGCCCCTCCCTCCTCTCTCCCAAAAAAAATATCAACTAGTCACAAGGTATGGGCCTTATGTGGATCTCAATTCAAATAAATAAGCTATAATAAAAAATATTTAAGACCAGACAACATTTGAACAATTGCAGCAATTAGGATGTTAACTGCATGTTTGATTATATTAAGAAAATATTTATTTTTTTTGAGCTATGTTAACATTTTTATCATTTTTGTTAAAAAGTAAGTCCTTTTCTTTTTGATAAACCGATGAAATATTGACAGGTAAAGGGATATTATGACGGAATTATGCGGGAGGAGGTAGGAGTATTTATAAAACAAGGTTGGACACGTATTGATCAGAGCTGAAGCTGGTGAGAGGCTACATCAGTTTCATTATTTCTGCACCTTCGCCTAAGTTTGAAATCATCTATAACAG
Source organism: Procyon lotor (assembly GCA_028646535.1). NCBI lineage: Eukaryota > Metazoa > Chordata > Mammalia > Carnivora > Procyonidae > Procyon > Procyon lotor. The sequence goes on from CM053609.1 coordinate 96,966,373, forward strand.
AAAGTGTTTCTTTTTTAATTCTGCATTTATTATAGTTAACATTTAGACCCAGTGAGATCACATACTCTGGAACATGGTATAAGCACGTCCCAAGCAGAAGCAGCAGGCAACACTGTCTCTTGCTGAGCCCGGGAGGGCTTCTGGCCAGTGAGGCAGCCTTGGGCCATCACCTCCCACACCTCTCCCCACAAGGCACAAAGAGTACCCAGGGTCCCTGTTGTCCAAGGATCCCAACAGTTCCTGGAGGCAAGGGGCGTCGGGAGGTTCCAATTGACATTTTGCCCAGGAGCCCAGTGACAAGAGTCCTGCCCTCCTCTCCACCCCTTGAAGGACTCCCAGATCCTTGGAGTGCTCCGTCCTGCAAGGGAAATCTCAAACTCACATCATTCTCCGAGGTTCCGCAGAGGATGCAAGATTTGCACTCTATGCACTGCCACTTGTAGGTCTTGACGGCCTCGGTCATGTTCAGGGTGAACTGCAGGCAGGTTGGATGGCCTGCAAGAAGCAGAAATGACAGTATGAGGGTCAGTGCCAGCACCGAGATGACAGCTATGGGCCATAGAACCTGAAGACTCTTGACCTTCTATTTGGCAGGGAAGAGAAACTTGGACGATGTTCCCAGATTTTGCAGGAATCTGCCCAGAGCACCCAGGGCAAAGCCCGTAACTGAGTCTGTCACAAAAGAACTGAGAGCTTTGCCTGCTGCTGGAGGTTCACCCTGCTCCCAAGCACCCAGCTCTGCCAAGCCAACCATATAGCACATCGCACTGCTCCTTGCACTTAAGGAAATGTGCTTCTAAAGAAGGTTACTACAGAGAGGGGACACCAGCTAGCATTAGTCTCACTTACCTAGTACCCTCCTCAGATGGTCAAGACCCCACCACCACTTGGCAAAGCCGCATTCCAGCAAGAGGCCCCCATATTCAGGCTGCTGGTTATATTGTGGTCACTTGGGAACATACTGTCTATGCAATCAACGTAAGGATCCTTCAGCTATGAGCCTCCACAGATGCAAACCCCACTGACTTGTCTCTGAGAGAGTAAAAGTGAAGCGTAAATGAAATGACTTATCAGTGGGGAACATGGGGGACACTTAGCAAGGAACCCATGGAAGTGTCGGGAGAGGGAAGATCTAAAAGCCTTTCAAGGACTCACCAAATGCCATCCAACTTAGGAGCTCCCACAGCTCTGAACGAATAACCCTCTCAAAGTGGCACCATGGCGCTGACCCAGAGAGAAATAAGCCTAGATGAACATCCAGCTGGTATTCTTTTTGTTTTTTTAAGATTTTATCCATTTATTTGACACAGAGAGAGAGCACAAGCAGGCAGAGAGGCAGGCAGAGAGAGAGAGAGAGAAGCAGGCTCCCTGCTGAGTAAAGAGCCCAACACAGGGCTCAATCCCAGGACCCTGGGATCATGACCTGAGCCGAAGGCAGACACTTAACAGACTGAGCCACCCAGGCGCCGCCCCCAGCTGATATTCTTGAAAGCATCTCAAAGATCTGTCTCAGAAGAGCACTGGCCAGGGTTGTTCTCTATTCCAAACTCTCAGAGACAATACTGGGGTGAGAAAAAGAGAGAAAACACCAGCTTGAGGTTCTGAGTGGTGTGGGTCATGATGCCTGGGTTCTCAGGGCACCCTTGGGAAGGTTGAAGATGAGTCCACGGAACAGATACCCATATATGCAAGTAGACTCTGTCCAGTTCTATGGCCTCAGGCCACATCTTAGCCACAGCCAGCTAACTTGCGATAATTGTTCATGAACTTAACTGGCACTCACGGAGCACCCGCTAGCCCAGCCATTTCAGGAGACAGAAAAGACAGAGTGGTGAGCAAGGCACCCAAGCCCTTCCGGCGCAGCCAGAGAGAACTCAGATTCACATGCGTATCTATTTACATACAAACATGTGAAGGGTTCCATGAAGGAAAATCATAATGAAAACCACAGGAGAACATCATCTAGTCGGAGGTGTCAAGGAAACGTTCCGAGAAAGATCTTTAAAGCTGATACTTGGCAGATCAAGAGGACTTTGGCTGGGCTGGCAGGGGTAGGGGAGGGGGGAGGTGCAGCTGGACAGGTGGCTGGAGCTAGATTACACAGGCACCTAGAGCACTTTTTTTAAGGATCGAGGGCTCTAAAATCATTAAAGCGTTATTTTTTTTTAAAGATTTTATTTATTTATTTGAGAGAGCGAGCAAGAGTGAGAGCACAAGCAGGAGGAGCAGCTGAGGAAGAAGGAGAAGCAAGCTCCCCTCTGAGCAGAGAGCTCAACATGGGGCTCGATCCCCAAAATCATGACCTGAGCCAAAGACAAGACAACCAACTGAGCCACCTAGGCACCCCTTAAGCAAGGCAGTGACCAGATCCCATTGTGCTTTAAAGGAGCATTCTTTAGCATGAGAGATCTTTGGGGTGGTGAAGCAATCTATACCTTGACAGTGGTGGTTACATATGTGGTCAGATGGCACAGATCCGTACATATACACACATAAGCACCACGTGTGTGTGTTGCATGTAAAACTGGTAAAATATGACTAATTGCATCGATGTCAATTGCCTGGTTCTGAGATTGTACTGTAGTTATGTAAGCTGTTACCGCTGGGGGAAACTGATACACGGGACCTCTCTATATTTTTGTAACCTTCAAAGAAGCTATCACAATTTCAAAATAGAAAGTCGAAAAGTATTTTTAAATAAGGAAAGCACAAATAAAGATTTAAGTCATCAAAAAGGAAGGTAGGAAGGAAGGAAGAAACTTCTGTCTAAGAAAAGAATTTGTGGGGGGCAGGGGAAAGGGGAGATGTAGGAATTGCTGCCAGGAAGCCAGTTAGAAGTCTGATGCAGCTACCGGGAGAGAGAAAGCCAAGGTGGAAATTCCAGAATGGTAAAGAAATAACGGATAGGACTCGACCACTCTTTGAAGCTTGAGTGTGTGGGGATAATGAGACACAGTCTCAAGTTCCTCACCTAAGAAACTGGGTGGGTTACAGAGAAACTTACTTAGATGAGAAAGAGTATAGAAAGCAGAGAGGAAGCAGATGTGGTGGGGGTAATAGGGGGCATATTGAACTTGCAAAGTTTGGGAGACTGCTGGTGGAAATGTCAAGTGGAGAGTCAAATATATGGATTTCAAACTCAAAAGAGAAATATGGATTGGAAATATAAATTTAGGAGCCCTTGCTAAATAGGTGGTCATCGAAACCATGGGAACAGATGAAGTTATTTAAGAAAAGGGAAAGGAGAAAAGAAAGGATGAGAAGAGAAGAAAAAAGAGAAAGATTTAGGACTGCACGTAGAGGAGTCCTAGATTCAACTACTTAATGATGAAAAGAAAGAACCAAGAGAAGAAACTGGGAAGGACAGCCAGAGAGGTAGACACAAACTGTGCAAAAATGGGCTCAGAGCAGCCAAAAGAAGAGATTTCAAGGAGAGGGGGGGTCAGTTGTGTCGACTGACACAGGTTCTTGAGTTTGTCATTGCTTAATAAAGAGCCAGAGTGAGGGAGTGTTGACAGATCAGAGCAAAAGCTGTCCTACTAATAATAACACTCCCATAGTGTCATCTTACCTCGGAAGGAAGGTCAGCACATTCCAGAGCATGACATGAAATTCAGTAGTCAAATGTGCATGTGGAGTGCCTCTGTGGGTAGGGATGGAGGGTGGTGTGTGTGCTTTGCGCCAACGACATTCCACAAATATTAATGAAGAGCTAATGCTATGTTCACGTTCTCTTAGACCACAGCGCCGAGCTCTGAAGACATTTTCTGCGATAGCTTTAGAGCAGTGAACAGTAGCAAATGGGTTTTGGACTCCTGTTGGAAGTCTCTGAAAAAAAAAATCCCCGGGGCTTTTTCTGTGTTCCTGTCTTGAGAAAGTCATCAGCCTCTGGGAAGGACCTTCAAACCCAAAGGAAGGGGACAAAGTTCACACTGCCCCCTCCCAACTCCCCCAACCCCCCTGTAAAATTCAGAAGTCAGATCAGCCTCGCGGCTGGCTGTAGAGCTCCTTTAGCTCAGAACTCAGGTATCACTGAAATTCAAGAGGAAAGTAGGAGATGCAACTTCTTAGCTGGGGAGGACGAGGCGCGAGAAGTTAAGTCACCTAAGCAGCCATTAGCAGGTGTGAAAATTATGTCCAGAGCTAAACCCTCTGTGTCGCCATTAACAGGTTGGCTGCCTACTGCCCCATCTCCAATAACTGGAAAAATCATTCGCCAGATGAAACTGTAAGAATACGAATTCTTACCTACCATGGAAATGACTGAAACAATGCACACTGTTGGACAAAGGGAAAAGTTTCTAAGGAAAGTGCTAGTAGCCCATTTCTAAGTTTGACTGCTAGAACTCCTTATTTTTGCCCAGAACTACTTCTAAAATCCTTGGAAGTAAGACAGTAGGTGCAGTCTTCCCAATTCCAGGGTAGGAAAAAAGAGACCCACTGTTGTAAAACAATTTACTTACAGTCTCTCACTACTGAAAGATTCCTAGCTTACTTAACTCCTTTGTAAAGTTAACTATCAGTCTTCTGCATTTGCTTGGAGATGTAGATTTTTTGCCCTCATCTCCAGTTTTCCTAAAGCAAGAAATACCTGTATTGCCATTTAGCCAGCCCAGTAGAATGAAGGGGAAACAACCCGTCCCAGGTCACCCTGGGCAAGATGATTCAACTGACCATTTATAAGATTCCAATTACCAAAATGAATTTAGAAAGTGGTGCAGCGCGCGTGATTCATCCCAGCCAGATCATCAGAAACCAAGTCCTTCCTGAGCATTCCACCAAATTCGTCCTATCAGGAGGGTTCAGTAAATCTGCCTGCTTGCTTGGTTGGTCCTATATTGACATGGTGTGAAGAGGCCTTCCTAATCCAATGCTAACCCTTCCAAAATGGACCTCAATTCTCTGTAAACGTTGGGGAAAAAATTTAATACGTGACCACCACGTGCGGGAAACATAGCTTCTGAACAAGACTAGAGTCTGCTGAGCTCAGTGAAAGAGAGAAGGCCAGCATCTGAAAGCAGGGACTACTGCTCCCTCGCCACCCAAAAAACCCATCTCTTATCTTTTCAGAACCCCTGGACGGAGAAGTGCCAGGAACAGCAAATGGGATTTCATGGTATTTGACTGAGAAAGTGCACGGAGAGATAGGCAAAAACCAGTTTCATAATCAGAGCTTGCCTATGCCTACACTTGCTCACATACAACTGCCCACATACATGGATGGATATTTCCAACCTTTCAGGGACAAAAATATCTAAACAGGCCTTGTTGATTAAGTTCACATTACAATTGTGACTTAGAAGCTAACAGAAGTCATTAGCCAGTCAATGTCACTCTATAGACAATCAGCACCGCAAGAAAATCACAGTTCATTGTCAACAAACCCTGGGCAAAACTGGACACAGGGCTGTGACATGCGTCTCTTATATTATGGTTCTTATTAAAAGAGTTTTTTATTTCATCATCACCAATATTCAATTTGGACTAGGCTAAGCCACATTGCTGATTAAATTACAGCTCCAGAGGGGGAGAAAAAAAAACATTATCTTGCTAGGTATGTGCTGGAAATATAAATTAAAACAGATACAAATAACTGTAGAACTAACATAGTCTATTATTTATTCACTGTTAAATTATAAACACCTAATTATGTTTTATTACCTTATTTGTCAATGTTGATCTCTTAAAAACTAACTTCTGAGGAAAGAAAAACCTAAATATCCATGATTCCCAGGCAAGGAAGTGCAAACCTCAAATTGTGCTCCTTGATCTGATGCTTAGTTTACAGAAATTACATTATATAAAATACGTAGGGCCAATTCCAGTCTGAAATGGCACCAAAAGCAAGCTTCCACAGGCATTCATTAAAAAACAATTTGGTTCAAATTTCTAACAGTTCTCTATATTCATACACACATAAAATTTCTAATATTTACATATTGCAAAACTATATAAGGAGCTTTAGCTGAAGAATTACACAAAGTGCAGTCAGATTGGAATCATCCATGCTAAAGAGTAATTTGAGGAGAAAAAAAATATTAGTAGCTCACTTTGGGAAGCCTCTCATTCAATCAGATCCATTCATTCTCACTTATTCTCTCTCCCTCGCTCCTCCTCTCTGCCTCTCTCTGTCTCTGTCTCTCCCTCCCTCCAGTTCTCTCCCTCATGCCTTCTTTCCATCCTCCTCCACTTTGAGACCCGGCTTGTCAGGTGGAGGGAATGAGGCTCTGAGTCATTATACTTCATCTGTAAAGGGGTGAACCAATTCTGAGCAATCAAGAATTCAACCTCTGCAAACATATATTATGTCGAGTATGTTAACCGGGCCCTGCTTCTTCACATGGATTCTTTCCCAAGCCCTGCTTTGTAAACCTTCTGCACTGGTCTGCAGATCCAACTCTCATCTGCCCTGGTGTTGCTTCTAATGCTATGACAGCTGCAAATCGATGATTACAATAGTATTCCAGAGGCACCTGCGTGGCTCCCTTTCTTCCTTATCATTTTTAATGTACTTCAAAGAGGACAAAGGAGAGAAAGAGAGTAGAAAGGGTAAAGACCAAACAAACAAAAATGCATTAAAAATAAATGATGGTGTGAGCCCTACCTGCCTTTTGCTCGAGTAAACACTTCACTGTGCAGCAAATTCAACTCGTCTTAGAGGTCTGCTTACCCTCCCACAAAGCTGCGAAACTCTGGGGCACCCAAGTACCATGTGGGAGGCAAACCACAGAGATTGGTGCACTGGTCATTATCATCAATAACTATGGAAAGCACATTTGTGCAAAAGCATTAGGGACACATTTAATGGGCTAAGGGCTCATGGTACCATTCCCAAAGGGCCCTAGAAATTCCGCCCCCCACCAAAGTTTTCATGGTCAAGAATGGTCCAAGATAGTCTCATCTATAAACCCGAGGGCATGTGGTTGATCCTCTTAAAGTGAAATAATGGAATGAGGCAGACTTGACCTGGATTTATATAACTTACCTGACTGGCCCAGGTTAGGGCCAAGGCAAAGCCCTATAAAGATGTCAAGAGCCACAATAATGATACCAGCATCTCTAATTCATCACCACAGCTGAGGATCAATGATAATTTATCCACTTACTCATTCCCTCAATAGTATTTGTTGAACAGACAAATGTGGTAGACAGTTTTCTGGGCATTGGGGATACAGCAGTGAGAAAAACCAAACCCTATCCTTGTGGGGTATCACAATCTGAGATCTACTGCAGCATCTGAGTCCCTTGGACAAGTCATTTTGCCTCTCTGAGCGTTAGTTTTCCAATATATTAAATGAAAGGATTAAAATCTGCTATCCACAAAGCTGCAACCCTGCCTATGCCACTCATAAACAGTACTGCTCATCTGGTTGGTGGGATAAAAAGGTCTTCTAAAGTTCACCAGCTAAAACTCAAAGTGAGAAAAAACTAAGAAAGAAATTAAAATAAGCAGTTAGTACTGCTACAATTCATGTCCACTTTTCCACTGGATGAGCCCAGCACTTGTCTAACACCATGAAAGAAGGCAAAAGAAGTCTAGAAACCTAAAGCACCTCTCCTCAACCTCACCACCTACATCCACACAATAAGTTGCACCTATTGAGATGTGCTGTCAATGAATCTGCAGGCAGAGGCCTTGGGAGAGATTTCATCCATGAAGAATATTAGATCTGGGTTAAGCTGGTCATGGGACAGTGGGCAGGTACTGCCTGGCAGGCAGTGGAAGAAGAGGGTCATCAATATATATTCAGGAGACAGGACAGGCTGGAAATGTAGATTCAGAAATCATCAGGTGTGGGTGGTAGATGAAGCCTTGGCACTTGGTGCGATACCCAGGGAAAGACCCAGAATAAAAAATAAAAATGACCTTGTTGGGTGGAGGAGGAAAGGTAACCGTTGGAGTGAAGGAACTCAGGTTGACTCGCCTTTCAAATCTTTAGCTGGAATTGAGATTGTAGGCAACCATCTATTGGTGTTGCTTGCTCCACAAGTGTGTGGAGGCCAGACTGAATCACTGTCCAGAGCCCAACGTCAATATCAGATATGAATCTCTGACATTGGTTGTGCATTTCTGGCCTCTCTGGACATCAGGAGCATCCAGCCATTGGGTCTTGGCTTAAAGGCTCTGGGTTTTCCTTGGAAAAGTGATCCTGAAGAAGAAACTGTTGCTCAGATTGGAAACTGTTTAATCCCTGTGCTTCCTTCTTGAGGGTTTTGTGGTATAACTGATGGATAGCTGGTGGAAAAGAGCAGTGATTCATCAACATGTGATTACCTGTATCCTCCAGCTGCCAATCTTCCATGAACTGGAAGATGGATTCATGAGTAGTCTAAGTTCTTGAGTTCTCTGAGGACCTTTGAGATGGTATTCTTACTTCTTTCTTTCAAAAATAGTTCAGAGTTGTACTAAGCCAAAAGGAAAAAGATACTTTCTTGCTTTTTTGTCTTTTTCTACTTGAAACAGGGAAGTAATCATAGAAATGTCTAGAAGCAGAAGACTGACAGTGTGCCTGTTACCCTTAGGCACTTCGTTTTATATATTATTTTTTAAATCATTTTTAGTCTATTTTTGAGGGTTCTTCTGGTTGCAATTTGCCTGATTGTGATCAGGTTCTTACCAAAAAATAATTCTATTTAATTTGACCAAATTCACTGAGCACCTACTAACTTTGAGGAACTATACTAAATGATGAAGTTTCAAAGACAAGAGAGACATGGATTCTGCCTTGAGGAGCTCAAGTTTAGGAGGTGTGAGAGGTAGCTTGTAAGACAGCCACCAAAACTTCCCTTCTCCTTTATAAGTTTGTATAATTCTCTCCCCTTGAGAATGGGCTGAACTTACTGACTCACCTCAGTCAAGCAGAATATGAGAAGTGATGGGATGTCCCCCCAACACTGAGTAATAAAAAGACCGTGGCTTGCATCGTTGGCACCCTCTCTTATGTTTTCTCATAAACTGCTCTAAGAGAAGCCAGCTACTGTGTTTTGAGATGCTCTCTGGAGAGGTCCATATGGCAACAAATAAAGGGAGGCTTCAGTCCAATAGCCTGGGAGGAAATGAATCCTACCACAACCATGTGAGTGAGCTTGGAATTGGATCCTCTCCCATCGAGCCTTCAGATGAGACCACTTTCCTAAATGACAAGCTGACTGCCACTTCATGGGAGACCTTGATCCAGAGGCACTCAGCTAAACCATGTAGATTCCTGCCCACAGAAACTATGAGATAGTAAATGTTTATTGTTTTAAGCTGTTAGGTTTGGGGGTAATTTGTTATATAGCAACAAATAACTATTATAGGTCATATTTTTTAAAAAATGACTGTAATGCAATATACTAAGTGCTATAATAAGGGAACAAATAAAATGCTTACAGATAGAGAAGGAACAAATAATGGGGCTGGGGGGCTTGAGGAAAGTGACAGAGAATAGATAACATTTGATCTGGGCCTTGGAGGATGAAGAGGAGTTTTCTAAGTGGAAAAAAAGAAGGGGGAGAAAAGAGCATTACAGGGAGAAAAAATATCAGGAAATTTAAGGGGCATGATCTAGTTAAGTGTCACAGACTCCCCCACGCACAAGCAACCGAATGGTCTGAACCACGCCGTTGGCCGCCAGCCACCATGTTACTTGAGATCTAACTCGACCTTCTACGTGCTTGTTGAAAAGGATGCTCGAGACCATCGTTTTCTTCTCAAAGTTAAACAAAGATTTCCGTCAAGTTTGCCATAAAGAAACTTTTAAAGTATTCTAGAAGAGGCCTCGTATGACTCTGACTTTCCCAAAAATATAATTCTAGCAGAGAACAAGTATTATGTAGTAGTTAGCAAGATCAGAAAAGTCCTTGAGCAGTGTGGCTCAAGGAGAACAGGAGAAAAGGCAAGTGGCAAAAGATGATACTAAAACAGTAAGGAGAAAGACTGTTGAAGGTCCCTTATGCAGACATGAAGATCTGAATTTGCTTCTGTAGGCAGAGGAATCCTCAGAAATTCTTTTTTTAAGATTTTGTTTATTTATTTGACAGAGAGAGACAGCGAGAGAGGGAACACAAGCAGAGGGAGGGGGAGAGGGAGAAGCAGGCTTCCTGCTGAGCAGGGATCCCAATGTGGGCATCAATCCCAGGAAGGATGACCAGTTACAGTATCCAGTAAAAATTATTCTACAAATTTTTATTGAGCACTTACGATGTGCCAGGCATTGTGGGAAGTGCTAAGCACAGACAAAAACTCCTACTAATGTGGAGTTTAGGTTTCAGAGTGGGGACACTAGTACAGAACCAGTTTTATAAATGTGGGAAACATTTGAGAGGTAGAATTGGTCAACAGGACATGATGCCTGCTAGACAAAGGGTGTGAGCAAGAGGGGGGAGTCAAAGATGACACCAAGATTCCCAGATTGGGCCACAGAGTGGCTGGGCCACACCATTAGCTGAGATAGGGACGGCAGGCTCGCAGAGAGTGATACAGAGTTAGTTTCAGCACATGGCATCTCTTGTGTAGATGAGACATTTGGTGAAGATGTCCAGGTGTCAGTGAGAAAATACAGGTCTATGTTCAGGAGAGAAGACAGGCTGGAGATGTCAATTTAGAAATCATCAAGTGTTGGTGGTAGATGGAGCCTTGGTACTTGGTGAGATACTTGAGGAGAAACTACAGAGAGAAAAGGAAAAAGGATCTCCTTGGGAGGAAGGGGGAGGGTAACCACTGGAACCGAAGGCATCCCAGGGCATTAAGAAGAGAACTGAGTGAGAAAGACATAGATAATGTGGTACAAAAGGGCCAGGAGAGCCTGGAGAGAGCCCTTCATGGCATCCAAGAAAAGGGAAGGGAGGAGAACACTTCAAAAAAAAAGAAAAAAAGGATGCCTGGGTGGCTCAGGCAGTTAAGCATCTGCCTTCGGCTCAGGTCATGATCCCAGGGTCCTAAGATAGAGTCCTGCATCAGGCTCCTTGCTCAGCAGGGAGCCTGCTTCTCCCTCTGCCTGCTTCTCTCCCTGCTTGTGCACTCACTCTCTCTCTCTCCTTCTCCTCTCTCTGACAAATAAATAAAATCTTAAAGAGGAAAACAAGAAAGAAAGAAAGAAAGAAAGAAAGAAAGAAAGAAAGAAAGAAAGAAAGAAAGAGAGAGAGAGAGAGAGAGAGAGAAAGAAAGAAAGAAAGGAAGAAAGGAAGGAAGAAAGAAAGAAAGAAAAGGGGAGGGAGGGCCACAGCATCGAGTGAGAGATGAGGTAACATAAGAATTGAAGAGAACATGCTACCCCAAGGAAGCCACTGGTTGTTGAAACTGGATGAAGTGGTCTCTGGGAATAGTGCACCCAGGCACCTCTCTGGATGACTGGATGGTTTCAGTATTATAGAGGGAAGAACTCACAAGAAGATTCTCTCACCATATGCTTCTCCTTCCACAGGCTTTGTTCCTCACTCTCAAGCTTGGATACACCATGTGAAATAGTCTCAGGAATATCTGGTTCCATGCCCTGATAGCAGGGGTCATTTTTTTGATGGAGGTTCCATGGCCAAAGCTAGGCCCTATCAGGATCAGTTTCTATCTTTGTCCCAGGAGATACATCAAGTCTCTGGAAACCAATCCTTTCTCTCTGACCTTGGATTGAAGCTCCTCAGTGCCCGGTCTCACAGTCCTGCCTGCAAGGCTGGGGCAGGTCTTGGTGGAGACTTCTCTCACAGCCCAGAGTCTAGTCAAGTGCACCCTCATATTCTCTAGAAATGCCTGGACCCTGGGGGGAAGTTGATGGCACAGGCAGGGGAGCAGCGCTGTGATTCAGACTGAATGGTGAGGAGAGGGGAGGGTGGAAATGATCACCAGGCACCGATGTTGGTGGCTGTGGTACTTTTTTTAAATGCCCACAAATTCTTTGATCCTCCTCTTTCTAAGAGATAGAGGCTATTCCCCAACCACTGAATGTGGGCTGGACTTGACTTGTTTTAACAAATAACCATAAAAGAGGAAGTCACAATATGCAATGTTGGAGTTATAAAAAGACAACTCAGGTTTCCGTTTTGGTCTCTCCCTCCCTCTGCCCAACCCTCCCTGCCTCTCTCCCCCCACCTCACTCCAGTCAGAGTCAGCGGCTGCATTACAAGATGCCCAATGGAAAGGCCCACATGGCAAGGAACTGAAACACTCTGGCCAAGAACCAACGGAGAACTGAGGCCCTCAGTCTGACAGCCTGAGAGGAATGCAGATGAATGGAGGCCTACCCACAACATGGGAGCGAGCCCAGAAGCAACTCCTTCAGCCCCGGTCAAGCCTCAAACATCCAACATCCAACCACCACATCAAGAAAGAGCATGTGCCAAAACCACCCAGTAAGCCATTCCCACATTCCTGACCCTCAGAAACTATGAGCTAATGTTTGTTGCTCAAAGCTGCTGAGTTTGGGAGCAATTTGTTACACAGCAAGAAATAACTAATACACTGGCAAAGGAGGAACAGTAAGGGGTCAGGTGGGAAGGCTCTAGAAAAGCCTTAGAAAATATCAAAAGACATTTGATAGGACTCCTGCTTAAGCAGGATCCCCACCACAGTGAGGCCCAGAGCTGAATAATGAAGGCACAAGTGGGGTTTGGGGTTTTCTCTCATTTCCTCTCCTCCACGGAGGGCTGTTGTTTTTTAAACAAATCTTTAAAAGAGCTAAGAGCGGGAACGAAAATAATTTAAAGGATGATGCAGGGATGACTAAAAAGGAAATGAATAGGCGTGAAAACTCACAACACAGTGGGGCACATCCACAGCTTCCTGTCGGCACAGTGTGGACCAGAGAGCCCTTGTCCACCGTACAAGCTGCTGCCTTTGGCCTCTCATCTTGTCCTCTCCTCCCTTGTCTCACCCTCACCCTGTCCCACCCTCCCTCCACCTTCCTGAGTCTACTTCTCACCTCACTTCAAACCTTTCTGTTCAGGTTCCATGGAATGAGTCCCCCATTTTAGAAAGGCAGGGACTTCCTAGAAGTTCGACAAACTGCTATGAGCAGAGTAACAACCTACCGCCAGTATTTTGGCCTAAAGGGAGCAGTGCTCGCATAGCTAAATGATCATTACTCCTAGTGTTTTCAAATAAGCACCTTTCTAGTCATGGTTTCATTTGAGGAAACTATTGAGTTCATTGTTGTAGGGACAGCAATCCTGTGAGGTAAAAAGGACAGATATAAATATTTCTGATTTACAGGTGAGGAAACTGCTGTTCAGAGTGGCTCAGGCAGCCAGTAAGCAGTGGAGACAGGGCTAGGTTAGCATCCACGTCTTCACCCACTAGTCCTCTGGACCTTTCATTTCACCCTTCGGTCTCTCACCACGTGGTGGTGTTCCAAGATGGCTGACCCAAATCCAGCTGCCCAGCATCGTTTCAGTTTCTTACTTTGAGCTGTTAAACATAACAGCGTTTTCCCCTTTTATTCACAAAAAGTTGGCTATGCCACAGTAATGTCAGTCACTGAATTTCTCTGTACCTCCATTTCCTCAGTTTGTACCCCCCAAAGATGGACTAGTTCTCCACTATAGCCTTTTGGGCCTCAGTGTTCTGTACGCTGAGCAAAATCTCTCAGAAAGCCACGCTTCCTCACATAAGGCAAGGTGTCAATCCCCTCACCTGGGGAAGAATGGCCCAGAAGTAAGCCAGTCCAGCCCATACAAAGGGGCCCTGGAGGTTGCCAAAGTAGGTCAGCAGCCCTCTGGTGGCATTATTGGGCTTTGGCTCCAACGAATCTCAACAGTGGTCTCCGACCTCACTAACCTACAGCTCCTCTGCCAGGGGCTACAGAGGAAAGGAACGATTCCTCTCTTCCTTCCTCCTCATCCCACTCAGTCCTGCTGGCCAGTTATTCCTGCATGGAGCCGGTTGTCCAAATCCTCCCTAGAGCTACCCTGAGTGGACTGCCCATCATCAGCTCTCCCGGTGGTGCCTCCAAGAGAAGCACAAAAAAATGTCTGGCAACCGGAGCCAATTTTACAATAGGCCCAGACACCTCCACTACAATGTCAAGTCAAGAAAAGACAGGAGTGTTCCTTTTTCACTTTATTTAGGAGAGGAACAAAAGAGCAGACAGAAAGGCCCCCGTCCTCGCATTCGCCAGACTGTATCGCAGTCATGACACCTATCACCTTTATCCTCTACCCTGAAGCCCCAAAAGAGACTCACCGACTCCTCCCAATCCTCTTTCCTCTTCACCCCCCAAGTGAAGTGCCCTGTGTCACTAGCTCACTCTCCAAATCGAGATGGCAGGAGAATGGAAAGTGAAGATGGTGGTGGTTGACAGCCAGCCTCCCCAGAAGCCTCCTGCCCAAGCCCCTCGAGCCCCGAGGTCCCCGATGTCCTTCAACACTCTCAGCAAGAAGGCAACAAAAATCACACTGAACCAACACCGCTCAAAGGAGAAACTTCCTTGGGCTCCATGGGATTACATTAAAGTCCAGCACAGTCTGGCTTTATAGTAACTCTGCCTTTGCTTCTGACCTCCAGCACAAAGGAATTACCAGCTCTGCACTCCTCCTGCATCTTTGGTCACTTGGTCCAGCTCGTAGATCATTTCCCACCAACCAAATTCTCATTCAAGATTAATCTGCCTTTCCTTATAATCAAACAAACATTTATCCAACAAATTCATGAATAAGATTGATCTCCCTGTTTACTTAGAAAGCTAGAAGAGTTGATTTTACATGGGCTTTATTTTTTCCTCTGGATAAATTAGGGAGTTGAGATAGTACAAGAGAAAGCAAATCAATGGCTATTTCCAGTTATCAGCATCTGTCTTCAGATTTAATAGAAATGATGCTTTAAGACAAGTAGTTTATTCAGGATAATAACACCCATCGATGTTAGAGTACTGCAGAAGGAGAGCTTTTGCTGGTAGTTTGTAAATGTGGACCAGAGCCTCACAACTGTTTGAAGACTCACAAGGCCCTTCTGGGTAAGAGGCGGTCAACTCCATTCCATAACCAGGGAAATGAAATGAGTATCTCTGAAATGGCCCTGATTCACCTGAAGGACAGGAATGAGAGAATTAGGAACACATCACCAGAATCCTAACCTCCCTTCAGAGATAGCCAAATATGGGGCACAGATGCCACTTTTCCAACCCATACTCATGGCAGACATCACTAATCAATTCAACATTCTCTTCCAGTCCTCACGGCTGAGACCTCTGGATCCTTCTTAACCCAGCCCTCCAAGCAACCATTACCAGGCTGAGTTTTCATATAAAAGGAAGAGTGGCTACCTCCGAGCTGGAAGCTGATAGGCTTAATAGGTTAAAAGCCTCCTGTGAGAATTAAGGATTCAAGCCTTAAACAGTTCACCGGTCAAATATTTAACTCGCGTTTCCCTTTCTCGGAGTCAGAGACCCATCCAAACAATAGGACCCCTATCAACAGTGGCCATGTTTGGTGGTTGGACGGACAGGCGGTACTCCCACAGTCACATACTTCTGTTTTTACAGAAAATGCTTTGAAAGACCCTTTCTAAAGAGATTTTTTTTTTAAATAGTGGCTAATAGTTTTTAAAACTCCTCCAGCAGTCATGAGGTATCAACCCACCCCTCCTTAAGTAATTCCTCTGCGTCTCAATGCCTGCGGCGAGAAGTAAGCTCCTTAGCATTACAAGCCTCTTTGCGGTCTGGTCACAACTGCCTTTTTTAGATTCATCTTCTTTCGTGGCCACTGACCCAACTACCACTACCCCCCAAGCAACAGCCACACAGAAAAGGACTTGCCGAGCTCCTCCCTCTCCCCACCCCCCCAAAACCTGTTCTTCTTACACTTCCCTCTTCTGCACACAAGGGTCTCTCTGTCCTATCCCTCAGTTCCCATTCACAGCCAAACCTGTCAAGCAGATGGTCTACACTCTAGCTACACAAAGCGGGGCCCATGAACCAGCAGCCTGAGCATCACCTGGGAGCTTGTTAGAAACACCCACTCCTGACCTAGGAACCCAAATCTGCATTTTAACAAGATCCCCAGGTGAGTCGTATGCACAGTGAATTTTGAGATGTCCTGCCCTAAATCCACTCCTTCTCTTTCTGGGATCCCCACTCAGTCTTCATTCTCTCTAATCTGACTTCCCTCTCCAGCTCTCCACCAAAACAACTCTCACTGAATGAGGGAAACTGTCAATTCATATTAAGAATAAAAGAATCAATGAAATACCACTTCCACCTTTCGCCTACCTTTGGAATTTGTATTCATCCTTCTAGCCCAGCCCCACTTTTGAAAAAATCAAAGCAGACAAGGAAACCCAAGTGCCAAGAGGCTGGTGGCAGTGCTGGGCCCTCGGCACCCACACTATGCCACTTTGAGTGACATTAGGAAGGACGACCATGATCTCCCATAGAAGGCCCTTGCAGCCACTGTCAGAGGCAGAGCTCCAAGGCTGAAACAGGAACGGGGAGTCTAACATTGCTTTGTGGCCGAGGCCCGATGCGGGCTGATCAAATCGGGTTCCCTTGTTCTAGTTCCTTTCTACTGCTAGATACACTACCTAATCTCCCAACCCCTTCCCAAGCAGACGACCTCTCTCACGTTCCTTGCCTTGAGGTGGAAGTTCTTCTTTTCCTTTGGGGTCCAAGGACCTCAGAGAGGAAAGAGTCGCTGGTGTCCCCCTGTCCCCATGCCCAAGCAAAGCCACTGTGGTAATCTTGCAGCTTTCCCACTTTTGAGCCCATAAGAATCACCGGGGAAGATGCAGATCCTGACGGGGCGGGAGTCCTGGGGCCACACTTGGGGACCTCCTGCCTCCTAGACTCTCCTCAAGGCTTCTGCACACCAGCAAACCGTGCCACCATGACGCTGGTACATGGGACCATGGCAAGCCCACCAGCTCCTCTGATCCTGTGTCCGCCTTGGTCGGATGAGGCTCCAGAACCTTTCCTGCCCACCTCGTCCTTCTAGTGTGAGGATCGCGGCAGTAGGGCGTGTGCTGCTGCTTTGTTAAACTGGAAAACGTTTTTTAAAAAGAAAAAAAGAAAAGGCAAGATTTCGCCACTCTTCTGCTTTGTTTTGGCACCAGCCAAGAGCCTCTATTCTCATTCCCAGAAATTCTGCATTTCTCTCAACCTCATAGCCTACTGTTGACATACTCTTAAGTGTTTCAGACAGTCCTGTGATTGTTGGATGCAAAAGACATCAATTCCTACTGGCCGGTGTCCAGGCATAAGCTACGGCTCCCTGATAGCAGTTCTGTGTGCCAGAGACCCATGGGGCCTGTGCATAAACAGGAGGCCCTCACTTCCTCTTGGGGGCCGCAGACACTCTCTCTCCAAGACAAGGCCCCTTAGACAACAAAGCACTCAGAAAATTTCCATCGTGTCAATAAGATCAAACCCAAGTGCCCGCCCCAGTGTTAGGAGAGAGTCAAGGAGGCATTTCCATTGTGCTGTTAGGAACCACTGAGTATCTCGGCAGCCTAATTAAGTTGCACTCTTGCAATGATGAATGAATTGGCCCCAGAACAACATTGCTTTCCACCATTTTCTATTTTAGTGTCTATTTAACCATCTTAAGAGGCGAGCAGGGGAGCCCACACCAGAAGGGGACAGCACGTCAGAGGCGGGTCGCCATGATCGACAGAGCGCACCAGCGCTTCCTGCCCTCCTCGGAAGCTCGGCCCACCACTCTCGACCACGCACCGCCCTCCCCACACCGCTGCTCGCACACCTGAATCTAGACACTCCACGTCCACCCTTGAAGTCACACCTCTGCACATATTTACAGCCCCTTTAAGCCCAACCCTTGCCTGTTCTGTGCCTGTACCCCAGCCACAGTGCTGACAAGCCTCCATGGAAACGGCCATCACAGATCTGGCAGTACCCCCATAGCTCCCTGGGCAAACCACTCTCCCACACCTCTCCATTTTCTCCAGTCTCCCAGAGCTTGCCTCACTTCCTCACGCGCTCCTTATTTCATTGAAAAAATACATTCACGATCAGAATAAAATGATCTCATTTTCTCCAGGCACATCCCCCCGCCCCAGCCCCCTGCACCTGTGCCTCCCCCATTACCAGAAACAAACTCTCCCAGCTCCCACCCAAAGCTAATCCCCCAGTTGTGCCTGGATCCCAAACTCTCACACCTCCCTGAGAACTCTGTTCCTGCTGTTCTTTCCTCTGGCATCCATTTCTCTCTCTAATCAACAGTTCTGCTGGCATACAAACACGTTGTAAGAGCTCCTGTCTTTCAAAGAGACCCTTCCTGCCTGAGCATCCCCTCCACCAAGGACCCAATTTCTGCTCCTCTTTTCAGCCTGACTCCTCGAAAGGGCCAGCACCCTCCATCCCTTTTCTGCACTCTCCTGTCCTCCTTCCACCTTCCCAGCCAACCCTTTTCAATCTCCTTTGCTGCAATCCCCTCTCTCTAGACCCTTCTTTTTATCTAATTAAACTCACTTCCCCCATATATCATCTACACACTTGTAATTCTCCAATTGATCTCCCCAGCACAGACCTGTGCCCTGAATTCCACACATATATCCACCTGCCAGGGTGGTTGGGAACTCAAAGACTAAAAGTAAAAAAGATCCAAGATGGCGAAGGATCACTGTGGAAAAATCCCCATCTCAAGAAGGGTGAGGACCCTAACACCAGGAGGGGAGCCTGCAGTTGGAGGACTGCGGTATCTTCATGGAGCTGGGAGGTAGGACTCAAAGCAGGCAGGAAAGCTGATGACACCAGCCTTCAGAACTCCCAGGATGCATGTGGGGTCATGAATAAGTAAAGAGGTGATCGCAGGTTCCAGAAATCGTGAGAACAGAGAGATGAAGTGAGAAGAGGAAGAATGAGTAAATCTGGGGTGAAGGACATGAGGTGGGGAGGGAGACAGGAGACAAAGAAGGAAGCTGGAAGGAATGGGTAAGAGAATGAAAATAAGAACCCAGAAAAGAGATTTGCGTTCTTACATATTCAGGAGACACAACCAGAATCCTGGCTGAATCCTTAAAAAGATGTAGGAACTCAATTCTCTGAGTCTTCCCAAGAAGAGTATTCAGCACTGTGACTACAAACAGTTCCCATTTATCAACGTGCTTCCCAAGCACTAGACGCTTTGAACACACGTCCTCCTCTAATGCTTGAAACAACCTGTGACCCAGGTGTCACTGTCCCCGTTTTACAGAAGCTGCAGCTCAAAGTAGGGAAGAATCTATTCAAGACGTCCTAGCGAAGTGTCGACAAAGGCACCATCCGTGCCAACAACTACCCTACCGCTGAGCCACAGGAGACAGACCGTGGAGAGACCCTTCTCCTCACACAAGGGGCCAATGGGCCACCCTTGAGGGAGCACTGGGCCTTCTGAGCACCCGGGGGCTTCTCTAGTCAGAGGGCTGCCCTCCTGCACTAAGGTGCTACTTTCCTCTCCATGGCAGAATCAGCTCAAGGCCACCTCCAAATCTGACCCTCACAGAGTTAAAGGTGAGGAACTGGAAGAGTTTTGAGGCAAAGAAGCTAATTAGCTCCCTAAAACCAAAAGGGGAGGCACAGAGCCTGGAGAGAGGGGGTAGCTGGAGGAGGAGGCCCCAGGAGGAGAGCACTCAAGTGGGGGTCTCGGGCCTCAGGCCTACATGGCCCCAAGAGCGCTGGAATCTTGGCAGTGACTCTGTTTCCTCCTCTGCTGAAGGGTCTGCTCTGAGGCGTCTTCTCTGCCCCTAACAGCCTCAGACAGAGTGGCAGTCAGGGCCCATGAAGCCCCCTGTGAAGCGGGCCCAGCCTGTGAGACAACAGAGCCTGACCTCTGGAAGGCCAAAGCTAGACGACATCAAGGCTTCTCCACAGGTGCGCCCCCCCACAGGGGCCCCAGGAGCCACATGGGAGATGCCTGGTCCAACCCAACCAGTGGGTTCTCCATCTGCCTCTCCAAGCAGGGGACGAGGTGGATGGATCTGGGCGAGTGGAGACTCACAGGGGTGGGTGGACAGAGAGGAGGGAGGACGCCTCAGCTCCCACAGCATAACGAGTAATGGGGGGCAGGGTAAGATATAAATTGCCCTCTCTCTTTCCCAAACCCCTGCAACAGTGCCTGGAACTTCCACCACAGAAATGACCTCCATGGCTTAAAAACTTGACTTTCAAAAAGCCACGGTTAAAATGCAAAGCAGTCTGTCAGACCAGCTAGCTCCCTCATGGGCTCCTGACTTAGTTTCCTCAGAGCCTCTGACTGCCAGCACCACAGCGAGCCTGGGACCACACGGTCCAACGCTTTCTCTAAATACCTGAGGACACGGAGCCAGGAGCCCCCGAAAGGCCAAGTGACCGGCCCAGGGCCATGGGGCACGGTGGCAGCAAGGCTGGAAGGCTGACGGGGTCTCTCAGGTCTTTCTACAGCGTGGACTGGCTCCTGGGAGTGTAAGTCGGGGGGTCTGGGATCGTGGCATCCTGCTCCTGGGGCCGCCCCTGCTCTTGTTCAGCCACCACAGCAAAAAAGAGCCCCTGGGGCCTCGCCAGCTGACTCCTCCCTGACCCTGCCTTCCGGAAGGATGAATGCACATCAAAACCCTGGGGCCAAAATATTCCTGGATACTGTCCATTCTGCACCCAGCTCCCTTTTCCATGGCCTCCTGGGTAAGAGAAGTGTCCAGGAGGGGAAAACTCTAAAGGCTTTCACAGAAACAGACCCTTGTAAGAAACATTCCTCTGGACAATGGGAATAAGGCAAGCAAACAGGGGGATGAAAAAGGTAGGTTTGTTCACTTGGTTAATGTCACATTCTCACCAAAATGGTATCACGGAACTTTGGAGTTCATCTGACTAACATACCAGGTTGGATTCCTTATTTACAAAGCTGGAGAATGAATTTCTCTTGAAGCACATCAACCAAATGATGCCTGGAGCCTTAAAATGAGGCACGACAGGCAAAGAGAAGGAAAGCACCATGTCTGGGACTAAGAGGAAGCTCTTTGCTCCCCTCCCGGCAGATGCACAGACACCTGATACGGTCCCACAGAGCCGCCTGGCAGAGGGGAGCCTGACCAGGGCAGCTGGCTCTTTGCAAGGACTCAAGCAGCCCTTGCTGGGAAATGCAGGTTCATTAGCATACTGGCTAAATCCACAATGCCGACCAGCCAGTGGGTGACAGGACTCCCGGCCAGGATGGATTCTCCCAGGAGCCAGCAAGACTCTCGTTCCTACAAAAAAAAAAGTACAGCTTCACATTGGAGGTTGGGGGAGAGGGAACAAGAAAGAACAGAAGCTCAGAGCTCTTGGTTTAAGAAGTCGGGGAGGCAGGAGGGTATTCAGAAGGGTCCCCCTCCCGAGCCGAAAGAGCACCAGCTTTTGAAATCAAAGAGACATGTGCATCTGCCTGGTTTCAGTCAGGTCACTACTTGCCATTCCTCCTCCTCTTTCCCTCAGCTGTAAAATGGGCCCAACATCCCAGGGTTGTTAGCGGAGGTGACGAGACTAGAGAACGCGGGACTGCGTGTGACTGCTCAGGGACCCTGGTGCCCCTTCTCTCCCTCACAATGCAAAACCCCACCTGGTCCCGAGGAAAAGCCCCAGGGGAAACCTTCTCCCAGTAAACCCTGAAACAAGGCACAGGGGCCTTCCCAGGGAGGAGGAGGGCCGTCCCAGCGGCGGGCTGACTCATTTGGCCAACCGGTCCTTAATATTCCTTTTCACACTTTGGGAGCCCTGGAATGCTCTTCCCCCAAATGAGGCATGCAGCAGAAACGAGCTGTGATTAGCACAGCACAGAGCCCAGAGGATGGGGGCAGGGGAGCGCGAGCTGCAGAGTTTCCTGGAATTAATGGAGAGGGAGCAGGAAGGGCAACCTGCTGTCTCGGAAGATCTCTCTCGGCGCCAATCACCAGGCAGGGACTTCTTTTTTAAAGCCAACCTTCTCAACCTCTGTAGGGCAAAATCAACTCCGCGAGCTGCCTGTGATGGACCTGATGTGCCATTAGAGGCAGGCCTGGGGTGTTTTCTGCAGGGCACACAGTGAAATTGCAAGCCAGGATGTAGGTGATGTAGGTGGCGGCACGAAACCGACACAGAACATTGCACCGGCCGCACTTAACAGTCGGCCCCAGCGCGCTGACTGTGCCCGATCTAAGGCAACATTACAGCCGAAAGGCAGATGAAGGAAAGAGAGAATGCGACAGGGTTGGGTGAGACGGTGCCATAGGAGGCCTGGGCGCTGCGTAAATGTCCGCGTGGGCGGAGCGTGGAGACGGTGGGGGCGGGCGGGAGGGGAGCGGATCCAGAAGCTGACATCGGATCGCTTTTCTCAGAAGGAAGATGGATATTCCTCTCTAAGGGGTTTCAGTTCTGTGCTGGCAGGTGACCTTTTCTGTCCAGGGCTCTGCCACTTCGGGACATGCCTACACCAACACGAGCGCCACTGTACTGCACATGACAGGCAAATGATAATCAAAGGCAAATGCTCGAGAGATCGAGCATCTAGCCCAGCCCCGCCCCATCCCTGCTCGGCTCCCACCACGTCGCCTAACCTGAGTTTTGGCCCGCGCATCTGCTAAGTGGGCCAGTAACCCGACCAGGCTGCTAGGAAACTACCCTTGAGAGCCTGGTGGAAGTGCCCACCGCTCTCGGACACCTAGAGAAGATGGCCCTACTCTTCGGACTCAGTGTGTGTTTGCCACACACGGCTCCACCTCTTTCAGTCCTGGGGACCAGCCAAGAACCCACCGATAAGATGAAGTGGGGAGACACGAGCGCGGGAGGTCGAAATGGCAGTGAGGACTTAGGAACCGTAATCTGGGGACTTCCTGATTCCTCCACATGGAAAACGGCTAAGCACCAACAGGCAATGGGGCCAGATGGAGCTTGCAGCCCCAAACCAAGGCAATGGTCAGAATCTGAGGCTCCTCTCCTTGATTTTCCTCAACTCCATTCAGGATCCAGCAGGTCTAAAGGGCACTCTTTCAAATAAACTCTCTCCTTGATGAAAAAGGACACTCATCGATTTGATCCCGAATTTCAGTCTCTTAAATACAAAGCTCTCTGGGGCCAACCAGCCTCTCAGGATATCCCATACTGCTCCTCAAATGTGTTACAAACCGGGAGATACGAAAAGCTGGTTTCAGAATAATACTTGGTAGAGAGCGCCCACAGAATCACCTGATCCTCAGCAAGATGTACATTTCATCGGTAGGCCAAGCATCACACAGAAGACAGGATACACTGGGATTCTGTCGCAGGTCGTAGAAGGAATCCTGACCACTTCTTTCACGACAGGGTCAGAGGCAGTCAGGTAAGGAAGAGTATATGAACACAAACTTCTGGACATGGAGTTTGGCTGTCCTCACACAGCCTTCCCAAACATCCCATTCATGGTTCCTGTTTTCCACGTTGCAGATCTAGCCACACCATGACATGGACGCTCTGTGCGTTCCTCTGGCTTCTCTCCACAGCCCGGGACCTTCCCCCACTCACTCGGGCTCTCTTCACTCTGGCTGCAACCCCACCGTGCCACTCATGCCTCTGAGCTTTTGCTCAAGTACTTCCCACTTTCAGTGGCTTGTCTTCTCTTTGCTCACCCCAACTGTACTCATCGTCCCTTGAAGACCTCCCTTCCTACGAAGGGAAACTCCCTTCGCTCAGCCCGGGGGGCACTCACATTTTGTACCAACTTGGCCCTTACTTATAAATGGTCTTGTCTTGAATAAGATGCTAACCACCTGTCTCCTCTCTTTGTGAATAGAAAAGATGACTTACACAGTGAAGGGGGTCAGAGCCAGAAAATCCTCGATTGGAAAAAATCAGACACTACCAGCCGTGACTACTGCCGCTGTCAACTCAATCTCCCTGAGCCTCAACTTCCATACCTGTGAAAAAGGAATAGTAATCTAAACCTGAAAAGACTGATAGAAAGCTTTAACAAGCTAACATCTGTAAGAAGCCTATTGGGGACAGCAAAACTCAGCACAGTGTTACAACATAGAAGACATTCAATAAATGTTTGATTAATTGATCAGGAGCATAAAGCAAACCAATAACTGGAGGGTCATTATATAAAGTAACAGTATGCAGTCAAAACTTATTGATCTATTTCTCAATTACAGACAAAAGTTTGATGCCTACGGATGGAGAACAATCTATTTTAACTAAAAAACATCTCAGGATTAGAAACTGCCAGTTTCTTTGAACCCATAACTCAGCCAGGGAGAAATTTCAGCATAAGTGTTCAAGCCAGCAACTCATCGCGCCCTTCCTTCACCCCTTCTTATACAAGCTCTCCCCATTCCCAACCTCTCTGATATTTCAGGCCCTCCGAAAGTTGACCTCATACACCAAAAATTACAGTACAATCCCTCCTACATCTTCAAATCAAACAGAGCAAAATGGTAAGAGTTCTTTTCTAAGTTAATGTAGACAGAACCCTGACCACAGCCTTTCCCAAGCAGAATTTTTGTTTTTATACGTATAAATATAAAATTAACTTTTTTTTTAATACCTTTCTTTCCTTACCTATGAAGTTGGGGAGAAGGGAGTAGACAACCATGAATGTTAGTGAAGTTGTTCAACCAAAATCAAGCTGAGAATCATATCTAGGTCCTACGGGCAAGGACCAACTCCATACCCCGAGGATGATGCTGAACATGGTGGCCCCCAGTGAGATGAGAACTGGCTTGGAACTCAGAACTCAGATGGAGTTGTCAGCAGAACTATTTTCCCTTGTGGCCTTTTGGCCTTACTGTCCTTTCCAGTTGCTTCTCGCTGTTCGTTTTTTACATATTTAACATTTCTCTGGAGGAAAATGTCTCTTGCCCCTGCATTCACTTTCCAGCTGGTGTCTCACATTACCCAAGCAATGGAAGTCCCCATACAGCCTCAGGACATTGCTTCCGTATGAAAGGAACGAGCCTAGAAATGTAATTTTGGTTCATGATCACAATACGCATTCATAAGACCAATTCTCCTCATGCCTCCCCACTCCCAAGTCGTGAGTGAGACACCAACACTTGCAGGTTCCCCTGCTACAATTCGGAGCATTGCCAAAGTTGGCGAGACCCTGAGAGGCCATCTAGCCCACACCCCTAACTCCTGTGCACAAGTGTTTGGCTATCAGTGAGGTCAGATCAGCCTCAATAGTCAAAAATTCTTGATGTCAAAGGAACCATTTGTCGATGTGTTCTAGCCCTTACTTCTCTTGTCCTCTCTAGAGACCGAAAAGATCAGCATCTTTTTTCTCAGTGATGCACATAATGATAGTTATTAAGTAGCCCCAATCCTCTTTCCCAAGTTAACCCCAAATCCTTCCCCCTTTTCTTAAAGGGTTTTATTGTTCACCCCTTTAATTATTGCTAATATTCTTTTCTGTACTTTTTGGTTTTCCCAGTTATTTTCAGCAAATTCAAACACAGTGGTGTCAAATATTAAGAAGACATAGAGAAACACCTGCTGGCCCTTGCACATTCAACCCAACACAACGCAGTCTGTCATCATATTAACTTAAAAATAAACAGCACACTATTCCTTCAGCCAGTTCCGCTAGAACTTCCGGGTCCATCTGTGATGATGGTGTCTTGCCAGGTGATCCCTAACAACACAGTCACCATAATGACATCAGTTAAGTGGGTCCTAAACCACTGATGCCCACTGTTATCTCCTCAAACCAGAGTAGCTCCTATTCTGGTGGAAGGAAAGATCAGGTAACCAAGGGGTTGTGCTCCTGGCACCATATTTTACTTATGCAAAATACAAAACACACTGTTTTCTAACGAGAATCTTTCTCCTTCTAGTCAATGCCTAAAAGCAAACATCTGGGTGACCTCGGGTATGATCACAGGGTGGAACTTGGGAGCAAATGGAGCAGACATACTACATACTGATCGCGAACTTGAACCCTATTAAGAAAACTTGGAAGTAACTTAGGGAACTTAGCAATAAGCACCCCTAACACACACCCTGAAATCTGAAAAGTTCCTCATTCTCTCAAAACAAGGGAGTATCCTCTCACACTGGCTAAAGAGCATCTCTTTGATAAATTTGGGAAGGCCACAGCCATTGGGGGAGCAGAAAGAGGCCATTTCTTTAACTGCAACAATCCCACGCCGCCCAAGCTGGGCTCTCCTAAATGTCCTTTATCATTTACCTCATACTCAAACCACAGTCTATGTTCACTTAGCCCCTAGGAGCCATTTGCCTGAATTCAGCTATTTTAAATTTGGCCCTTTTTCATACTTAAGTTGATAGAGATGAATGACATTAGTCATTACACCTCCAAGAGTCACCATTATGTATGTATGGCTAGTGTGTCAACCAGCTGGATTATTTATAGACACTTTAGGTAAATGCTGTACTATTGTGGTTTGGACTCGGCACCAAAACTAGAAAACCGAATGGCTTTCTAACATCTTGTGATGGAATTTTTTGGCTCAAAAACATTTTTGGGTATAGGCCTCAATACTGCTTGCATTACTTGATCATGAAATGCACCTCTTGCATTTCCCCTGGTGATGTGAAACCCTTCTCTTAGTCCTGATGCTTAGAAAAGGCTTTAAATATCACCACCACCATCACCCCCAATTTAACAGTATAATACTCTCTATTTCTGAGTCAGGGTCAGTAAACTATGGCCCTTGGGCCAAATCTGACCAGCTAACTACCTATTTCTGTAAATCACGTTTTATAGGAATACAGCCGTGCCCATTCTGTATTGTCTGTGACTGCTTTCACACTACAACCCCAGAGCTGGGTCGGGGCAGCAGACATCTGGCAGGCAAAGCCTGGAATATTTACTATCTGGACCTTTACAGGAAAGGTTTACAGAGCCCCTGTTATAAAGCATAAAGAAAACAAACTGCTTATTCAGAATAGCCTTCTCCTCATCTGGACAAGAGGAAATAAAGCAAGAAAACAACCCTGACCCAAGTGACTAATTTTTGCGAATACTACTTTGCATGAAATCCATTCTGTCATCGTGTCTTCTGAAATGAGATGCATATAAGATGTGAAATACTTAAGAAAATTTAAATAACAAAAATTCTGGGGGATATACATATTCTTATATAAAATATAAATTAACATAAGGGCACCTGGGTGGCTCAGTTGGTTGGGCATCCAACTCTTGGTTTTGGCTCAGCTCATGATCTCAGGGTCCTGTGGTCAAACCCCCACAGTTGGGCTCTGT
The DNA here is from genome assembly GCA_028646535.1 of Procyon lotor. Taxonomy (NCBI): domain Eukaryota; kingdom Metazoa; phylum Chordata; class Mammalia; order Carnivora; family Procyonidae; genus Procyon; species Procyon lotor. The sequence continues at coordinate 96,993,457 of CM053609.1, forward strand.
GCTCTGTTGTGGAGTCTGCTTGTCCCTCTCCCTCCCACCTGTTCCCTGCCCCATGCTCTCTCTGTCTCTCTCTCAAATACATTAAATCTTTAATATATATATTTATAATATAAATATGTATATTTCTCCAGAGTTTTTATTTAAATTTCTTTTCAGTATTTTCCATCTTCTATGCATGTCATTTCAGAGAACACTTTGTAAAACATATATTTATTTAGGGGCACCTAAGGGGCTCAGTCAATTAAGTGTCTGACTCTTGATTTCAGCTCAAGGTCGTGATCTCAGGGTCATGAGATCAAGTCCCATGTCAGGCTATGCACTGGGCACAGAGCTGGCTCATGATTCTCTCTTTCCCTCTCCCTTTGTCCCTCCCCACCCTCTAATAAAATACACACACACACACACACACACACACACACACACACACACACATATTTATATATATACACTTAATATGTATGTAAAAATATATATACTTTATATATTATATATGCTTTATATATATATACTTTTTTAATATACTTAAATATATATATATTTCTTTTAATCAAAGGAAGTTCTAAATTTGTTATTTTGGGGATATAATAAAACTTGAATTGAGTTCTGGTCACATGGAGTAATTTGGAAATCTTAGAAAAGAAAAGAAGGGTAAAAGGATTGTGATCTAACAGACGACTGGTCAGCAATAAGAATAAAGTAAAATAAAGATAAAGAATAAAAAACCGTATCTTTGGAGTGCCTGGGTGGCTTAGTCAGTTAAACATATGCCTTCAGCTCAGGTCATGATCCCAGGGTTCTGGGATCAAACCCTGCATCGGCCTCCTTGCTCAGTGGGGTTCTGCTTCCTCCTCTGACCCCTCCCCCCACAAGCTTGCATGCTCTCTCATGTGCAAGCTCTCTGAAATAAATAAATTTTAAATATATATATATATAAGTAAATACATATTTATTTTTATATATGCATATGTATCTTTAAACTGTATAACCAGGGTTTTAAAGTGTAAATAAACTGTAAAACCCTGTAAAACCAGGGTTTTAAAGAGAAACTCTTTCATTTACATGCAGAGGGAGGGGGACTGGGTAGGGTAATATCTTCTACCAGAATTTCATTCTGAATCCCTAATGTGCTCAATAATGACCTAGCTCCATCCAGGGACCAACCCAGGTGCCCATTCCCAGCACATAACAATCCAAAGTCAGGTTACCATTAGACACATCCATTGGTGAAGTGAAGGAGTTTGGCCAAGGCATTGCATCCTCAACTTCAACCTTACCTAGACTGGAGCCCTTGGGGAAGGCTGCCCCATAGTCATCAAAGGGTGTCTGCTACACACCCACATTTGGTTTTGTCCACACAAAACTGATTTTCAGTGTTTTCAATTTACTACCAACATTTTGGGGAGATCTCACCAAAATTTCTGAATTTTTGGTCCCTCTTGAAAAACCTAGGACCTGAGAACTCAAAGCCCCCATGTCTGCTGGTGGTGTCCCTTGAGCTGGTAGCGGCTGCCCCATCCACAGCACGGCTGGCTCCACACACTCCCTCCCACTGCCTAAGGTCTCCCTGTGTCCTAAGGCTGAGTGTCAAGGGCTGCCCCCTCTCCTTGGCACTACTAATTTTCTCATGCCTGCCTGCTTCACTCATTGAAGTTACCTGCTCTGTAAGCATCTGAATTTGACCCCAGAACTAACCTTTGATAGGAGCTAATATAGTTCCAAATGGATGAGGAAAGTGATTTTTCTCTTTCTCATTCTTTGGCCCACATGTATACTTTCCCTCGGAGGCCCTCTTGATCAGTGACCCGCTACAGAAATAGAGCACATGCACGCTTTGCCAACAACTCCCTATCACTTGAAAATGGCCCTCCCTACCCTCATGGGCCACCATTAAAGACAAAGGATTCTACTGGGTCCCCTCTGATCCTTAGTTATTTATACTGATATCACAGCTGCGTGCTAGACATCTTATCCCTAAAACCAGCCCAAAGACAATACCTGCAAAGAAAGCCTAAGTTATGGGGTAAGATATACTTTACATAGAGAAAATGCTTGCCCATCAGAATCAATGTACCCTTTTCTAGGGCATAAATTAGAAGGCAGACTTCAGGTGCAATTACTTCCAGCCTAAGAAGATATTTAATCCCACTGGTGACCTCTGAATTGTGTCTCAAATTTAAGTCACCATAGGAAGTGGGTGATACATAATAAACGTGCAAAACCTTCTATTTACACCAAGTATCTATCAACAGATGAATGGATAAATAAAATGTGATGTATGCATACAATGGAATATCACTCAGCCTTAAGGAAGGAAATTCTGACGCGTGCTACAATAGAGATAAACCTTGAAGACATTACGCTAAGAGGAATAAGGCAGTCACAAAAAGACAAATACTGTATGATTCCACTTATATGAGACCTAGAGTAGCCTAACTCACAGAGACAGAAAGTAGAATACGGGTAACCAAGGGCTAAGGAGAGGGGAGAATGAGGAGTTCTATTTAACAGGCACAGAGTTTCAATTGGAGAAGATGGAAAAGTTCTAGAGATGGATGGAGGTGATGGTTGTACAACAGTGTGAATGTACTTAATGCCAGTGACCATTAAAATGGTAAATTTTATATAATGCATATTTTATGACAATAAAAAGAAAACAAAAGCCTAAGGAGGGTATATGGGTAGGGGGAGCTTTTTACCACTAGGGAAACTTATAAGCTCATAATAAATGTCACAATGTGACAATGCTCAGAGGGCAAGAAAGTGGCTCAGTGGCCTGAAAGGCTGGTCTGGTTCCACCTGACCTAGAGTGTCCAACCAAGAAGAGTATTCACTTCCACGCACAAGAAGAAATCTATCATAGGGTCTGGTTGACAGCAGTACCGACTGGCAGCCTGGGGACACTATACCAAGAGCACCTCTCAGGCAATGGAAACATTAACCTCCCAGATATTTCCAAGCACACACTAAATCTTGCATTCTTACTCCGACCTATTCTTGGCCCACATAGAACAGCAACATCCGACAGTTATATCAAGTCTGGATACGTAAAGAGGCTCTCCATGGAGAGGGTGACAATGGCTGTGGTGATGATGGGTAGATGACAGCAACTCTGGACTCAGAGAGCAGGTTCTAGCACCAGCTCTGGGCACCATTCACTTCCCAAGCCAACCACCTGTCAGCCAAGCCAGCGGCAACCGCTGTTCTGCACTGTGCTTCTGAATAAAACAAGAAGGTTCAATACATCTTGGGCGTGCACGTGGGCACGAGCCTTTCAAGATGGTATGAAAGTCGAACTCAAGCGGGATGAGGTCAGTAAAGCAAAATTTACAGAGATGCTATAGGAGCATTGGAAACAGGCTTTTATTTAACAGAAACTTACACAAATTTGATACAAACCCTACATTATGCAAAGCTTTATCACAATTCTACACATTATAACTTGCAGGAGTTGGTTGGAGAGGGGATTATTATTATAATTATTAGCATTTTGAAAAGGGACCTTTTCTATCAGAAAACGTCACCCAAAAGGGCTACAGAAGGACACAAAGACACTCTCGGAGAGCTCCCCCCTGGGACTGGCCTTGAATGAGAAAGCTGAAGGGGCTAGCAGGACGTCTGTGCCATCCGACCTCCCCTTTCAATCTCCTCGACTAGCCCAGTGATCCCAATTGTCAGCCTTGGAACCTGGTGGCCAGGATGAGTACCAACCAGGAGCGGATTGTACTTCTAGCCAAAATGAAGCCAAAAGGCAAGAGAGATTCTCAAGCTCTGACCCATTTCAGTAACACTGACACTCAAGGACTTGCTGATGAAAATATCTGGCATTAGGCTGTACGTTCATGACGGTGACTGTGCTTGCAAGTGAGGGAAGGTCAAGAACATGGACACACAGAAGACCTGGAGGAGAACGGAGTGCCCCAGCCAGTCGGCCCCGCTCCTTTGCTAGGCCACAGACACAGAGCTGAATTACATTTCACAATCATCACGTTCACTGTCACCCACATGGCCACAAGGGAACATGTTAGAACACGCGCCTTCCTCCTTCACCCTCGTGACAACTGAGTTTGAGGCTTCTGTCACGCAGGTGGGCCTTCCTCGCTCCTGGGGACACTCTAGAACATTAGAGCCTCCAAAGCCAGATCAGCAGAAGGCTCCCTTTGCAAGTCGCCTCTGGAAGTTGTTAGGTGGCCAAATGATTATCATCTCAGCTGATGTATATTTTGCCGTCCTTTTTTTTTCTCTCTCTCTCTTCATTGCATGATTTTAAAACAAAGCTGTCTGTGTTCAAAAATGTTGTACTCGCAGAGATACGGTTAATCACTAGATGGAATTCCTTTCTGAACTAGGCCTCATCAGACATGACGACCAGAAGGCGAGTTGCTTCTTGACATCCAGATAAATGGGGATTGCCTACGGGGAGGGGGTGGGGAGAGGGGTTTTTTTTTTGGGGGGGGGCAGGGGTGGAGAGACTGCTGATAGCTTTTGTGGCTAATTTATTTCAGTCACATCTTAACACATAACCATGTAACATCACCAACACTTTCAATAGAATTTTGAAGAAGGAAAAAAAAAAACAATCACTCCTCACTTACCACATCCAACTCGCAGAAATAAAAATACCTAAAGCACATACATGAATGGCTTTTTTAAAAGCCTGAGAGAGCAGAGTTGATCTTTATTTTCTTATTAAAAATGTGGGGTATTTTTCCTTAGAGTTAATATGCAGTCTTTATTTTACATTAAATACTCTTTTGATTTCGTGTCTTCACAAAATTGCTTTTAACTTTCGAAGTAGAAGGTACTTTAAACAAAAATACTGTGCCACGTCAGCACTTTTTTCTTTTAAATATTGAAATAAATAAAATAGTTAACTCTTTTTTTTTCGTCAGTTTGTTCGTGTTCAGTTATTTCTATTGTAGAGCAATTCCAGTCTGACCTGGGTACTTTCTCACAGACAAAGAAAATGTAATGAAGAATTTAAAAAAGGAAAAAAAAAATCTTCTTAATTGCACAAACTTAGGCCATTCCCAAGACTTCTTTGAGCTGAGTCACACTGGAGGCTTTTCCACAATCCAGGCTCCTGTGTTGGCTGAAACACACGCGCAGGAGGGGGCCAGGCAAGGGAAGAGGAAGAGGAGGAGAAGGAGGAGGAGGAGGAGGCGTAAATCAACGTGGCTTCTTGTCACCTTCTTCAGAAATGGCTTGCTTGGAGGATGCCGGAGTCCCCAGGTCAGAGAGTTGACTGCAGAGGGAAAGGCAATGAAAGATAAAACAAACACAGCAGTAGAGGACAACTACCTAAAAAAGGAAAGCTTCAGATTAAGGGGGTGGTGGCGATGAAATGGAAAAGAAAAACAAAAGAAGGAAGAGAACGTACTACCTATGGCCATGCTAATGAGCCCACAGTGCTGTGCAAGGAGAGCCAGGCCGGCGTCTCCCGCGCTGTGAGCACCAGCAGCACGAGATCGGCCAGCAATCGGGCAGGCCAGCGGTGGCTGGGCAACGGGGGGGATATGAGAAACAGCAAGGACGCGGCGGGATTTTCGGTCCATAGGTGGTGGAGTAGGCAACACTGGGTGCTGGCAAAATCTATTGTTCTTTCTCCTCTACTTGGAAGCTGAATCTTTCTGCTGTTAAAATACCCCAGAAGGACCATTCCAGTGCAATCTGTCTGCCTGTCACCTAAGTGGAAATGCGTAGCTCTAGGGTGTAGGACCAGTGGCGGTGACAAAAACCCCAACGGATGCCCCACTGGGCCCTAAGGCTTCACGCACACAGCCTCAACCCCAACCCTAAGTGATTCCAGGCTTTCAGAATTAGTCAGGGAGAGAACCAAGCCCAAAGATCCATTTGCGTCCTCAACTAGCCCAGTGATCCCAACTGTCAGCCTTGGAACCCGGTGGCAGTTCAGTCTTGATGGGTCTTTTAGCCAGGATGACTACCAACCACGAGTGGATTTTACTTCTAGCCAAAATGAAATCTGCTAAGTTATGTCAGTCTTTGGAATGGAGTATTCCGCACAAAGGAGGAAGTAATACAACCAAATACTATCACATTTCATTCCAGAAGCGGAAAGCAGAGGTGGGCACCCCTAAATAGGTCATGTTGAGCTTGGGTGGTGAGGGACAGGTGAAAGGAAGGAGGAGCCCAACTTGAAAATGGCCAAGGCAGCAGGGACCAAAGTTCAAAACCAAATGAGCAGCTCAGTTGAACCCCCCATCCTCTCTTTCTTCCTGATACTCAAGGCACTGCTCAATGCTCAGGGGTACAGGACTGGTATAGATGCTTCCAAAGCATCTGAGACTGAGACTCTATCTGTCTACTTAATGTTTTCAAATGGAGACTGAGAAGAGCCTCACCTCTACCCACCACCAAGCCCTCCTCCTCCATCTGCTCTTATTTCATTGGATTGAGAGGAGGTATTTGATGCTGTAAAAACAGAACAAAACAGAATCACATTAGAGTCCTGCTAAGAGAGAGCAATGTTGAAGTTCTTGTGAACTTTCCCAAGGAACTAAGGTTGAGCTGGGAAGCCCCTCCATCCCATCCCATACCCTCCCACTGTCTCACCTCTCAAATCTGCTTTCCTGGCACCCTTGCCCAGACTCTGGTCCTCTCCCTAGCGCTCATCTCTTCATTGTCCCTCCTGTCCCTAGCCCCTTCACTCCACTGATAAAACTAGTTGGCGTTCAGACCTCCCACAGATGCCTGACAAGTGTTACGTTATTAGGCACCCAAATTTTCACTCCCTTCCAGGAGTCTTTCTGTGCATCTCTCTTAGTGCCCCCAAACCCTCTAGTCAGATATCATCTACCACTCTTTTGGTGATGTCACCACCAAAACACTGCCCACATAAGAAGCTCAACCTTAGTTCCTTGGGAAAGTTCACAAGAACTTCAACATTGCTCTCTCTTAGCAGGACTCTAATGTGATTCTGTTTTGTTCTGTTTTTACAGCACCAAATACCTCCTCTCAATCCAATGAGGTCTTGAATGAAAGACCGCAAAAGCTTTACTGATTTTACTCAATAAATCTCAAATTTGATCTATGGAGAAGTCAGTATAGACTGAAGAAAGATTATTAGAAGACCCAAACACCACTTACTGAGGCTAGAACTTCAATTACCTAATGCGACCAGTCTTCCTCATCAGTAAAATGGGAACAAATGACACGTATCCTACCCCTCATGGTTGCTTTAAGAATCATCATGAGAAAATCCTGGTTATATATTATGATAGGGTAAGAAATATCCACATGCTAGGGATAGAGAAACTGAGGCAGAGGTTCATGGCAACAAATTCACACAGGGACTGAGCCCGGAACCCAGAAATTCTTATTTCTACCCTAGGTTTCTACTCATTGGATCAAAAATGCCTCACTCCAAAAATTTACAACACAATTAACTTCACTTCCAAAGGCTAAACAAAATCTCCTGTGGAAAAATTCCTAATACATGAGGCTGCTCAAACTTTAAGTACAAGTTTAAGATCATATTCATCAGATGTAACAGAAGGCGTATTGGGATAATATTAATTAATTTTATTCCACCATGAAATGAGTACCTCCCAACAGCTTTTAGTTCTCTCCCCGAGTAATGATCTTGTGTTCCCTCAAGTACTATCTAAAGGCAATATCAGGCTGCAGCCCATTAGGTGTATAGAGAGATGCAAAGTAAGCAGGAAGGTTTAAAGGGGTACAATTGATGTGAACTTCGTATTTTTATTAAATCCTTCTCTCTAAAATACCAGTAGCAAATTGCATTACTGACTTTAAAGTACCTTTAAAAAATTAAATGCGTATTTCTCACTCCCAGTGTTACAGAATAGAGGACCTGATCTCTACACGGTCTCAATAACAGAAATAAAGAATTAGATTGTTCTGGGTGGGAAAAAAAACATCAGATAGATAACACCAGTCATTGCTTTTACATCAGCAGTTCTCCCCAGGGGACTGGAAGGTTGTAACAAATTTACAAAGTTCTCTATCTTTGGTTTTCATATCTTTGGGCTAAGACTCCGAAAATCTGGTGACATGTCTGAAGCGTTTTGGGTGGTGTTTTCCTGAATTGAAGACAAAGGATCCTAGTCAGATCTTTTTCATCTTGATGATTCTAATTTCTTTTATATTGAATTTGAGTAGAGATACTTATTTGACAAGAGCAATAACAAAACGATAGGTGTGTTGACTGCTGGCACAGCTCCTACAACTCCTGAGGTCACAAAAAAAAAAAGAAAGAAAGAAAAAGACTTTGTTCCTAATAAACATCAGTCAGGAGGAAATGTCTAGAATGGATGATTTAGAAAGAAGATGAGTCCTCTGCAATATTCTTCCCAGAACTTCAGCCGGGGGATCATATTGCTTACTCTTCCTTTTTAAAATTGATTTTAATAAGGTTATCTTTCAAAGCTATATTCATTACAACACCCCTTTCCTCGATTGGACCTGAGAAAAAGCAAGGGATACCTACCTATCTATATCTTCCCCTCCTTGACCAAGTATTAGTTGGAAAAGAAGTATTAGTTGAAAGAAGTGCAGCTGAAACCATAACCCAAGGAGGCGTTATGATTCCAGAAAAATCTCAAGGAAAAGTATTGCAAATTAACTGTAGTAGCTCACTGGATCCAGCTCTAAAGGAAAGGGTGGAGAGATTCAACCAGTTAGCATGAAAGTTGAAAATAAAGTTCTGCCAAGATACGGAGGCACGAAAGTAGTTCTAGATGACAAGGATGACTTTTTTTTTTTTTTTTAAAGATTTTATTTATTTGACAGAGAGAAACACGGCGAGAGAGGGAACACAAGCAGAGGGAATGGTAGCGGGAGAAGCAGGCTTCCTGCTGAGCAGGGAGCCCGATGCGGGGCTCGATCCCAGGACTCGGGGATCATGACCTGAGCCGAAGGCAGCCGCTTAACGACTGAGCCACCCAGGCGCCCCTCAAGGATGACTTTTTATTTGGAGACGGTGGCTGACATTGTTGGGAAGTACATAGATTGAAAAAAGTCACTATTGAAAAGGCATCACAGGAAGCTGCCCAGTCCACCAAAGTTCTGAAAGCTTCCATCATGTAAAGAATTTCCATGTCTCTCTTTTATAAGAAACTAACACTATCCAAACTTTTAAAAATTATAAATAAAAATTTTTTAAATATATATGTATTTAATATATTCCTATATTCCATATATAGGACCATGAAAGTGGAAGCACAGAACAACAGTAAAGGAACACAGGTCCTGGGGTCAGGTTCCCAGGGATCAAAACCTGGCTCCTTATTAACTGGGAGGCCTTAGGTAGTTCCCTGAATCTTACTACTATGCCTAAGATTCCGCATCTGTAGACGGGGGCTAATACGAGCACCTACCCCCTTGGCCAAATAGGAGGATTAAAGGAACTAGGGAAAGCACTCGGAACAACGCCTGGTACACCAGCGTTGGTGGTTGTTAGAGAGAGAAAGGGGGATAAAGGTGTAACATCAACCGTGCGGGCATGCGGAAACCTATCACAGCCAGCTTCCTCCTCCTGGGCCTCCTCTGAGCTTCTTTCCTTCACCGTAAGACATTTGTTTTCAAAGCCACGTTCACTCCGCTCCGTCAAACCTCACTCAACCTCTCTGGATTGATCTTTCTCAACGGAAAAGTGGAAAATTTGAACTTGATCATCTTCAAAGTCCCCTCCGGTTCCTTTTTGTTTTTTCGAAAGGATGTAAATTCTGACTGAGTCTGCTGGAGGATACTATGGGCGAGGTGAGACAAGGTGCCCGGGCCATGCTAGGATGCGTTCCAATGCTGGGTTGGCTACACCAACTGAGAAAGGTGAGGACATCTACTACCCCCAAAAGGAGAAACTGAAGATCAGGTTCTGCTCATAAAATTAAAATAGAGAAGCAATAGCCACCCTCAGATAAACCTTTCCATGGGAGGTTGCCTTGCTTACACAGGTCTTCTGTCTGGTTCTCCTTCACCATCCCAAGCTAGACTCTGAAATTACGTGGCGTTTTATAATTTAAATTAAGCAGATTTTTTTTTTTTTTTTTAGTTTCAAGTTCAAAGGCAAGCTGTCATTGAAAATGTTAGGACAACAAACAACTATGCAGATTTCAAATGATCGTATAGATTGGCTGGACATATTTTTATTAACATAGAAGCTCACACTTCACCAACGAGAGCAAGTCGCAATGCTATGAATCCAACATCTAAGTCAAAGCAACGGAACAGATGACAAGGAGGAGAATGACAGCAAGAGCAGGTTGTATCCCCTTAGCAGAAATCAGCTGGAAACAACTACATGGGCTTTTCACACAGGCGAGCATGCAGGACAGGAATATTACACCATGGGGGGGGTTAGTCCATATTCGCTAGGAGCAGGGCCACACAGACATGAGGCAGAACATCCCAAAAGTGGATGAGATCGTTCCTTCCTTTCATTCTCTCACAACTGAGAGCAGATGCCCAGGCCAACACTTACACATTTCAAGCAGGAGAAAAGTAGAAGTTCTTTCTGTCTCAGGCTACCAGGGAAGCACAAAGGGTCCATTCGGGATTTCTCTGCTTAGTCTTGGCTTTTGTTCGGTGAGTTTGTTATTTTAATGAGAGGTCTCATTCATGAAGATTCGCAAAGCCTGGATTGTCAAAGTAGATCTCCCCAGACACTTAGAAGCAGCCTGCTGCTGGGGTGGCTATCTGGTTCTCCCAGCCCAAGCCGAGCGGGCAGTACCCGCATCTCTGGACCTGTGCTCTCATGGAGGCCGGAGACCCTGACCACACTTAGTGGAACTTTAGAATCTTCAGATCAGCGCAGTTGAGTGTTTTCCTGATCAGAGATCCTCTTTAATGTGGACTCATCCCCTTGGCTGTTAAGTCGGTCCATGGAGCAAGGAATACCGCCCTAGACATGCAGACCCCGTGTGCCCGCACTCTCTCCTTCTGCCCAAGTACAGCAGCCAGCTCAGACCTCAGATCCCTGGACTCCACCCACCAGCTGCCACCAAGGCGGGCAGAGGGAGCCAAGCACTTCCCCAGCCACTTTCTCTTACGGTTGAAGCCAGAAGCCAGAAGCCAGAAGCCCACCATTCTCCGTACAGGGCCCCTCCCGCAGTCCAAGCGAGCCTCAGTTGCCACACTAGGCCCAGGCCCACGAGGGGAAGCATGCACACACAGGAAGCAGAGGGCCGCAGGGAAGACACTCTAGGCCCGTGGCCACGCCTACACTAATAAGGGGCTGTGAGCCCAGGAAAACAAAAGACAAGCGGGAGAGGAAAAGGAAAGAAAGAAAGAAAGAAAAAAAGAAAAAACAAACTAACAAAAAACAACAACTGTGATGGCTTTGCCCTCCCTGTAAGACCGGCCAGCCGACACATACCTTTTGACTAGGACTGCACAACTCTTCCTTCCTGGGACTGCCAACAAGGTGGACGGTCTTCTCCATCGCCCCAGGGGCCTTGAGCAAGTGTTGCTTTGGTTTATTTCAGGAGGTGCTATTGGAAACATAAAACAAAGTGCCTGGAGGGCACTATAAAAAAAAAATAGAAGAAGAAACACGGGAGACTTGATCATCCAACGGGAATTTATGTTGTAAACAGGGGCCGGGGGGGAGGGACGTATACTGTGAGGTATCATTCTTCCGGCCGTGAGCGCGGCCTCGGGTTGCTTTGTCACTGCCGAGTCTATGACTTTCTGTTTGTATTCCGTTCCTGCGTTTGGAAATTGCGCTTCGCCAGGAGGAAAGTGAGGAGAAGCTCAGCGATGACACCACAGTGGCTATGCTGGGTGGTGGGAGGAGACCGGAGGCACTGGCAGTCGGGGCCCAGGCGCTGGAGGGAGGCCAACACGCGGAGGCCCAGACTTCCCAGGGGCTGCTGACATTTTCTTGCAAGCAGGGAGGAAGATGGAAAGGTCAGGGAGCAGAAATGGGGAGGGGGTCTGCCGTAGGGAGCCATACACTCCGTGGGGTATAAAAAGTGCCATCATCTCCCAGCGAGGAAATCCTCCCGACTAGGTGTCCCTGAATAAATCCCTCCCCCAGCGGCTCTCTCCCAAGCAGGATATCGCTTCCATTGCTTTGATTTCCCTTCTCTCTTTCTCTCTCTCTCTCTCTCTGTCTCTCTCAAAAAAAAAGGTCCATCTCTAATAATAGCTAGAACACATAAATAATTATTTTTAATGTTATTCGTTCTTTGTTTCCAAACCCAATGTTCCTCCTCTCTTCGTTTTGCCAATAAATAGGAAAACTGAGGAAATTGACTCTGCTCCTGTCAAAAAGATTCCCCACCCCCCCACCCCCCAAAGAGAGACAATCCGCCTAACTTCCCATTTCTACGGAAAATAAACAGCATGTCACG
>CM053609.1:97005888-97051438 GCA_028646535.1 Procyon lotor
AGAGGAAGAAAGCAAGGATGAAGGGAAAACCTAAAGTTGACTTCCATTAAAAAAAAAATGTATATCAGACCCAGAATAATGACCAAAGTCAGAGGGCGATGGCTATTCGCCCAGAGAGTCTGTTCCGTGGGTTTAGCAACTGCCCTTTTTATCTGCTGTGGGCGAACCCCGGCCACTGCGGCGTCCCCGGCAGGAGCGAGGCTCTTCCAAATCGTCCTCATCAAAGCCGTGGAAAGTTGACGTGTCACTTTCTGACGTGGAACCGAATAAGTCCTCCGTGGTGCGTGCTGCGGCCGCTGCCTCCTCCTTCCTGCCTTCTCCTCCCAAATGAGCTGACATGTATGATGAATATATCAGCACATGGGTTAAGCAACAGACAGCATTATTAATATTCTTATTATATTCTTACAGTGTTACTCTTAATAGCAAGACCAAACACCCTTTAACACCAGAAGGGATTAGCTGGGTGCATCACCCGGCGGCAAGGATTCAGGGTCACGGGACAGAGCCAACATTTCCGGGGGAAAGGATTCCTCCCGCCCCAGAAAGTCATCATCTCTACCATAATGCGTATGTCCACAGCTCTGACAGCGACAGATTCAACCACGGTCTGTCCTTCTCCTCTTCCGTCCGCACACATACGCATGCACACCCGCTCAGCCCCACCCAGACAAGGAGTTTGCCTTAGTGGTTTTTAAGCCTGGTTGGTATTTCTTTGGTGTTTTCGGTTGATATTTCTTTGAACACTGTTTGTCCTTCGCTTTGACAGTCAGCTTTACAAAGGTATTACTGTCAGATAACCCATTCAAGGTGCTTAAGCCTCCATCCATTTTACTTTTATTTTTACCCGTTTCTAATCCCATTCTTACGGCACCCTTGCAGTTCTGCGCTTATACCATGTAGTTCATTTGCACTGAAAGCAAGAAGTTGGAAAGTCTGATAAGTGGTAGGCAATAAAAGAGTCTCTCGTCTTCTCTGACGGCTGGAGGAAATTTCAGTGATCTGCGCCCACATATGTGCAGGTGCACATGCACACCTGTGTGCACACACATGCACACATGAGTGCTCACACACACACACACACACACACACTCCAGCCACTAAACACACCCAGCTCTTAGTTACTCCAGAAAATCCAGAGTTGTCAAATGTACTCAGAGCACCAACAAAGTGGGAAATGGGGGTTTCAAACGCCTAATAAAATACAGTATCCTGAAATCTAGAAAACTCAGGTTCAAACTTGTTCACACTGCAAATGGGCCCTAGGACCACCCCCAAATGAAGTCACAGTGTTTCACTTATGGTGTCAATTTCAGGAATCTCATTTTCTCCCCAGGAAACAGAGGTATTGGGGAAGATGGGAAGGGAAAAACAGTTTTTCTGAGCTTCACAGTCTTCCTTGGAAGGACTCCAAGGAGGCCCTAGAGAAGTATTCGCCCACCTGCCTTCACAAGCATGTCTCATGGGCTAATGCCACCTGTTTATTCCCAAGGTGGTGACTATTTCAGGAGCATCAGAGTTAGACCTTGACTAAATCATCCACCAAAATTGGCAAATGCAATGAGAACACCTAGGCTGGTATCAAATAGCCCCTATATCACATAGCAGAGAGATCTTGGGTTGGAGGATGGCAGGGGGTAGGGGGAGCGGGTAGGAGGAGGGGTGGGGGGAGGAAGGCTGAATAAAGGCTGGAGAAGAGAGGCTTTGGATAGACAATTCCAACTGCCCACTTCTGGTCACCCGTGGATCAGATCCAAGTACCCCATTGTTTGTAGGGAAGAAAGGGGAAGATTCAAGCAGCTTGCAGTGAGCATTCTGAAGCTGCCCTTTCTAATGCACCCCAAACCCAAAACAGTCCATCACGTTCTGCCTAGAATATCACTCCGCCAAGTGACTTTGCTTCTGGCGAGAGAGATTTTTGTCTGATAGTTTGCTTTTAAAAAACACTGAATTGAATTTCACTTGTTTCATTTTCTTTAATTATTTCTAAAACTATTCACTTTCTTTTAAGTATTTAAAACCTCAGAGTGCACTGTCACATGAGCCCTCTCCTCTAAGCTACCCCGGCAGAGTAAAGAATTCAATGTGATGTATCCTGTTTGGAAAACAAATGAACATGGACGGGCCACCCGGTCAGGTCCTTAAGAGCTCAGTGCTGAGGGTATGTGCACTGGAGACCACAGTCCTTTTCCAATTACTGATTTGCTACGCAAGTCAGTCTGGAAGACTACACAACCCCAAAACCAAATATAAAAGGACTTAAGTTCAGGTTTGCAAGCCAAGCAAGGGAAGAACTGAGTTGTTACAGTAAACCCAGGTGCGGTCATCTTGGTCTGTCTCCCGGGCCTCAGAGCAGAAAAGACCCGAGGGAGAAATAACAGAAGGAACAGTGGCTTCTCCCTGCTACACCAACTACCCAGCTGAATGGCATCTCACCCACCGGTCAGCACTGGGTCAGGCTAAAGATGAAGCTGAGACCACTTCTCCTCCCTACCTTGAGCTTCGGCTCTGCTAGCACATCAAACAATACGAAAAGGAGGCCGTTCCAACCAACCACGACCAGCCAAAGGTAATGGTTTGGTTCGAATTGCAAAGTGAAACATCTTAAACAAAACTGGAAGGCCTGAACTCCGTTTACAAATGAGAGAACAAGATTCAAATCTGTCTTTGTCATTTTAGTCTTTGGAGAGGTCAAAGATGAAAATTTCAAAACATGCCAAGTCGACTCCAGATCAGCCCTGAGAACACCTGACCTCTGGCCCCTTGGTCTATCAGGGTCTCTTTGTCTGTTTTAT
The DNA here is from genome assembly GCA_028646535.1 of Procyon lotor. Taxonomy (NCBI): domain Eukaryota; kingdom Metazoa; phylum Chordata; class Mammalia; order Carnivora; family Procyonidae; genus Procyon; species Procyon lotor. The sequence continues at coordinate 97,008,684 of CM053609.1, forward strand.
ATGAGAAAATGGGATGAACGGCCAATGGAGGTGGTCTTTATGCAGCTGCCCATGAGTCCCGGGGTCTCAGACTCCCACAGTTCAAGACGTAGCTGCTCTCCCTACATTCATGTTTCTAGACTCTTCCGGTTTGCCCCAGGCACTTCCATAGAACACACACATCTCTTTGTTAGGTGCACACCATACGATACAAGGAAGCATGTTGCCCATATCTCTGGGTGTTTCTTAGACATTACCTCACTATTGTCCGCGACAATACACACAAAGAAATAACCACCTCATGGAGAGGCCAGACACGAGCCAAAAGCTCCTTTCCCCTCTTCCTACAACCCAGGGCACAGCTTTTGGTTCTTAAGACTCAAAGAAGAAAAATATCGAAATGACCTGAAAACTCCTCTCCACTTAAAATCACCACCATGTCTTCTCCATTCCGCCCTTCGGCCCCCACACAAGATGACAGAGGACTGCAAGTGGAACAGCTATAGGCACAGATGCAAGAAGGGGCCACCACTCACCAGAGCGTCCACAGTCTGCACAGGACACCAGCTCTTCAGGCCGCCCACTCTTCTTGTTCATGTTCGAGCCCCCCAAGCAGAAGTCACAGTAGTTGTTGGGAATGACTGTCCCATCCGGTCCTTTCTGGGCTATAGAAACATTAAAAAAAAAAAAAAAAATCTGATTTTAGGCTGACATGAGTTTCTACTGGCCCCATTTCTCCCACAGTGTGGCAGAATCAAGTCTAGAATGCAAGGTTTCGTTACAACCAAGTTGTTAAATTGCACTACGTTTTCTTTTTGATCCTCTTTGGCTCTATAGTTCTTTTTTTTTAAGATTTCATTATTTATTTGAGAGAAAGAGAATGAGAGAGAGAGAGCATGAGAGGGGGAAGGTCAGAGGGAGAAGCAGACCCCCCCCTCCCCCCGCTGAGCAGGCAGGCAGATGCAGGACTCGATCCTGGGGATCCAGGATCATGACCTGAGCTGAAGGCAGTCACTCAAACAACTGAGCCACCCAGGCGCCCATTCAGTTCAATAGTTCTAATCCCTTGCAAGCAATCTAGAGTTCAGTTTAACTTCTGCAATATCTGCCAAACCCATCTCTGTGTTTTTACAGAAACTACCGTGCCCCTCTGATCGCATTCCCTAGATGAACAAAGCATCCAGAAGGCCTACTAGTTAAGTAAACCTCTCTCATCCCTGAACAACCAGCCCTCAGGGCTTAGGTCTCAAACTGCAGGTAGCAACCATAAACAGTGGTGGGATGGGAGGGAGAGAGAATGGGCAATGTCTACGCCTTGCCCTTGGGAAAGATGCTCTTGTTTGGGAGATATTCCTTCTGTCCCTGAAAATGAAAACAAAGAAGCCCTGATGGTAGTCATTTCCAGGAAGGCCACTGAAGATGCTTCTGGGGACTCTGATGAACATCTTGGCAGGTACACAAGGGTCCACTCTTGTTCAGCCTCATCTCCCTATAGTCCAGACTTGCATGTATGGAGAGAACCCAGAACTAGTTAATCAGCAAACCTCAAGGGCCTAGAATCAGACCTGGGCTCTCCCTCAGCCTTATGCCAAAGATAAGTTAAATGGTGAGTTGGTGAGCATGCCTTGAGGCTGAAAACCTTTGTAAGCCACCCCTGCCGAAGGTCCTTACCCAAAGGCAAAGGTAAATCTTGGGACTTGATCTTAAAAACAAAGCTTGTGAGAACAGCACATTCTCAAGCACTGAGATCATTTTCAGTTCCTCGGGGCTGGCTGGAAAAGCTTGGACAGGTTTCTTTGCATGGGGAGAAATGCCTCCATTCTCTTGTTTTTCGATCCTTATTGTGGAGATTCATTTGTCACATGAACATTCCCTGTTTGCAACTAAGAAGAAAAGTCTGTCTGTTTAAGGGATCAGCCTAAACCACGGGGGTATCTTCCTCCTCACTCTACCCAATGTCTGCTGCTATCTTTCATTATTTACTGGCTAACATTAATCAGGGTCCCATAGGGCACGAATCTGTAAAAGGAAGCAGATATGTGAGCAGAAATACCATCCAGACAGTAAGTGATAAACGGATTCACCCACTTTATATGATTCCCTCTGGCCTTCGCTTCCTCTATGCCTCTGCTTTGCCTCCAGGAATAGAAAAACTTACCTGGGGAAGGCAGAAGACAAAAGCTCGCAGAATTACATTATAGAGAGTTAATCCATTTATCAGTTGCTATTTGGATTGTTTAATCAGTTCCTAAGTCATTGATTTTCATCTTCAGGGAGGCAGATAATTCTCCGCAAAAAAAAAAGGTGTTGGCTGTTGGGGACAGACAGAGGAGCTGGCCATACCCTGTGGCCTCTGGAGTGTGGGTTTTTTCTTCATCACTCACTGCATCTCAAAGACATCACAGGTCATTAAAAAACAGTTTGGCAAATAATCTCCAAAATCGGTATCCCGGCAAAAATTGTACTCTAAAGTTTTCATTGCCCAAATCCAGAAGAAAGCTTCTTTCATCTCTCTCTCTCTCTCTCATTTGCCATCTTCAACATTTCTAGAACTCTCTTAAGAAAACCCAAGCATGAAAAAAATAAAAAAATAAAAATAAATTAAAAAATAAAGGAAATCCAAGCCTGTCTATGAAACAAATAAACTCGGAGTTTTCTCATTAAGAGACTATCCTAGAAATTAATCAAAAGGAGAACAGGAAGATGTGGGGTATTTGAAATTTCGGGGCTGAGTATAAACCGGAGCTAACTTTCACGAGTGATAGGAACTAGAAAGAAAAAAAGGAGATGCCAATCACAACTCAGGTAGCTTCCTGCATGAAAAGCGATCAAAGACACCACGTGTATCATCCCACTAAAAGTCTCAGGGGCCCCAGCCTCACCATCTGTCTCTCCTGTTCTTTTAAGGGCTTCCTATTATGTCAGATTTTCTCTCCTTTCACAAATCTTTAAGCAACCAAAGAATCTGGTTTTCTCCAACACAGTATAGGCCCTATGATTTATGAGGATAAAGTAGAATAGAGTATACGAACACCTTCTACGGTCTTTCTTATCAACAGAGCATTGATAGAATGCCCTCATTGAATCAGGGACTCCAATAATGCAAGAAGTTAAAAATTCAGAAATGATCTAGTAAGGCAGAGCAGAGAGTGGTAGAGAAATTGGCCTTGCATAAAAAGACCAAAGGAAGAGAATTTAATTCATCTAATGAAGAGAAGTTTCTGAGAGGACTGACTCAGAGCAGGATCCCCACATATATTTGTGTTGGTTGTTGGCCATACAAAGTGCCTGGCTGGGGGAGGGGGGGGGTGAAGAAGGTGCTAAGACCCCAGCTGTGGGCCCCACTGTGTGGAGCCGTGACTTGTCAGGGCTGGGGGAGGGAAGGGACACCACTTTAGTCTAGCAATAACCCAGTAGAGAAAGTGACAGTGAATAGTTATGCTTCATTTTTGGCAAAATCCTGCCCTCTTCTCAAAATGGTGAGCTTAGAGCCTCCTTTCATCTTGGTCAAACAGTGTGGGATTTTTGGTATTTAGGATTGGCTTCAGGGTGAGGGTTTTCCCATAGAGCTCTCCCAACTTCCCAGCCAGAAGGACCAGTCAGGCCTTGGGCAGGGGGGGCATTCTGTCGCCATCACTTTTCTGACCCTTCTCTTCTTTCTACATGGATACACCTGCCAAGTGCTAAATGATATCCTCCTTCGTGTCGGGCACCATGTCTAACTCATCACTGAAACACCAGTAGGCCCTGCACCCAGGAAATGGTTAACCTCAATGGATGAATGGCTTAGAAAAGGATGGCAGAGATGTGAGTAGACAGCCCAGTGACACCCCTGGGACATCCTCCTAATGGGGACAGACCACTGTGTTTGTTTTCCCTGTGGTAGAGTTATCTGTCGTTCTGAATATCATTCACGACATGGTTTATTTCCCAAGTCCTCAGAGAGAAGTCCAGATGGATTGGTCAGTCGTCTGACCTGGCGTCAGGTCTAGCTCCCAGAGTCAACAAGAGCAGGTGGCTGGGGGCCCTGGGTTGCTGGAAGAATAATGCCACACCCCTACTATGGGAGGAGAAACAGCATCTTGTACACAAACATATAAGAAAGCATAAGACTACGATTCCTTGTCCTTGAGAAGGGGACGCCAGCTTGCTCCTACCCATACAGCCTCCCTCTTGTTAAACAGGTTCTTGAAAAGAAAGAGAAGCAGACATTTATTACACTACAAAACCGTGACAGATCTTCCACTGGATGTTTTACATACATTGTTTCATTGATTCTCACAAAAACGCTGTAAAGTGGGGATTATTTGAAGATGATGTAACTGAAACCCAAAGAGATTATAGGGTTGGCTTCACCGCTGGGTCGTCTATGTCCCCAGAGACTCTGCCTCCTGGAAAGTCCAAAGGCAAACACTTTCTGGCCATACCTTGCATATAAAATATTTCATAAATCTCTTTAGAGTCAACTGAATTCACCTGATACATCATTTAGGAAGCCCAAAGGATAAAAATGATTGAGATTCGCCTGATAAAAATAGAAATTCCCGTTGAACTTATATTTCGTGTCCCTATCACAATAATCCATACTGGGTGATCCGTTTTTTTGTCACATACTCTGGGAAAATACTTCTCCCAAGAATTCCAGAGGCTCTGGAAGGAATTTTTTTGTAAGTAAGGCTTACACCACAGCTCTACTGGCCTATGGCCTGACCCGGCCATGAGCAATTTCCTGGTACCGTGTATGAGATCATTATAAAAAGGATTTTACTATAAATAGGAAGCTCACACAGACCTTGCAAGAGGGATTTAAATAGAGATTCTGCTACTGCTTATGGGAAATTGAGTTCCACTTTATAGAATAAGACAACAGGAGGGCAAAGCCCCGAGTAGTATCTTGATGGCAGCGTCCATAATGATGGATTTGGTTTTCTGCTGATTAATGTTCATGGGCTGAGATCATATAAGAGATAACAAGGAAGCTGCCAAGAAAATAAAGTGAGCCTTGAGAGTTTAGGAATTTACCTGGGGGAGATAACTCTACAAAGCTCAAAGGGGGTGAGAATGGAATGGAAATCAAGAACAAAGTTCATGCACACACACACACACACACACACACACACACACACACACACATAAATAAATGAATAGAAGGTGGGAGGGAGCATTCCATCAAACCAAGAGAAAGGAAAAGCCAAGCCCCAAATAGTCCCACCACCACACTCAGTGAAAGGTGAGCAATCATTCTGGAAAGGTATTTAGTGTCCCCTTTAATCGGACCACATGTCTCTGGCAAACAAGGCCCCGAATCTTCCCTAAAACTACCACCCAGACAGGGCTGTCTTTCCCCCTCTAGGTCTGATCTCTGCGGCGACCTGCCTGCCACTCCAGAAATGGGAGGCGTGGCAAGGACAGCCTGGCCACCAGCGACAGCCCCTCATCCGGTCCTGCCAAGACTGAAGCTGCATCCCAAGTGTCCTAGGGAAATCGGACGAGAGCCAGAAGTTTACCCCCTCCCTCCCGCCCGGCCCATCCACAAAAGCATGACTTCACATCCTGAGCAGACGCTCAGACCGCCTGCCAGGGCCTGGCGCGCACAAGCACGTGGCCGTGCCCCGTGCCCACTACCCGGCCGTGCCGCCCAGCAGCTCTCTCTTCCAGGGCCCGCGAGTTGGGGTGGGTGGTCCTTGGGGAACCGGGGGGCGGTGAGAAGAGCCCTCCAGGAGGAGCCATGCTTCTCCTCGCCCTTCTCACTGGCTCCCCCACCACCCTCCACGGCTGACAGTCCCCATCCCTCCACAGGGCTGACCTGTTTCCATGGCAACCGGAATCCTGGGCTCCGGCAGCCTCTGGTCTTGCCACCTGTTATTACTTCATCTCTCAAGTGTAAAGCATCCTAGCCGGGGCCACTTGGCTGTGCAGCACGCATCTTCAGAGGCCGGAGGGAAGAAAAGGGCCAAGGAAAGAGGGAACACAGAGAGGCGGCCCCAGGCTGGCCACACAGGACACGCACACGGGCCGGGCCCGGCGAGAGGAGGCAGGGAAGGCGAGGAGGGAGGGTGGAAACCAACGTGCTTTCCCTTCAGAATCAGCGAGCAGGCCTCAGCTGGAGGCCACCACCACATCCCGCTACCTTGTGCCCAGCCTTTAATGAGGGCCGTGGGAGGGGCGGGGAGCAGGCAGGCGCCGGGGCAGCTGCACACGGCTCTGCGTGGGCCACGCCGAGCAGGGCAAGGAGAGGGTTAAAGGAGCAAGATAAAGACTGTGGGGAAGGCTGGACCAGAGGGCAAACAGAGCCTCAAAGCCTGGATAAATGGCCTTAATTCTCATGCTCTTGCTCACCCTACTCCTTACGTGTTTACTCATATAAATTATCCCCAAGGCCTGACACCTTTTTTCACTGCTTCCCTAGAACTGATGAAAAAATAAATCCTACAGATCCAAGGAATAAAAACGTTGGGATTCCATTCAGGCCCGTTCTTCTTGGCCACTAACAGCAGCTCAGGCCCCACCCCAGGGCTCCAGAAGGAAGACAGACAAGGCCGACCTCCCCGCACGTGGAAAAGTAGGGGGACTGCGGAGCCCAGCAGGGAAGTGGACACCAGGGGCCGCTCCCCACCGGCCCTCTGGGCCGCCAGAGTCCTCGCCAGCCACCATGCCACCTGGCACTGGGGACAAAGTGAATGCAGGTGAGGTTGAAGCAGGAGGGGCTGCTAACGCAGAGTGATTCCAGGCCCTGACCTTAGTCCCCTGGCAGAAATGAAGGCCAAGAGCTGATTCGATAGGTCTTCAAGTTTCCAGATGGGCCTAAACTCGCCACAGCCGTGGTGTTCAGGACAACACGAGAAAGACCGAGCTGAAACGGCAGGAAAGCGGGAGCCGAGCGGGCGGAACAAAGGCACAGTAGGAGCAGCGGGCCTTCTCTGAAGAGGCCTCGGGCCCCACAGGGGCGTGCGTGCCTCGCTGGAGGCAAGAGAATAGGCTAGGTGACATCGTAGGGGCCCTTTCCGGCCTAGGATTCAATGATTATAATAGGGTGAAGGAAGAACGAGAAAGGTGAGGTCTTCCAAACTCAGGGGACCTCAGCCTCTCATCACTGTGTCCTGCGTGCGGCCACGTCTATCTCCCCGTCTGCCGCGAGCTCCCTGAGGGCAGGAGCCGTGTCTTTAATGATAGGATCCCCAGTGCTCGGCACCGGGGCCAACCCCATGCTGGCAATAAACGCTTCAGGAAAGGCTGGACAATCTTCGCAGAGGCTTTTCGGCCAAAAAAAAAAAAAAAAAAAAACTGAGGCAAAGGGAAGTCAAAGACTAGGAGTCGAGTGGATGTCGAGTGTCCCCCAAGTACCGAGGGACCATTCTAAGGAACTGCCGGCATCAGTCCTGCTCATAACGGGGACAGAAAGAGGGAGCAGCAGAAGTCACTGGGGACCCGCTGGAGAGAAGAAAGCCATGGTGGAGAAAGCCAATTGGCCTTCCCTCCCTCGGGAATCCTCTCCCTGAGACATTTCTTGGAAAACCAGGATGGAAGGAGTTAAGAAATCCCAGATGCAGTTGGCTCCAGAGCTCCTGGAGCCCTATGTTCGAGGGCCTCTCACCAGGGCTCCCATGGCAGCTGGAGAGAAAACAGGCTGTCTTACTCTGCGTCTGAGGGGCTGCAGAATCCTTATAAAAGTTTCAGATGTGGTGTCAGTCACCCCACCCATCCTTGCATCTACTTTCTTTTCCTCCATCTTTGGGGAGTCCAAAACTCACACCATCAGACACACACCTTGAGAACATTTTCTCCTAAACACTGTGCCGTGACAGCAGAAGGCACATCTGCTCACGTCGATGTCTCTGTCCTGACAGACGTTCTCTGGTTAGAGCTGCGATTTGCCAGGAGTTTGGACAGCACATCCCTGATTCTGGCCCTCGGCGGTCGCGTGACCCGTCAGTAATGTCCTCTGTGCCCCAGCCTCAGGCTGGCAGAACTTTGGGTCTGTCACTGACGCTTTGGAAAAGCGAGGAAAAGGCCAAGCAGAGCTGATGACTTTTCGCGGTGCTGATTAGGGAAAGCACAAGAAGATATTTCAATTTTCCAGTGGAAGGTCATGTGGGTCAGTTCATGTCTTGGCGTAGCAACTTGTTATTGCCACCAAATGAGTTAGGGGGAAGGAGAAATGTTTAATCTGAGAGTAACTATGTCAACGGGGCTCTGAATGAAGTGGAGTCGTTCCCCTTAGAGAAGTGCAGGACATCTCTGCATTTTAGAGCAGGATAAGCCTCATCCGTATAAGTTATCAGGATATTATTACTGTGATATTAGAATTCAGCAAGCCCCTTCGTCTCTTGCTCAGCCTTGCCTCTCTCCATCCCTCCTCACCACCGCCTCCAGGGGACTCGGCTATGTCAACCTCAGCAGCCACAGCGGACCAGCATTTTCTAGGTCCTTCAGACTGAAAAGCAGTCCTCAAGAAAAGGAAAAGGATACACCTCTAGTGTCAGACCCGAGGAGTAGGACAGAGTCAAGAGACCACAGAGCAGAAGGGTAGCTCAGCCCAGGAAATGACAGCCCAGGTGGGGGACAGCCCCAGAAAGCAAGCCAGGAAGCAGCTGCTGAGAGCCACAGACGCGTCTGCCATCCTCGGACAGAACTTTAGGAAGAGAGTGAAAGCGAAGTCTATCCGCTGGGTTTAACAGTGCAACCTGGTTCCTGGTCAGTCATCTTGACTCGGTGAATCCACAAGAAAAAAGAAAACAAACCAGTCTCCAAAGAGACTGAAAAGAGGAGAAAAGAAATCAGTCTCCAAAAACTGGATTTCTTTAAGGAACTGCCTTAAAGCAGTTAAAAATGCAAATTCTAGGCCCCTCCACCAGACCTACCACGTCCAAACTTCTGCGGGAGGACCCAGCAGTCTCTGTGTTAAGGAACAGGAGATTCTGATGGGCTCAAGCTTGCAAGTCACTGCTCTGTGACCATGTGTGTGTCCCACACATGTTCCACTCATGCTGTGCTTTATATGAATTGACTTACTGAATCTGCACATAAGGTAGGTGCATCAGTGCTCTGATTTTACATAGGTGATACAGCACAAAAAAGCGAGGTAGCTGTCTCAGGTCACGTGTCAGCAAGCGGCTACACTGGCTCTCAGCTCCCCCAGCTACTGCTCTTCCACCCTGGGCATGGAAGCCACACACCTGAGGGAAGTCGAGTCAGAGTGGATCCCAGGCCACAGGGCTCCTCAAATGGGAGTGCTGTGCAAACAAACCAGGTAGGCCTCTCACTAAAATTCAAATTAGGATTCACTGGTCTGGCTTAGAGCCCAAGACCACATTTCGTACAAGCTCCCCCACTGGGTAGCCGACCATCTAGGTTTCCCTGGCACTGGGGGAGGTTCCCAGGGCACAGGACTTTCAGCCCGTAACTGGGAATGTCCTGGGCAAACCTGGAGGAGTTGATCACCTGGGTCCCAGCTGATGTTGAAGCTGCTGACCTCACTGTGAGAAGAAATGACGCCGACGCTCGAGGTGAGAAGTTTGGATCGTATTCAAGTGCGTTATAAGTTCTGAGAGTGGGATATGGTAAAATCTATTTTATGTTTTAAAAAGACCTGGGGCACCTGGGGGGTTCAGTCAGTTGAGTGTCCAACTCTTGATCTCGGCTCAGGTCTCAATCTCACAGCTGTGAGTTCAAGCCCTGCACTGGGCTCTGTGCACTGGGTATAGAGCCTACTTAAAATATCTCTTTAAATAAAAATAAATTAAAAGACCACTTCGGCCAATCCATGCAGTAAAAACAGGCTAAAAGACCAATAAGGAAGTTGCAGTGATTCCAAGCAGGAGTTGGTGGGGGCCAGAAGATGAAGAGAGGAAGACAGACTTGGAGTATATTTTGGAAGGGAAGCTCATACAGGTGGTGAAGGAAAACAAAGCCAAGGACGAATCCTAGGTTTTCACAGCATTATTGTGTTTAAAGAACAAGGTCAGAAAGAGATACATACAAGAGTTAGGATAGGAAAGACTGCGAGAAACACAAATGAGACAAAGACACAGAAAAATTACTGAACTAAGGGACGTGTGATTTTTTTCTAGAGTAAGATTCATTTACGAATTAAAATCTCAGGCAGAATTTGTAACGGGGGGTTCACATAACACCACAAACAGCTAAAGTTAGTTTTAAAGCCTAAATGTGCTTACTATAGACTAGATTATGTCTCCCTCAAAATGTATATGTTGAAACCCTACCCATCAAGGTGATGGTATTTGGAGGTAGGGTCCCCAGAAGGTGATGAGGCCATGAGGATAGCAGGAATAGTGGCCTTACGTGAAAAGACACCAAAGAGCTCGCTTCTCTCTACCACCACGTATCAAGGAAGCCAGCCAGAAGGTGGCCACCTCCAACTCAAGGGAAGAGCCTTCACCAAACACTGACACGTAGCACTTTCATATTGGACTCCCAGTCTTCAAGACCATGAGAAATAGATCCCTGTTGGTTAAGCCACTTAGTCCCTGGTATTTTGCTAGGCAATCCAAGATAAGTGCCCATTAACACGTTTGTTTCATTTGAAAAGCCACTGTGCGCTATGATGCCCTCCACAATTGGCCTACAGGAGAAAATTAAGAGACACGACTAGGACAAAGATCCCATCTTTGAGATTAGGAGCCATCACTTGGGGTTCCAATGTCCTGACTTAATTGAATGGTGTCCAACTCAAGCACATTCACATCTCAGCTTCCCATCTTTATAACCATGTGACGTGCGGCAAGCAAATGCACCTTTCCAAGCCTCAATCCCAGCACGTGTCTCATGAGCTGTGAACTTTACATGAGACCATATGTGCAAAGCACCTGGCACCTAATAGGCCTTCTGTCCTTTCTTCCCCTCTTTCTTCTCCTATGTAAAATAATCTTATTTCTGATAAAGGCAAGGGGGACAAAAATCGAAGGCCTAAAGATGTTTCCCAAGAAGTGACACATGATGGGAGAATCCATATTCACGCTCCATGTCCATGAGCACATCAGTCGGAGTCTGTGTGCCCTGGTGTCCTCTAGGGGGCACAGCACCTACCTTCCTCATGGGGCTGCTGTGAAGAGGGAATGAGAGAAACGTGGCATGCCTAGTGCAGCGTCTGTTTGACACATTCAAGGAATGTCAGTAAGTATTACTGTCATGGTCATTATTCAGGACATGGAACTCTTCAACCCAGAACCTTCTAGGTAATTGGGCCAAAATGTGAGAGAAATCAAAGAGGCTCCCAGGAAGGCAAGGGGAATGTGGAATGGGACGGCAAATATAGGGATGCTACAGTGGTTCACCCCGGCCCCACAGCCTTCTCCTGCTGGGTTTCCTGCATCCATCTTATTTCCCCAATTAAACCAGAAATTGTCCTAGGGCTAAGACCACATGTTATGCTTTTTTAGAGGCCCAATTATACTTAGTCCCACAAGTGGGCTCACGCACAATAAGTGCTCAATAAATACCCATGTTTCGCCTGTGCAGAAGGATTGCTGTCCTCCATCTAAGGTTTAGCAAAGGATGCGCCAGGGCCGGGCCAGGCTCTGATAGCTACGCCTGATGCCAGTGAGACCCCCACAGGCAATTAACTTCCTGGTATCACACAGCCAGAGACGGGCCCTGACTCAGATTAGCCATCTGTGGTTATAGACATGCTCTGTTGGTCCGAATGGCATGGAGACGGGCTATCAGCATTCGCAGAGGGCAGGCATGGTGCCAAACACCCACATCGTCTCACTGAAGACCACCAGCAACCCCAGGAGGTCAGTACGGTTACCCTCTCCATCTTACAGATGACACAACAAAGGAGCAAAGGAGTGTGAGTGACTGACCCACGTTCACATGGGCACCAGACGGCAGAGTGGCAGGGTCAGGACTCAAACTCCAGCCTGGCCAATTCCATGGCCATTCTCCCAGCCAAAAGTCCTGAAAAATTAACTCTAACTCTATCCTCAAGGCCAGACGGACCCCTCAGGTTGCTTTCACTTGCTTCATAATCTGTAAACTGTTTAGCGGAATAATAATTCACCTGAAGAACACCTGTGGTTAGTTTCCAGATTTGTTCTTCAGGAAGTGAGAAGCAGCTCACTTTTTCAGGCAGAGCCTTGTATCTGAATTTTCTTCTCTCTCCGCTGGAACAAAGCCTGAATTTCCTGCGTCAAGGTTGGTAAGTAGTGGATTGTGTGTGCTTTATGGTTTCTCAGGCACCTTCAGAGTGATCCAGAATCCTTAAGCTTGTGTCAAAGGCAATTTTCACTCTCTCTCCTAAAGCTCTCCTCGTTGCCCCCAGGCCATACGCTAGAGGACAGAGATGTCAGGAAACTAACGTCTGTTAGATCTCTCCCATCAGTGTAGCAATGACATCATATGCTTCTTTTAGGTAATTTGCACATTATCAGACTAATTTTCAGATTATCTAATCAGCCGACATTACCCTTAATCAACTCAGCTCTCTCTTCCAGTCCTGCAGAGTACAATATGCCCTCCAAAGGCGCGCTAGGGTGGGGCCTTCTCTTCTCTCGGCAAATACCGAAAGCCTAGCTGTGTGCCAGGCGCACCGTCATTAGGCAGAAGACTGACACCTCCCAGAACCCAGGACGACCCAACCTCCATGGACCTGAGACATAGGCTTGATGTACATTTTATAGAGCCATATTTTTAAAGACTTCCCTCTTAGGAGCTCCAAATGTGTTATGGAGAACATTTTCTATTCGTTTATGCTATCAGGTAAAAGAGATATACCATGTGACAATTAATACTATGTCAAACAACTTTCCTTATAAATCATTTGTCCTTGCCTTCTAATAATTGCTACTGTGGCTCTTCTTTGCATACAGGATGCCAGCTACACAGCCTGGCATAGAAGATGCTTCCAATGGTCGCTCCCGCTCACTTTCCCACCGTTTGTCTGATGCTACTGTCACACCCAACTACAATCCCTTGTCTGGGGCCTTGTGTTATTTCATACCTCCCTGCCTTTGCCCTGCCTGGGAAGCCCTCTCCCTCCTGAGAAATGCCTCTTGATTCTTCCAGAGCTAACTTGAATGTCCCCTCCTCAGTGAAGTCTTTGCAAATCCCCAATGAGGTGGTTCCCAAGCTTTCTCGTGCCCCAGAATGCCCAGTAAAGTACAGATTGCCATCCCCACCCTCAGAGTCTCTGTTTCAGGTCTGGCGAAATCAAGAATCTGCATTTCCAACAAGTTCCCAGGTGATTCTGACAACACACTGGGAGCATGGCCGCCCTAAGGGGTAGAAAGTGTACCCTGCCCTAGAGCCCTTAGCCTTCACTAGTCTATACGTACTCCGTTACACACTCCTTCTCAGGACAGGGGTTAATTAAGACAGTATTTAGCACAGGGATACGAAACCAACGGATGGATGGACAGATGAATGTCTTAGACTGAATTTATTTACACAGCTTTTCCATTCAGATCCAGGACCTCATCAGTGCCCACACCCACCTCCCAGAAAACTACCTCGAAATCCTCACTTTTAGTAGATTCCCACTGTGCACAGAAGATAAAAGGAAATTCAAGATGAGTCTTGGCATGGTGAGCAGGGGTCAAAGAGTTCTGAATGCGAATCCCGTCCGCTGTGCTACCCTGGTCCCCCTGGGACTGTTTACCAAGGTGGCATTTCAGAAGTCACAAGAGAATGGTTCTGAGTGGGGCGCCTGGGTGGCTCAGTCAGTTAATAAGCAACTGACTCTTGATTTTGGCTCAGGTCATGATCTCAGGGTAGTTCAGTTGAGCCCCACATCGGGCTCTGTGCTCAGTGGGGAGTCTGCTTGAGATTCTCTCCCTCTTCTTCTCCCTCACCCTCTGTCCCTCCCCCTGCTCACTCGCAAAACAAATAAACAGGGGTGCCCACGTGGCTCAGTCGGTTAAGCATCTGCCTTAGACTCAGGTCATGATCCTGGGGTCCTGGGATCAAGCCCCACGGGCTCCCTGCTCAGCAGGGAGTCGGCTTCGCCCTCTCCCCCTACCCCTCCCCCCATTCATGCTTGCTTGCTCTCTCTAATAAATAAAATCTTTTACAAATAAATAAATAAATTACCAAAAGAGAGAGAGAGAGAGAATGCTTCTGAGTGGCACCACACAGAGTTCTAACCTGCCCCAGTCCCCCCTCCTTTGATTCATACACATGTAGTCTACGTGTGTGTGTACCAGTGCACGTGCACACACGCACACACATACATACATACACATGGTGATCTCATTTGTAGAAAGCAGACAGAGGTGCTCAGAGAAACGCAAGAGGGAAGAAGAATCTGGCCTCACACAGGGAGAGAGGGGAGGGGTGACAGCTTAGGTAGGGAAGACCTCATCAGAAAAGTACTATCCCCCAAGGTGAAGGTCGGAGCTCCAAGCATCCCAGCGCTGCCTAGGGTCAAGGCAGAGAGTCAAGGGCATGAAGGAAAGCAGACAAACCTACAGTAGGGACAAGAAGTGTGTACTCAGGAGAAAATGAGCGGCGAGGAGAAGAACAAAGGCGAGAGAACATGGGCTGGAGGGGATGTGGACCGAAAGCAGCAGCAGGCACAGGCGTAAGCATCGAGCATCAGCTTGGCTGGAGGCACATTTGGGGGGCTGGGGGGGGGCAGGCAGCAAGGGACGACAGGCGGGGACCAAAGTCAAAAGGTCTCTCCTGCTGCAGGTGGTGTGAGTGCAGATGCCTGTGCCGTGGAAAACTCCTGAGTCTGTAGGGCTGCTTTTCCCGGAGGCCTGCGTGTGCTGCGAGCAGCTGGGCCACCCTGCGGCTCTGCTAAAGAGGGAAAAGTCAGCATTCCCACTTTGTTGGCGTCCAGAACTTTTCCTGGGGGAAACTGCAGATCAGCCTCTTGGATGAAGCTCTCCTGCCTCCCTCCCCCAGCCCGGAAGCCTTGCCAAGGAAGGATCACAAAGCTGGGACCTTCAAGGCTGTGGAGCTGTCACGTTCAACTCACCACACAGCCCCAGTGGCATTTAGGGGCAGGACGGATGGGAGCCCACCCCCACCCCAAACAGTGGGAGCAGCTAATGCCTGAGTATTAATGATGCTGGCAATTAGCGCTCCCGAGAAAATGGTTGGGGGGCTGCTTACCAGGGAAATGTGGGAGGGAACAGAGCAGACATTCGGAGCAGCAGACAGATTGGTGGCATGCACGGTGCAGAGAACCTGGGAAGAGCTTCTGTCTCTTAGATTTGTTCAGAGAAATTGGGCAAGAGGGAAGAAATGGCTTCTGCGGACCCGGGGGCCTTCCTGCCACACCCTCCTTGCTAGCAAAATTGGAATTAATCACAGAGTTCTCAGAGGCATTGTGAGCAGATGTTGTTAAAAAGGTGTTTGTGAAGGTTCTGGAACTTTCCCCATGTAAGGAGGCCCCAGATGATCCCAGGGACAGCTATCCCTTTCTCTGCAGCTTAAAACCCTGGTAGTCTGATGAGGTTTTTTGAAGAACTCAGTTTGTCACCAGCAGGTGAGAGAGGACTTGCAGCCAGACTGGGGACGCATCTCCACCCAGGAGGAGGAGAGACACCACTTCCTGACTAAGCAAGGCCATCTGGCCTCGCGGTGAAGATGGGAGGAGACAGAAGACGCTGAGCCACGAGAGTACAGGAGGAGATCCTGGTAGATAGAGGGAAATGGGCCGGTGTGCACCCCCAGAAGTCAAAGGCCAGCAGGTGCGGGTGTGGGGGAGCCAGCGGGGGTGCCTAAGGAAGAGATTTCCTTGATCCGCTTCAGGCCCGCAGCGTACCTGGGTGACCGCGAGGAACCTTCCTCTGCTGGGGCCAGCTGGGGCCACCGCCGTGCGCACACACACAAAAGAGACACAAACAAAAGAGAAGCATTCCAAATCCTACTGCATGAGTCAAGCACAACACAGGGACCAAATGGCTTGACATTTGAGAAGAGATGTAAAGAAGATAAGCCAGCACTGGGGGACTGGGAAATAATACCAAGTTAACAAATACTTCAGAGAGAGCAGCCGTGGCTAATAAATACTTTCAGATAGCAACCCAAATCAAAAGAGATCATTCTCAGCCTCCTTTGCCAGAAGAGACAATAGATATGCCTAGGCCACTTAGATCAGAGAAGGGATAAGAGAAGAAACAGAGGGACGCAAATGCCGGCCGCCCCGTACATTTTCCTTTCTGAAAGGCTGGACCTCCCCAGGGAGGAGAGGGGAAGAGGGCCAGAGAGAGAGAGCGAGCTCGGCATGACTCAGAAGCTGGCACGGGGAGGTGGGCCAGCTCTGCCAAGACGCCCCTGTCCTGCTTCCCAGGTCCTGTCCAGATGACAAGAGCAGGTAAGGAAATAAGGGTCTGTCACATGAAAGGTTTGAACCCTGCAAGTGAGTAGGAATTAAAGAAGGTATGTGGGCTGAACTGGGTCCCCCCAAAAATGTGTAGGTTGAAGCCCCACCTCCGGGCCTCAGAATGTGACTCTTCCAGGATAGGGCCTTTAAGGGGTGATTAAGTTACGGTGGGCCTAATTCAACCTGACTGGTATCCTTCCAAGAGGAGACTTGGGCACACAGAGAGACAGCAGGGGTGCGTGATCACAGAGGGACCACTGTGTGAAGAGGCAGCGAGAGGGTGGACGCCTACAAGTCTATGACGGGCCTCTGAGGGAACCAATCCCGATGACACATTGGTCTGGGACTTGCAGCCTCCAGAAGAACAAGACAAGCAATCTCTGGTCTTTAAGCTACCCAGTCTGTGGGATTTTGTTATGGCAGCCTGAGCACACTAATACAGAAGGCAATGTCACAAGGAGAAAGGAGGGTGGCGTTAGGCAACACTCATACTAATCCCAAGAAAGGTCTTGGCCAATATGCTAATTATTGCAAATATCTGACGAGTAGCCGATGGACATGTGTTGACTAAGTTGATGGACTAAAATGCGCAGGAGTCACCCCCAGATCCTAGAGTCTGAGCCCTTTAAATACACTGCATTGTTCCCCTTAAGAATACCTACCACAAAATCTTGTGAACAAAATAAAAAATACAATGCATGTCCACAATTGTTCTTCACCTAATGATCTTAGAATGACCCACACCTTGAAACAAGCTCTGAAGACTCCATCACGCCACCTCCTTTTGAGTTTTGGACAAGTGCACGCAGATCATGCTTGCTGAGGGAGGTTCAAGGGCAGTATTTCTAAGGCAGGAGAGCCCTGAGTCAAAATTATGATCCCCTATAACAGCCAAGGCAGTAGATCAAGAATATTCTACAGGTCTGGCATTTGACAATAGCCAGGTAAGATGTTTCCCTTCTGCCTTAACACTCACCTCCCTTCCTCTGGGAACAGAACCAGGGATGCCACCTGGCCCAGCTCACTCTAAGCCTGGGGCTCAGAGGGCCCACAGGAAAGTTGGGGCTACATTAAAAGAGCCAAGTCACCACAGGACACTGAAACCAATCCATGGGGGCAACCAAAGATGGCAGAGGTGAAAAGAACGTCATCGCTACCCCAACCCGACAACTGGGAACTCACGTCTGTGGTTCTCATTTCTGTGGTTGGGCGGGGACCGGGTCTCCTGGTCTTGCGCTTCATCCCCCTCCTCGCTGGCCAGGTGAGTGTGAGCATAGTGGTAGCTAAGTCCCGGCCGGTTCTTGTAGCGCTTGCCGCAGACTAGACAGGAAAAGAAAAAAGGGGGAAAGGCACAGATTAGCAACCTCTGCAGTCACTGCCTCCATTCTCTCAGGTGGTGACTCCCACCCGTCTACCCTAGAGCTGCATTTCCCTTGAGGAGTGTCTCCCACTCTTGAACGGAACCAACATCACAGTAACAGCATGGGCCCAGGTAAAGGAAAACCAGAAAAGTAAAGGATGGAAGGTGAACTGTGTAAGAGCTCCTTTCCTATCTGTGAGACCCTGGGCAAGTCATTTACCCTCTCTAGGCCTCAGTTTCTTCAGAGGGAAAATGGGAATAATGATAGTACTTAACTCACAGAATTGTTGGGATGAGTTAATCTCTATGCAGAACACTTATAACAGTGCGGGGCACGTGGTAAGGGTGATAATTATTATAACTTTGGGGGCAAAGAGCACTGGCAGTCCATCCAGTCCAACATCCCATGGCACAGGTGAGGGAAGTGAGGCCCAGCAAGCCTAAGTGACTTGCCTGGAAACACACAGCTAGTTGAGGCAGAGCCACCAGAACCCAGGTCTCCTGGATTCCCATGTAGTGTTCCTTCCCCACCATGCAGGGGGTAACTCTGTATAATAGTACAAAAGCTGATACGGATAATATTTTGGACGTATCACATGGTGATTTTGTGCCAGAAAAACACATCCCACTTCTGCCATGAAAACCATGAAGCCAAGCCTTCATTGGTTGATGTGGCAACCAAGAGCTTGTGCCCTTGATGCCCCAGGAAGCCTCCGCTACCCAAAATCTAGGAACGTGTCCTCAAGCACGACCTCTCACGTGGACAGTGTGAGACAAGGACACCCGGCCACATAAATACAACTTTGTTGGGGCACAGAAGAAGAAAGGGGCAGTTCCGTTGGTTGGCTGCCCAGTACCTCCAAAGCAGAAGCCCAGCTAAATGGCTTAAGACCAGACCAACCCCACTTTCAATGAAGTTGGATTTGGTGGCTCACTGTTTAGAGGGCTACCTGTGGCTAATTTTTTGTCTCTATCAAATTTAAGTATTTCCTCTTATCCCTGTGTTAGTTTTATTACAGGAAAATCTGATCAGCTTTTCAGCCTCTACTAGTATGTGACTCTCCTTCAGTTTGTTGATAAGGTGAATTACATTGATTTCCTAATGTTTCTTCTTATTGGGCCATTCTCATATTCCTAGAATGCTCTCCACTTGGCGAGAGGACATTATCCACATGATGAACTGCTACATTCTATTTTCTAATCTTGCAGTTGGGATCTATACTCAGACTTGAGATGGATCTAGAATTTTTGACCTCTGTCTTTTACCACATTTCGATTTTATGGTTATGTCGACTTCCAAAAATTAATTGAGGCAAGTTGCTGTGTGAAACTGGACAAGATAAGCAGCCTCTCTGTGCCTTTATTCGTATCTGGAAATGATGATAGTACTACTTACCTTGGAGGGTTCTAGATAATATTTATAAAGTATCTCACTCAGTACCCCTCACATAATAGATGCTCAATAAATGGTGAAGAGGGGAGAGGGGCTTCAGCTTAGCCTGAAGTGCTAAGTACTAAGCGCTGGGCCCTCTTGAAAGAGGGACTTTGACTGTGGCCTCAAACAGTGGAATTTCTCAATTGGTTGGACTTTCTTAATAAAGTGAGAGTCTGAAATTTAAGTCGGTGACCCAGTGGCTCTAAGTTCAAGTCCTACAATTGGTTATTTACATCCTCTCTCTCTCTCTCCCTCTCTCTCTGTTGGAAATATTTCAAAAAAATAAAACGGCACTCCACATCTCAATTCCATTTGACTTGGGAAATGGGACCTAAAGAGGCCCCCGAGGCGCACTCTGGGCCTGCTTGTGGCTTCTTCTATTTAACCTCTGCAATGATCTGAGGTCAATAAACAGCAAATTGTGGGGTCATTGGCTATAAATCCACTTAGTAACCAAGCGTACGGTTGGTGAGGAATAAATGTTTATTAAGAATCAGGACAGTCAAAAAAAAAAAAAAAGTATCAGGACAGTCATCTCAGAATTTCTGTGAGGAAGCCTCACCTGACTCTGGAGACCAGACCGGTCTGGAGACCCCCCACTACACACTCCACAGCATTCCACGTGTGCCATTTTGTTGTGTCAATTACCACCGTCTTCCTTAATCACAGAATTTCAGGGTCTTAAAAGTCATGTGGTCTCACTTATCAAAGTGTTTTATTTCCACTAATGCTCGATGCCTGGGACAATTCCACGGATCGAGGAATCACGACCCATCCGAACAGGCATTTCTTCTTTGATCTCCTTGAATCATAGTTACGTCTGTACCGGAGGATTTCCCCATAAGGACAGTTTCACACCAATTTCGTCTTAATAACAACCCCACCCCTTCTGTTGCCATGCACATATCACACCTTCACAACATATCCATTGACTAATTGCTGAATGAACACGGAAACACTTTGTGGGAAAGCCAGGAGGTAGGGGGAGGAGGGAAGCGTGTAGAATCCGATCCATCTATCCACATTAATCTCATACTAATAGGTCTTTAAACCTACAAAACCAAACCCAAGCAAAAAGCTTCCCGTATCTCCTTCCCCAACACCATAGAGAATAATTATTTTTAGAGCAAATCCTTTTGCTAGAAAAGACCAGCACCCTCAGCGTAACCTGGGACATTGCTAGAGATGCATATTCTTGGGCTTCCCCTCACACCTACTGCATCGGAAACTCAGGGGGTGGGGCCAGAAATTTCTGTTTTAACAAGCCCTCCGGGTGATTCCACTGCACACCCCGGTTTAGAATCACTCTGCTAGAAGAATGAATAGATTTGGACTTGACTCTGCTCACCCTGGTGCACCTGCCCTTCGGGATGGATGGACGTGGCAAGTGGGGACAGTGAGACTCACGTTCGGTCATTAGAGGAAACAGAACCAGACAGTACAGGGAGGCCATGGAAACCAGACCTCTCACCCCATACACAGAACTACAGAGCCCTCCTGATGGAGGTGCCTTTGCACCACCTATTTATACCATGTTATTCCTTCATCATCCAGTCTTCAAGAAAACATGTATTAAGCATCTCATATGTGCCCAGCCCCGTGGCATCAGAAGGACAAAGATAAAAGAACCCCAGTGCCCTCCCTCCAAGGAGTTCCTATTCTGGTGGAGAAGACGTCCAAGTCAACAGGCAAACAGGGAGATGGAATAAACACACCAGTGTGCACATGCACCCGGGAAAGAGGAGGGGGCCAGCACACTGAGTGTGGAGGGAGGGCTTCCTGGAGGAGGTGAGTGAGCTGCGGCTCGGCTCATAAGGTAGCAGAACATTACCAGACAAAGGAGGCAAAGGTATTCAGGCAGCAAAGCACATTCCGCCCAGCTCTGGGGAACTGCGGGCAGGGCGTGGGGGGTGAGGGAGCTAACAAGCAAGGAAGCCGGGCAAGACTTTGTCCTGAAAATGGGGAGCCAGGGGAGGACTGTAGCCTGAGGACCGACTTATTCAGATTTACATTTCAGAAATCCTATTTAAGACTATAGTGCAGAAGATGGATTTGAAGGTGGCAAGAGGCTATTTTAATTTTCTAGGTGTGAACAAAGGATTTCAGGATGGGAGAGGGGTTAAAGAGAAAGAGTCTGGTGGAAAGGAGTGGATTTAAACAGCAAGGGGAGCCTAGAATGACTTGACTTGGTCTTCCTGGCCATGCCCCACCCAGCCCCTGCCTACCTCACCCGACACCTCATTCCACCCCCTTCTCTGCCCTTCTGCCCCATGGCCCTTCCACTCTGTAAACATCTTTCTTTCTACCACAGAGCCTTTGCACAGGCTCTCCCCTTGGCCCACAACAGTCCCCAGCCCCAGTCTGCCTAATTAACACTTCATCATTCTTCAGATGTCAGTTCAAATGTCCTTCTCCAGGAAAGTCTCTCCAATGAAAATTAGGACCCCAGTTTGTTACCTTCCTAGGACAAATCATGGATCCCTACGTGTGCCCCGCCCCACCGGCAGCGAGCATGGCAGGCCCTGTGTCACTGCACACCGCTGTATCCCCAGTGCATTCCCAGCACTTCCCACCTTGGAAGATCACGGCAGGCACCCGAGGTCAGCTAAGGGAAGCAACAAAAACACCCAGGTTCGTATGGAGCAATAGGTCAAAGGATGAGGAGGAAAACCAGATTTAAAGAAGGAAGAGAATGAGTTCAGTCTGGGCCTGCCCTGCACACCCTGAGCTCAGGAAAGAGATGTGGATGTGGGAGTTTGGCAGGGCGCCAGGGGGAGTTAGAGAAATGGAGAGGAGGGGAGATGATGGAGAGAGAGAAAAAAACGTGGACAGAGGACGGAACTCAGAAAACACCAGTATCTTAAGAATGGAGATCAAGATTATACTTAACATGATGAGCTCCACGTAAAATATATAGAATTGTTGAATCACTACATTGTACACCTGAAACTAATATTAAAGGTAGTAAATTATACCGAGATGTAAATTATACTGGAATTTTTTTTTTTTTTTTTGTTAAAGAAGTAGGGTTTCAGATGACAGGACCAAGGATACCAGTCACGGCCACAGCAAACCGCTATTGTACGTGTACCGGATGCCAGACCTGTTCTCGTGTTTCGAGTCAATTAGCTCACGGCAACCCAAGTCCCCATTTTACAGATGAGAAGCTGGCGGAGCCAGGAGAAGGCCAGATGCCTAAGAAGGGTCAAGAGAGATGGAGACTAGAACGAGATCACTGGATTTGACAGGAGGCCACCTTCGTGAGAAGGGAATCCACGACCTCAAGGAGGACGAGACGAGACTTCAGAGATCCAGGGTGCTCCCGGAAATGAGGAAGTGGTGGCGGGGCTGGCAGACTACTTCCACCAGTGAGGCTGGGTGGCGGTGGGAGTGGGGGTCTGGGAGGCTGACTGGGGCTCGTTCCTTCACAAGGCGCACCCTGGAGCAGGCCCACGGGCTAAAGGCAAGGAGGCAGGGGGGAGGGGAGTTTAAAAGGCAGGGTTAGGAGGAACTGGAGATAATGCAGCAAGATGCCTGACCCCAAAATAAAGCCTCTAACCCCAGTACCAGGCCTTTGAATGACTTCCTCCCAGGGACAAAGATTTCTAAGATTTATCTTGGTGGAATTGTACCTGGGTCAGACTGTTACGTTTTGATGGAAAAAATGCCTTGGAAATCCTTCTTTGACTGGATTGGAAGAAAAGGAAAACCCAGCGCTATTTAATGATAGCCGTGCCACACGGAACGCTGACAGACCGGCTTCACGGGCGTGGGAGCCATGCCTTCACACAAGGTCCGTGCTCAGAAGGGCCCCACGCTTGGCTTCAGGCTTTGCTGTCACCATCTTGAAATTCTTAACACATATTGAACAAAGGGCCCCTCGTCGTCATTTTGCACTGGGCTCCATGGTCCTGGAAACCTGTTGGGGCTGGGGTCAGAGATCGGGGACTAAGTTACTCGAAACAAAGAACCTGACAGCCCTGATACACAGGCGCTGCCTCCTGGAACACAGGCCCCAAGCAGCCTGGAGCTGGGAGTGAAATGCCCTCTGCAGTGACCTTGGAAGTCTGGCCCAGGGAATGCCAGTGCCGCCCCTCAGAGAGGCAGCTTCTGGGTGGTGAGTAAGGGGGTAGGCTGGGTCCGAACTGCCTGGATTCAAAGCCCAGTCCAGTCTGCTACCGACACCCCCCCCCCCCCCGCCGCCGTGTGATCTGGGCTGAGTTGCTAAACCTCTCTGTGCCTCCCCCTCCTCTGGAGCCCACGGGGATGATCACCACAGCACATCTGCCTCACGTCGTGAGGCTCCGTGAAAGCAGCACATTTAAAACAGTGCCTGGCTCGTCGGGAGGGGCAGCCATTGTCCGCTGTTATCAGCACCACTGCCATCGAAGCAAAGGGAATAAACCCAAAAGGGTGGGGGGGGGGGGTAGCTAGGCATCTCTCGTCTGCAGTCAGGGGTGAGGGAGTCGCCAGGAGAAGAGGGTGGGGAAAGCACACAGAAAATCAAGCCTTAGAACCATCTGCTATCCCTTCATCACGTCAGCAGCCTCACTCTGGAATTCTCTGTCGTGCGGAATCCGACCGAGCCCCAGGACCGCTGAAGCGTTCAGAGACGGCTGCGCCCCATCTTCCCACCCCGGTCTCTGTCCCCGGGGCTCGCTCCTTTGCGTCACGGCCTTCTGAAGCCATCACCCCAGGGACCAGTCACCCCAGCCCGGGCACAGCCCGAGGCCCTTCTTTTCACCTTGGCAAGCGTGCACCTGGATCTGTGTTCCTGGCACGGCGCTCGGAGGGGACCGGCTGTGACAGTAAGGAAGGTCCAGCCTGCCTTCCTCTCTCCTTCCCCTGGGGCGGATCCATCTGTCAAGCTGCAGAAACAGCGCTTGCCCACTTCCCCATCCAGAAGCTGGAGTCTCCAGGTAGCACCTCCTGTCTGGGGTTATGAATGCCTTCAGTGTCGCCCCAGACTATGTACAGCACCCCCCTCCCTGCTCCAAGCCGACCCCACTCACGCCCTGTCCTGGGGAGCAGGGTGCAGGGAGGAGGCGGTGGCGGAGGAGGAGGAGGAGGGCGGAGAATCAGGGGCAGTTTGTGTGAACAAAGCCGGCTGCCGCAGACAGCAGAATCCTTCCTGCAGGGGAGAAGCAGCCGCCTTCCCCACTGATAACTTAATGACTCTGGCACATTTTCATCAGCCCAACTTGGAGCACGCAGTGGGTATCTGAGCCAGTGGTTTCCGAGAGACTGAAAGCAATTACAGGATGAGCGTCCAACGACAAAGCCAGGGCCTTGGGAGTCACCGGGCTGCCTCTCATTCCCAGTTCTGCCCCATGGCACTTTTCATATGACCCGACCCGAGGATGCTACTTCCCTCTCTCTGCAGCTCCACTCCCTCATCTGTAAAATTGACCCAGCAGTGCCTGTCTTCTGCTGAGGCCTCCAAAGCATCGCACCTACAGACCCCGAGGCAGGCACAGGGTCCTGCGCTAGAGTTCACAGCAGCTCACAAGATTAGGATTGTCAGCCCCGCTTTACAGATGAGGAAACTGAGTCTGAGGGTCCTGAAGCAACTCCCTCAATGGCAGGGCCAGGATTTGAACTCAGGTCTGCCTGACTTTGAAGCACATGACTGAAAGATGCATTATTCTCCATCCATCTGGACACCCCTCCCCGTGCCTGGGCCTGACCTCTACAGCCCCCTGCCCTCTGCCTCTGGCAGCGTCGGCTGGCGGAAGGCATGGACAGGAGAACACGGGAGAGAAGAGGAAGATGGGGATCTGTGCCCTGCGCTCCCTGCTTGGGCAGTGTGCTGGAACAGGCACTACCCCACCTGGCACCACATGTCCTCCCCCTGCCCCTTGGTACTCGAGACGGAAGGGCTCCCCCTCTCCCTTTTGGCACTTCTCTCCGGCCCACATCTCCTTGGTCGTTCTGTCAGGTGCTCCTCTTCCCTTCAGCCCTTCTGAGGAGAATCCTATGTCCCAGTGGGCCCAGGACAGACACACAAGGAGGCCATTTTGACAAGGGACTCCTACCCTCCAGACCGGGCTGTGGACGTTTGGGGCTCCCCATACCTTCCTGACTTCTCTCTGCATGTGGGGGATGGAGGAACACCTACAACCAATCCCCCAGGTAGGGAGAAGCCCCAGGTGAGGAGAGCCCTGCGTGACTCAGCGTGGGATAAAACTCAGGGGCTACTTCAAAAAGCCGCCAGGGCAGACTTGCCCACTCGTGGTGGAGTATTAATCCCTATGGCTATTTTTAATGCCTAGGCCTTAAAGAGCCAATGATGGCTCCACTGGGCTCAAATGAGGAGAACAGCCTGGGTCCTGCAGTGTCTGGGCACCAAAAGTCTCCTCTTGGGCAAGTCCCAGTGGGCAAGTCCAGGGCCAGACACATGGGTGGCCTTCGGAAGGCCCGGGTCTGACCCTGGCTCTCCTACTCGCCAGTTATGCACCTTTGGATGAACCCCACACTTCTTTGGGCCTCGGTTTCCCCATCTGTAAAATAGGACAGTTGAACCAAATGACCTCAAAGTCCTTGATTCTAGCACTTGGTGATTCTCTGTTTCCTCTGGGCCTCTGAGGCCTGTATGCCTCATGCTACAATTAGTCCTCGGACTCTGACAGAAAACCAGCGTAGGCTCCCGGCCTTAGGACCCACCCAGGGCTGCCTACATCCCCCTCCCCTTCCCCCAACCAAGCCAGGTCTGCAGCTGCCTTCCTGTGGCTTCATTTCTCCTTCCAGGACACACTCGGTGCTTATTTTAAACTGAATTCTTCCGGATAGAAGCACAGGGGGATGGAATAAGGGTGGGAAGTAACATCCTGATTTTTCAAAGCCACATTCCTTGGGGCCTGGCACCAATCCATGTATTAGGAATGAGCCCAGAGACAGGATCTATCAAATGCCAGTGATCCGCAAGTCCTGTGTCTTCAGTGAGGGAGGACATTCTGCTTATTACAGGAATTTAATGTGTATGTGAATGTGACTCTGACTTTTAAAAAACAGGAAGAATGGAGATAAGCAACAAGCCTTTCATTTCCAAATACTATATAACCTGATTTCAGATCCCCAGCAGAAAATGCAGAAACTCCCAAAACCAAAGCATTAAATGTGTTAGTGGGACTCTTTGCTGCTTTGCTGAGAAGCAGGGTAGCAGAACTCTGGTGAACTCTGAGATCTGCCTGCTCACATCAGCTAATTGGCTGGGTGACCTTGGGCGAGTTACTTAATCTCTCCAAACCTCGGTTTCTTCGTCTGGAAAATGGGGCTGATGATACTTCATATCTCACCTAGGTGTTATGAGAACTGAATGAGCTGGTCCTTGTAAAGTGCTCAGCACAGTGGCCCACAGCAAACACTCAGCATTAGGGGTGTGTGCTAGCTTCTCAGGTTCCTGACACCTCCAGCAGCCAGGGCACAGAACAGAACTGGGGACCCAAGCTGTACTTTCCTGACTTGGCATAAATAAATAAATAAATATTTATTGAGCACAACTATGAACAAGACAGTGAGCTAATTGTTTTTGCACATGGTCTCATTTAACCCTCTTGGAAACCCTCTAAGGTTAATCTTATTGTCCTCACTTGACACAAAAAGAAAGCAAATCTCAGAGAGCTCTGGGGATTTGCCCAAGGTCACAGCCAGGAAGTGACGTAGCAAAGATTCAAATCCTGGACTTCTGACTCAAGAACCACCTTCCGGTGTCCCCTTGCAGAGACCGGATCTTCAGTCCTTATTCTGGTATGTCCTACCCTAGCTTGTCCTTAATCTACTTAAAGGGCAAAATATAATTCTTTTCTTAATCATACATTAAAAATTATTTAAATAATAAATGGAAAATAAACAAAGAGAGGTAAAAAAAAAAATTAGACATATTACCATAAAGTATGGCAGCCCCTCGGTCTGGAAATGTGGCTAGTGTGCTCTCCCTCAAGCTCTGCAGGTGAATATCTGCCATAAACTCTGCCTCAGATGCAAATGGGGTTTGATCTGTGAGTCCCAACCCATCTGGCATGTTCCGCTGGCCTTTCCCTGAGGTGGACCCCCATCCACCAACAGCATCCATGTAAGTGCCTCACTTCCTTTGGGGAACCAAATGTCCATTAGCATATGGTGAATGTTCCTGCTTGGATGTCCTGTCAGTTCCACACACTCCTGTGTCAAAGTTTCATCATTCTCCAAAATTACCTCCTCCTCTAGAATATTCCAGTTAAGCCTCCCTCGTGTCTCCACAACCCAAGCTCAAGACTTCAAGAGTCGTCGTTTCTCTTCCCTCTCACTCGGACTCTCCTGTTCTGCAGGGTTCTCACTCATAAAGTCTCTCCTGTTGGCCCTGTCTACTTTGTCCTTACTGCCACCACCATCCAGACTTCACGTCTTCTCCTATTTCCTTCTCAGCCACGAGGCTGCAGGCTCTCTGCCCTGAACACACCTTTCCAGAACATGCCTTTCTGGGATCATCATGTTCACCACGGATGATGCAGGCCAACCTCTAAGCAAAGCAGCCCGGCGTTCCCAGTACCCTTGTCCAAGTCTATACCCTCCAATCTTCCTGCCCCGGTGCTCTGCTCTGGCCAGGCTGGTCTCTCTCCTGTCCTGCTCCTCCACCCTCCTCCACATTTTGGGAGCAAGCTCCGTGCTGGGGCTGAGATGCAGGGCAAATGTAGCGTATCTCCTGCCTTCCAGAGGCTACAGTCCAGCCTGAAGAACAGACAGACTGCCATCATCCAGTGTGACAGGTGGTGGCTTACACAAGGTAAGGCAGATCCCAGGAAAAGGCGAGTGACAGGAGAGGTGGAAGACACTGTAGGGGATGGAGGGAGGCACGGCTGACTGGGATCCAATCCCGACTCCACCATTTTTTTGGCTGTGTGACCTCAGGAAAGCTAATGAACCCTCTTCTCCCCAGTCTCCTTATCTGTAGGACGGAGATGACCATACCCTCTGTCTCCTGGCACTTCTGTGAGGGTTAGAGAATTAGTATAGATAAAACCCATAGAGCATTCCAGGCTCATAATATAAGTCAACAAGCTTCAGCTATTACTGCTGTTACCCCACTCGTCGGCCACCTCCAACTCCCACACACACCCCTCCCTCCTGGGAGAATAAAGTCAGTTCAATCCATATTCACTGAAGCTCTGCTTGGCCTCCTGGGGAAGCAGCGTCTGACACACCAGCTCCTGCCCCCCACCCCCCCTCAAGCACTCCCTCCCCTGAATCCCGACGGGGCCCTCTATCTACTCCGTAATCCCTGGCGGGGTGCTACCTCTGTGATATCGGCCTTATCTTTCCAACTCCACTAGAGATGGAGGACAGAAGGAACAGGTGAAGGAGGGAGAAACATTCATTAAGCACATTCCAGGTGCAGATGTTTTCATATACATCATCACACATGCCTTTCCCGACCATGCACCATCCCCGCTCCACACCTGAGGACCTGGAGCCTCCCAGCAGCAAAACGATTTTTTCAAAAATGCCCCAGATAACAAGCAAACAAGTGGGGGAACCGCCATTTGACCTCGGCTTTTTCTCACTCCCAAGTCAGGGCACGTCCCTCTTCACCCAGCTCTCTCTCTCTCACCTGGGCGGCCCTGACCTTGCTGCCTACTTCCCTTACCCCCCACTGTGAAGGGAAGTGAGAGACATCAAAGGCTGTGCCCCAGGCCCTTGAACCTCACAACTCCACTCCTAGGAAATCATGAAAGCATTATGCAAAGACACAGCCGCAATATCACTGGTGATAGTGAACAAACTTGAAACTGCCTAAATGTCCAACAAGTGGAACACGGCTTGAGCAAACTGGGGTGGGTCCACGTGATGGGACACCATATAGCCCTCAAATGTCATAAACATGTCTTTACTGACCTGGAACAATGCTTCCCATGTACTGCTGAGTGGGGGGGATGGGTTAAAATGGTCCGTACCATGGTGTGCATGTGTACGTGCGTGCATGTGTGTAGAGAGAGACAGAGACAGAGACAGAATCCTCGAATGGTATACAAAACCAAAATGGAAGCTATCTCTCAGGAGTAAGCTTATGGGTGATTTTTACTTTTCCTTTATGCGAATCCGTGATTTCTGATTTTTCGGCAATGAACGGATATTATTTTCATAGAAAAAGATCATTTAAGAAAACAAACCGCTGCCCGTGTTCGTATCTACCCTGTCATCGGTCATCTACATCTTGGAAGGAATTATTTGCCACCAAGTCTGCGTTCAGGAACAGCTAGCTGAGAACGGGCTCTGGCTGGAGGACAGAATAATTCAAGTGGGTGGGGGTTACAGCTCCGAAAAGGCAAACCAAGTCCTTGAGAGCGCCAGAGGTGCGGGCCAGGGGAGGGGAGGGGAGGAAGGGCAGGCAGTTGGAGCAAAGGAAGGAGAGAGATGCAGGTGTGAGGGGAGCAGGGGGAGACAACAGCAGCTTCTCTTCAGCCCTGCCTGTGCCCGCCCTGCTGGGACCCTGTGCAACCTGTGTCCGCGACAGGATGGCATTTAAATATTTAAACAGACCCAGCTTTGCCGTAACAAATGCACTCAATCTCCAGGGATCAATCCCATGCCACAGGCCCTGCTCCACAAATCAAGTTTCTGGGGCACGGAGCCTTTCCCACCCTCCCCCGCCGCACCCCATGCAAGGACCTGCAAGATAATAGCAGGGACAACTGAGTGATGAGCCCGGCTTCCCTTCAGTGACAAGGGCAGCCAGCCTGAAGGCCACGTTATTGGCTTTTCCACTGCAGCTCGAAGCTAAAAGCACATGAGCCTTAGAGAATGTGGGGCCTTAATGCCCTCAAAAAAAAAAAAAAAAAATTTTTTTTTTTTTAATAAGACTGCAATAGTCATCTGATTCTCCCTGTACACTCAGGTATGGGGGAAGCCAGAGTAATTTTAGGAAGTTGAGGTCAAGCAGATTTTCTGAGACGACCGTGGGTGCAAGCTACCTCTGCCCCGTATGCCGGTCCGCCCAGCCCATAGCCCCTCTCAGCCTGTGACGCGACCGGCCGACATCTTGTCTCCAGGGAGAAGAGCCTCATTGTTAAGCCACTGCCTGGGAAGAAAGGAGCCCATGGCGTGGGGAAGGGGTGTTGATGGGAGAGGTCTAGACCCTCCAGAAAGGAACCCCCTCATTGACCAATCAGGAAAGTGACATCCCTGCCCCTGAAGGATGGAATCAGGACCAGACCCCCAGACTTTTTGCTTTTCGTCCCGTACCCTCCCCTCTCCAGGATTCCACCATCAAGAATAGGAGGAAGGAACCCCGAACCCTGTTCTCACACTGCCCCATCTGGACACAGTTTACCCCCACTGAATTTCTAGAAGGGAGGAAACACTGTGAAGTGGCCGTGCTTTCAGTCACAGGCCACGCAATCAAAAACACATGCCTGTGGGGTGAGGGTGGCGGCGACCAAAGTTTTTACTGATCTGGAGGCTGAGTTGAGCGCACCCACTCCTGATGTGCGAATACCCACCATGACTCAGAGCTGAGTCACGCTCCCGGAAGGGCTCTGCTCAGGTCTACTTGCCTTTGTCACTAATCCACCTTAATGCCCCAGTTTGGGGGAGAGGGTGATTCTAATAGATTTAAATGTAAAAGGCTTAAAAGTACATAATCCATTCCATTCCACTGACCCCAGCTTGCCAGCCTGACGCCTAGAAGCCATCTCTTAACAGTGGACGTGGCTTCACCTCATCAGTGAGATGGATGTGATCATTAATTCACTTCTGGTTGTGTTTTAGAGATGGGGAGACAGGGTGGGGAGGGGCAAAGGGGGAGGGGAGAGAGAATCCTAAGGAGGCTCCACGGTCAGTGAGGAGCCAATTCAGGGACCCTGAGATCTCGACCTGAGCCAAAATCAAGAGTCGGACACTCAGCTGACTGAGCCGCTCAGGCGCTCCATTAATTCACTTTTAAAGATTTATTTATTTGTTTGTTTGTTTGAGGTGGGGGAGGGGGAGGGGCAGGGGGTGGGAAGAGAGAGAGAGAGAGACACACACACACACAATCTTGAGCAGACTCCAGGCTGAGCACAGAGCCCAACAGAGCTTGATCTCACAACCCTGAGATCATGACCTGAGCCAAAACCAAGAATCAGGTGCTTAACCGACTGTACCACCCAGGGGCCCCTAATTCACTTTTTTTTTTTTTTAATATTTTATTTATTTGACAGCGAGAAACACAGCAAGAGAGGGAACACAAGCAGAGGGAATGGTAGTGGGAGAAGCAGGCTTCCTGCCGAGCAAGGAGCCCCATGCGGGGCTCGATCCCAGGACTCTGGGATCATGACCTGAGCCGAAGGCAGCCGCTTAACAACTAAGCCACCCAGGCACCCCCCTAATTCACTTTTAAAACACGTTTTTTCCTCAACTCTCAGGAAGACCAAACTCCAGGGCAGGAGGGCATATTTTACCCACCGTATGTGTGGACACATCCCTTCACCTCTCTGTGCCTCAGTTTCTTCATACTAAAGTGAGGCCAATTGTCCCCGCCTCTCATGGTTACTGTGAGGACTTATAGGGACAATGTACGCAACATGTTCAGCACCGGGCTCCGCACACCGTAAGCACCTTAAGTGGGAGTTATCACCGTGATCCGAAAGAAGTGGGAACAAAAGACAAGCGTTGGCAAGGCTGTGGAGAAACTGGAACACTTGGACGCTGCTGGTGAGAATGCAAAATGGTGCAGCTGCTCTGGAAAATAGTATGAAGGTGCCTCAAAAAACTAAAAATAGAATTGCCATAGGCTCCAGCAATCCCACATTGGGTGTTTGTCCAAAAGAATTGAAATCAGGATCTCAAAGAAATATCAGCATTGCCATGTTCATGGCAGCACTATTCGCAATAACCAAGATGTGAACCAACCTACATTTCGGAATACAAACCAAGAAGGGTTAAATATAACCACATCCGAAACAACCTAACTGTCCATTAGCAGATGCACTGATAACGAAAATTTGGGAGATACATACAATGGAATATTCTTCCTCTTTTAAAAAGAAGGAATCTGGGGCACCTGGGCGGCTCAGTGGGTTAAAGCATCTGCCTTCGGCTCAGGTCATGATCTCAAGGTCCTGGGATGGAGCCCCACATCAGGCTCTCTGCTCAGCAGGGAGCCTTCTTTCCCCCGCACCCCCCCACCCCCGCCTGCCTCTCTGCCTACTTGTGATCTTGCTCTCTCTGTCAAATAAATAAATAAAATCTAAAAAAAAAAAAAAAGGAATCCTTCAATACGCAACAGCATGAATGAATCTCAAGGACGTTATGTTGAGTGAAATAAGCCAGTCCCAGCAAAGCAAATGCTGCCTGATTCCACTTATATGAGGTATCCAAAATCATCAACTTTGTGGCATCAGAGAGGGAAATGGTGGTTGCCAGAGGCTGCCAGAGAAGGGGGTTAGGAAATCACTAACCAATAGGCAGAAGGTTTCAGTCGAGGAAGATGAATAAGTCCTACAGATCTTCTGCCCAGCATTGTGCCCATATTCAGAAATATATATTGTACACTAAAAATGTATTAAGAAGGCAGGTGTTAAGTATTCTTTCCACAGCAAAATAAACTTAAAGTTCTTTTTTTTTAAGTTTTTAAAGAAAAAATGGGAATGGGCAGCTGGATAGCTCCATCGGCTAAGTGTCTGCCTTCAGCTCAGTTCATGATCCTGGGGTCCCTGGATCGAGCCCAGCTCAGTGGGGAGCTTACTTCTCCCTTTCCCTCTGCCCTTCTCCCCCAGCTTTTGCTCTCTTACTCTCTCAATTAAATTTTTAAAATCTTAAAAAAAAAAAAAAAAAGGAAGAAAAAAGAAAAACTAGGAAGAGGAAAAAAAAAAACTCCACAACTCACTTCCATTGTTCCAATGGGGGTTTAAGCAGCCACCCTAAATGGCTGCTGCTTAGAGACACAATGTTCTCCCTTTCTCCCCTGAATATCACCCCCACCACCGTCTTCTCTCCTATGATGCTTCTTGAACAAAGACAATGGCAAACTGGGTCCCATCTAGAGTTTGTCCCAGTGATGCTAATAGAAAATTCAGGGTTGGGAGCAGTTGGAGAGAGAAGAGATAAACATTTAGAATGATTTTTAAAACATCCCAGTAGCCCGACCCAAGGATTGCTTTCATATGTCTGTCTCCAGTTATCATTCCACCTCTAAAAGGGGGCTAATGATTCTGTTAGGATTTAAAGCTATTAAGTAAATTAAGGCCAAGTGCTGGATTGCTGAGCTTTATATGGGACTGCTGAGTGTTAGATCAATGCTGGGGAAAAAAAAATGGGACAGGAAAGACTCTAAAACCCAACTAAAACAGTAGGGCAAGCCTAGAGCAGTTGGTGTGGAGAATTCCTGAAGACTCTAGAACTTCCAGAGGCCAAAAGCAGGGAACAATAAAAAGGCTGAACAGTAGGGGGCCAGAAGCCTTTGAATTTGAATGAAGTAGACCAGTCACTCTCAAAAGTCAGTATTCAGAAGTAATTCCCCTGAGGAGCTCACAAAACATGCAGGTTCCTGGGCCTGCTCCCCGTGGTTCTGACCCAGGAGGTCTGGTAGGAGGCCCGGGAATCCATTTTAACAAGCATCTCCGTTCTCTCTGTGCAGACGGCCCAAGTCCACACTTTGACGACCACCGACGGCCTTCCCTACAAAGTCATATTCAGTTGCTCTGTGGATAAGGAACACTTTTCTTCGGCAAGAGATTGAAACGGAAGAACCAGAACTTTACCCCTCAAGCTGGGTAAACGTTCAGGATAATTAATAGGGATTGGTTACTTGCTGGAAAATGAAGTATTCACGTACACACATACCACCGATTGGATAAAAAAATAAGTTATGTTCAGATGATTTACTATTTCTCTAAGATGGAATAAATTCGATGGCTGGGTGAAAGGCAACAGGCAAATTATCTATCACCTGAAGTTAGCAGCTAAGATAATATTTCAATCACCCATCCTGAAAGGGATGCCTGGACCAAGAACATGACAGAACAACTACATTTCGGAATCTAAACCAAGAAGGGCTAAACATAATCACATCCAAGAGATAGCTATTACTACTCCACATAGAAACCCAGGAAGAGCTGGCGGGGTGCAAGGTAGCCTAATATTTTCATAAGTAACTCCGAAGATTGGGGATTATGCAAATCAAACCATAGACAACACAACAAAGGCCAGGATTGCAAATCTGCAGAGGATGAAAGTCAACTACGGGCCAATGTCTTTAAATTTACCTTTATTGGATCTTGTATATTGAAGTCACATATTATCGTATCTCTTTATTGAGACTCAATAGGGCTAAATGCAGAGTGATTTATGGAAGAAGGAATAATCAAACGCTTTAGTAGAAAAGAGCACGCACCTGGCGAGGCATGGGGTCAGGACAGGCCCGGAATGGGAAGTCGTGGGCATGGTGCACAGGGCAATGGGCGGGTCAAGTCTACATGTTCTCTACACATACGGGCTGTTACTAAGAGCCGATGTGTAAAATAAACAAGGAAGTGTGTCTGTTACTCTCGGAGCTACTTGGCCTTGGTGTTACTTCCAGTGGGAGTGTCAAGCTTAAATGTAAACCTGAAGGGAATGTAGAGCAGGCCATCACAGAGGTTACGGGATGTGGCCCTAGATAAACCAAGAATACAAGGGGTTTCACAAGACATGAAAAGCTCCTCCAGAATAGACAAAATGCTCAATGTGCCTATTTGTTGGGAAAAGATGTGCAAAAGATAAGGGGGCCTGTAGGAGGAAAAAAAAAAATTAGCTCCTATTAAGGAAAAACAATCATTCAGAGCACAGTTGGAATCACGGAAGAAAGGGTAGCTTATGGTAACACCATCCCTGGGGACACTCAAGGAGGTGACCAGACACCTCTCTACTTAGGATGCATTAGAGATTATTAAAAGCATTCCTTGCTCAGTCCGGGGGTGGAGGGTGGGCCTCATGACCTCTCCAAAGGTCATCCCTATCCCAAAGGATCACATGTCTGAAGGGCACCAGATAAAAATAAAGTCTATTAATCACCAAGCTGCCACACAATTTCCTACGAGAGCCAGAAGAGAGAAGGGCAATCTACGTTGGACCTTGGTCCCCCCGAGGGAGGAGAAGGGAGGCAGCAGCTGCGTGAGCAGAGCCAAGGAATCAGCCACTGAGACTTCCAGAAAGCCAACATCAGGCCTTTGTATAGTTCTCCCGAGCATCACAGGGTGAACAGGAGAAGAGACCGCAGGGACAGGAACCAGGGACAGAAAAAGAGCGAATGGCGGCGACAGGAGCCAAGGGAGGACAGGAGCCGAGCACTTGGTGCAGAAAGAGGGGGGCCAAGCATGAGAGGGACACCCACAGAAGGTGCTCCGTGGAGGTAACAGGTGAGGAGGAGGGTGGCAGACAAAGGAGTGAAGAGAGGAACTGAGAGGTGGGTACAGAAGGGCACATGGGGGAGTTTGGGAATCTATGGGATTATGGACTGCGAATCCCATGAAAACTGAAGAGACGGAGCAAAAAATCCCACTAGCTATGGGAGCAGAAAATCAGATCGCAAAAATAAAGCTATTTAAAAGAGGAATCGAAAGGCAGTGCCCTAGTCCCAAAGCAGCTGTTGGCATTCCTGGGGGCTGGGCGGCTCCAGCCAGACACAGCTGGAAAATCTGCTCCGCGGGGGGGTTGGGGGGGTCCCAGGGGGCTCATAGGCTAGGGCTTCGGTGCAGCCCAACCAAACAGAGGCCCTTCCCGGAGGCAAGACCCAGGCCAAAGAAATCCGCGGATACACCAGCCCCACGCCCTGCTCTCCTTGTCCTGGAACAGAAGTGCTGCGGGATGGAGATGTTACCTGCAAGGGTTGTCTCGGGAGTGCCATCTGCACGGTGTATTAAGCAGCCAAATGGGGGTCATGGAGTTTGAGTTCTTCTAGCAAAATGTTCTCCAGCCAGCTGTCACCCCACCAGGCACAGAACAACTTTTTGAAATCGAAAGAGGCCAGTGAAGGGGGAGGGAAAGGGCACCACCCCCCGACGTGCTCCCCGGGGCCCCATCTCCCCCAGTGGCCCTCTGCTTCCACAGCAACCGACCTCAGACACCGCCAGATGCCGGAGGAAGGAACCCCCTCGACCTGAGCCACCTCGCTGCCCTTCTCCCATGGCTCAGCTCTGCGTCCTCCAAGGGGAGAAGACACAAGGGGAAGATGGTCTGGGAGTGTGGTTTCAAGGGCGGTCCCTGCTGCGGACGGAGCAGATGGCGCCCCATACAGTGAGTGATATCTAGGGCAAGGATTTTAAACCCACCGCCCAGTGCTCTGGTAGGTGAGAAAGACAAGAGCGGCCCAGCTGATAGCAATCCCTCGGAAAGCAGAAGGGTAAATCCCTGCTCCCTGCCCTGCTCTCCAGCTCCTCCCCTCCCCAGCTCTCTCCGCACCCCCTAAACCAGGAGCCAGGCAGTCCTTGTCCAAGAGATACCTCTGAAGCAAGCAAGAAAGGCCGGAGATGGATGGAGGGCCATTTATTAAGCTAAGTCGTCGTCAGAGAAAGATTCATAACCTGCCCTACCTGGGACAGGAGAGAGAGAGAGGGAAATGAAAGGGAAACATGAAAAGCCAAAGGAGCCAAGTACCTTTGTCGGAGGATTTTGAGTTATGCTTTTGTTTGTAACTCTCTGAAACAAAGAAATAGAGGATGAATCTTTAGGAGACAAAGAGAGAGCGCTTCCCAGAAGAAAGCCGAGGAAGGGCTGCCAGAGACAGGAGGCCGCCCTGGCTGGCTTCTCCCTCACGCACAAACACCTGGGTGGGCAGCTGCGGCAGCAACAGGAGGGGGTGCCTTTTGCTGAAGCAGCAGGCAAGCGAGCTGGGGTGCAGGCCCAAGAGGGGGAGTCAGCGAGCCTGAGGCTGGGGGAGCACAGGAAAGGGGGTGCTGGGGGCAGAGACAGGGGCAGGAAGGCGGCCGTACTTACTGTCACAGACGTAAGGTTTGTCATGGTCTTCCTGAGAGGCAGCGTCGTGCCTCCTCCTGCCACCTGCCGAGCCACGGGCCTGGGGAGACAAGGAACCAGGATGCTCGTTATGGTGATGCTCACTACGGCTCCGGAGCAGGTACTCTGTGAGGCGCCGAGCGCTTCACCTACATCTTCCTCTGGTCTTCCTCACAGCCTTTGAACCAATACCAACCCCATTTTACAGGCTTGGAAACTGAGGCCCAGAGAGGTCAGGTAACTTGCTCCAGAGCGCTCAGCTACTCACCCACATCATCTTGTGAAATGTTCACGACTCCAAGAGAGGTACTACTATTATCCCCATTTTACAGATCAGGAGACTGAGGCGAGTGCTGGTTAAGCTCACCCAGGGTCCCTCCGCTGCTAAGTGTGGAGCCAGGATGTAATTTCACAACAGTCTGACTGCAAAGCCTACATCTTCCTCCATCCCTGTGCTCTGATGTTGCCACAGGGACCTCCTCCTCCAGCAGCTTAGCCTTCTAGCTTCATTGACCCCACATGGAGATGCCCACCCTGCTCCCCTGAGCTGACCGGATGATGGCGGCCTCGAGCAGGTAGTGTGACTGCAGTCAAGAGCCCGGGCTCTTGCTCCAGGCTCACACTGTCCTCTTCAAGTCTCTCGAGGGCCAGCCAGGCCTGGAATCCAGTCCAGGGCATGAGCCCGGGCATGGCAGCAAGCTCCCCTCACCCCTCTCCCCTGCTTCTCCCGGGGGCCAGCGTCAGCTGAGGCCTCCCTGTGTCACCTGCCTCAGGCCCCTGGCCGGTAACAAAGGCCTTGATACCTCGCAGTCTCCTGGGGCCCGGACTCCTGACCCCAGTAGCCTGCCCGCAGCTCCAGAAAGAGCCACACAGCCTGGGGCGGGGGTGGGATGAGCTCCACCTCCAAGGGTGGAGGAGAACAGCCAGAGAGGGTGCTGGCAGCTCGGCAGCCCTGGGACAGAGGCTGCAAGAACGTGGCAAGGTTTATTTTTAAACCTTTGTAAGTCCCACACGGTCACGTGGGTAGCACCCTGGCCGCCTCCGGGTCATTCTCTGGTAATGAGTATCAGTCAACTCCCAACCCAGGAAAGGGCCTGCTGAGGGCTTTGGGGACACAGAAGGGGCCGTAGCAGATGAGAAATAAAACATGGCGGCCACCTGGTGTGCAGGGGGAATGGGGCAGTCCCAGCGGCTGGGCCTGGACAAGTGGCCCTGGGGACCTCAGGGCCAAAAGGCCTGTGATGTTCACACACACACGCGGGGATTTCACAGCGGAAAGGCCTGTACCCAGGCCTGCGATGTTCACACGCTCTCACAAAACACGCACTCTTCACAATCAACACCACCTGCCAAGCTACCACCTCCGCCACCTCGGCTCCTCTCTCCAAAACAAATTACGAAATTCCACCTCCCTGCTTCCCGCCCTCCCCCTGCTTTGCCTCTCTGCCTCCCCACCCCCACTGGGCCCCCTCCCCCGGCTCTCATTTGACCTGCAGGGGGAGCTGTGAGGTGCTGCGGTCACCCACGGGCACTGACAGGCCTCCCCGCCTGCCCACCACCGCATCGACCACGACGACAGGGAGGGTGGTCACCCTCAGCTGCCCCCCCCACGCCCCCATGGTGAAGCCAGGGACAGCTTGACGTGCGCAGCCCGCAGCCCTGTCACAGCCGCCTGCAGCAGGTGAAAGCAAGTCAAGCAGAATGACGAGCCAACAGCAGACGCGGGGAAGGGGCTCTGAGACTAAAAATACCGCCTGGGCTGAGAGGAAGAGACACAGGCCCTGGAAGCCCGCACTCGTGGGGGAGCCGCCAGCGGGAGGGGCAGGGACCGGCTCAGAGGCTCAGAGGATTTCAGGCAGGGTTGGATTTCACTCAGCAGGGTGGACCACTCTCCCTGCACCTTGGTTTCCTCCACTGCAAAATGGGCACACGCAAGGGAATCGTTCAAACTTGGAAACTCAGAATCCCGCTAGTTTGCTCAGATGTCCCCTCCTTGGAGAAGCCCTCCCTGACCAACCCAGATGCATTCATACCCTCTCCACCGATCTCCTTCCCCTATCTGGCTTTATCTTTGGTCCCAACACTTAGCATGGCTTGACATTATATTATACATGCTGTTGGTGTACTTGTTGATCTGCTGTCTCCCCAACAAGGGGTGGAAAACATCTACTTGGGCCCCACTATATTCAGAACCTGGTATGGAGCCTGCCACTTAAGACACACTTAAATAACCCTTGGCTGAATCAATTGGTCGGTTGGCCAGCGAATCGGCCATCTTTGGTTCTTCTCCTTCACTCTTCATATCCAAGTGCTGCTATTTCTTCCTTCAAAGGCTATCTTAGACTTTGCATTTCCCTTCTGTTTCACATTTTAATCCAGGAGCTCATCCACTCACCCTGAGCTGCTCGAAGAACCCACCAGCTAGGGTTCTACCTCTGCACTGCCCTTCCCACTCCACCCTCTGTGACTCCCAGATCCATTAGACAAAGGGAATGGAGGATAGAACCCATGGTCATTCACTCATTCATTCATTGCCATCTCACGCCCACTTACACATCCAAGAGCAACCTAGTGCCAATCCCATCAGGTTCTTCTCGTGCTCATGCTATGATCCCTGCCACGGACTAGCCTCTCCTCTGCCTTACACCGCTCCACGGTTTAGCCCCACTAACATCCCACTCCTCTGAGAACTTTCCTCCTGCCAGACTGAGGAGTAAAAAGAGCATCAGCTTTAAAGTAAGACAGGCATGGGTTTAAACACCAGTCACGTGTCTGTAGACCAGTTACTTCTCTAAGTTTTCATTTTCTCAACTGTAGAATGGGCATAGCAACACCTTTAGTGCAGAGTTGCTGAGAAGGTTCATGCTAAGAGTGTGTGAAACCACAGGGGACAGAGCCACATCCACAGGAAGTGCTCAACAAATTACGTCCCCTTCTTGCCCAAGCTGATCTCTTCTCTCTCCTCTGAACTTATATTGCATTTGGTTAGTGCCCAGGCAGAAGCCTGCTGTTTTCTAATTGTATCAGGGCCATTCCCATTTTCTCCTTAATTTAATCCCAAGGTCCTTAAGAGCAAAGATGGCATTTCATACTTTATTATGAACACCCAACACTTAGATCTATGTTGGCCACATAGCATCGCAAGCTCTCTCACATGTATTAGTTCAGTTCATTCCCACCATACACAGTGAGTTACAGAAAGTAATACTACTCAGATCAGCTCTAAGGTTTATGACTTGTCCACAGTCACAGAGTCAGTAGAAGGAGCACAGACTAGGTTTCTAGACTCTTTTCTGTAAAACTCTGATGCCAACTGTCCAACAGAAACCAGTCCTCTCTCTCTGAGAATTGTCCACCGCACGCCACCTCCTAGTCACACACTGGTAAGCCCAGACAGCCTTGAATGTACCATGTGGCCCGGCCCCACTGGCCACAGTTGATTGGCTGGCTCAAAAGTGGTCACATGACCCAAGCTAGGCCAATCAGATTCTACCCTCAAAGCACTTGGCATTTTAGCAATGACTACAGTGAATACAGGCACATGAACTGGGAATCCAACAGTACAGGAGCTATGGAGCCAAGGACACAGAGAAGCAGAAAATACAGTCTTCTGATAGAAAAATAAAGAAGGAAGAAGCAGAAGCCACAAACTGCCTAAGTTCTTTCCCAGTCCTAAGTCCCTGACATTTTTTTTTTTTTTTGCCCTTCCTGAGGGCTGAATCTTCCAAAACTGTACATATTTAGGGCAATAATCCAGCAGCTTTTCAAATACTCTCCATTTTTGCCGAAGTGTGGAGTTTCTTGCAATTAAAAGACCCTTGACTCAGGCTCAGGGAGCTAGTTCCTCTATAGGAGTTGTTCTCAGGTAATGGCCCACAGGGGGTCTGCATCATAATACTAAATAGTACTAGAATGTTACTCAAAACTTTACACTCTCATTCTCTCACAAGTGCACAGTGGCATTTTCCAGAGGTTACCTGACGTGATGATGTCCTCACTCTGTGTGCTGGTATATTCTGAACATTAACATTTTTTTCTGCTTGAATTTCTAATATGGTAAGTATCACTAGTTATAACCACCAGAACTATAGCTTTCAGGGCGGCTCTCAGTAGTTTTTAAGTACAGAATTCTTGAGACCAAAAAAACCCTGAGAGCCATAGCTCGCTATCCTTGCTATTTATTTTTTTTTTATATTTTATTTATTTATTTGAGAGACAGAGAGCATGAGTGGGGAGGAGAGGGAGAACAGATTCCCTGCTGAGCAGGTAGCCTGATGTGGGGCTTGATCCCAGGACCCTGGGATCCTGACCTGAGCCAAAGGCAGATGCTTAACAGACTGAGCCACCCAGGCGCCTGCGCCCCACCCCCCCATCCTTACTATTTAAAATGTGGCCCTCAATCCAGCAGTGCTGGCATCGCCTGGGAGCTTGTTAACCAGACAAACTCTCAGTGCCCCCTGCACCCCCAGACCCACTGCATCAGAATTTACACTTTAATAAGATCACTATGAGCTTCACATGCACAGTAGTTTGAGAAGCACAGGACTGCACCACAGCACATCAATAAATAGTTCTGATTGAATGATTGATTGATAATGCTTACACGGATGACTTCCAGGAATTTCATGAATTTTAAAGAGCTTGGATTCCTTGGGCTAAAGTTAACATAGATGCAATTATTAATTGTTGGGTCTAAACTGCCCTCACCCGTCAGGGTATGGACATGATCAGAGCTCCAAGAATTGTTCCCTCTGCACCCTCCAAGCAATGTCTAACCTTTATTAAGCACTCAGAATTGTCTGGGTATTATTATTCCCATTCTCCTGATGAAAAACTGAGGCCCAGAGTATTGCTGTACTTTGATCAAGATGATGAGGTTACATAATTCACCCAAGTCTAGTAAATAGTGGAGCTGGGATTTGAACTCATGGTTCAAACAGGGCAGAGGCTGTTCTTGGAATCATTACCTCACCCCTGGCTTCCTCAATGAGTACACAAAGCACCTAGGGGTCTTGTCAAAGTGCAGACTCTAATCTGGTCCATTTCGGGTGGAGTCCAGGGTCCTATGTGTCTGATAACCCCCCAGGTGACCCTGAGGATGAAGTCGGGCCACACGTTGAGGTGCCACCTGTCAGTCCTGACAATAGAAATGCTCTCTGGGAACCAGCCACAGCCTGAATGCACCACTCAAAAGGGCAGCTTAACTGAGGCTATGGGTAAAGCAGCCTCACACCTATATTCCCACCCAGGCACGTCCACTCACACCCTTCTAGGTCATCCCATGGCTCCCACCATGAGTGACATGTCCACAGTGTCCCTACCCAAGATAGAGCCATTCAGCCAGCTCTTGGCCAGCATCAGATGGCCCTGAGCTAGTCGAAGCCCCATCCAGCTCCCTCACTGTGTTCAGGCCTTTTCTCCACTCCCAGAAAGTTGAAATAGAACTTTTCTTTCTTTCCCAATACTCAGTCATTCGTTCCACAAGCTGGTCTTTAGCCCTGCAATGGGCACTGGGCCAGGCACGACTCTGTGACAAAAGCACAGACCTGCATTCGAATCCTAACTTCTTCTTTATTACATTAGATGGCCTTGAGCAAGTTCCATAGTCTCTCTGGGGGTGATAATCCCAGTGTGTGGGAATGAAACAAGAAGTGCTGGCCAATAGAAAAATAATGTGAGCCACACACATCATTTTAAATTTTCTAGTAGCCACATTTTTCCAAAAGAGTAAAAAGAGAAACAGGTAC
>CM053609.1:97051538-97090481 GCA_028646535.1 Procyon lotor
GGCCAGAAATTCTAAAACCTCCTCCAATGATGGAATTAGATATTCATTATTTTGTGGCCCCCAATCAAGTCCTATCAATGGCTGCTGCAACGGCTAGATGAGAACTCGATGGGGAACCTTCTAGGGCAAGATCAGGATGACAACACCTGAATCCACTGATCCATCCCCCACCCCCACCAGCCCTGAGAGCAGAACTGCTGGACAGCTTGTACCTCCTGATGTGATGCAGTAAGAGGCACAGGAAAGGTCCTCGCCCCCCCCCAAAAATATTTACACACATATACAAATAGCGTGAGTCTAATCAAGTCTCTAACCAGACCACTAGTTTCCAGAAAATAAAGAGGATACATTAAATACCACCCATCCACCAAATCTAGAATGTGGGGAATTCTGCAAGACAAACCACCCAAGTTCTTCAACAAATAAATACCATGGAGGAAAAAATATGTGTGTGCATGGTGGGTTAGAGCCGGGAAGAGGTAGGTCTCGAATAAAAGGGGCTTAAGTTTCAAACAAGCCAACTGTTTTACAAAGGCATTTTTGAGAAAATCCAGGGAAGTCATCAGGGACTGGAGCATAGATATTAGAAGAGTTGCTGTTTTTATTGGGTATAATAGCGCTATTTGTTAGAGATATACATTAAAGTATGTGCAGGTTAAATGATAAGCTGTCCAGGACTTCCTTTCAGATATTCCGATCGAATATACGAACCAACAAAAAGTTGGAGTAAAGAACAAATCAAACAAGATCACGGCTGAAGCTAGCCGGCCACTAGAGAAGGCGTGCAACATCAGAGGGCTGCCCGGCCCGGCCTGAGAAATGCCAGCCAACAAGTCAGAGCAGCCGAGCTCAATGCGGACAGCACTGGACCACTTACACCAGCCACCCAGGAATCTGTTTATAATACAGCTTTCTAAACCTTACCCTCGACCTCCTAAATCAGAACTTCTGGGAGTGGGCCCTGGGAATCTGCATTTCGATGGGCTCTCCTGGTGACTCTGATGGACACTTAAGCACAAGAAGCACAGGAATAGAGAGGAGGGCCATGATTAGCCTTGGACCCCAACCCACAGGGCACCTGTGGATAAGGGGGGTAAGGGTCCTGCCTACAGTCTGAAGGGGCCAGAAGGCTTAATCCTAATTCTCTAGACAGCAAGCAAGCTTACCCCTGGAGGTCCATCTCTACCTCATTATTATTTATCGTCAGATGCCCTTGCAGAACCCTGAGGGTGACCACTAAAAGCCCCTTGGGCTTGAACACGAGGACCCGGGAGGAGCAACCCACATGCCTGAGAGCACCATTCAGGCTTGGGTCCCTCCCCTCGAGGACTGCTCCCATAAGTTGTACACCTTCCACCACGGATTTCCCCTTGACCACGCCCCACGCTTCTGGCCTCCTCTTGCTACATCCAGGGCCCACACCAAAAGCCCATGCCCCACCCACTTGGAAACCATTAGCTGTGGCCGCCATGCTCTCCCAGAGTGATCCTACTCTCCACCTAGCGAAGCACACCCCAAAGCAGGTCATTCTGGGGCAGCCCCAGGG
Source organism: Procyon lotor (assembly GCA_028646535.1). Classification (NCBI taxonomy): domain Eukaryota; kingdom Metazoa; phylum Chordata; class Mammalia; order Carnivora; family Procyonidae; genus Procyon; species Procyon lotor. The sequence goes on from CM053609.1 coordinate 97,053,085, forward strand.
ACAGGAAAATGCAGCCTTCTTTTAAGACCAAGTCATGGGAACAACAGCCACATTCTCCTCCTCCTCTGCCCTCCCCAGACCCTCATCCCAACCCTCCCAGGACCCTCACTGTCTGCTCAGGGTACCCTCTCCCTCCTCTTCTCCCCCTGGCCAGCTCTAAACTCTTACAGGCTACCACCTGGGATCAGAGCTCTTCTGGAGTTCTTCCTCTCTGGTTATTCGTCAAGGGAGACCATGAATATGAGAGGATATGCACTGGGAGTTTGGGTCTGGAAATTGTTCTCCCGGTCTCGGCCTCCTTTAACTCTTCCCTCCCTCATGGCGTCCCCGGCTTACCCGTCCTCTGGTCCTATTCTTGCGCTTGGGGATATCCTCTTCTAAATCTTCTTCTTCATTTCCTTCTTCTACATTTTCATCATTTTCCAAAACCCTCTGAAATGACAAGAAAATGAACAGAGGGGTTGAGAAATAAAATGCAAAGGAGGAAGCCATCAGAGGGTAATTTGAGGGAGGGGCAGGAGGTCTGTTTTGTTGTGCTCTAACAAGGTGAAGACGCCGCCATTGCTGGGGAAGCAGGGCCTCCAAAAGGCTGCCCAGAGCCCGAGTTCTTGCCCATAACGAGTCTCTCAAAGCCCTGGGCCCCTTCCAGCCTGATCCTCCCAGAGCACTGATTTTTTTCAACTTTTTTTAACTTTTTTTTTTTTTTTTTTTACCCAAAAAAGCATTTTCTAAAAAGAGAATACTCTGGTAGGGCACTTTTCTACATGGACCCAAGATGTTTTTCAAAACTTACTTTTTTAATGTAATGTTCCTTTTGTTCCTAAATAGGAAAATACATTCCTCCTTTCTCTGCCATTCTGGAACCCTGCCCTGTTTGATGAAAACAAGTAACTTCCTGTTCATCTGACCAGAATTTGACATTAATGTGTTGTTCTTATTCATCCATTGTTTTTTTTCTTAAGAAAAATGGATTTTCACTATAGCACATTACTTGTAATGAAGCTTAAAGTTCATGAATTTAATTATCTCTCCCCAACAGATCTGATTCACACAGCAGCAGAGAATCCAATTGCCATTTTACAGGTGAGTAAACTGAGGCTAAAACCAGTTTTCATTGCCCAGGGTCATACAGTGAAGCCACGGCCAAACCCAAGTCAGGTTCATCAGCTCAGAGTTTCCTGGTCATTTCTCAGCTGTGTGTCTGCAGACTGAAGGTATATTATGTAGACCCTTCCTGTAGGGACCTGAACACTTCACTGCCTTTGTGGGGAGGAGAGGGCAGGTACGGTGTCTTTCTCCAGATTTACCAGCAGAATGAAAGGTAGTGGCAGAGGACTCAGCTCCCCGGACTGAAAGTAGGATAAGGAGAAAGGGTCTAGAGGTCATTGGACTCCACGTCATGAGCCCCTAGGAGCTTCTTTATGGACTCGCTGTGCAGCCTTGGGTGAGTCATCACCCCTTCACGCCTCAGTTTCCCCAATTATAAAATAGGAATTAATTTATTCATGCAATCAGCAAACACTTGTTTAGTGCTGACTATATGGCGGGCACTGCGCTAGACAAGCCACAGAATAACTATAGCCCGTGCCCTAGAAGGACTCTACAGTATAGTGAAGGGAGGACAGATTTTTTTTAAGATTTTATTTATTTATTTGACACAGAGAGAGAGAGAGAGATCACAAGTAGGCAGAAAGGCAGGCAAAGAGGGGGGGGGAAGCAGGCTCCCTGCTGAGCAGAGAGCCCGATGTGGGGCTCGGTCCCAGGACCCCGAGATCATGACCTGGAGAGGACAGATTTAAACAACATCCACAACCATATAGTTACAACTGCCGTACACACAGTGACAGGCAAGTGACAGCTGCTACGAGAGGCTATTAGAGGGAATTTTACCTAATCTGAGGGTCAGGAAAGGCTTACCTGAGGAACTGACCTAAGTGAGTTGAGATATAAAGGATGAGTGAAGACTAGCCTTGGGAATGGAGAGACCAGGGGCAGGGAGGAAGGAAAAGTGTTCTAGGCAGAGGGAACAGCATGAGCAAGCTCCCTGAGGCAGGGAAAGGAACATGGCTTGTCCGTGTTGTGGAAAGAGGCCAGGGCCACTAGAGCTCAGTGACGCGGGGGAGAGACTGGCATAAGAAGAGGCTAGAAAGGAGGGCAGGCCCCAGATTATACAGGATGACAACTTCGGCCTCCGCCCTTGTGATGGCGTGACAATGACACAAGCCATGAAAAGGCTTAGAGGCGGCACATGCTGTACTGACACGTGGCATCATCCTCACTGTTCAAGCGGCCTCCCACACAATGCCTCTGGTCCGTCCCCCAAGCAGGAGGCCCAGGGGTGAGTTTCCAGGGACCTTCTTCCACTTGTCTTGTCTTCTTGTCTCAGTTCTCTCAGGACACTGCTGATTACAAATCCTCCCCAGGAACTCGAAACAGGTCTGGTAAATTCTCCTCCGGCTTCTCTACTAGGCTTACTTGGGAAGCCATCAGCTGAGGCCCGCAGCAGCCATCTCACCGAGAGGTAGTGCCGTGGACTAGACACCCCCGCTGGCCCACCGCGAGGGAACGCTGGTCCAGGTCCCCAGCAGGCCTCCTGGGCTCTCTGCATCTTGGCTTCCTGAACCAAGGTGGGAACCCAAGCGAAAGTCAGGCAAGAGGATGACAAGTCAAACGCTCGGCAGACTTCGGTGAAAAGATGTGGCATAAATATGAGGTGAGTTGTGGCAGTTCAAACAGCTGTCTTGCCAACGCCTGGGTCCTGAAGTCATTTAATCATGGTGAGTTCCAAGGGCCTCGAATTTAAAGGTCAAGGCCTCTGGCATGTCATACAAACTGACTCCACCCTCATTTTTTTATCATGCAGGTATTTTTGACCTGCAATATGAACCCAGGTTGGAAGTGAAACCTGCCTCAGGTTTCAGCACTGCCCGCCGCACGGCCTCAATGTCTGGAAGTGAACGTACTTCTTCCTCCCTTTCCAGTCGGTCTCCCTGCATCTTGAGAACCCCTAGTCTGTGCCCCAGACCTCCGATGTGACAGCAGCCACCCCAGTGTGTTTGCATTTCCTGCGACAAGGTGGCCCTGACACCCAGAAGCCTCTCTCCATAACCAGGGAGGAGCCAGGAGTTCCTAAGAACCCAGTGTGCCTTCAGGGCTCAGGAAGCAGAGGGGGCGTCCTGTGCAGAGGGGTCAAGGGCAGGGGTCCAACTAAGATGCGGTGGAACCCTCACTAACATACTGGCATTCTCTGTCCAAGGACATTATCTGGAAAATAAACACATTTTAAAATAACTTTTCTCCCTGTTACTCTAAACAGTCTTTACAGTGATGATAACAATTGTTTGTGGTTGTGTTTAAAAAAGTCAAAGGAATGCCTTTAAAAGACTCCATTATCTGTAGCCTGGAACGCTGCAAAAACCTCCTAACTGATTTCCCTCCTTCTTCCGTTGCCCTGCGTCCAGTCTCTTTTCCAGGCAGCAGCCAGAGGGATCTTGGGGAAACATGAATTCGCTGTCCTCGTTAAAATGGCTTCCTTCTTCATTTCCATGAAATCAAATGCCTCCTCCATGTCCCAAGAGGCTGGAGTGGTCGGACACGGCCCAACCCTCCCACTCCACCCTGGGCCCTTCTCTCCCTGGCACTCTGCTCTAGCCACATGAGCCTTCTGTCTTTCTTTTTATTTTTATTTTTATTTATTGAGGTATAATGGACATGCAATATCACATCAGTTTCAGGTGAACAACACAGTGATTGGACATTTGTAGACACTGTGAAATGGTCACCACAGTGAGTCTAATTACCATCTGTCACCCTACAAAATTAATATAATGTTATCGACTACACTCTGCATAATCCCCTTTATCCACTTCACACCCTCCCAACCAACCCCCCTCCTCTCTGGCAACCACCAATCTGTTCTCTGTATCTCTCAGTCTGGGTTTGGTTTGGTTTTTTAGATTCTATAAATAAGTGCAATCGTGTGGTATTTGTCTTTCTCTGATTTATTTCACTTAATATCACGTCCTTGAGGGCCATCCATGTTGTTACAAATGCTAAGATTCATTCTTTTTGATGGCTAAGTAGTATTCCATTGCCTATATATGTACCACAACATCTTTATCCATCCATCCATCAGCGGATGTTTAGATTTTTTCCATGTCTTAGCTATTGTAAATTGTGCTGCAGTGAACAGAAGGGTGCATGTATCTTTTTGAACTAGTGTTTTCATTTTCTTCAGATAGGTACCTGGAAGTGGAATTGCAGGTCATTTGATGGTTCTGTGCCATCAGACTCTTCCATACTTTTCCCTAGTTGCTGCACTAATTTGCATTCCCACCACCAGTGCGTGAGGGTTTCCTTTCCTCCACATGCTCACCAACACTTGTTATTTTTTGTCTTTTGATAATAGCCATCCTGACTGGTGTGGGCTGATCTCACCGTGGTTTGATTTGTATCTCCTTGATGATGAGTGATGTTGAGCATCTTTTCATGTGCCTGTTGGCCATCAATAAGGTGAAGTATGTCTTCTTTGGAAAAAATGTCTGTTGAGGTCCTCTGCCCATTTCGTGATTGAATTGTTTGGTTTTTTGTTATTGAGTTGTATGAGTTCTGCATCTTCTGTCTGTTCTTTCAAAACTATAAGCTCAGACCTATCTCAAGACCTTCAAGCATACTATTCCTCTGCCCAGAAAGCATATTCTCACTTTGCTTGCTCCTTCTCATTCCTTAGGACTGAGGTTAAATCCCTTATCTTGCTTAGGACACGACCTAGAATCTGTCCCTCCTCTCATACTGAATCTTCATATTCTGTTCTTTTCATGGTCATTTATTCTGAAATGCAATTGTTTCCTTTGTGTATTTGTCTTCTGTCTGTATGTCATACTAGAATATAACTATGAACAGTAGGGACTGCTCTCTCTTGGTTTCTCTGCCCCCCAGAACCTAACATAGTACCTGCTCAGAGGAGACACTTAATAAACTTTGGCTGAATGAATGAATGAAAAATTAACAAATATAATCCATTTATTACATACGTACTTAAATTTTATAACCAAAGCTGATAAGAACACACAAACTCATTTGGCTTATGGTCCCGGTTTCCACTTGTAGCATGGTAGATGGTGGGCCCATGCTCTGCACATAATAGATGTTCCATTTACATCAGGGATAATGGCAATGGTGATGATTCCATACTGATAGCCCATCTATTGGCCCAAAGCTGCCCGAGAGGACCTTGAACCCACCACCAGCTTGAAAGTGTTAAGAGGCTACCTGTCACTAGAGCGTCAGGGATTCTGGGCAACGATTCTGCCCCATCCACTGATTCAGGGAAATTACACTAACTACACAACACAGGTTTGACACACCTTAACTTCAATGACCTGAAAAGTCCAAAAACTGGGGAAAGGTGGGGGGAATGCAAACTGGGAAAAAAACCAAAGAAGAAAGGACGAGGCACCCTAAGTGCCAGTGACAAGAAGAAACCCTCTGGCTGTGAGACCATCAAAAAAGACTTCCTGAGAAAGGTGGTTGTGGGGCTGAGCCTAACCGATGGGTGAATTTTAACATGTAGAGTAGAAGAAAAGATTCCCCAGGTAAAAGACACGGATGACCACAGGCACAGAGGAGAGAAGACTGAAGAACAGGGGGAGCACAGAAGTGGCAGAAAATAAGCCTGAACATGAGCTTAGGAGCAGAGAGAGGAGGCCCAAGAAGATCTCACTCACCATTTTGGATTTACCTGGTAGGATAAAAGTGTTTCAGCTAATTTTTTTAAAATAAGGGATGGACACAAAGCAGAGCTTTCTTTCAGGATGAAAGATCAGCTAGCAAAGTAGGACATGTCGGAGAAGGGGCAGATTGCCCTACGGGGTGACTCTCAGGAATCTGTTCACTCTACATCCCCCCAGCAGATACTTACTGCTCACCTACTATGCGCTAGGCACTGTTTGCCTACTTCAGATATATTAGTGAACAAGACAAAGCATCCCGCCCTTGAGTTTACATGCCATTGGAAGAAACACAAAACACCCAAATAACATTATAAATCAGCAAATTACAAAGTGTGGTAGATAGGGATCAAAGCTATGGGAAAAAAGAAAAAGCAAAGGAAAGCAGAGTTAGGGAATCAGGAGATCTGGAGGGCGGGGAGGGCACAGGATGCAGTAGTACCCACAGGGTCAGGGTCAACTTCACATAGAGGAAGAGACACAGATTGAAGAAGGTGCGGGTGAGGGCCCAGCTGATGTCTGGGCTGAGGAACCTGCAGGCAGAGGAAACGGGCCGAGCAAAACCCTGAGGCAACAGAGTGTCTGGTGTATTCTAGAAGGCACAAAATGAGGTCAGTGTGCTGGCAGCAGAATGAGCAAGGGAAAAGCCCAGAAGCCGAGTCAGAGAGGGAGAGGGCCTTGACTTTCAATCTGGGAGAACAGGAGCCTGTGCCTGGTTTGGGGCACAGGAAAAACAGGATCCCACTTAGGTTTCAAGGGCTCCCTCTCAGTCATCAGCAGGGGCACCGTTGAGAAAGCAGTTACATCCGTTCAGATGGGAGATGACAGTGGACAGGAACCGGGGCAGTTGTGGGGTGGGGCGGGCGGTGGGGGGGTATACAGTAAGAGGAGCCTGTGCTCTGGTTATGGGCACAGCTGACAAGATCCCTATGCACCAGATGCTGGGTGCGATGGAAAGATGGAAGCAGCAGACGACTCCAAGGTGCATTGGGCACAGGGAGGTCACAGCAATTAAAGACCTTCAGGAGGGCCGTAGCTCTGAGGAGCAGAGGCACCCACAGAGGCCATGATGACAGGGACAGGACTGTCACGGACTACCCACCTGCACATGCGCATGGCAGGGGAGGAAGCCAGTTCTGGGCTTCACCCTGCATCTTTGTTGAGTCTCGGTTCTGCTGGGTGCGGGCAAGGCCCCAAGGGGACAACAGTGAGCATGGCCACATGGTCCCTGAGTCCAGGGAACGCACTGACCAGGGGCACTCATGAAGCAAACCAGAAATGTAACTGCTATTACTTTAACTGTAACGTCAATAAATGAATATGCAAATACTAAACATTACATTGGATATGCAATTAATAAATATGTAATATGTGATAGGTATCACATAAAATATAAAGTATCATAAAATATACATTTAATATCAATGTAATTTGATTTTAATAATTGAATTGTATTCAATTTTTAATACTGTTGTTTAATATTTATATTAATTAATATTACTACAATACTCCATGCAACCATTGTATTCGACAAGAGAGATTGAAGACGGATGAATGAGAACCGGTCGGAGTGCACCACTGCGATCTTGAGCAGGGACAGCATCCATAGGGTTGGGAACAGCAGGCAGGAAACCAGCAGAGACAGGAGCCACCAGCCCTGCCTGGAGGGTGACCCCTACACTGGCCTTGAAGGAGGAGAGGACCGTGCTGTGAACTAGAGCTGAGGACAGGGTGTGAGATGGGGTGTGAGGAAGGCAGGGGCTCAAGCTGGTGTAGATGGTTTCAAGCCTGTTTTGCTCACCATCGTATCCCCAGGACCTAGCCCGGCCCCTGGCACACGGCAGGCTGGAAAAATATATTCTGAACGGGTACATGGGGATGCCAAGAGAGGAGTGAGGGCTTGTTCTCGAGGCCGGGTAGGAAGGCAGGTGCGAGTCCGCCCTCAGCTGTGTGCTGGGCGGCCTGGGAGCAGCAGCCGCTGGCCCGGGGACTCCAGGAAGCCCCGTGCCCACGCTCTGGATGCACCCCCCACCCCCACAGCGGGTGCAGAAATACCTGTACTTCCTGTATGCTCTCCTCCTCTCTGGCGTCCACTTTCTTCTCCACGCCCTCACCACGAAGCAAGGCTTCCAGGGTGGTGCTTTCCGAGGTGAAGCCGTCCTTCTTCAGGGGTAGCTCCACTTCTGCAAAGGAAGGACAGAGAAGCGGGGTCAGGCCATTAGAAGCAGGGGGGGGCAGCAGGGCCAGGAGGGACAGGGGGTGGCCCCGGAGAGCACACAGGAACTGGAGCTCTGAGTAGGGCTAGAGCAGCCTGTGCCCTCTCCTTGGGGGGGGTTGGGGGGGGGACAAGAACTCCGGAGCTGGGCCTGGCTTTTCCATCTCCTGTTTCAGGCCCCGGAGACAGATCGAAACCCTGCCCGTAGCCTCACAGCTGAGGCAGAGCAAAGGGCACCAATCAGACAGTGACTGTGAGCAAGGCACTCAGTGACCCCGGAGCCCTTTTCTTCATCCACAAAGTGAGGATAACAATGGCCAGTACCCCCACAGGGCCGTTTTGTGGGGCATAAATATCTCCCTTTATGGGAGAGCACTTTGAAAACTCTACAGCAATACGCCAACGTTAGCCTCAGATCTTAGTGTTCTCTCCCTCTACCCCAGGTCTCGTCTGGCAAATCCATGACCTCCCCTAAGCCATGCTGGCTGCCCAGCTCCGGGATGCTCCATGAGAAGCCATTTCAACCCCAGAGAGGCTGTTCTCCTCAGGGGATACAAAGACCACCAAAGCCAAGGAAGAGAGGAGGGAACACAGATGCCTAGCAGACCCCAGCTCAGTGGCTGGGAGCTGCAGCACCTGCACAGCAGGGCACCTTTTCTGGAAACGTCAAAGTCTGGTCGGCTACCTGGGGCTTGAGGTCATGGGGCCAGCTGAGTCCTGGCAGCCAAAGTCAGCCCTGTCTGAAAGAGACCCGAGAGAGAAGCTGAACTCCTTTCTCAAGATACCTCCCAAGCTCTTAACCCAAAAGGAGATTTTTTTTTTTTTAAAGATTTTATTTATTTATTTATTTGAAAGACAGCGAGAGAGGGAACACAAGCAGGGGGAGTGAGAGATGGAAAAGCAGGCTTCCCACAGAGCAGGGAGCCCGATGTGGGGCTCGATCCCAGGACCCTGGGATCATGACCTGAGCTGAAGGCAGACGCTTAACAATTGAGCCACCCAGGCACCCCAGGGATATTATTTTGCTTTTGTTAAATTAAAAGCAGAAACCTCAGGTACAGGCAATCCCATTTTGATTTACTATGAAACATTCCTCTGATCTCTTCTCTGATCCTGTACCTCATACCCTCCTTGGCAATTAGATGCGTGGCCCCTATCCTGTTAACAGGTGCAATGAATACAAGAATATGAGGGATTGGTGCCTTAGAAAACAGCCCGGGGAAGGGAATGTCCCACGTGCGTGGGGGAATTGACAGTGGAGTGTAGGGTCTATTTACAGCGGGGTGCGCAGGAATAAGGGAACCACATGGAAAGGTGAAGCACCCCCGGGAGTTCACAACGGGGCACCATTACCACCGCTATTCCCGGAGGGAGGGAGGGAGGGAGAGTGCTTGCAAGAACCCAGAGGGATCTGTGGATTGCGGCCTCAGTGAGCTCATGAAAGAGAGAACCAAGGCAAAGAGGCACAGGGCCCAAGCTCTCTCTTTCCATCATCTTCCTGCTCTGCCTTTCCCATTGGCCGACCTCAACTGCACAAAAGAGGGCAAGGGAGCCTCACTGACCCAGCACACCAGGGTCAGGATGAAGAGTGGGGAGGGGAGCAGGGGGCTGAGGGAACAGGGCAGAAATGGAAATAACCAGCAAAATCAAACCCTGCTCTGCTGGGCTTCATTGTGACTCATATGGAACTCTACCTACCCCTTCCATCTCCCCAGAACCAGAGACAGGCTGGCCGGTCCACAAGAAAGGGACACTAGGACATCTCTTTAAAACTGAAGAAACCCACACTTATAAGGGACCAGCCCCCAGAAGAGGCTGGTGGGAAGGAGAAACAGTGCCTCAAGTCCCTCGAGAGACAACAAGGTCTTCGGCAAGCCGAGGATCCCCCTCCATCCACCTCCATCAGGAAAAGTACTACCACCAAATCAACCACCGCTGGAACTCAGCTACACACCTATTCATAGATACATACAAAGAACCGCTGTGCTGCCACTGGGCACCCAGCAGGTGCACCAGATAAAGACAGTCCTGGCCTTTAGGTGGTTTACAGTCTGAAGACAGACACTAAACACTGCATCCAAAATTAACACGTAATGACAAATTGTCACAAGGGTGATAGAGGGAAACAACAGAGTGCAGTGGAAAGGGAGACTACGGTGGGGGGCTTGCTTTAGATCAGGGGGTCAGGGAAGGCCTTGGTGATGAAATTACACTGAAGTCGAGTGTCGGGAAAATAGTCCACTGTCTACTTTAATGAGTTCAGAGCGTGCAACCCCAGGGCCGGCTCTGATGACATGTTACTCTTTCTCTCAAGTCAAAAAAGGCTTCCAAATGCCTAATATAAAACAATTAAAGCATGTTGCCTCATGTCCTGTCCTCAGTCAAAACAGAATAGCTGGTCACCAGCATCTTAACTGACGATATCGTATATATATCGTATATATATATGATTATCGTATAGATATCGTATATATATATACATATACACTTGAAGTTCCTATCTTAGTAGTCCCCTTGGCCTCTCAACACTAAATAAATCCTGTTTCCAGAATCGCACAGCATTTTAGAGCTGAAAAAAGCCTTATGGATCATTTACTTTAATCGCGTCATTTTATAAATGAGGGACCCGAGGCTCAGAGAAGTTCCGTAACTTCACAGAAAGCCACACAGCAGAACAAGAACGGAGCCCAGTGATCTTTCCTAGATGCCATCCCAATCAGGATGGGAGCTCCACTTGATGCATCCTTACTAGCAGTTTGCAGGTCCAGGCTGAGCCCCAGCGGGCACTGATATGCTTGTGTCCCTGTAGAGGGCTCGGCTCACATGAACTGTTCCAAATCAGGAGGCTGTTTTTAGCTGTGTTGCTTAATCCCCACCACAACCCAAGAGGCGAGCACAATTACTATCCCATTTCACAGATGAGGACGCTGCAGCTTAGGGAGGTGTAGAACTTGTTTAATATCACACAGCTGTTTGGGGGCAAAGCCCAGCCTTGACCCCAATCTGCCCCTCCAACCCTTTCACATACTCTCTAGCTTGTACAGACATTGCTTTGTATTCCTTTGGTTCTTCCTCGAAAAGTCCTTTTCCAAACCTTCGTGCATTTTCCACTGTATCCCCAAACTCTCTCCATAGCCTTCAGATTTCAAGATAAAAGATAGCCCTTTGCTGAGGCTAAGGCAGGTCTGCGTCATGGTTCTGGGCTCTGCTGTATATGAACAGCCCATGTGGGGTTCTGCCACCCCTTCTGCCACAGTATTGACCCCCCACAGAACTCTCCATCCACTATGAATTTCCCCTTCCTCCTCCGACTCCTTCTTCCTCCCCTGCTCAATATTCCTCCATCCTGTTTTCCCACAATTCAGTCTACTCTCTTGGTCCTCTGGTCCTTCACCAGATGGGCACAGTAGACGCACCAACAGAGACAAAAGAATCAGACTGGGAACAGTGAGATGGGCTCTCTATATGTAAAGAACCAGAAGGGACTTCCAGTAGCATCTAGAGTCCAATCCCTCAAGGAGGAAAGTGTAGCACAGAATGATAAGGGGCCCTTCCCAGGGTCACAGAGAAACTCCGCGGCATTATCCTTGCCTCATTACTGAAGTATCTGATGGGCTTATAGAAGTGCTGCTTCCCGCACTAGGAGTCAAGCCCTAGTCCGGCCACGTATTAGTCAAAGGACCATTAGTCAAAGGCCTAGTTCCTTAGACCCCTGAGTCCCTGTTTCCTAATATGTTAAGTGAGGATAGCCACAATACCTCATAATGTTGATGTGAAAATGAAACCAGGTAATACGCTGCATAAAGAAACTCTAAACGGTCCACAGAGAACCAGCACGGAAGCATGGAAAGAGAGGGGGAAATAAAGCGTATGAGTTTCCATTTGGGTTTTGGTTCTTCTCTTCAAAACTTATAATTCAAAATTAGATGGTATACGTAAAGAGCCTGGGATGGTCCAAGTGCCCTATAAATGCTACCATTGATCAGTGTGAAGTTAGAGTAATCCTAATTTTAATGGTACAGCAGCATCGTCCAATAGAAACAACATGCAAGCCACTTACGTAATTTTAAGCTTTCCAGCAGCCACAGTTTGAAAGGAGCGACAGGTGTGATTAATTTTAATACAGCTTTTTCTAACCCACTCTATCCAAAACATTATCATTTCAACATGTAGTGAATACACAAAAATTAATTCAATATCTTGCATTCTTTGATTTGCACTAAGTCTCCAAAATCTGGTGTTTATTGTTATACTGACAGCACTTCTCAATTCAGATGAGCCACATGTGGCTAGCGGCTACCGTATCAGTGCAGGTTTCTACCCTTAAAAGTAACAGGTACTATGATTTTGGTTCCCCCGAAATGGAAGGATACGGTTCCTAACATCGCCTGCTTCATACCCGGTGGAGCAACCTTCCAAGACAGCATCCTAGCTGACCGCTGGCAAACCCTGGTTTCAAAGCACTCTGGGTAAGGCTGGCAAGGTCAGAATGACAGGCCAACCAGTGCCCTCCCGACAAACCAGGAGACAGGACGTCCCCTGGCCCCTGACCACAGGAGGTCCCAGGGTGAAGGGAAAAACAAGGTAATGGGTCCAAGCTCTTGCGCACCGTGCATCCTAGGCATGCTCCCTATGGAGCCCTTAGGGATTTCATTGATTGTTTTATTCTAACACATTCCATCTAGACACAGGATTTAGTCATTCTTTATACATGTACTCGTTTTGACCCTCGCACCAATTTGGGGACCACATCACCTGACAAGAGCCATCAGACATTTAACATTAAAAGAAAATGGTCCAAAACCCACACATAATTCATCTTTAAATTAGCCTGATTTTATACACAAGGATATAAACCCACGGATCGTTACTCTCTCCAGAGCGGCAGCAGCTGTCACCCAAGCCAGCCGCCTCCCGGGGCCCCCGTAAGCAGCGCTACCTCCACTTCTAATTGGGAACAGAGATACTCCTTGGGTGACTTCCAGCACGATCCATCACACCAGAGACAGCTTCTGTGCAAACCGAAGCAAATCGGTTTCCAAATAAGAAAAAAACCTCTTAGACAAACAAGGATTGAAGCATAGAAAGCCTTTTAAAAAAAAAAAAGAGAGAGAGAGAGAGAGAAAGGAGAAAAAGAAAAAGAAGGAAAGAAATGCACAAATTAAAGCCGGGGAAAAAAAATTGCCAGAGGAGAGCAGTGCTTTCTATCTAGGGCCGTGGACAGGGCAGCCATCCGCTCGGGTGCAAATCAAAGCCACAGGCTTTTGACACAGGTGCCCCAAGCCTGCCACCCAACACACTGAAAGCAAACCTTCCACTGGGTTGTTGGAGCCACGGAGCTCATTAACAGGATGCAGGCGAGATGAGCCCGAAAGTGCAACATGGGAGCACACTGAGTAATTAAATCCCAGGCCATTTAAAAATGCAAACGCCTGGATGTCACAGGCTCCCGGAGCCTCTGACTTCTCATGCATTTTTTGGCTCGGGGTGGAGGACTGGGAACCTGCAAGTCATATATGGATTATAATAAAATATGCCATATAAAAAACAGATTAAGACAGTTCTTCTTTGGGGAAATATACAAAGAGAGGAGCTGTGTGTTAGCTGTCGAGTTTGCAAGAGATACCATCTTTCGGGAGGCTGTGCTCTGCCAACAGACAGTCTGCCCCGAGGGAAATAGTGGTGAAACACCCCGACAAGGCCCATCCATCCGTCCATCCATCACGGGCTCTCTGTGACGCAGGGGCCTGGAGACAGAGTAACGGTGCAAAAGGGAGGGAGAGACCCCACAGACAATGGCAGACAATCCTCCTGCTACATCAGAAGTGCTCAGATTTTTGGTGGGTTTTTTTTTTTCTTACCTGCCTCTAGCTTTTCTTTAAAAACACAAATGTGCAGTTTTCGCTTCTGAGTGCTTATTATTGTAAGGAGTTAAGCTCATTCTATTTCTTTGGATTTATACATCAACTTACACCAAGAAGCTAGGAGCTTAAGATTCGTTAATTCATTTATCCCCATCAGACTCTCAGACTCATGGGGAGAAAGAATGGGGGTTGGATATTGTTCTCTCTCTGCCCACGGGGGAAGAGACCGGGGTGGGGGACAGACCAAAGCCCTGGTTTCCTGAGATGGTGGCAGGCCCAGGAATCCATCTGCTCCTTCCTCAGGGGGTGCCATTTTCTTGGCTGCATTTGACTCCCTGTTTTGTGATTCATAAAGCTCAAAATAGATGAGGTTCCCATTGAGGACCCATCACCCAGGCTGCACCCTGCGGGCCCATGTCACCACCTGTTTTAGAATCCCAGGATAGCCACACAGCAGGAGGGCTGTTTCTCCATATGGCCTCTGCTCCCTACTCCTTGGTGCACCTCTCCACTCACAGCCCAGCCCACATGCAAGGATGGGCCCTCGTGCACCCCCTCACCCAGGGGCCTGGGCCTGCCTCGTGCACCCCCTCACTCATTCCTGGGCCTGCCACCATCTCAGATAAGCATCTCCCCACCCCGGAGACCCAGAAGGACACCCACACAGCCAGAGGAAGCTCAGCCCTGGGCTGGCTGGCAGGCCAGGTTGACGAAGCTTAGCAGGATGGTGGGGGAAGGGAGGAATGGTGGCCGTGCCCAGAGCGGTGATATCTCCCTGTGTCCAAGGGGTACAGATTACCAGAAAGTGCAAGGGCTCTGAGTGGAAGCTCAGCTCTACTTCCCAACACCACACACTGGGCCTTAATCTCTCGACACCTAAAACTAAGGGATCAAAACCCACTTCCAAGCGTTGCTGCAGGGCCAACCGAGCCAAGGGACACAGAGTGGCTGCACAAGGGGCATGATGTTCAAGCAAATGCGAGCGCCCTCCCCTCTGCCTCCAAAGTGGTGGCACTTCCCAGCAAGCTCCTCGCCCTTGGATCTTCCCAACCATCAGAACCAGTGCGGCCCAGCTTCCCCCAGCTGGGGCGTGGGCCCAGGGAGAGCCGCCGTGAAGAGGCTGAGTCCCACGCTGTGCTGAGGACAGAGGGGGCCACGGGTGAGACCCAGCTCGAAGGCCAGAGGCCAGCCCTGCTTCAGGTCCAGGGTGGGCACCACCCCTGCAGACTTGGAAATCACCGCAGAATCGCATGGAAAAGGCCTTCCTTGCCCTATTCATTCATGGGACAAATTATTACTGAGCACATACTATGCGCCTTGTTCTATTCTAGGTGCTGAGGACACAGCTGTGAACGAGAGGGAAAGTCCTGCCTCACAGAAACTGTATTCTGGTAGGGAAGGCGGGGAGGGGACAATACCTAAAACCAAGTGAGTGAGACCTAGGGCACAACAGATGATAATCAGTGCTTTGGTGGGAAACAGAGCAGAGGAGGGGACGCTAGAGTATCGGGAAGTGGAAGGGTGGTTACACTTTGAAATGCAGCCAGGAAAACACAAACCTGAGGAGCAGAGAAAGCGGTGCGCTGATATCTAAGCACGTGTTGGGCCAAGGAGCCATCAGTACGATGGCCCGAAGCCGGGGGCCCATCTGCCCGGAGATGGTGAGCCGGGGGGAGACTAGGAGACCAATCCAGAGTTACAGGGGCCTGGGAAGGGCCATGCAGGCCACTGAGAGGAGGTTGGCTGCCACTGGGAGTGTGAGCAGAAGCCACTGGAAGTTTCAAGCAAAGAATGACTGTCTTTTAAGAGGGTCACTCTGAAAATAACTGAAGGAGGACAGGCAGAGCGGGGAGAGCAGTCGGGAGTTACTGCAGTACAGCTAGGACCCCACCAATAAGCCCGGCACTTAGGACAGGGCTGTGCATGTCCCGTCTTCATGGCACTCACACCCGGGCTTCCAGATAATCCAGGGGGCAGCGTGTATTAGGGGCAGGCCCCTGGCCCCTGAGCAGGGGGCATCCCCACACAGTGAACCAGGATAGAGGGCAGGTGTGGAGGTCGGATGCCCAGTGCTAAGGGCAGAGGTATGGACACCAGAGCAAGGCCCCAGAGGAAGGGCTTTCCAGAAGAAGGTGGAGCAGCTGAGGCCACGGGCAGGAGAAGAGAGCCAGTCAGACAGGCCTGGCCTAGCACACCATGGGGTGACAGGTGCCAGAGAAAGTGGGGAGGAAGCCTTCCAAGTTGACCTCTGTGCCCTGGGCGACGGATGCCAGAGTTCTGGGACGCAAGGGGTGACTTTTGCAAGCTGTGGGCCTGGTGGAGATAGATCCCGCAGCCAGGTGCCAGGTCTTTTCTCCTCAGTGTAGAAGGTTCCAGACTTGGGGCTTTTAAAAGACTCAAAGGCAGAATGCGATGCCATTCCAGGCCAGCCAGTATGCACTCTGCAAGCAACGGGCACGTCACTGGGCAGGGGACAGACACAGCGTTAGCCGAGACCCCCGCAGCCCACCCAGCAGCACAGCGCAGTGACGGCATCACCGTGGAAACCCTCCAGATCCACCCTCCCTCGGGACTCTCAGAACAGCCCTGCGGCGTGGGCAAAGCGGCTGCCAGGGTCCGCCTTTCACCGACAGAGAACCAAGGCCAGAGTTGTTATGTAACTGCCCCAAATCACACAGCCACTATGTGGAGGGATCTGGACTTGAACCCAGGCCTTGGGATCCTTTTCGCCTGTAGAGCACAGCTGTAGGGCACAGCAAAGGCCCCTACAAACTAAAATCGAAGAGAGGCAAGATGGCAAACCCACAAGCCAGGCTGGGAACCGGACAGGAAGCCCAAGGGGTCAGCTGCCACGGGCTTCTCTCTACTCAGGCTCCCTCACCTGTGAAAGGGGCATGCTGACCGATACACCATGTTCTCCGAGGCTGAGACCAAACACTGGGCACCTTTCTTTCCTCCATCCCCTCCACAAACCTTTACTGTCCACCTGCTATGTGCCAAGCCTGTTGCTGGGTGCTGGGGAGACAGATGGAAGAAACAGGTGGGTCCCTGCCCTCCAAGCGTGGACTGTACCTCCCAGTGGGGAGAGACACCAGCGAATGGGCCGGGCATTCAGGATGATGACCGGTTCCTCAGGATGATGACCCGTGCTGTACACATGGTGCTACCGGGGGGAGGGGGGACAGCACACATGACCACGGAGACTCGGCAGCAGCTGGGCACGCTGCCCTGCCCACTCTGGGCTGCCACCTGCGTCCTCGCCCAGCGTCAGATCCCAGAGCCCTGCGGGCTGCGAGCAGGGCTGAGACAGCCCCGGCTTGGTCCCCCAGACTGCCAGCGAGGCAAAGGGGGCGTGAGCAGTCGCAGCGTGAAGCGGGGGGGGCTGGGAGGCCTGCCCACCTCTCCCTGGCTCTCCTGCTCCTGAGGCCAACGAGGGCTGAAGAAGCTGCTGTTGTAAGCTTGCAGGATGGATGGCTGCGGGCTGTGACACTGCAGGAAGGAGATAAATGACTGGTCATTTCCCCCTGATGCACTTGAAGGCATCCATTCTCCCAGCTGTACCAAGCTCAGGCAGCCCCCCGCGCCGAGCCAGATAAGCACTGACAGATGCGCGTGGGAGCCGGAGTGTCCTTCCCCCTCAGAAGGACACAGCCAGACTCCTCCGCGGGCCGGGAGAAGGTCACGGTGTCCACTGGCTCACACCTGGCTGAGGGCTCCAAGGGTCCCTTCCTTCGCCTCCCACCTCGCCCACCCCCGCCGCCCCACTACCCCCCGCCGGGCTCAACCCGTGAGGAGCACCCGGGGGAGGCGGAGGGCGAGGGGCAGAGGGAGCCCGCTGACAGGCTCATCAATCTCGGGCTACATGCTTGGCACATCGGCGTCCCTTAAGTTGTTCCCGGACTGGGAGGGTGCTGGAGGAGTCAGGGGGACTGTCTGCAGGAGAAGAGAAATGGCGCCGAACATCAGAGAGCAAATGGTGGAAGAAGCCTGGAGACTATTAAAATGTGGGCCATGTACAAAAGCAGTGGGGAACTAATTAAGATGCAGGATTTGCAAAAGCTTGGGAAGTTGGCCGCAGCCCGCTCCCATCTGTGGAGTGCTGGCAGTTCAGTGCGGCGGGGACGGCACCCTAGGCCAGCGAAACGGGCCTCTCCACCCCTGCCCAAGCAGGCGGGACTCAAGCCTCTCTGCCTGGACCGCCCCCTGGGGGCGTGGGCACCCTTTAGAGGGTCCCCATGACTCATTCGCTTGCTGGTCTGCTGGGGGCACCCTCTGCTTTGAGGCACCCTAGGCTACCATCTCCTCAGGGGTCCTGCCTTTCTGCTTATTTTCCCCCAAAGGCGCGTGGTGGGCGGTGACCATCCGGGTCATTCATCCCCAGTCACTGAGCGGAAGCCAACGGAGTGAAAAAAAAAAAAACAAAACCTAGAGAAAGAACCAGAACCCTATTATTCCTGGCCACCTTCTTCTCCCATCACCCTTGGAATTCGGCAAGGGTGGCAAAGAGCCGGGTTGCTCCCCAGGTATCCTGGAGCAGAAGGGATTTACAAGGCCTCAGGTACATTCCAGGAGCAGAAAGAACATCTGTTAGAAAGGCCTCGTTGGTGTGAGAGCAGCACCGTGAACGTGTGCGTTGGCTCCTGGAGCAACATGGCACCGGTTCCAACAGGCTCTCCCTGAGGGCTCATCTCCCCTGGGAAATTAGCTGCCTATTTCAGTGCCACAGCTCCCCAACCTCTAAAAGGAAGATGAAATCTACCCTAGACCAGGGGTACCAAAAGGTCTGGGGTTGGAAGATGCTAAATTGACCTCGGCAGACCATCCAAGCATTTAATCCAAAGAGACACAAGTAAAAGTTTGTTCCCAGCCTTTTTCTTTTCTTCATTCAAACACACGCGTGCGTGCATGGACACACACGTGCGTGCGCACACACACACACACACGAAGTGAAGTTAAAGTCCTCTTTTTTTAAATCAGCTGGCTTTTGCCCAACATCTACCCTGCTCCAGGGCCTTCTGGTGGATATTTACTATCCACCTTTCTCTCCTGCCAGCCCGGCTCCCCCTTCGCAAGGACAGAGCTCCATTCTTGGGGAAATGGTCCAGGAAATGTGCCCCTCTCTGGCACCAGGCCTCTGCCCCAGTCTTCCTGTTGCCTGAATTGTGATGGCTGCGCCTTCAAACACCTTGCGTTTGCCTCTGCAGCCAAGTGCACGCTGCAGGGAACACTGAGCTCCATTGTCAGTCAGCGGAGAGAAATAATGTTGTGTGTGTTGTCCTTCAGACGCCCAGGCAAGTAGGAGGTTGTGAGATATTTATTCAAGACAGATTGGAGGGGTGATGTTAGGCGTGAGAAACACATAGGTCCAGGGGCACGGAATGTCTTCAGGACCCAAAGAGCTTTCCCCAGCTCTCAGCCCCATCCCACCCGCACACAGACATATTTTTATGTTCAGCAAGAAGTACAGAACCACCGGCAGGGTGTCACAGTCACATTAAGGGAGATGGGATGAGGAAAGCAGGATGGGGGATAATCCGTCGGGGTGTGAGCTAGCCCTGAACAATGACTGAGCGGCAGCCATGATCCACCTCTCCTCTCCCTGTCCCGAGACGTGTCCTCAGCCCCGACCAGCTCTGGGCCTTTCGGGGGCTGAACCAGAGATAGACAGTTCTGCAGCCCTGTCCTTAGACCTTCCCCAAGGTCCCTCGAGATTCCTTAATCTATAGCGTCTCCTCTTGCCTTGACCTGGTTTCCTGACAGAGCCCTCAGCTCTGCAGACCTGAGGTCAAGGACAACTCTTCCCTGACGGCCAAAAGCTGCCTACCACGGGCAGGATTCAGGCAAGGACACAAAGGGAGACAGGAGGTACAAACTGGGTGTTGGCATGATAAATTGCTTGTGGCGTCTTCTCATTATCCATAGGAGGGCCTGACATGGAAGGAAACTCATGCCTTGAGACAATTCTGCTCCGGGCCAGTGCCCCCGTCTCTCACAAATCAGGGGAACTCCTCTCCCTCTCTCCCGAGGAAATGAGGGTGCTGAGGGTGGAGCCCAGGGGAGGCTCCGAGCATCACAGACATAACTACATTCCTGGAGCTTGTCAAGGGGACCTGAGAGACTCGCAGCGGGAGCGTGGGAAGGAAGAGAGAAGAGGACAGGATGGCGTCCTAGGCTCTGGGTAGTGGAGGGGTGCCAAGGATTGATTGGTTCATTCATTGGTTTTCTTTCAACATAAACTTAGTCTTCTAGTTTCCATAAATTTAAAGAGATTCAGCCCAGGTTGGACAAATTGATTATCGATTTTCAGCAAGGTTTGCCCAAAAAGGATTATACATAATGTTGCGCAATTTGCTTTTCTTTTTCCACTTAACAATATATCTTAGACATCTTTCCATTTTTTTCTATTCATTTCTTTAAAAGCCAAAATAGTATTCTATTCTATGAATGTACCATATATTTAACTTGTCCCCTATCCGTGGACCTTCTGGTTGTTCCCATTCTCTGTTGTTATTGTTCTTATTACGAACAATGTCACAATAGATGACCTTACACCTTGGGAGTATATATTTATCTATAGGAAAAATTCCTAGCAGAATTCCTAGGTCAAAGGTCCTGTGCCTTTTAAATACTGATAGGTACTAAGCATCAACCTTCCAAAAGGTTAGACCCAATTCCACAGCACTGTGTTAAATAGAAAGGCGATCCATGGGGCGCCTGGGTGGCTCAGTCGTTAAGCGGCTGCCTTCGGCTCAGGTCATGATCCCAGGGATCCTAGGATCGAGCCCCACATCCCGCTCTTTGCTCAGCACGGAGCCTGCTTCCTCCTCTCTCTCTGTCTGCCTCTTTGCCTACTTGTGATCTCTCTCCCTCTGTCAAATAAATAAATAAAATCTTTAAAAAAAAAAAAAAAGAGAAAGGCGATCCTGAGCCTCTCTCCCCGACCCTGTTTCCTTCAGCTGCTCCTCTATCCTTAGGAAGGTGGGCCTTCGTTCATGCAAATGACTGTCCCCCCTCCTAGGAGTTTATAGCAAATGCTCCAGGGACTCTCGCCATGACTCTACCCTGAGTCACACTCAAAAGTGGGCAGAGCCACTGAAAGGTGGGGACCTGCCAAGGGGACAGAGAGTGGCTGAGAGCCAGCTTAGGCTCTACTCACTCAGCAGTAGGGACAACATTTTGCAAACATGCAGCCAGAGGGGGCACCTCCTACTCTTGCACAAAGGTGCCCCTCAGGCTAGCTGAGGCTCTGGAAGAAGGCCCTTTTGTGACATTTTGGTTTGTGTGAAAAATTCAACTTCAAACATGTGGCACCTCTAGGAAGAGAGTAATGGTGCTGCTTCGTGTTCTCTAGATGGGCTCCGATGCTCTGAGATCTGAGGCTGAGGTTCCTTATCACCAACTCTTGGGGGCTCCCCCGGCCTCTTTACTCACAGCCTGTGGAGGCCGGCTGGTGCAAGGGGCAGCATGAGCGTGTGGCCCCACAGCACAGACTTGGAATGGTATATGGAAATGACAAGCATTTGGCCCACGTCTTGGGGTTTTTTGTTTTCAGCAGGCTTAGCTGTAGATCTGATCCCCAAAAAGGGGAAACAGGTTCACCTGAGATAGCGCTCAGTTATTTTTTGAAGGCCTGCTGATTACAGATGCTGGCATAGAGAAATGAGCCTGCCTTGGATGAGCTCAACAAACTGAGGATCTTTTTTTTTTTTTAAGGTTTTTATTTATTTGACAGAGAGATAGCACAAGTGGGCAGAGTGGCAGGCAGAGGGAAAGGGAGAAGCAGGCTCTCTGTTGAGCAGGGAGCCCGACTCGGGGCTCGATCCCAGGACCCTGGGATCATGACTTGAGCCAAAGGCAGCTGCTTAACCAACTGAGCCACCCAGGCGCCCCCAAACTTAAGATCTTTTACCATGTTGGGGCATAGGTATGCCTCTGAGAGCCCATCTTCAACAAGCTGGCACTCACTTTTCCCAGAGAGGGTCCTCCCCCAGGACCCTAGCCATCTTGGGGGCTGGATCTTTACCAGCCTGAGACCTGGAACAGCCACCTTAGCCTCTGCCCCAAGCTCAAGGGGGAAAGCTCAAGGAAACCTTTCAAAGGATTGCAGATAGAGGCATGATGTGCTGGTGGGCACTTGGCTCCAGCAAACCCCCAACCCCAGGGCTCTCCCCATTCCCACCCCCACAGGTCATGGCAGGTCCAAGGATCGGGCAAGGCCAAAGCCAGCTGTGATGCCAGCTGCTCCACATTCAGCCACAGGGAGGCCAGTGAGCTCAAAGTACATGTCTGTGGACAAAAGGGTGAGACGCTCATAAAATAACTTCTTCCTCAGTCTCGCTAACAATGAAGACTGTCAGTTCCCAGATATGTGAGCAGCACAGTAAACCTTGCTTGGCTTGGCACTGTCTGCAGCCTGATTTCCCTGACATACAAAGTGGGCTTATTCCACTTTGATCCCCTCCTTTCTGCTCTACCTCCCAGGGCTATGGTAAGGACCAAAGGAAACACTATAAATGAAAATGCTTTGTAAAGGGCTTTGTAAATTACAGTGTGCTGTTCAGACACTGGTTATGATGATGACGATGATGATTCAATCAGAGTTCCCCATCCCCTGGGTGGCAGTGATTGGTAGGGCAGACATAAACCCAAGCCAGCTAATCAGTCCTTCCCAGGACTTCTCTGCCATAGCTATCGAAGAGGACTGCAGCTTTCCGCTGAGTCTAGGGAGTGCTGAGTCTGGGGCTACAGATGGCCACCTTGCCTACCCCACAAGGAGGAAGGAGTTAGAGGTGGAGAGAGGCTCAGAGCCCTCACTACAATGTTTGAACCCCTGGATGCAGCTATGCCTGAAACCAGGGCAACTCTGACATCCACCATTACATGAACCCACTTCCTTTCTTTTTTCCTTAGGCGAGCTGGATTGTGTGTCTGACATTTATAACTAAAGGAATTCCAAGTATCTCTTGGGTGCATTTTAATCATTTATATATTCGTTTTCTAATCATAAAGTTTTTAAGGGAAAAGCTTTGCTAAATTTTTTTTTTAAGTTAGTGTACCCATGAACAGCATAAAGAAGCAAAAAAAGCACTAAACAGAGAAATCAAGCAACATGGATGCTCTGCTTGTTCCCACAGGAATTGCTGTGTGACTTTGGGTAAGTGTCCTCACCTGCCTGAACCTCATAAAATAAGGAATTGGAAGTAATGATGTGTAAGGTATTTTACAGCACGAAATATCTTCAATTCCATAAAAGACAATCCAATTAGTCTAACACAAAGTGTTCTTAAGAAAGACTTTCTAATCTTAAAAAAAAAAAAAAGAAAAGAAAAGAAAGACTTTCTAGGGGCACCCAGATGGCGTGATCGGTTAAGCATCTGACTCTTGCTTTCTGCCCGGGTTATGATCTCAGGGTCCTGCGATCATGAGAGCAAGCTCCATGTCAGGCTCCGAGCTCAGCGTGGGTTCTGCTTGAGGTTCTCTCTCCCTCTCCCTCTGCCCTTCCTGTTCCTGTTCTGTCTCTAAAATAAATAAATAAATCTTTAAAAAAAAAAGACTTTATAAATGTTAAGAATAAAGACTAACAATTTAATATCAGCATCGAGTACTTATAATCTTTTAAACTGACAAGTTGCATATGAGATGACCCCCCATATGAAAGTTAATATGAATTCATACGTGAATATGAAAATATTCACTGCATCTCCAGTTAAATTGGAAAGATTTGCGACAAAAATTGGGAACAACCTGGTTAATATAGTTGCGGTGCATTCATACAATGGAATATTGTGTAACTGTAAAAAAAAGAATGAGGAAATTCTTTATATATTGATAGGGCTGATGCCTGAGGCACATTTTCCAATGGAATGAGCAAAACACAAGGTGGCCTGCTATGTCAAAAGATGAGGAAAAGGTCATATAGATGTAACTCTTGGTGTGTGCATAGACAATCTCTTGAAGGATCTCAAAAAACTACTGCCACTGATGGACCCGATTGCCTCTTTGAGGACTAGGTCTTATTTTTCACTATGCATACAATATATGCTTTTTATCCTTGGAATGTCAAAACACGTGACTGTGTTGCTTACTCAAAAATTTTTTTTATTTTAATTAAAGGAGGAAGAAGGGGGGAGGAGGTTAAAAAAAAAAAAAAGGACAAATACTATTACATATGACTTAGGTGATCCTCATGGTTAAGTGCAAGCCCAACTAGGAAACCCCAAGTACCACTGTGCTTATGTATACAGGGGAAAATATACCCAGGGGGTTCACACACTCCACCATGGAGACACATGGAGCTAGCAGCAGGCACCTCAGTAACACCCTCCCTTCAAAATCCACACAGACGACCCGGCATGGAGTGAGCCTCCCGCTACAGCCCCTCCTGCAGAAGCCTGGAAGGCATAGAATGAAACCGGTCCCGGTAAGGACTGAGCCAGGGGTTACCTCTGCGCTCTTCCAAAAGAACAGGATCAATGATTCCGGAACAAAGAAGGAGGAAGTCCCCACCTCTAAAATAAACTGTTCATATTGATAATTGCTCACATTTCATAAAGAAACAGGGGTGATGTGGAGTCACGTCACATGGACTTCTGACCTGGCCACCTGTGTGTCTTTAAAACCAGTGTTTCCCAGATTTCAATGCGCATCGTGGGGAATGCAGTGCTCAGGATGTGGTAAAAGGCAGCCTCTGACTTAGCCAGTCTGGGGTGAGGACCAAGGTTCTGCATCTCTACCAAGCTCCCTGGGGCTGCCTGGGCTGCCACTCAAGACCACCCTTGGAGTGTAGTTCTAGAACCACTCCAACCAATATGGGCTCCACTAGCCCCATGTGTCCCTGCAATGTGGCCGGCCTGTAATGAGATGGGCTAAAAGTGTAAAACACACATTGGCATCTAAAAAAGACAATACCAAAAAAGAATGTACACTATCTCATTCATCATTTCTATACTGATTACATGCTAAGATGGTATTACTGCTGTGGTGGGTTAAATAGAATCTATAGTTGAAATTAATTTCACTTGGCTTTTTTCCCTTTGTTTAATGTGGCGACCAGAAGGTATAAAATGACACTTGTGGCTGGCATCATATTTCCACTGGATTATACTGCTCAGGGAGACTTGGCCTTCCCACAAACTCCGTCTTGGGAAGCGTGGAACGATCTCAGTCACCACCCGGAAGTGTTTGCAAGGGTCTGCAGGGCCATCGAGAACTTGGATGGAGCTCGTTGAAAAATCTAGCCCCCACCCATCTCTAACAAAACTTCTACGATAAGTGAAAGCTGGGTTAAAATGAACATTTGAAACAGGCTTAACCATAGAGCCGTGAGTGAAAGCATCCCAAACAATCGTGAACAGAGATTTTGCAGAGAAGGCGCGGCCTAAGAAGTCAACATGAGAAGGCAGGCATGAGGGAACCTTACCAGGCAGCCTTCCTTAGTCAGGTCTGCGTTATTCAGTGACCGTGGGAAGGCATGTGTCAGCTCTACCTTTGTTCCACTTAAAAACACCCACCACCCTGAGTCACCTCCCGGCCCTAGTAGCACCCACAAACTAGAGGCTCCCTGAAAGTTGAGGACCCAGGGTGATCACGTGGCCTCACTGCAACCCAGACACAGCTCTGGAGGTAGCCATCGAGTCAGAAGTGTTCTAACAGGTCAGTGCTCTAGAAAACTAACCAGGGCCTTCTCCATGTCCACAAAGCACTCAGCATCACCTAGAGGCAAATTTTGAACTCACACTCTTCTGTGTCCATGCTCAAGATGGGGTCTATTTTTTACTGTCCTGGGGCCCTGTTCAGAAAGGCATTCCTCCTGGGCCTGTCTCCACCCTTGCCTGCTTGCTTTACTCCACAGGGTGGCAAGAGGGAGATGAGAAGAAAGGGAAGGCACAAGACAGCAGATGGAAGAGATGCTCGGGTGAATATTGGGCGTGTTTACACGGGAGAACAAGCACAGAGGCACAACTTTGGGCACCGTGGGCCAGGTTCACTCTTCTCCAAAACTCAGCTTTATAGACAGAGGAGCAAAGCAACCTTGCCCGGGCCAGCCCAGACCTCCCCACCTCTCCCACCAGCTCCAGAGGGCACTGACCAGGTTTTATTTCCAGCAGCCGAAGCTTTGGATCCTCAGGCGGATGCAATCGTCTCTTCTTACGCCAGCAGCGGGCAGGGTATGTGTAGAGCTGGCCCGGGGCGAGGCCTGTGGACAGAGACAGCATAAAGGTTAAAGGTTCCAGGCTAGAAGGGGCCTTGGAAACCTCTCTGTTCGAGCTTCTCACTCATAGTGAGAGGAAACTGAAGTCCGGAAAGGTAATGTGACTTGTCAAGGTCACGCAGCTGGTTGACGGTAGAGCAGAGGCAGTATCGAGATCATCTGACCCCAGGACCCTTGCCCTGTCTGCTCACCATGCTGTCTCCGTAAGCACATGACCATCATCACCATGACCAAGACAGTTCTTTCCTGGTCCAGGGAGATCAGAGGGACCTTTCCAGATTCAACCTCTCTGCAGTGTTTCCAAGGCAGTGGACCCTCCAGCTTCTACCCATCAACTGCCCCTCTCTGCAGGTGCACGTTAAGCAGGTTCTCTTCAAGGGAAAGCAGCAGAAGTCAGTCTGCCTATCTCTAGATGGCCAGGATTGGGAAGCATTTCAAGGGAACAGGATCAAGGAGCTTGATCTCCTACCTACTGACTTTCTCCTTCCGCTGTTAGCAGCTGGCAGCTCACTGAAGCCAATGGGAGCCCCGAGAAGCTCCAATAGAAGAGAAACCTACTCAGGACCAGGTCCTTGGCCTGCAGAGCCAGCATCCTTATCCATCCCTGCCCGCTTGCCTGGGCCTTACAGAAAAAAGTGGGCAAGAGTCCAGTGGCTGGGCTTATATACCCACCATACTGTCTCTCAAGAGTCTGCATTTAGATTTGGCCTTTGGCACCAAAGTTCCACACCAGCATCATCTGTCATAACAACCACCCCGGAAGGAGCCTTCTTGCTTATTAGACAACACTCTTATGGGTTCTGGGGCACTTAGTGTGGCAGCCAGAGGCCTTGGAGGAATGTGGGCTTTTCACACCAGACCACGGTCTATTCCAAAAAAAAAAAAAAAGGGTAGGGGGTTGGAGGCTAAGGGGAGAGGGAGAGATTGGTTAGGCGGTATACAGACTGAAAAGATTGCCTGATGCACCCCAAAAGAAACCAGTGGAAGCCAAGCAATCCACTCCTGCTAGAGTCAAAAACCTGAGGACAGGGACTTAATCTTAAACTCAGAACCAGAACTCTGCGTGACACCTAGAAGAATCAAACTAAACATTTGCTGAATGAATGAGTAAACGGATACATTCCCACTTCACTGTGATCAGTCACAACTCAGTCTTCTGTAGATAAACGGGGCATGTGACAACCAATCATGTGGGAAGGTCACTTCCTAGACCTAGGACTTCAGGGATAGAAAATATCAGGACTCTGTTTCCATCTGCTCTCTGTCATTTGGGGACCTTCTGCAGAGATGATCTACAAAAGTTTCACTACTATATATCCATTTATTCATTTTTCATTTTTACTAGTCATCTCTACCCATTTATTGGTTTGGATCCAAAGCAGAGGCAACTATTCCAGCACTATAGGAAGCAAAATTTTCAAATATTCTTTCTGTGCCAAGTTTCATTTTTTTTTTTTAAGATTTATGTATTTATTTGACAGAGATCACAAGTAGGCAGAGAGGCAGGCACAGAGAGAGGTGGAAGCAGGCTCCCTGCCGGGCAGAGAGCAAAATGCAGATGCGGGGCTCAATCCCAGGACCCTGAGATCATGACCCGAGCCGAAGGCAGAGGCTTTAACCCACTGAGTCACCCAGGCGCCCCGCTGTTTCATTTTTAATCATATAGCTGCTCCCACAGGTTGCAAGGCTATGAAGAAGCTGGAGGTCCCCTACCCCTCCCCATTCGTGTTCTCAGAAACCATTAAGATCATGGAGCCTAGAGGCTCCAGAAAAATCTCTGATGTCATGTGCTAATGGCTTTTCATGTCCAAGAGTCATCCTAACACTTAATTTTGTTGCTAGCTTCATAGCTTCGACATAGTAAGAGGATTTCAAAGTTCTGAGCTCCTTATGCTGTGAGGACAAAGCTTGTGGTTGATTTGGAGAAGAACAAATGAATCAAAGTAAGATTGCTCTCCCTTCCATGGAAGGCCCAGTTTTTACCTCTGGTTCAGGGAAGGCATCACCGGGAACAATTTGATGTTTCTGATGTGATTCACTCCAAGACCATGTCATCTCTGACCCTAGAATTCCTCAATGGTTGCATTGATCTTGGTCCCTTGAACCATCTCTGAGGCTGGTATGCCCCAGGTTCCCAACAGAGGCCAAGTACAAGGGCTGACCCAGTACTCTACATCTCAGAACCAGCCCCACAAGTCCCCACTCATCTTGGGTTAGTGATTCCTAATCCAGACTGAACCTAAAAATCCAGATTGAACCTGGAGAACTTCTTAATAACCACAAGGCCAAAAATTCATGCCAAAACTACCCAATCTGGGGGCACCTGGGTGGTTCAGTGGGTTGATGCCTCTGCCTTCGGTTCAGGTCATGATCTCAGGGTCCTGGGATCGAGTCCCACATCGGGCTCTCTGCTCGGCAGGGCGCCTGCTTCCCCCCTCTTCTCTGCCTGCCTCTCTGCCTACCTGTGAACTCTCTCTCCCTGTCAAATAAATAAATAAAATCTTAAAAAAAAAAAAACAAAACACAAAACTACCCAATCTGAATGTAAATGGGTGGAGGAATTAGGCCAACTATTTTTTTTTCAGTGTTCCAAGATTCATTGTTTATGCATCACACCCAGTGCTCCATGCAATACATACCCTCCTTAATACCCACCACCAGGCTCACCTATCCCCCCCACCACCCTCCCCTCCAAAACCCTGTTTCTTTCTCAGAGTCCACAGTCTCTCATGCTTCGTCTCTCCCTCCGATCTCCCCCAGTTCATTTTTCCTTTTCTCCTCCTAATATCCTCCATGTTATTCCTTATGCTCCACAAGTAAGCGAAACCATTGGTAAGTGACTCTCTCTGTTTGACTTATTTCACTCAGCATAATCTCTTCCAGTCCTGTCCATTGACTTATTTCACTCAGCATAATCTCTTCCAGTCCCGTCCATGTTAATACACAAGTTGGATATTCATCCTTTCTGACGGAGGCATAATATTCCTTGTATATGTGGACCATATCTTCTGTATCCATTCATCTGTTGAAGGGCATCTTGGCTCTTTCCACAGTTTGGAGATTGTGGCCATTGCTGCTATGAACATTGGGGTACATATGGCCTTCTTTTCACTACATCTGTATCTTTGGGGTAAACACCCAGTAGTGCAATGGCAGGGTTATAGGGTAGCTTTATTTTTAATTTCTTAAGGAATCTCCACACTGTTAAGTGGCTGCACCAACTTGCATTTCCACCAACAGTGTAAGAGGGTTCCCCTTTCTCCTCATCCTCTCCAACACTTGTTGTTTTATATCTTGTTAATTTTGGCCATTCTAACTGGTATAAGATGGTATCTCAATGTGGTTTTGATTTGAATCTCCCTGATGGCTAATGATGATGAACATTTTTTCATGTGTCTGTTAGCCATTTCTATGTCTTCTTTGGAGAAGTGTCTGTTCATGTCTTCTGCCCATTTTTTGACATGATTATCTGTTTTTTAAGTGTTGAGTTTGAGGAGTTCTTTATAGAACTTGAATATCAGCCCTTTGTCTGTAGTGTCATTTGCAAATATCTTCTCCCATTCCGTGGGTTGCCTCTTTGTTTTGAGGCCAACTATTTTTTAAAGAACCTTATAGATTCTTCCAATGTCTGACCAAGAACCCCTGGAGGTCTAAGCATCATCTCGATACTTGCCTGGATATTCTCTCTGATGTACCAAGATTGGTTTCATAGCCTTCCCAAAAGCATCTCAAGGTTCCAGTGTTTCCCTCAACATGCTGTCATTAATTTCCTGCTTACTAGACTGTCTCCCCTACTGCTTTTATAAGACCCAGGATGATAGGAACTATGTCCATATCTAGTATCCCTAATAGTGACACAATGCCTGGTAGACATATCAAGAAGTACTTATCAAATGAATTCAACCAGAACTGAAGCAGATTCAGAAATGCAGAAAGCAAATGGCCTGTAATTCCTGGTTCCAGGAGACTCATCCACCCACATCCAAACCATCCAAGAGGGACCCCATAGGTGGGCCCAGGAGTGAGTACAGAACTCAACCCAAGATGGAAGTCTCTGTGCCTTAAGCTCCTTCTTGCCCCACACACTCCTTCACAGTATTTCCAACCTGACCAAGAGCAGGTGAAGAAGAAGGGGCCGATCCAGGCAGCTCTTCAAAAGATCTAAATGTCAAGAGGTCAGAATTATCAACACTCGCCCAAGGGCCTCCACCCGCCTTGAGATCCTGTTCACTGCACCTGTTGGCCAGTGGCCTCAAGGCAGCCTTGGGCCACTCACTTTCTAGCTGCAGACCCACTCACTCTCTTGGTAGTAGGTAGTTTGAATGGCCAGAAGAGGGGACTGTTTTTACACCATCTTTAACTTTTCCTGACGGATTACAGAAGGCCCACAACGCAGAAGAGCACAAGTCCTCATACCACCACTACTCCTGCAACCTTGGAAATATCACCATGCATTTCTGAGCCTATCTCCTTACCCATAAGATTACAACGTTAATAATACCTACCTTACAGGGGCTGTTGTGGGGATTAGCTTAAATTCAAGAAGAAGCTTTTTGTAACCATGAAGCCTTGTGCAAATGTCAGTTATTAATTATCATGAGTTTGCTGACTTAGACAAGTGTGGACTTGATGGCTGTGTGGCACGACAAGGCCCCTGCCCCACGTGCTTCTCTTTGATGTCTGCCTTGACTCCACCTCATCTCAACAAGCAAATGGCCCTGAGAACTCTCTTGGGGCTCCAGCCCCCCTTCCTTGCCCTCCTCCCTATGCTGACAAGCACCAGGGTGCCTTTATAGGGCCAACGCATTCAGCCCTGGAGTTCCACTTATAGAGGGACGAGCAGAGCCCCGTGAGAGTTATGTTGTTTATCTCATTAGAACAGGAGGCACATAACTCACAGCCTGTGTGTGTGGTAGATGGAAGAGGGAGGGAAGGGGGAGGAGGAGGAAGAAGGAGTCACAGCTGCAGCCAGGGAAATTAACCTGAAGGAGTGAGCCTGGGGCTAAGGGGACGATGAAGGAGGGGGAAAAGGAGGCAGGACACAAGAGGGGGACCAGTCTTTCCTGGTAACCAAGGCCACAGCTACCCTTACTAAGCAAACTGCTTTTTTGTCACTTTAAGCTACAACTCCAGCTACACCCTCATACTCATATGACAGCACAGGCATCACACACACAAACAAACACACAGAGGAACTCACACACTTGCTGGAGGGAGAGCTGTCTCCAAAGAAAAAAACAATAAGGTGGGCTTTGATGCCTGGATGGTCAGCAGACTCCAGACAGGTCGCTTGCTACCCACATTGACCAAATCACCAGGGGGATCCTCAGTGTCGTGGTTATCTCTAATAGACACAGCATAAGCTATTAAGAATTCAGAAGAAAAAGTGAGATAGAAAAGAGAAGGAAACATGACAGGGGCTAGGAACAGGGTTTGAAAAGAAGAAAAGAACTGGAGTAATTCCTCTTCCCCCAGCCAGGGTTGAGTGGTGGCAGTTCAAGCCCACCCTGCCGCATCTCAGAGAGGTGGACCAGCAGGCCACCGCCAAACGCTCCCAGCAATGGAAACCTCACTACTTCACCAGACAGACTTTCTGTGGTTGGTCAACTCTCATTGTGAGAAACAGTTTCACTTTACCTTTATTTTGAATCAAAATCTACCTTCCTGTAACTTAATGCCAATTTGTTCACTCTCTGTCCCCAGGGTGGATGGGTGTCACCTGTATCCCAACCATCCATCGCATCCACCCCCTTGGATTTGAAGAACAGCCAACTGAAAGGCCGAGGAACTAGAGGGCATGGGAATGACAGGAAAGAGGCAGCGACCACACCTGCTCAGAACCGAGGTAACAGGATTCAAGGTTCCAAATTAAGAATCCAAACACTGCTTCCCTTTCATCATCTCCCCCTTGCCCACCCCCTATTGGACAGGGAAGGGATGGAAGGGCAGGCTGCTCTTCAGACCATCACTGCCATTAAAGAGCTCCCCTGCACGTTGCTCCTATCACATGCCTCCAAAATGGGTCACCAACAGCCTCCATATTTATAAACAGATAATGACACAAGCCAGAGGTTCCTCACCAAGACTGCGCATCAGAACTGCATAAGTAGTTATTGAAAAGGACAGATGCCTGGACTCCAGCCCAAACCTACTAAACCAGAACATCAGAGATAACCAAGGCCATTGTTGTTTGAAAAACTCCTACATGAGGATGCTACTAGATCAACTCTTACTCATATTTATATTCCCAAGGCCCAAGACACAACAGGTGCTCCATTAATGCTTGTGATTGCAACACCAACTTGAACCAACTCTACAGAGCTGGAGGGATGAACAATAAGTCCAGAGGTAGGTCTTTTTTTTAAGATTTTATTTATTTATTTGACAGAGAAAGAGAGAGATACAAGTAGGCAGAGAGGCAGGCAGAAGAGAGGGGGAAGAAGGCTCCTCACTGAGCAGAGAGCCCAACGTGGGACTCGATCCCAGGACCCTGAGATCATGACCTGAGCCGAAGGCAGAGGCTTTAACCTACTGAGCCACCCAGGCGCCCCAGAGGTAAGTCTTGAGGAGTGGGCAAGATGTAGTTTACAAGCACTTGCACCCATGGTATTTCCTGGTTCTCTGCCCTCCCCTCTTCTCTTGGCTTATTTAAAAGTTGTCCTTATTCAGTGAAGCCCCCCTGAACCATCCCTGGTCACAGTGCCTTTTCTTTTCTCTGAAAGCCTGAAGTCCTGGGTACTAAGTACCACACCTCAGCCCTCAGCACAGCTCTCTATCTGGCTCACCAACCATCCCTTCCAACCACCCTTCTTATTGTTCTCCATAAGCTTCGCTCTCTAACATTCAATTCTAACGTCCCATGTACCAAGACTATCCTGGCAAAGTAGGCCTCAAATCCAGTATGTTGCCTGCCCCTTCTGGCCCAGAGCTTCCCAAGCCCCTCACTGGTCCCATCACGCTCAAAAACTAACACAGTAACAATAGCTAACATTTGCTAAACTCTTACTCTGTCCTAAGCTAGTACCTCACACTCACTGTTATCTCACCACAACAACAACCCTATGAGACATTTAAAGGACAAGGTAAAAAAAAAAAAAAAAGGACAAGGTAAGGCTAAGGGTGATTAAGTAACTGGCACAGGGCCACACAACTCAATGGGTAACGTAATCCACAGCCCACACTCAAAACCTCTCCACTAACCTAACTCCCCACCAAGCCATCCCATTGCTGGTCCACACACAGCATGCTTGAATCCCAGAGTCCTTCCTTTGGGAAAGTAGCTCTTCACACCAAAACTATCAGGAAAATATCCCCCAGCTCTTCCACCCACCCCCATCAAACCACTTCTTGCGGAATTTATTTTTCCTGTCCTTCCACATGACCAACTAAAATTGCTCATGGAGAAATGCATCCTGATAATAAAAAAGCATTGTTGAGAGGCACATAAAATGTGTGGGGAATCAGAAAAACAACAACTACATACCTTCTAAACTCATCAGGAAAAGAAATTTTAAGAATAATAGCATTATAATATGAAGAAGATGCTTAAACGTTATTGGGTCTGACTCTTACCTGATACAAGAATCTCCTCTCTAACATGCCTGACAAGAGCCTCCGCCCTAGCCTTTGTTTCAATAATTCTGGTCCTCACCCTTTCATGAAGCAGTCTACTGCGCTATTGAAATATTGTTAGAAATATACCCACCAATCTGATCCACCACTGGTAAGAATGTGCAGTGGCACAACCCTATGAAGGAAAATTTAGCATATCTAGCAAAACTGCATATGTATTTGCCCTTTGACCTCACAATTCTACTTCCAGGAATCTATATCACAGACTCATATGTAAAAATACAAAAATATGTATTCATTATATCATGTTTAATACTAGAAAAAGACTGGAAATAATCCAATGTCTATCTATAGGGAATTGGTTGAATAAACAATAAGACATACACACAACGGACTATTATGAAACTGTTGAGACATGGAGGGAAGTATACACTGCAATGGAGTAAAAAAAGCAAGGTGGAGAATAGTGTGTATAACGTACTATCATTCATCTAACAAATGGGGATAAACACACACACATATATATATACATAAATACATATGTCATATATTCACATAGTTTTTTTAAACCAAAAGCTTGGAAAAAATTTACTTAGCAAAAGAACAAAAACAAAATAATAGTAACAAGGGAAAGAGGAAGTTGCCTATAGAAACAGGAAAGGGACAGGGTAAAACGACAGAGACAGAACAAGACTTTCTCTGACTATACCATGCTTTATTGACACAACTTTAGAACCATGTGAATATTTTATATAGTTAAATTAAAAAAGCAAACATCTGCTTCTGGCTAGATGGAAGTATCAGGATCATATTCCTACATGAAACCAAGAGAAAGAAAATGTGAAACAAAAGTTCTCAAGACCCTGGACATCAGGAAATGAAGGACAGTGACGCCTGAAACACTAGAAATGAACAAGATAAGCCCTATGATTGCCCCAGCTTACTACCTCAAGAGAGCTTCTAGATTGCAGCACAGGGAAGAACATAGGTGGAAACCAAGAGACTCTCTAAGTCTGACTGAAAAGAAAGAGCTAAAGGTCTGGGGAAACCAAAGTGACTAGAATTCAAGAAATAGAATAGTAAACAGAAGAGAGTTACACAGAGAAAGAACTTTGGAGGTCACAGAGAGTCCCCTTTGAGTATTCAATTCAGTACTCATCAGTGCATGCTTGTGAGGAAACTACTCAATGTTGAAGAAAGAACCACCCAGTAAAAATAGAAATAAGAGTGCCTGGTGTGCGAAGGGACTGGAAACAGTCTGTTCCCACCAGCTGTTAGGCCTCATAATTCGTGAAGTACTGGATAGAGTCAGAGAAGGGTCTTATGTCTCTGAAAGGAAGTATTTAGCCCTAGACTAAGCACTGCTCCAGTATTACCTAAAGATCAAACTGTTTCCAAGTAAGTTGACTATTCTAAAATAAAGCTCCAGAATATTTGTAAGAATAAATGATATAGGCAGCACCTACAAGGTAAAATTCATGGTGTCTGGCATCCAATCCAAAATTACAGGGCATATATAAAGAAGCAGGAAAATATGACCTATAATAAGGGAGGAAAGAATCAATTAAAACCAACCAAGAATTGATACTGACAGTAAAATTAGCAGCAAGAACATTAAAACAGTTATTATTTATATTCCATATGTCTAAAAGTTAGGTAAAAAACAGATTTTTTTTAAGGATTCAAATTTAATTTCTAGAAATGAAAATCACAATGTGTGAGATAAAAAATACTGAATGGGATTGATGTCAGATTAGACACTGCAGAAGAAAAAAAATTGGTGCACTTGAAAATATAACAATAGAAACCATCTAAAATGAAAACCACGGGAAAGAGAATTTTTTTAGAAGAACAGCATAATGAGCTGTGGGGCAACTTAAAACAGCCCAATATTTATATAATTGGAGTTCCCAAAGAGAAGAAGGGAAAGAAAAAATATTTGTAGAAATAATGGCTAGAAATTTTCAAAATTTGATGAAAACTATAAGCATGCAGATCCAAGAAACTCAGTAAAACTAAGTGCAAGAGACATGAAGAAAACAATAACAAGGCACATCATAATCAAAATTTCTCAAAAATAGTGATAGTCGATATAGCTATTTAATGTATAGACATGAATACTTAAATGCCAGCATTATAAATAATTCAATAATGTCTTTGCAGTCACTCAACCAAAAAAAAAAAAAAAAAAAGCAACAACAATAAAAAAAGTGATAAAGAGAAAATATTAAAAGCAGCCATAGAAAGGAGACATATTATATAGAGAGGCTCAAAGACAAGGGTGATTTCTCATTAGAAATGATTCAAGCAGGAAAACAGTGGTTCAACATCATCATAGTACTGAAAGGGGGAAAAAAAAAAGCTTGTCAACCTAAATTCTATACTCCATAAAAATATCTCTCAAAAAAATAAAGCAAACTAAAGATATTTCAAGACACACAGAAGTTGGAAAAAATCAATCATCAGCAGACCCACACTACAAGAAATATTAAAGGAAGTCCTTTAGGCAGAAGGAAAGTGATACCAGATCTAAATATAAATGTACACAATGAAATGAAAAGCATCAGGAATGGTTTAATATATGAGTAATTATGTAAGGTTTCTTTTCTTATTTTTTTAAAACTCTTTAAAAGATGATTAACTAAACAAAGATAATGATAGTGTAGTAAAAAGGTTTATACCATATGTAAAACTAAAATGTATGGTAGCAACTGCACAAAGGTCAGTAAGGGTAGAAAAGTACACTTGTAGGGCGCCTAGGTGGCTCAGTTGGTTAAGTGACTGCCTTCAGCTCAGGTCATGATCCTGGAGTCCCAGGATCAAGTCCCACACTGGGATCCCTGTTCAGCGGGGAGTCTGCTTCTCCCTCTGACCCTCCCTGTCTCATGCTCTCTCTCTCTCTCTCATTATCTCTTTCTCATAAAGAAATAAAATCTTTAAAGAAAGAAAAGCACATTTGTATTAGTTTCCTGCTGCTGCCATAATGAAGTGCCACAAACTCAGAAGCTTAACACATGAATTTGTTGTCTCACAAGTCTGGAGGTCAGAAATCTAAAATCAGTCTCACTGATCTAAAACCAAGATTTCATCAGGGTTTCATTCCTTGGCCTCTAGAGGCCACCCACATCCTTTGGCTTGTGGCCTCTTCCTTAACAGCATCACTTCAACCTCTGCATGTGTTGTCACATCTCCTGCTCTGACTCTGACCTGCTGCCTCTACCTTAAAAGACTCTTATGATTACATCGAGGATATCTGGATAATAATAATTATCTCCCCATCTAAGGTCCTTAACTTAATCACATCAGCAAAGTTTCTTTTGCCATGTCAGGTAGCATTTCCATGAGTTCCACGTGTGGATGTCTTTGTGGGTAGCATTATTCTGTTTACTGAAATAGTATTGTAGAGTTTTGTGGGAGTTTTTTGGGGGTTTTTTTGTTGTTGTTGTTGTTGTTGTTTTAGTATTGTAGAGTTTTTATACTATTCATGAAATAGTAAAGTATCACCTGAAGGCAAACTGGAATTAAAGATGGAGAATACAAACATTAAGCAATCATTAAAATAACAAAATGGAGAGTCATCAAACCAAGAAAGGAAATAAAATGGAATCACAAAAAACTTAATTAATCCCCAAAAAGGAAGAAAATGAGAGAAAAGGAAACAAATAGAAAACTGATGGCTTTACAAGGAGATTCAAATCAAAACCACACAGGTACCACCTTACACCAGTTAGAATGGCCAAAATCAACAGGACAGTAAACAACAAATGTTGGAGAGGGTGTGGAGAAGGGGGCACCCTCTTACACTG
>CM053609.1:97090981-97128911 GCA_028646535.1 Procyon lotor
ATATTATATTCAGGGATTGGAAGACTCAGTATTGAGAATTGTTCATTTCCGCAAAACTAATCTATAGATTCCATATAATGCCAATCAAAATCCCAGCAGATTTTTTGTAAAAATGGACAAACTGACCGTAAAATTCATGTAGCAATGCAAAAGACTAGAATAGCCAAAATAACTTAGAAAAAGAAAAACAAATTTAGAGGCCTAATACTACCTGATTTCAAAAAGCATTACAGAAATACAGTAATCAAGACAGTATGATATTAGTGTGAGGATAGACAAATAGATCAATGAAACAAAACTGAATGTCCAGTAATAGACCCACATACATATGAACATTTAATTTTTGACAAAGGCACAAAGGCAATTCAGTTGAGAAAGGCTAGTCTTTTCAACAAATTATGATGGAACAATTATCTGAATTAATTATCTCAATTATCTGAAAAAAGATAAACTTTAATCTGTATCTCAAATTACACTTTAAAATTAATTCAAAATGGATCATAGACCTAAGTACAAAACCCACAATCATAAAACTTCTAGGGAAAACAAACAAATATTCTTGACCTTGGATTAAGCTACAATTTCTTACATATAACAACAAAACCTCAATTCATATTGAGATTGGTCTTTAATTCTCCTCTCAGACCAAATAACAAATAGATAAATTTGTACTTAATCAAAATTTAAAATATCTGCTCTTTAAAAGATACTGTTAAGATAATGAAAATATAAGCCATAGCCTGGGAGAAAATATTTGCAAAGCATATATCAGATAAAGGTCTTGAATCTAGAATATATAAAGGACTATCAAAATTTAATAATAAAGGGGCGCCTGGGTGGCTCAGTGGGTTAAAGCCTCTGCCTTTAGCTCAGGTCATGATCCCAGAATCCTGGGATCGAGCCCCGCGCCGGGCTCTCTGCTCAGCGGGGAGCCTGCTTCTCCCTCTCTCTTGGCCTGCCTCTCTGCCTAATTGTGATCTCTCTCTGTCAAGTAAATAAATAAAATCTTTAAAATAAAATTTATTAAGAAAACAAACAATTCTCCCCTAGAGATCTAATAGAGTATAGAGAACACAGAGAACAATATCATATTATAATCACCATCAAACTTGCTAAGAGATTAGAACTCAATTATTCCAACCACTAAAAAAAGGATTATTTTATAATAATCAGAGCCAAAGAGCTATCAGAGCTGATAATTATCACTATAATGGCAATCATATTATAATATATGAATGTATAAATTTAACATGTTGTACCCCTTAAATTGACACAATGTGGTATGTCAAATGAATTTCTATTTTTTTAGAAATCCAATATTTAAATGGTTAAAAGATTTGCACACTTTACCAAAGAATATAGTCTTATAACATTGTGGCCAAAATGTCCAGGATTCAATCAAAATCACTTATGTGAAGAGCCAGGAAAATCTCAACTTGAATGAGATAAAAGATAACATATCAACATCCATATTAGAATTATCTGACAACATTCTGATAGAATTATTAGAAATACCAGTCCTGAATCCTAATTATCTGAATTAAGATTTCGAAAAAGGCATCATAAACATGTTTCAACAAATAATTGTGAACACTTGAAACAACTGAGAACATTTAAAGTCTCAGGAAAGAAATGGAAGATATAAAGAAGAACCAAATGGAAATTGAAAAACTGAAAAACACAATAAAACATCAATAACAAATGTAGAGAATAGAAAAAGCAGTGAACTTGGAGAAAAATAAAAATACCCCTGAGCAACAGAGAAAACAGACTAAAAACAAAAACAAACAAACAGAGCCTGGGGGATTTGTGGAGTATAACAAAAAATCTAAAAATTTCATTAATAGAGGGGGGAGGAGCAAGAAGCCGGAAGAATAGGAGACCTAAGTATCATCAGGTCCCAGGAGTTCAGCTAAAAAGTCATCAAATCATTCTGAACACCTACATACCCAACAGGAGATTGAAGAGAAGAAGAGCAGTAATTCTAGGAACAGAAAATCAACTATTTTCTGAAAGGTAGGACATGCAGGGAAGTGAATCCAAGACGATATGTGGGAAGAGAGACCACAGAGGCAAAGGCCAGCTCCCAGCAAGTGGTAGAACAGCAGAGCACAAATTGGAACTTTTAGAAGTCTGCTCCACTGAGGGGTGTCACTCCAGAGGCTAAGTGGAGGGTGGAGCCCTCACAGGGACAGTGTGGTCTCAGGACCCACAGGGTCACAGAAAGACCAACAATGTTTGAGTGTGGCAGAGCTTCCAGTGTCAAAATGGGGAAGCCAGCTGCAGAGATGGAGCTGAGGAGGGGGCTCTCAGCTCAGGGTTACCTTAAACTGTCATCCAAGGCACAGTCAGGCCACTGATCTTCAAGCAGGGATCGCACAAGCAACAGATCTAAGGATGGAATATTCTGAATGGATGAAGGACATAAAATTGATAAACCCCTGGCCAGACTTATCAAAAAGAAAAGACAAAGGACCCAAATTAATAAAATCATGAATGAAAGAGGAAAGATCCCAGCCAACACCAAAGAAATACAAACAATTATAAGAACATATTATGAGCAACTACACACCAGCAAATTTGACAATCTGGAAGAAATGGGTGCATTCCTAGAGATATATAACTACCAAAACTGAACCAGGAAGAAATAGAAAACCTGAACAGACCCATAACCAGTAAGGAGATTGAGGCAGTCCTCAAAAATCTCCAAACAAACAAGAGCCCAGGGCCAGATGGCTTCCTAGGGGAAGTCTACCAAACATTTAAAGAAGAATTAATACCTGTCCTCCTGAAACTGTTCCAAAAAATAGAAATGGAAGGAAAACTTCCAAACTCATTTTACGAGGCCAGCATTACCTTGATCCCAAAACCAGACAAAGACCCCATCAAAAAGAAGAATTACAGACCAATATCCTTGATGAACATGGATGCAAAAATTCTCACCAAAATACTAGCCAATAGGATCCAACAGTACATTAAAAGGATTATTTACCATGACCAAGTGGGATTTATTCATGGGCTGCAAGATTGATTTAACATCTCCAAATCAATCAATGTGATACAATACATTAATAAAAGAAAGAACAGGAACATTACCATATTCTCAATAGGTGCAGAAAAAGCATTTGACAAGATACAGCATTCTTTCTTGATCAAAACTCTTCACAGTGTAGGGTAGAGGGTACAAACCTCAATATCATCAAAGCCATCTATGAAAAACCCACAGTGGATATCATTCTCAATGGGGAAAAACTGAGAGCTTTTCCCCTAAGGTCAGGTACACAGCAGGACTGTCCACTATCACTACTGCTATTCAACATAGTACTAGAAGTCCTAGCCTCAGCAATCAGACAACAAAAAGAAATAAAAGGCATCTGAATCAGCAAAGAAATTAAACTTTCACTCTTTGTGGATGATATGATACTTCATGTGGAAAACCCAAAACATTCCACTCCAAGGCTGCTAGAACTCATACAGGAATTCAGTCAAGTGTCAGGATATAAAATCAATGCACAGAAATAAGTTGCATTTCTATACACCAACAGCAAGACAGAAAAAAGAGAAATTAAGGAGTCAATCCCATTTACAATTGCACCCAAAACCATAAGATACCTAGGAATAAACCTAACCAAAGAGGCAAAGAATCTGTACTCAGAAAACTAAAAGTGCTCATGAAAGAAACTGAGGAAGACACAAAGAAATGGAAAAACATTCCATGCTCATGGATTGGAAGAACAAATATTGTGACAATGTCTATGCTACCTAAAGCAGTCTACACATTTAAAGCAATCCCTATCAAAATACCATCAATTTTTTCAAAGAAATGGAACAAGTAATCCTGAAATTTATATGGAACTAGAAAAGACCCTGAATAGCCAGAGGAATGTTGAAAAGGAAGACCAAAATTGGTGACATCACAATTCCAGACTTCAAGTTCTATTACAAAGCTGTAATCCTCAAGACAGTGTGGTACTGGCACAAAAACAAAAACATAGTTCAATAGAACAGAATAGAGAGCCCAGAAATCGACCTCCAACTCTATGGTCAACTAATCTTCGACAAAGCAGGAAAGAATATCCAATGGAAAAAAGTCTCTTCAACAAATGGTGTTGGGAGAATTGGACAGCCACATGCAGAAGAATGAAACTGGACCATTTCCTTACACCGCACACAAAAATAGACTCAAAATGGATGAAAGACCTCAATGTGAGACAGGAATCCATCAAAAACCTGGAGGAGAACACAGGCAGCAACCTCTTCAACCTCAGCCACACCAACTTCTTCCTAGAAACATCACCAAAGGCAAGGGAAGCAAGGGCAAAAATGAACTATTGGAACTTCATCAAGATCAAACGCTTTTGCACAGCAAAGGAAACAGTCAACAAAACCAAAAGACAACCAACAGAATGGGAGAAGATATTTGTAAATGACATATCAGATAAAGGGCTAGTATCCAAAAGCTATAAAGAACTTAGCAAATTCAACACCCAAAGAACAAAGAATCCAATCAAGAAATGGACAGAAGACATGAACAGACATTTCTGCAGAGAAGACATCCAAATGGCCAACAAACACATGAAAAAGTGCTCAACATCACTCGGCATCAGGGAAATACAATTCAAAACCACAGTGAGATACTACCTCACACCAGTCAGAATGGCTAAAATTAATAAATCAGGAAACAACAGGTCTTGGCAAGGATATGGAGAAAGGGGAACCTTCCTACACTACATGCAAGCTGGAGCAGCCACTCTGGAAAACAGTATGGAGGTTCCTCAAAAAGTTGAAAATAGAGCTACCCTATGACCCAGCGATCACACTACTGGGTATTTACCCTAAAGATACAAATGTAGTGATCTGAAGGGGCACATGCACCCAAATGTTTATAGCAGCAATGTCCACAATAGCCAAACTATGGAAAGAACCTAGATGTCCATCAGCAGATGAATGGATAAAGAAGATGTGGTATATACATACAAGGGAATACTACGCAGCCATCAAGAGAAATGAAGTCTTGCCATTTGCAACAATGTGGATGAAACTAGAGGGTAATAATATGAAATAAGTCAATCAGAGAAAGACAATTATCATATGATCTCTCTGATATGAGGAATTTGAGAGGCAGGGCAGGGGGTCATGGGGGTTAGGGAGGAAAAAGATGAAACAAGATGGGATCAGGAGGGAGACAAACCATAAGCGATTCTTAATCTCAGGAAACAAACTGAAGGTTGCTGGGGCGCGGGGAGGTATAGGGAGACGGTGGCGAGTGACGGACATTGGAGAGGGTATGTGCTATGGTGAGTGCTGTCAATTGTGTGAGACTGATGATTTAGAGACCTGTACCCCTGAAGCAAATAATACATTATATGTTAATAAAAAAAAAATTTTGTTAGTAGAGTCCCAAAAGAATAAAGAAAAAGACTGGGGCTAAACATATATTCAAAAAATAATAGCTGAAATGTTTCTAAATTTGGCAAAAGATATAAACCTACAGATTCCAGAGGATGACTGAATTCCAAAAAGAGTAAACTCAAACAAGTCCACACCAAAACATATCAAAATCAAATTTTTGAGCACTAAAGACAAAGTCTTGAAAGCAGTGACAGATAAATGACACCCCACTTTTAAAGTAAAAGAATTTGAGTAACAGTAAATGTCTCATCACAAACCTCATCACATGCCAAAGGAAATGCAAAACATTTTTCAAATGCTAAAAATAAAAGGACTAGTAACCCAGAATTTTATATCCAGCAAAAATATCCTTCAGGAACAAAGGGGAAAAATCAGGACATTCTCAGAAGGGAGAAAACTTAAGATAACTTGTTACCAGTGGATCTACTTTAAAAGAATGGCTAAAGAAAGTACTTACTCAGAAAGGAATTATGAAAGAAGGCATCTTGGAACGTCAGGAAGGAAGAACAATTAAAGAATAAAAATGTGAGTAAATACAATAGATATTTTCTTAAGTATTCTGAATTAATGGTTTGATAATTGAAGCAAAAATTTTAATACTGTTTGCCATGGTTTCCAGCGTGTATAGAGGAAATATTGAAGACACTGTGAAAGTATTGAAATGATGGGGGGGGGGGGCGCCTGGGTGGCTCAGTCGTTAAGCATCTGCTTTCGGCTCAGGTCATGATCCCAGGGTCCTGGGATCGAGTCCCGCATCAGGCTCCCTGCTCGGCAGGAAGCCTGCTTCTCCCGCTATCATTACCTCTGCTTGTGTTCCCTCTCTCACTGTGTTTCTCTCTGTCAAATAAATAAAATCTTAAAAAAAAAAAAAATTTTTTCTGAAATGATGAGGGGGAAGGTGAGTATATTTATAAAGGAGTAGTATGAGGGAGATCTTTGTGGTGATGAGAACTGTTTTGTATCTTGACTAAAAAGGTGCTTCCACAAATCTATATGTGTGATAAAATGGCATTGAATAATGCATACACATTTACCAATATCAGATTTTCTGGTTTCCAGATTGTGCTATGATTACATAAGATGTATCCACTGGAGGGAATCAGTGGAGGATATGGGGGATCCATCCACTATGTATCCATAGTACACAGAACATATGTACTATGTTTGCAACTTCCTGTGGATCTACAATTATTTCAAAATAAAAACTAATTTTAAAAAGACAAAAAAATTGTAAGAAATTTTAAAAAAAGGAATACCTAATAAGTGAAAGCAAAATGAAACAAATCCAACTGTGTATTCAGTTAGTGGCACCACCACTCAGAGGAACTCTTTCAAGTGACCTTAAAACACAGTAATTGGATTCTACATCCTTAATGGGCAATACCCTAAGGACAAAAAGAATTACAAAAAGGAGGAGAAGGAAGAGAAGGAGAAAAGAGGAGAAGAAACCATTTTCAGTAATTATATTGTTGGAAGTCTCATTTTATTCTTATACTCTGGTGTGTATGTTGTGGGTAAAGCAAATAAGTAATTATGTCCAGCATCATTAAGAGCCAGGATTTTTTCAGTGTGGGAGAAAGGGGACAATTAGGAGAGTTAAGTAAAAACTGTGTAAAACTGAATTGAATGGGAAATATAGGTGTATTTTCTCTTTCCAAAAAAGAAATCATATTTCTTAGATCTGCTCTCTAAAAACTCCTAGAAATAGCAACCAACCGAGGAACAATG
Organism: Procyon lotor; assembly: GCA_028646535.1. Lineage (NCBI taxonomy): Eukaryota > Metazoa > Chordata > Mammalia > Carnivora > Procyonidae > Procyon > Procyon lotor. The sequence goes on from CM053609.1 coordinate 97,098,122, forward strand.
AGCACCACCAGATTATGGTCTTTAAATAACATTTCCTACAAAAAGGCAAGAGGATTTCTTAGAGAAATAGCTGATTCCAGGTCTGGGCAGGAAGTGTACAAGATAAGCCTAAAACCTCTGTCTTAATATTAGGATAGCAAGGTAGTTACCTGAAATTGCTGGTATTCTTTCAAAATACCAACACTGGCCCAAACCCCTACTGGCCAAAGATGGGACAATAGAAGCAACGATAAGAATAATAGCTACAATGGATTAAAATGTATTCAGTGTGTTTAAATCTGTAAATCCATGATGGTACACAACAAAATAATAACTTTATTGATCACTTTTGGTAAATACTAGGGAACCAACTCATTAGTTTGAAAACTGGTAAATACATTACTTACAAAAGCCAAATTATGGAAGCAGCCCAAATGTCCATCGCTAGATGAATGGATACAGAGGAAGTGGTATATGTACACAATGGAATATTATTTAGCCATAAAAACAATGAAATCTTGCCATTTGTAACAACATGGATAGGGCTGGAGAGTGCAATGCTAAATTAAAATAAGTCAGTGAGAGACAAATGATGATCTCACTCATAAGTGGACTTTAAGAAACAAAACAAACAAGTAAAGAAAAAAGAGAGAAGGAGGGGGAGACAAACCAAGAAACAGATTCTTAACTACAGAGAACAAACTGATGGTTAGCAGAGGGCAGGTGGGGCAGGGTGGTGAAATAGGGGATGGGGGTTAAATAGTACACTTATCATAATGAAAAATAAAATAAACTGGTAAATAAATGGGCAGAATTATTTATGCTGCCTTTCATAGGGGAACTATACCTCACAATAACCAAAATTTTAATGAAGAGATGTTTCTCTTTATAGAAGTTATAGAGCTAATAAATGAAAAAATGTGACAGCCTTTGAATTGAATGTCACCTTTTTGCAGCCTTTAATTGAATAAAGGATCTAGACAACGATCAGCGAAGGCTGCTAACATCAGTTAGAGAGATAACCAGGCAACATGAGCCTCGTGATGGAAATACACACCAGTACTTAGGAGTTGTTCTTGCACCCCCCCCCAAAAAAAAAAACTGAACTTGAATCTACTCAAGTCTCTAGTCCTAACTACCAATTCACACGAATAACACCATGGGGATGCAATCAGAAAATCCAGACTCTGGGAAACCCTACAGTGCAAACAACCCAGTTTCTTCCACAAATAACGAGCAAGGGGGAGAGAGACGGACACACACACAGACACACACACACACACACACACACACGCCAAGACCTACAGATTTAAAATGGTTTCAGAAACACATCAGCCAATTACAATATAGGGATCGTATTTGGATTCTGATTTCAACTACAGGGGGAAATAAATGTTGAACAAATATTTGATTCTATTAATGTCTTATTAACTCGGGGCTTTGATAGTTACTGTGGATGCATACTGAAAAATTTACAGATGAAATAATATGTTGCCTTGGATTTACCTCAAAATAACCAAGGGTCGAGGAGGGAGGTGGGAGGTAAGTATAATGAAACAAGATTGGCCGTGAGTGGATAATTGTTGACACTAGGCGATTAATACATGGACACTCATTTCACTATTCTCTCCACTTTTGTATGGGTTTGAAATTTTTCATAAAAATTTTTTTTAATATACCCATAAGGAGTCAGAAAACTGCATTCCTTTGGTTGCCTCCGTAATCTCCACCCATTGGTCTTTATTCTGTTCTCTGGCGCCTAGAAGATTAGTGTCATAATAATAATAGTAATATCCACAATTACAACACGCATTTTTGGAGCACATACTATGCACAAACTCATAAGCCTTTTATGAATATTGCCATTTAATGCTGACAAAGTCCTAAAATAAATACTATTATTATTCCCATTTTACAGGCAAGGAACCTGAGGGAGAGAGCTTGGATGAAGGACCCAAGCCTCCAACCCAGATCTCACTATGGATTTCCAGCTTATAACCACTCAGCTAGGAAAGGGCAAAGATGAAGATAGCTGTCGAGCCCTCCGTCGTCCTTTTTGTTCGCTAAATCCTGAGTTCTTTCACTCTGCCGCTGCCTCCCCTACCATGCGGTTTTGTTGCCCCACACCACCCTTGAACCATGTATCAAGAGCTAGAAAAGTGCTTGAGTTTCTTGAGAGTATCCCAGACCCGCGGAACAGCCTGCTGGTTCCCAGCAGCACGACGGCGATTCCCGGGTGATGTCTGGTCCTCCTCCACCCAGGCTGGGAGCCGGATATGCGCCCGTGCCAGGCTGGCGTGGCTCACCTGGGCCGCGGTGCCTCTTCTCCATCCAGATGTAGCAGTTGTTCTGGGCCACCCCGGTCTGCGAGTCCAGGAAGGGAAGGCGCACGCTGCGCTCTGCGCAGAGCCGGGAGTTATAGCTGCGGCAGTGCTCGATGGCTTCCTTGTAGAACTGGTCCCCGAGCCTGCCCGGGAGAGGGAGAGAGAAGGAGTGAGGCCAGGGAAACATGGAAACACAACCAGAGGGAAACTGATGTTACCCACCTACCTCCCTGGGGACATTACAGAGTTATGAAGACCCAGGAAACAGGACTGAGAGCCTTGCCAAGGGGCAGAATCCAAGCCGGTGTCAGGTCTCAACCAGGTTCTATTTCCCATACCAAATCCACCAGGGAATTCAGAATCCACCACCACCCCTTTTTTTTTCTAGATTTTATTTATTTATTTGACAGAGAGAGAGACACCTCAAGAGAAGGGGAGTGAAAGAGGGAGAAGCAGGCTTCCTGCCAAGCAGGGAGCCTGATGCAGGGCTTGATCCCAGGACCCTGGATCATGACCTGAGCTGAAGGCAGATGCTTAACAACTGCCCCACCCAGGCACCCCTGGAATCCCCTTTAACAAAGACCTGGGGCCCCTAGATAAACCACCAGTAAAAGTGACAAGTCCCTGTTCCAGGAAGCATGAGGTCCCGCTCCAGAATAGAAGTGGCTCTGGAACAATCTTCTACCCGAGTTTACCAGGAGCTCAGACTTCTAGAATCCCCTCATTCACATCCTCCCTTAACCACGCTTTGTTCTCAGCAACTGCCAGCAAAGGCACTCTAAAATGAACCCAAAACACCAGCAATGATGCATGGCTTTCCAATACAATAGAAGAGAAACAACCATATAAACACAGACCAGAAGGACGGAGGAAACATCCCATAAACGCAGAGCTATCGTGGTGAAAGGAGGTGAAGAGGGGCATGGACCAATCTTTTAAAACCACACACTTAAAGAAAAACAACTTTCTAACTGAAAACAAAGGAAGCATTTGTAATAATAGTTGAATTTTGAATTCAAGATAATTTAATCCCTAGGGTCTAAAACACAAAGAGAAAGACCCTTCTGGTTTGTTGGGAGTGGTGATGTGATTAAGCACAGTAAATTTTATATTCTTGAATCTTGGGTATCCTCCGACATGTGGTGATGCTACTAATTTTAAGATAGGATCCTTTTCAAAGACCAAAAATATAACATTGATAAAACTGATCAAATGTAAAGAAAAAAAGTCAGTGAGATCAAATACCTAACAAATAAAAGACAGGCACATGTTGGAGGTTAATAAATGTCTCAAGGAAATATAAATGTAACAACACAACCTCTGCCAGGTAGATTTGCACTTCTTTGTGGGGAGCTTGTGGGGGGGTGGGGGCGCGGAGGCAGGAATGGGAGGAGCCACAGGGATTGCTGGGCCAGAAGGGAGAATCAAGTAGCTCATTTTGAAGCCACATTATGAATGTCCCTTTGTTTTGGTTCTCTGTAGATTTGAAGAAGCCAAAATCAGGGTGAGAAAGTCTCTAGGTTAAAATAATATATTTCTTAAACAAAATATTTAAAGAAATACAAAAAGCAAAATTTTAGAGGGATTTTTCTATTTTACTCTTTGGAAAAAAAAAAAATCAATAGGTCAGAGTCTACCAAAGAGTTTAAAGCAAATTTCTTATTCTGGGAGGATACAAACACTGAAGCTTCTGAGGCATCTTTTGGAAATTACTTATTGACATACCTCTTAAAAAAAAAAAAAAAAAAGGCACCCCTTGCTCCTTTTCCCCCTCTGAATATCTTCAGCCTCACAAGGAAGGCATAACGTGCTCAGAAAGTGTCCTAGCAGTTGCAAAACCAAACTGTAATCAAATTATAATAGCCACACAGCTGGAAATGAATTGGGGGGATGGAAGCCCATTAAAATGCTATAAAACGGAACATGAGCTGATGTAATCAAAGATGGTAACAAGGATCATGAGATTGATCAAAAATAAAGAACCAGGGGCGCCTGGGTGGCTCAGTCGTTAAGCGTCTGCCTTCGGCTCAGGTCATGATCCCAGGGTCCTGGGATCGAGCCCCGCATCGGGCTCCTTGCTCAGCAGGAAGCCTGCTTCTCCCGCTACCATTCCCTCTGCTTGTGTTCCCTCTCCAGCTGTGTTTCTCTCTGTCAAATAAATAAAATCTTTAAAAAAAAATAAAATAAAATAAATAAAGAACCATTCCCTACAAAGCGTTCACATCTGGGTCCCACCAGCTTCAATGCCTCCAGAGCGAACGCGACACAGCTCAGCGTGACAGAACTTTCCCAGACAGCTCAGCCCGGCCAGGATGACACACAGCCCCGTCCCGGGTGTGCTGATGTTCCACCTCCTTCACGAAACAGCGACCAGCCGCACCACACTGATGACAACTGACAAGAACACATAACAGAGAGGTGTCCGATGTGAGAAACGCTCATCTGGTTTCCCACGATCTATTGGCAGATGGCCAAAATAGATTTTAACTCTTCTAACCCCAGAAATTCAGCTGAAGGAGAATCCATAAACCAAGCAGATGGCACGCTAGAACTCAAGGACTGGAGAGAAGGCTTCCATCTTCAAAGCAAACTCCGGAAGCCAGGATAAAAGAAAATGACAGCGGGATCTCAAATGAGACTTTTCCTGATACGCTCCCAACTTGCTTCCAACAGTCCCAAAGAGGGGAGCAAGAAAGGGAAGTTGCTGAAAACGAAAAGTGAGTTTGGCCAAGTCTGTGCCCCACACCGAATGGAACGAGAAAGTCAAACAAAGTGGTCCGCAGGGCGAAAATTAATTTCATCTTAAATGCTTTCCACTTTCCATAACATGCGATGTTATTAGTAACAGGCATGCTGTGGGGGGGAATGTGTATTTTTAAATGTAATCTTTGCGTGAACGATGCCTCTCTTATGTAAACAGAGAACCCCTTCTCCGGACTGGGAGAACCGTATTAAAAACTGAACCTGCAAAAATGTGACATCCAACACCCTCCCTGCCCCTGTCTTCAGGGAAGTCACTTTTAAACAGACAGCGACTCGGATTGGTGGCGACTCGGAAACAAAAGTTTAAAGCCTTTTTCAAGATACGGGAGGAGAAAAGAGACTTCAGCCTTTTTGATAAATTCAAGCAGCACCTCTCCAAAAGTTAATTAGCCAAAATCTTCACAGGGCTTGTTCTGCTCTCTAGAAGAAAATCGATGGCCAGGTCTCCCTAACCCGTGGAAAGCAATTTAAACAGGAGTGAGGACAAATGTCCTTTTCAATATGGGATTTCTTTTAAAAAAAAAAAAAAAAGAAAAGAAATCCCACAATGATAGGGTCCCACGGGTGACATCTGCATTCAAGTTGCAAGGGGGCAGAGAGAGCGCAGACTCATTTTGTGGAGCGGTGACCAGTGTGCCCCAGGCTGGGTCAGGCACGGCCCAGCCTCAGTCATCACCTGTCTGCGTCGAACCAAGGGGGCTGGATTACCATGGGATGATAGATGTCTTGGGCTGGAAGAAGCTGGCACAAGGCAGAGTAGAATGATGTTCTCATCAACGGCCTAGTTCGGGCTACCCAAAGCTGCGATCAGAAGCAGGAAAGGCACAGGCGAACAAATTGCTGGGCTCTCTGCCAGAGCAGGAGCCCCCCACGGCCTGTGGCTTGGAGCAGCGCTGGCTGCCATGTGCTGGGGCCACCGAGAGGGGTGAGATCCCTCAGTGATCAAATCTGGAGTAAGGAAGCCCTAGTTCTTAGAGCTTTCCAGTGACCCTCCTTGAGCATATCTGTGCAAAAATGGATTCCAGGGAACCAAAGAGGATTCGGAGGGGTGCAAATAAGACTTCTCCGAAATGACTGCCAAGCAGGCTCCAAATGTGCTTTTCAGAGCCCATCACAGCCCCTCCAAGACCCTCTGCTCCTTTTCTTCCTCATGCTTCCACCTCTCTCTCTCAACACCTCTTCAATTCCATATGCACCATCCTGAGCTGATTCTCGGGCCCAGCCCTCCGACCCAGACACCTGGGGCTCCTCCCTCCCCCCTGTCCCTCTGGTCCTGTGCTTTGACCCAAGACCAGGTGTCCTGCTATAACCCAAACACGTGTCCAGAAGCACAGTCCTCATCTCCTGCCAAAAGCCTGCTCCCTCCTCAGAGCCTCCATTCTTCTGGGCTTGGGGGAGAAGGGGGAGAGACCTGAGAGAACACGGCTCCTGTATCCCCCCAGCAAGGTGTCCCTGACCCTTCCCTGTCCTTCATCCCATATGGCACTGGAGTCTTGCATTTCTCAGGAAGTCTCCTCTTCTTTTCATTCCCACTGCATAGTCCCCTTTGACTGTAAAAACAGGACGTTGGCCCATCATTGCTATTTGTGCACAGAAACAGAGATAAGCAGAGATAACAAGAAGCCCTCGCCTGTGGTAGGATCTCTAGCCCCTCCTTCCCCGCCATGGGCCCCTCCTCTTCTCTGTGGGCACCTGGATTTCCTGCTGTCTCACCCAGCTGCCCACACCTCCACCACCGCCCACAAATACACATCAAGTCTCGTCGACACCAATATGCTAACTTCCTCCTGTTTGCATTTAAATATATTGAACTCTAACTGCGCTGTGGAAAGCCGTCTCCCATTGACGTAGCATTTCATGATAACTAGCTAGCAGGGGGCAATATTTGGCAAGGCAGAAGAAGCTGTCGATTTTCCTCATAGTGACAGTGTTCCTAAAGCTGCCCTTCAAAGAAAGCCAGGTGGAGTATTTGCTGTGGACTGAATTGTTTCGCCTGAAATTCATGCGTTGAGGCCCTAACACCCCTAATGTTCTAGTATTTGGAGATGGGGCCTTTGGGAGGTAATTAGTTAATGAGGATGGAGCCCTTATGATGGGATTGGTGCCCCTATAAGGACAGGAGAATGACCAACCTCTCTCTCTCTCTCTCCCCCTCTCTCTCTCGCGCGCTCTATCTCTCTCTCAGTCTCTCCCTCTCTCTCCCATGTGAGCACACAGCAAGAAGGCAGCCATCTACAAGCCAAGAAGTTTCTCACCAGAACGAGACTATGCTGGCACCCTAATTGCGGGCCTCCCAGCCTCCAAACATAAATATCTGGGGAAGTGAATAAATCTCTTGTCTAAGTCACTCAGACTCTGGTATTCTGTCACAGCATCCCAAGCTAAAGCAGTGTATCTGATATTTAAAAGAGGAAAGGCCTGTGGGGGATGGCAGAGCGAGATTCCAGTCCCCTTCTTTCCTCATTCTGTCCTCTTCCAACAAGGACGGCAACAGTATTCATGAGGTCAATTTCAATTCCATGCCATGCTTAATGTTGGTCTTCTTTACAGAACTATGAACTCTATGAGGCCAGAGACCACGTCTGCAGGGCTACTGCACACAGCCACCAGGCTTTGCACTGAACCGCCCAGGTGCACCAGTGACCCTGTAAGCCTGGCCTTTTTCCTGACTTACCCCCACCGTCAGCCCAGGGCCCAGCGCACTGGTGAACTGCATTCAACAACAACTCACATAGCTATGGTAAGTGTTTCCATTTGGACAGTCTTCAGTTTGCTGCCCATATAGGCTATAGGTTGGTGATTTAGATTGCATGGATGTCTAGTCACAATTTAAAAAAAAAAAATTTTTTTTTCGAGTGAGAATGCCTGCAACCACTCCCGTTCAGTCCTCATCACCCGGCTCCCGGGTCACTGCAGCAGTCTCCCTGACTGGGATCACTACAGCTCTTCTACCCATCCTGACAAAAAGAAATCTCCATGGAGCCCAGTTTTTAGTCTTTCACGCCTCAGGATGGAAGCCAAGATGGCTCCCACTGGCGTCCACTTTCCTCTGGAGGCTGACAGCACCCTTGGAGAGCCAAGGGACTGGAGTGGAATCAGGCAGCCTGAGTCCAGCTCCAAGGCTGACTGGCTCCACAACCCCCGGGGCCAGTTACTTACCCTCCCCAAGGCTCAGCTCTACTTCCTGCAACCCCTACTTCAGGTCTGTGAGACAAGTAAACGACAAGGAACCTCTGGCACACAGAGGTACATGCCTTTCATCAGTGGTGGCTCCTTCCCTCAGAGAGGAGTATTTTCTGCCACTCTGTGGCATGCCATCTGCTTCAGCTAGTTGATGCCCTCCGTGCGACACACCACGCTCACTGACGCAGTGTCTTTGAGGCCGGTGGACGCCAACCCAAACCTCTGTCCTAAGACCTGAGGCGGCAGGGTGGCTGAGGCCAAACCTCAGGCATCATGTTGTGCTATCATCCCAGTAGTCCGGAGCCTGCCCTAATACAGAGACACCCCCTGGCTAGTCTGCGGCTCTATCCCCACGCCCAGCACAGAGCTTGCCATGTTGGGTTGAATGATGAATGAATGAATGACTCTTCCTCTGACCTTCCTGTATATATGAATCAGACAGCCCTACCCCTGGACCCCAACCATATACTTTACTCAGGTTCTTCCTCCCACCTGAAATTCTTGACTCTCGCCCCTAGCCTGGCTAATCTTAACCTGTTCAAGGGCTGGCTGAAGGCCTGCCTCTCCCAGGATCCCTCCGCAGGCACCCCTGTCCACAGTGTTTGCTCTCTGCCCTCTCAGAGCTCCCTGAATGTCTCAGTTGTGTTTGGCCAGTCTCTACCATCCTCCTTCTCTCTCCCTACCCAACAAGAATAGAGGAATCTTGAAGACAGGAACTAAGAGTTCTATATTTCCATGTTACCCAACTAAGCCCAGTGCTGGGACTATAGAAGCATGTGATAAATATTGATTACTTGATTGAAATGTCAGGCCATCCTAATGGAAGCTTCCCAGCTGAGAGATGCTTGGGATGCTCTCTCTCCACATGCAGATGAGGTGAGCCTGAAGTCATCTGGTTTCTCCAGAGCACAAGTTTGGCCAACTAAAAACAGATGTCCTACAAGCTCAAATCTCCCTGAATGTTCCCTAGCATCTTAAAGAAATCCCTTCAGCTCTCAAGATTTTCATTTCTCCGTCTACAAAATTCATGCCACTCTGCAAGACACAGAATGAACACTGCCCTTCTCTGAACGTTGCTGGAAGCTCCCTGAATACCGTGCTATCATCAGACCACCTCAGGGGGACTAGCTCTGCCTCTGCTGACACAGGAAATGCGCCTTCCATGCTTATCCGGGACGCCATCACCCCACTCCCCAGGAAAATGGTCTGGGAGTGGCTCTCCAACTTTGCTTTGTGTCCGAATCGGTGGGGGTAGGGGAGGATGGGACATTCTGCTTCTGGTGGTCTGACGTGTAACCCAGACATCTGTGTTTCTGACAGATCCCCCAGTGATTCTGAGACATAGGAGACTCACTGACCTAAGGATGGCTCCCCAACCTCCAAAGCAAGAGAAAGAACAAGAGGGCCTTGTGATGCTCTTTCGGCCACATTCTAATAGCAGAGCAAGAAAGCCCAGTTAACTGACTTTAACTCAGCTGGGTTTGTTCCTGATTTTTTTTTTCTGGCAGCTGGCATGGACAAAGCAGCACTACCCTGAAGCAGACTAGTCCCACAGAAATCCCCACCCCTCACAAAACATCCAGGAGGCCTGCCGAAGGCAAATTTATGGAGAAGATGGTGACTTTCTTTGAGTCACTCTGGCAGTAACTCTGACCTTCATAACATCGCAGGAAAGGCACCTTGGGGACAAGGGTACTGCCTTGTAAAAGCCAGGTCCAATGAAGAATTTGAACCCTAAAACTCCTATCATGACTTAAATGCCATGCAGTCTGATGTTCAGGCCTGCTAGACCCAATAAATCCCTTTTCCAGCCTCTACTCTGGTGAAGACTTTTCAGGGACTTATTATGCAAAGCTGCCTAAGCAAGACGGAATTTATGTTGAACCTGACCGTGATTTCTGAGCTGCCACTGGGCGCTCTGATGACATACGCAACTCAGGGTTGAAGTCAAGGGGCTGCCAAGGACAAGGGACTGGAGGCAGGAGGGAAAACGGATGATTCCTTCCAGTAAATAATGGGGGGCGGGGGGGGGTCAGGAAAGGGGGATGCTCCGGGGAGGAAGAAGACTGTAGCTTTTCTGGTAGCCAAGGTTTGCCTTTCAAATGGCATCCAGACGTGACAAAATAAATCTCTCCTCTGGAACCTGAAGAATGTGTAGAATGCAACCAACTTTCAAAAGTGGAAAAAAAAAAAAAAAAAAAAGACTGCTTTATCTTAGGGTGAAGCATACCTAGAAAGAAAACACACACCCATCACGGAAACTTCATTGACTGAGGAAGTATTTTTACCTTCCCTGGTTCCTAGACTGAGTCATCTCGGAAACCCCAGCGAAGAGCTGGGCACCTGTACGTTGTCCCCTGGGTGTGCTTCGCCAGGAGAAGCAGACCATTGATTAGAGACAATTCTTGGACAAACATATCCTCAGACCCTATCTTCGCTGCTGGAATACAAGGGCGTCAAGGCTACCCTCTCCGATAAAGAGAATATTGGCCTGGCATTTAAAACACAGCCACAAAAAACGCATCCTCTGTAGTCAATTCTCAACGCAGCGGTCCAAGTGATCTTTTTAAAATGGAAATCAGATCATGACATTCTCCTCCTTAAATCCCTCCAACAGCTTTCGCGGCAATCAAAATAAAATCCAGACTCCTTCCCATTGCTATGAGCCCCCAGATTGTCTGGCCATGCCCACCTTTTCTACATCCCCTCGTCTCTGCCCGCCCCCTTGCCTGCTTAACTCCATCCTTACTGCACTTCTCTCTGCCCTTCGAATATACCAAGATCATCCCACCTCAGGACACTTGCATGTGCTATTCCCTCTTCTTGGTACTCAATCCCCCCAGGTCTTCTCATGGCTGGGTTCTTCTTGGAAGAGTCTTCTTTGACTCACCCTAAGGCAGCCCACCCTACTCCACTCCTCCCCTAGTCCTTGCTGTGTCCCATTCTACTTTATTTTTTTCGTTATACTTACCACTACCAAACTTTTTCTGCTTTTTTCTTTGCCCGCTGATTGTCTCTACATAGAAAAATTATGAACTCCATGAGAGCCGGTCTTTATTTCTCTTGTCTACCACTCTCTGAACCCAACACAGGATTTGGCACAAAGGAAATTGCTCGACAGGTAACACTGAACAAAGAAGTGAAAGATCCAGGCTACCTGCAAGAGACAGCTCAAAAAATATGGGAGCCTGGCTTTCCAGAGAGCAAGAAAGTCATGCTAGAGGGAGGCCCCAGCACAGGGAATGAGAATGACACCACTGTGCTCTCACTTCTGATCCTCCTTGCCCGACACAGTCATCAGTGGGTTAGGAGTCCCTTCCACTGTCCATACTTGAATCTCACTCATGACCCACCAATGCCACCCGCACATTGCAAAACCTGCAGAGAAATTAGGATAGAAGAGGATAAATGATGCCCTTCATGATATCAGCTCTTCTTTTCTATGCCCAAAAAGAACATTCCAGGCCTGCCACTGGCACTGTAAACTAGCAGTGCCGAAAGATGATCCCCAGTGTACCTACTCCAGTTTCCTGAAAGGACCTATCTCTGAATTAACCTCCTCTGCATGTTCTTTCCCAGAGAGCTGATCCATGTCCTCTTCCAGAGCACTGAGCCTATGGGTAGAGGCAGGGGCAGAAGCAGGATGGGGGTGGGGAAGCTCGGCTTGACGGGAAATCAATGGGAACTTGAAGGTCATCCGGAGGGCGCTGTCTCCCCATCATGCACCTGCTGGGATGGGATTTGTGGTCCTGACCTCGCTTGGGGGCCTCTGCCCTCCTGTCAGAGTTGGTTAAAATCAGCCAGTAGAAGCAAACGCCCTGCAGACCAAATGATCTCCAGGCTGCCCTTCTAAGGGACATCAAGCCAAACAAAGAAGCACTGAGCCTCATTTAACCTGCCACAAGGTTGAGAGTCACCCCAATTTCTCTTGGCAGCCCTCTGAGAAAACTGCCTCAGGCCTGCTGTTTTTTGAAGGCACAGGCCTGTAAACCTTTTACTAAGGACAGAAAAAGCCAGGTTGACCAAGAGGCTGGTAATGTCGCCAAACTTAAATTCTCTGGTAGAAAAGATAGAAATATTCCGATAAGAAGACCAAAACCAAAAGGTAAGTGTACCCCAGAAATACCTAAATCTTCTCTCAGAACCTCTATATCGTGGCCTAAGAACAAAAGATACCAGAACCTCCAAACCACCAAAAGGAGGTCTATTTTCCTTGACAGCCCAATAACATCAGGAGACTTGACTGTATTTAAAATTGGATCCTTCTTTCCTCGTGGACCTATTTCCCAAGTTCCCTCCCTCCAGTCTTCCCTCCTCATCAAGAATCACTTGACAGACAGGCTAGCCTACTTACAGAAAGGTGATAAGATGGCGGTCACAAAAACTGTGGCCTGGCTGCCATTTTCTGAGTGCTTACCATGTGTGCCAAGCACTGTTCGAAGCGCTCAACCGGATTATCTCATTTCCTCCTCACACAGCCCCATCTCATTATTTCCCCGACTCCAAAGGTTAGGAAACTGAGGCACACAGTGTTCAGCGATTGGCCTCGAGTGTGCAGTGGTGCTGGGAAGCGAGAAGTCCAGGCGGTTTCAGCCCCCAGAACCTCGTTCTTGGCCGCTACAGTTCCAGCCCCTCACAGACACACGGCTGCCCCCTCACCGAGAGCTGAGTCTCTGGCATAAGCTGAACAGCGCTTCCTTTCTTGGGGTGTGGAGGCACCAGGTTTCTCTAAGGGCATCACCAATTTGCTGGGCAATCTTAGCCATTTCTCTTTTTGTGCCTCAGTTTCCCAAACTGCCCAACAGTTCCGGAGGTACTGTGAGTCACAGAGCGTATCACAGAGCCACCTCTTGGTAACTCAAGAAGTAGGTTGGTTATGGAGCTGCCTGAAAAGATACCATCGGAGAAATACAAAACGTTCTATGTGGTTTAGAAACCAAATCCATCCCAAAGGCAAACAGGAGGTAATGGGCTTTGAGAGGCCCTGGGGCTCTCCGAACGTTGACTGAGGGGACAAAAAGGAAAATGCCAGATTACCATAAGAATCCCAGGGGTTAGAGATTGTCTAATGCGAAGCGCTTATTGTCCTGCAAGGAAAACCGGTAACTAGAGAGGGGAAGTAATTTCCTCCAGTCACACGGGGGCAGGGCTGAGACCAGATCCTCCGCGTCCAGGCTCCTTGTCCCAGGATTTCTCCGCTGTCCACAGCAGGGGTCTATGAATGACAGCCCCCCGGGGCCAAACGGAGCACCCACAAATTTCTATAAATAAAGTTTCGTTGGAAGACAGCCATGAACATTCCTTTACATATGGTCCAGGCACTGTCATGCCAGCACGATGGCAGCATTGAGGGGTTCCAACGGTGACTGCGTGGCCTGCAAAGCCTTCTGGACCTTTAGAGAAAAAGTGCGCCAACTCCTGGTTTGTAACCTAAGTCTCGAATGATGAAAAGACTCCGCCCTTGCAATGAAAGAAAATAGCACGGGAGGCTGAGAGTCACACAGTTCAAGCAGAGCGTTTTACAATTAACCCAGCTTGGTACAACTTAATAAAAACCCATAAATACCGCTAATAATAAGGAAAACAAGCACTAGCTCACCCCACCTATTTAATAATTATTGTTAACTACAGCATGCAAAGCTCATCGCTGGAAATTCCTTTTTTCTAGCCTTTCTCAAAAGCCCTTTTTCATTAGAAAATGCTGTTGGCCGATGGGCAAATCATGCTTCCTACAATCTGCAGAGGCCCCCTCTCCTCCTGTGGAGTGAAAATGGGGGCATTGAGTTCACTGTCCCCTCCCTGGGATGGTCCCTGCCCAACAGGAAGGTGCCGAAACCCTCCTTGGCCCCTCTTCCCCAGTAACATTGTCAGGAACCATCAGGCACAGGAGAGGCTCATGTTCAGGCTTCTCCTGCCTGTGGTGCCTCCCTGCCTCCCTCACCCCCTTTCTGCTCTCCAGAATGTGATCAGAGGCAGCGCTCCGTGCCCAGAGGCATCCCAGCCCTTGGCTGTCACAGGGAGGACATTCTGTCATGCACTGGAGTGGAGGGATGGGGCTTGGCCCCTGGGAGGCCCATGTGGAGGTCAAAGTTGGAATCTGGTCACTGTGGATCTTCCACAAGTCTCTCAACCCTGCTGAGCCCCCAGGCTCCCATCTGTCAAGTGGAGAGAATCATCTTCGCATATTCCAAACGATGGAAGACGCACAGAGTCAGAACACAGGGGTGAGGCGAGCCAGCCAGGCGGCAGCCAGGGTCCAGTCCCCCTGGGACTGGAACATCAGAGGACCATGCAAGTTGGAAAGGCTGATATTTAACAGCATTATCGCAGGCAGAGCGCTTGGACAGATAGGACCCATCTTGTCCCTGTTCACGTGGAGATGCAAGTAGTCATTGTTAGTAACCCCTGCTTTCCCTCTCAAGAGTGCCCTTGCTTGGCTGATAAATGATAAGGTCATTCTACCAATAAGCTGTTTGGGGTCAGAGAGGGGTAAGGGCCCCTCTGCCCTAAAAGTGGTCGGCGATGGCAGTAAATGGGCTTCTGAGGAGGTCATGTCCGGTTTGGTCAAGACTTGGGATACAGGTCTGGGGCCAGAACAGAAAGATGCAGGACAAGACAGGAAAGACTGCCTCCGACAGTCCTGTTTCTCCAGCTGCCCCTCATCACACCTTCGGCTGCTTTTTATAGTTGTGAAACAAATACCTAGAGGACGCGAGCCAAAGTGTGAGCTCCCTAAGAGACCCACAGGCTTGGGGAGAAGAGGGGGCTTCCGCAAATGCTAGGAGCAGCAGAGGTACCAGCAGGAGCCCACAACCTGCCTACTGTGCTCAGCACCCGCCCGGCCTTCTCTTCAGCCCCGGGAACCAGGTAGGGCCCTGGCCCTTCACAGATCCTGACGCTGACCCATCTTGGTAAGTGCATTTCTGAGGACCATTTCAGGGGAAGCTCAGGGCTTCCTTCTGTTCTTCGAAACTCTTCTGCACGCCAGGCTGCACCTCTTCCACCAATTCTGCTGAACTACAGGGGTGCGGGTGGGCGTGCTGTGTGCTGGGACCTCCATCATGAAGAGAGCCAAGACACAAGCAGAAAGAGGGGCCCAGAAGAGCCTACTTGAGCTGGAGGCTGAGGTCTGTAGGGGAGGAGGGCCGGGTGGGCCGCTGATTAGAGGAAAGGCAACAAAGAAGGCAGAGGAGGGGGACAGAGGAGGTGGGGGACGGGAGTCAATATTTGTGGAGGGAGGGTGGCCTCCCGCACATGCCCACAGCCATCAATATCTCTTCTGAGGACAGCTTATCTGGGGAATTTATGCTCTCTAATAATTACCTTGCAGAGGGTTCCACTTATCTTACCACAAGAATCTGCTGGTTACCAGACACACAGGGTTCTGGTTAATTCTATCCACATTGCCGTCCACCTCCACCTCGTCCCCCCAGGTCCCCAGCTCCCGGCTCCCATCCTCTGACCTCTAACCTTTCCTCTCTGGCCTGGGGGAAGTTGAGGGTAGAAGAGTCTCAGCACCTTCCATCAGATTTAAGGGCCCCTGGGAGCTGGCGCAGGGAGTGGGGGAGTCTGCCTCACTGACAGATGGGAGAGGTAAGTTGAGGCCCAGCGTGGGGAAGGGCCCACGGCTACAAAAGCCTCTTTGGGAAGGCAGGAGCCCTGATTTGATTGTATCTGTCTTCGCCTGATGCCATCATATCTGGTCAGTATTTTTATGTTCTTGTCTCTACAACACCCCTGAGAACCTTCCCTTCCCTCCTCCAGCCCTTTGAGGAGGCCCCCACCCCGGGACAGTGGGGCTGCTTATTCAATGATCAGCGTACGCTGCCTTGCTTGGCCAGGATCCCTATGAACACATGTCTGAGTTCCCCTCTGCGAGCTCCTTGCCGATAGCGCCCTTGGCCGATGCCCCTGACACTGAGTCCACTCCTGAGCCTCAGCAGGGATGATACCACCAGGTAACCCTTACGGCGGGCCAGGTTCCAGAACATTCTAAGTGCATTAGAAAGAATGAGGCCTTTTGTCTTTGCAGCAACCCCATGCGAGAGCCGCTATTCCTCTTCCCCATGACACAGGTGAGGACACTGTGACAGCTGCAGTCGTGGGCCCAGGGCCACCTAGGGAGCAGCCAAGGCAGGATTTGAACCAAGTGTTCCCATCTCCGAGACTGGACTCTTCAACACTCTGCACTGCCTGGCAGTCAATGTCTGCTGAGCCACTGAAACATTTTATACTGTTTCTACATGCTTCTTTATGCCCTCTTGTTCTAAAAGAATAATTTTCGTTAAAGTAATCCCAATACCAGCCAACAACTAAGGTCCTCGAGCACGGATGGGTGCTCTCCACTTAGTCCTCGTGTCCCCCCCAGGGGCCGCTGCTGTTACCAGCTGGAGGCTGCACTCCCCAAGCCACCTCTCTGCCCTGGAAACACCAGCCCCCCCCACCCCCCCACCCCCCCACCCCCGCCTTCCACGCCTTGGCCCCTGCTGGGCCCCCTCCAGACACACTCACTCCCCTCATCTTCACAGGATGGCTGCTGCTGCTCCCTGGGCCCTGCTCTCACTCCCGCCTCCTTCCCCAAACTCCATCTCGACAACACTCACTCTTTCTTTACCCAAACCCCTGGTTTCTGGTCTTTTGAGCACTTCACCAATTTTTGATAATCAAAAATTATAATAAAAAATAGTAATTTTTGATAATCAAAGTTTATCAAAAAATTATTATATTGATATTTACTTCCTATCTGTCTTTCCACACTAGATACGCAAGCTCCCCGGGAGAAAGGCTGGCCTAGTTTGCTCACCTCTTCCTTCCCAGTGACTCAAACTAGGTACCTGGTGTACAGCAGTTGGATATATAATATCCCCACCGGGCCTCACACAGTCCATGCGGCCTGCTCACAGGGCTGCTTTGTTTCATGGAAAGCCCGCTGTCTGTCCTACCTTCCCCTGGTTCCAGCATCTCAGGCGCCCTGCCGAGCACTCCAGTATTGCACTGTACCCCACTATGAGGTAGGAAATACTGTCTTTATTATCCTCACTTTACGGATGAGGAAATGGGCTTCGAGCGGCTCCACACAGAAGCAGGGTAAAATCAGTCCCCATCCGGTCTGCCTCCCTGAGTCTGTGATACTAATCATTCTGCCACAGAGCCTCTGGCTGGGTCCCCTGGGAACTCAACTCTCTTCACCCATGTATCCCTAAATGTCCCCTGCCTTCTTCTTCCCCGAGCCCTTGCTTCTCCGGGCCAACTCTCTTCCACTGGCCCTTCCAGGTTCTCTCTGCATGGTTCTTCTCCCTGCTCCTGGCCTCCAGGAGCATGTCCTACGTGGTCCGCCACCTGCCATCTTCCCTCTGCCTCTGGCAGTGGGGCGGGTGGTGAATGCCAGCAGCGGGCCAGAGGGAGGGAAGAGAGCAAGATGGGGCCTTTACTCCCCCAGCCGCCTCCTTGCTGGGTCGGCTGAAGGTCACGTCTCCTGTCAGCCAGCCCTCTCCATGTAAGCTACCCTCTCCCCTTGACCTAGCCCCCGGGGTACTGTGCTATCTTACTTGGACGTCTCCCTGCCCACACTTTTATAAATAGCCATCTTATTAAACATACCTCAGTTTATTGCTTTGGAATGCACCGCTTTCTGCTGGAACCCTGGCTCTCCAAATGCCACCCGGCCTCTCTGTCTCCTCCGGCCGCATCCCCACTGTCATGGCCCCCGGCCCCCTGCCCTGCCCCCTGTCCCCTGCAGCTGCCTCTGCCAGGCCCTCCTCCGCTGCCTGGGATGTCGAATCCCTCCAAGACCTATAAATAAATGTTGACTTGCTGGCTTGAAGGTTTGCCCTGGCAGCCTCCGCTCCTTGCCGGGGCCCACCAGACCCTCTGCTAACCACTGAAGCAACATCGGGGAGAGAGGGCTGCGCCGGGCAGCCCCACAAGGACCCAACAAGCTGTCTGCAGGTGACTAGCAGGAACGCAGAGGTAATCGGGCCCCACGTGGGGTCCCCTTTGCTCGGATCGGGCTCTTCCCGTGCAGGATGTTGGAGGGCTTTGTAGGTGATGAGCCGTCAGCTCAGGCGAAGCCGACATCGCAGCTTCGACCATCTTCACACAGGCTGTTGAGCAACAGCTGGGGGGCAGGACCCCACTCAACCGCCGTGGGCGTTCCTTCATCATTAGATTAATAGATAAGAAAACTGAAGCTCAAAGAGGACTCGGAATTCAACCAAAGCCACAGAGCAGCTGGGATTAGAGAGCAGCTCAGCCCAAATGCACAGATGTATTTTCCCACCAGGCCACGAGGCCTGATAGCCGACCTGTCCTTCTGCAGGAGGGCCACTCACTCACACCCAGGCAGGCGGCTCAGAGACACCAGCCACCCGTGACAGCAAGAGGGGCACGTGGCCAGGGGTACGGGCTCGGGAGAAGAGTGTGGCAGGCTCCACATCGCCTGGAGTCACTCTGTCCATGGGACGTGGCACTGCTCGGCCACGGCAGGCACGGCCCAGCCGGGGGCACTGCGACCTGCCCCCACAGCTCCTTGCTGCAGAGCCAGCAGGGAGCCGTGTGCTTGTCCTTGGGCACACACCAACATGTCAACAAAACATGCCCGCAGGCCTGGGCCCTCCCACCCTCACTGGGGACAGTCACAAGGAAACTCTGAAGGGCAGGCCAGAGGGACCAGGCGGCAACAAAAAGGGAGTAAGTCTTCCTGCTCCGGGACCTGGAGCCCAACTGTGCTTCCTCCCGTCCTCCCTGCAACCAAAATTTATATTCCCCTTCACACAATTCAAGGACTAAAGGGTTTTGTTTTGTCTTTTTTGGAAGGCAATGGCCAAAAAAAAAAAAAACAAAAAAAAACTGCCCACATTTCTCGTGTCAGGAGTGTTCTCGAAGGCAAACATCCTCCCTTGTGAGGACACACACACACACACACACACACACACACACACACACACACACCAGCTCTGGCCCCACAGACCTGCCCACAGCCCTGACCTCAGCACTGGCTCTCCCAGGCTCCCAGAGAAGCCGACTCTGCACAACCTCCCGACCTCAGGCCACAGGACTGCTGGCCGGCTCTCGCGCCCCAGAGAACAAAGCCCACCAGGACCCGGCAGCAGTGGGGTCTGCTTCTGCAGACAGTCCCACCCCCACCAAGCTCGGGGTTGGGGGTGGGGGGAGCAGTAGCCCTGTCTGATGCGTCCTGACAGGACAAGGTCCAATTAGCCAAGGCCATTACCAATGACCCAGCATGAGATGGGGCCCAAATCCCCAGAGCTGTCCTGAACCTCCTCTTCCCCAGCCCCCCCAAATCTTCCATCACTGATGTGACATCTCTAGGTGAATGGCTCCTACAGCACTGGATAGACTGGAAAGCATCCAGACCAGAGAGTGTTCTTCGAAATAAAACAAAGCCAAAAACGAAACACTGCTGAGATGCCAAACTGAGTTCCATCTGAAAATATGTGCACTAGTGGACTTGGAGTAGCCTCGGCCTGCTCAGAAATGCTCTCTGTCCCTCCCGTTAGACGCCAAAAACTGAATGTCCCCCAAAGATAGGAGGATGGCAAACGTAATTAGATCCAATTAATATATGGAGAAACTAAGAAGGAAGGAAGGAAAATCAATAGAATTTCCTTGCTCTGACCATTGCTACAAATAAACTAATAACTTGAAAGAGATTTGAAGAAGGAAACCAAAAGCATCAGACATCAGCCACGAGGCCATTTAACAAAGCAGCAGCAGCCTGTCCGAACTGGCCAGGCGAAGACCACTAAGGCTGACAGGACATTCCTGGGGATGACGGGACGGGAGACAGCTGGGGTCACTTGCTTTCTATTCATTACATAGCACGAGGCTCATCAGTGGTAAATTCTCATCTAGCTCACAAAAGCAAGACACAAAAGAAAGCAAAAGGGAAGAAGCAGCCGCACAGGCTGTCATATATTAGGGACATTGGTCATTTCTAGACAGGCAAAGGCCATGGGGGTCCCCTGCAGCTTCATACCAAGTTTATGTCCGTCACCACTGCCCCCTCCCCATCTCTCTCGCCCATATTCAGTGAAGAAAGGAAATTAACAACCCTACACCTGACATCCACCCTGGATCACCAGCTGGGCCACTTGGAGCATCCAGAGATTTGGGGGGGGAAGCCCCAGGGGAAAGGGAGATCTCCACAGATCTCCATCCCCGCCTCCTGCTCGGCGCCTGGGGCTCCGCTGGTTAGAAGATGCCAACAAATCCAACAAGAATTTAGCTGGGCCTCCCCATGAGTCCAGATGGGAGATGCTAAGTAAGATAGCCAGGCCCGTGCTATCTTTGCACCTGCAGGAATAAATTCCTTGCTGTCCAGCTGGGTTTTCTGGCAGCCCCTCAGTCTACCTGCTGTCCCTTGCTTGGGTTCATAAAGGTGCTCCTGGCCTGAGTGGTCGTCATTCATTCATTCATTCAACCAGTAAGCACTTGAGGAGCACCTAGTCTGTGCTCCAGCACACGCGTGAGAGGCAGCCCACCATTTAAGTGAGCAGCAAGGGTGCTGGGTTTGAGTCCTGGCTCCTCGTTTACTTGCTGTCTGACCCCCTGACCTCCCGAGCTTCCCTTTCCTCATTTGTAAAGGGGGATGATTGTAGCATCCTTCTCCTCGGATCACTGAGAACCGATGATAGAAACTGACCATGAGTGACCAGTAAATATTAGCTGTTGTTACTCCGATGCGGGGTCCCACCTGCCACTTGCTGTCATCATCAGTAGTAGAAAAAGCTCGTGAGTTAACTCCCAAACAGTTATCACTTGTTCCACTGACTTCTCTGTCCACAGAGATGAGCAGTAGCAGAATGTATTAAAAAATCAAATAGCTCCATGCCATTGGCTCAGCTTGCCCTGCCCCCCACACCAGTCGGCTGTCTAGCCAGGAGGGTCAGTGGTCAGAAGCCCAACCACAAGTGTGCAGTTGGTTCAGTACAAAAAACACCCCCGCCTGCAAAAACCCGCCTCTAGTACAGACCCTCCCGGTGGTGGGTGGAGGGCGCCTATCCCCTTTGATTCAAGGGCACAGGGACCCAAAGGAAGAGGAGGCTTAGTTGGCTGGAACTTTAGAATATCCATCCAGCAGGACACGTGGAAAGGCGGCATGTTGGTCTCCTGCTGCTGCGGTAACAAATTCCCACAAACGTCATGGCTTCGAACAACCCAAATTCATTTATCTTACAGTTCTGGAGGTCAGAAGTCCAAAATGAGTTGCGTAGGGCTGAAATCAAGGTTTGAGCAGGCTGCTTTGCTTCTGGAAGCTCTCGAGGGGAGTGTGTCTCCTTGCCTTTTCCAGCTTTGGGAGGCTGCCTGCAGTCGTCACTTTGTGGCTCCTTACCTCTCGTTGTCATACCACTGGCCCGGACCTCCCTACCTGCCTCTTAGAGGGACCCCTGAGATGACACTGGGCCCACCCACCTCATCCAGGAGAATCTCCCCATCTCAAAACCCTTAATTTAATCACATCTGCAAAGTCCCTTTTACCTTATAAGGGAACCTTTTTACAGATTCCAGGGATTAGGACACAGACCCCTTTGAGGGGCCTCTATTTTGTCCAGAAAGGAATGTTCTGCTACAAAATGCACTTGAGAACTGTTAACAGCATCAGTGAGGGATTGTAGTAGGAAATAGGGTGTGCCCTGAGCTCAAGGATACTGAAAACATCCTACTTTGCAGCAAAAAATCTAAAGTATAAAGTGTGTGGTGCCTAAGAGACATGTCTGTGTGAGCATCTATTGCCCCAACTGAAGTATTAACTTTGAAGGGTCCTCGTATCATGAGGAATAAAGGGGGAAAATGAACCCAGAAGCCTTCACTCCATGCCAGGCACACATTTAGTGCTCAGGAAAAGCAACTAACGAGCTGTCCACTAGTTCTGTTAGCCCATTGCTTTGGTTCTATCGGGCCCGGGGACTAACTAAACCAGCTTGACATGAGCTAGTCGTCAGTCAGCAAACACCAGCAAAGCCCTGTCAGGTCCCAAAGTCAGAGGGGCCATTCAGCCCAGTGCAGAGCCCCCACCCCCAGAGGCACCCAAAGTTCCGGATTTAGGATCAGAATTTTCCCAGATCAGACATGGTCTGGATCTGAGTTTACTTTAAGCAGAAAGAAGACAAGTGGGAGGCCCCAGCAATCTTCCCCTATGTGCCTTTCTCCTGCAAGCGATGGTGCTATTTTAAATTGTATTGTGATCACCTGGGGCTACGTGCTGCACTCAACAACTCCCAACAGGAATCTTTCCACCCTCCCATTTCGTAGATGGGCGAACTGAGGCAGGCACCAAAGGAACAGGGATTTTATCTTACAACAACACTGTGCGTCATTTTCTTTCATCACTCAAGTATCTTGGGTGAGGTTTAAAAAAAGAGAAAGAGTTTTAGAATTTGAAGCTCAGATCTCCCGCTAATTAGTTATGTGACTATGGGAAAATTGCATAACTTATCCGAGCATCCCTTTCTTTATCTGTGAAAGGAGACAGGGAAATCGGGCTCTCTCAACTGTTGCATGAATTAAATATCACATAAAACCCTTGGCATGTTGGATTTATGGAGCACTTACTATGTCTCGGGCACTATGCTAAGCACTGTATGTATATTAATTTATTTAAGTCTTATTATTGCCATTTTCCTAGAATATAGGCCTCTGGAGGGCAGGG
Organism: Procyon lotor; assembly: GCA_028646535.1. Lineage (NCBI taxonomy): Eukaryota > Metazoa > Chordata > Mammalia > Carnivora > Procyonidae > Procyon > Procyon lotor. The sequence goes on from CM053609.1 coordinate 97,121,042, forward strand.
ATTTTTTCTTGCATCCTCAGCCCCTAACTCAAATAGACTGTGAGTAATAAATACAATCTACAAGCACTGTTGCTGATAAAGAGAATGGAGAGATTAGTTGAGTCTGGAATCATTCCGGAAGGTTTTATAAAGGTGGAATCTGGAAGGTGGGTAGAATTGGAGAAAAGGATGACAGAGAGAGGTCAGATCCTACCAGGGTAAGGTGAGATATTAAAGTGACAAGAGAAGTAAGGCAGGTATGAGATAAGACTACGCATGGGGCATAGATAGGAGACAGCAAAACTCAATCTTCTTAAAAACACCTTTAATGGGCCACCCAGGTGCCTCAGTCATTTGAGCATCTGCCTTCGACTCAGGTCATGATCCCGGGGTCCTGGGATGGAGCCTCGAGTTGGGCTCTCTGCTCAGTGGGGAGTCTGCTTCCCTCTCTCCCTCTGCCTCCCCCTGCCTGTGATCTTTCTCGCTTTGCTCTCTCAGATAAATAATTTTCAAAAAAAAAAAAAAGCTTTAAAAAAATGCTCTTAATGACCACGTCCACAGCTGTGAGATATATACAAAAAGAAAAGAAAATGGCCCTTCTCTACCAACCTCCCTGGGTTGTTGTAGCAAGTGAGACAGGATGTGAAGATTCTCGGATGCTTTCCACCGTGAGTGACTCTACTCCCCCAGAAGCAGAGTTTCATGTATTGATAGCTTCTAGTGTTTTTATAAACACATCCTTTTACGAGCCCCATCTACCCTTTCTCCATCTTCCTTTTAATGTTCCGCTCTCTGGTAACTATTTTCAACAGTAACAAAAATCCAAGGTAGGAAATAGTTAAAATCATCCTTGATGGCGAGGAGAAAACTGTTGCTCAACCCTCAGAGAGCTGGTATTTCTGGCACTAAGGATTACACGTGACTGAGGTCAGACCTGATCTGCCTGATTTACTCTCTGGGACCAAAGTTCCCAGGGAGGACTCTGGGTCCCCACTCGAGCCACACACACAGGGGGCTCACAGCTGCAGAGAATGAAGCATGGTGCCCCTCTCCTTCAGGCGGCTCCTGCCCAGGGCGGGAAGCAAGAGGCTCCCAGTTGCAAGGATGGCTCTTCCACGGCCTCATTTCTTGCCTTGGGCCGAGTCCTGGGATCCATGCAGCCAAGTCCCGGGGCCGAATCAGCCCTGCTCAAAAGGGGCCCTTCATCCTGGCACCTCCTTGTCCAATGGCAGAACCTGGGTGGGGGTCCACGGAGCATTCTGAGCCCTTTGGCACCCTCTCGGGTTACTGTCCTTTCCCCGAACAACAGACATTTTGAAAGTCTCAGCTCTGGAGTAAACATCGGCTTCCACAGAGCAAGCATCTCGGGAACGCGTGTAGGAGGCAGTGCAAGGCCACCCCCGGCCACCTAGCACCGTGCTTTCCTCCATCTGGGCACCATGGGAGCTGGACAGACGTCCAGCTGGGTTTTAGGATAGGAAGGGGGAGCAGGGCGGCCCCAGTCACGCTCTGCGCCCTGGGTCTTACTTTACAGTGCGAATGCAGGAGTCCAGTCCTTCCACCAACCCATTCCCCTGCGGGCGTCACAGGTGTGTCTGCCTGCCGGGCTGTCATCACGAAACCCCCATTTTCCTCCAGGGACCCTCGTCTCTCCCACCACCAGGTGAGGGAAACCAGCCCCACTCCATCCTGCAACTTCAGAGGTCAGGCTTATGACCCAGGAGAAAACCACCTCTCCTGGCCTGAGTGATTGGTTCAAGGGTGAACATGTGGTAGAAGGCAGGCAAACTCAGGTCAACCCTCCAGTTTCTGTGGGAAAGAGGGGCTTCCTTTCTCTTCCTTGTGGAAAAGCTGGTAAAAAAAATGTTTACCTAAAGCTGCTGGGAGACACCCAGGAAACAGGCCAGTCTGCGAAGGGGCCAGCGTAAAGGAAAGCAGAACCACAGACCGACAGGAAGGGGGAGGGGGTGGGAGTTCGGATGGCCTTGCTGAACCCCTAGACCCAGGCCCAAGTGAAGCGGATGCACTCCTGAACTTTCAGTTACGTGAGCCCATATATTCTTCTCTGTGCCTCAGCGGTCTGAGTTGGGTTTCTTACCATTTGCAATGTTGAGAAGCCCTGACTGATTTACGTTCCGGAGTCTGATTTTACCAATGAATTCTACACAAGGCTGAAGAAGAGCCCGGTCCGGCCCCACTCCAACACCTCTGGGCTACTCAAATGTTACCCAAATGCCTTTGATATAAAGACGGGTCACTGTGGTCATCAGGTGCCACCTATCAAACCTGAGAGGGGGTCAGTCGGGGAATGTTGTAGACGGCGGCTCAGTGAACTGTCCCCTGAGTCCCTACCACTCCCTCTTGTCTTCATCTGGTGCAATTTCCTCATTTACTTTACCCACCTGGTCCCTTGAAGTACATAAATGTATCGTCCCTTATACATGGACAGAGGAAAGGATGGATGGGTAGATGGATCCATTGATCCATCAGTGGATAAGCCAGTGGATGGATGAGTGGATGGGCAGGCAGGCAGGTGGTTATGGCTTATTGATCCTGCCTACAAACAGGCACAACACAAAAACAATCAAACTTTGGGCTGTGGCCATCAGGGGACCATCTGATAATATGGGGGATAAAATAGCCACAGGCTTACTTTAGCGGCTCTGATCTCTGGAATAATGGGGGACGCCTCTCTGGGCAGCATGCGCCCCACAGGTGTTCTCCTCCCTCCCGAGCCCAGGTGGTTGACACAATTCCACAACCGTGCGGCACGAGGAGGAACCACTCCTGCATTCACAGGCAGCTGCCTCAGAAGAAACCCTGGCCTGAGGAGGTAGCCTCCCCTCAGTCCCCAGCACGCACTCAGACACGGACACAAGCCACAGAAACAAAAAGAACCACAGAGGACATGGGCACTGTTTGGGTGTCTGGACTTGGGGTAACCGTTGGCCGTGTCCCCAAAGGGATCCATGAGGCTCCTGCCTTGAAACAAGGACCTGAGGGGTCTAGGGCGACCAAGGAGGGGCCCACCAGGGGGCTCAAAGAACTGAGGAAAAAGCAGAAAGACAGTGACAATGGAGCCCAGAGCCAAGACCAGGCCCAACCCTTGGACACCTGGCTGGGGTCATCAGCACGACGTCAGGGAAGTAGCTGGTGACTCACAAAAAGCCACACTGTGAATTATTCATTGTGGTTGTGTGTGCTCACAGCTCAGGCCACTGCTCACTTCGGAAGCTAATAGCGTCCACTCCACCATGAAGCATATGCCCCCTTCATTGTCTCTGCGAAGTCGTCACACAGTTCGGCGTGAAAGAATCCTTCTTTTCCTGGGACAGACCAGGAAAGCAGTACTGAGGCTCAGTGGCACCTGGACAAGGCCCGTTCGTGCTGGCTATGTCACCCCAAATGTGAGAAACGAAACACAAAATATGAAGGCTCTGCCCCTCGTCTGTCCTTACAGTCAGGAAATGAATGTGCGTCACCATGGGAGAAAACAGAATGGCACAGATAGACTCCCAAGGGCACAGAAGAAAGGGAGCTGCTGTGGGGTAAGAAGTACTAGCTTCCTCGGGAGTCATCCTTCACCGTGGACAGCATCCCTGCCAGGCACCCACCTGCCCGCTGACCCAGTCCCACAGCTGAGGAAACACAAGTGTGGGATGAGTGATGGGAAGTAGATTCCCACTGAGGAGCAAAGGACCAACAAATGTAAGTACCACCAGCATGCAAATGTTCCCTCATCCATTGCCAACAGGAACAGCTGGGTGTGAGGGATGGTCCACAGCCCCCTGAATGCTACAAAAGACTGACACAGTGTCTCTACCCTGAACATGCCTCCATTTGAGAGAGGCAACAAGACCCACGGGCGCAGAGCGGAGGTAAACCATATACGATCTGGAGTCAGGAGACCTAGGTTCCCATCCTGCTCCGTGGCATTGGGCTTGAAGCCCACCACGGAGTTTTCTGGCCTCCAGTTTCCGCATCTGTAAAGTGAGACCCCCTCACAGCTCAAAAGTTGGGTGAGTTCCTGGTTGTCAGAGTAGCTGATGTTCAAGGGGCCACCCAGGGTTCAGACTCGATGCCTTGGGAGAGTAACGTGGATCTTAACGTTCAGAATCCGCTCCTGGGGATGAGAGCAAAGATGCTGAGCGCTCAGCCTCTCAGGACAGCTCACACCTCGAGGTACATGGCCCCAAGCCCCCCAAGGTTGAGATACCCTATCGATTGTCCCTGAATACATGTATTTTCAGGCCTGGGTGTTTGTTTTAACTTACCAGGAGGAAAGAATTTGGATTCTTGTAAAATATATACAAAGGGAATGCATCTGTTTTGAAGAATGTATTTTCAGATACAACTGGTGAGGAGGAGACTACAGGCCATCCTTTTCTCTTGGCTCATGTGAGGGCTATGCCTCCATGGTGATTTCTCCAAAGACTGTAGATGGCCAGGATCTTCGATCTCTCATTTCCTGACCTGTCTCAGTTTGATACCTGGTCAGAGGCAACTGTCACGTTATCCTTCAGGACCTCGGGGCTCTAATGACCATATCCTGCCATCATCCAGGAAATGAATGTGTGTCACCATGGGAGAAAACAGAATGGCACAGATAGGGTTTTCTGTAGGAGGTGTAGGGTCCTGTCCACTGCCCACCTTTCCATCCACCCCACACAGTAAGATCACCAGATAAAATTAAGGAATCCCAGTTAAATTGAGTGTTAGATTAAGGACATATGTTTCTGTATAATATTTGCCTTTCTAGGCAGCAAAACTGAGACAGTTTCCTTCCAAGGGTAGAAAAATTCTCTCCGTCTAAGTGTGTCATCACAGAACCTCAGCCCAGGGTCCCTTGGGTCCTCTGGCTTCACTGAAGTCAGGGCGAGTGAAGGCCATGGCATCCAAGGATCATGGTAACACAGGTAGTTCCCATTTGGGTGTCAGTGGTGCTTGGTCAAAAACTACTTAAGGCTGGAATCAAAATCATTTCTACCCAGAGCTTCTAGCCCCAGTGCGGAAGGGGCTGATGAGAGGGGAAGCAGGGAAGGGAGGAAATGTGAGATGACTGTGATAAAAGTCTCTAGGGGAGGTCTCAGTGAGATCTGAGATCTGAGAGATCTCACTTTCAAAAAATGGGTGCCTGGGTGGCTCAGTTGGTTGAGCATTTGCCTGTGGCTCAAGTCATGATCTCGGGGCCCTGGGATCGAGCCTCACAACTGCCTCCCTGTTCAGCGGACAGCCCACTTCTCCCTCTCTCTATACCCATCCCCCTACTCGCGCTTACTCTCTCTCTCAAATAAATAAATAAAATCTTAAAGGGAGGGGACACCTGGATGGCTCAGTTGGTTAAGCATCTGCCTTCAGCTCAGGTCATGATCCCAGGGTCCTAGGATCGAGTCCCCCATTGGGCTCCCTGCTTAGTGGGGAGCATGCTTCTCCCTCTGCCTCTGCCTTTCTCTCTCTCTCTCTCTCTCTCTCTCTCTCTCTCTCTTTCTTTCTCTCTCTCTATCTGTCTCTCATGAATAAATAAAATCTTTTAATGAAAAAAAAAGTGTCACTTGGCAATGGCTGCCACATGGGCCATGACCTTCTAGTTCTAACTTCTGGCTATAAGAGATAAGCCCAGCATGTTCCCCAGCACTGGATTCCATAACGGTCAAGCGGGTCTGACAAGAGCCGCAGAGCTGGGCAGCTGGAGAGGAAGCGTCATGAGGGCCAGAGCTGATGACATGGCTCTCATCACTGTATGGCCACCATCTTGTCAGGGACCCGGACTCCCAGCAAGCCTTCCATGAGCTTCTTGTCGAATGCGTGAATGAATGTCTACGTTATCCACTATGTCCCAAAAAAGTATCATGAGCTTTGTAGAGCAAAGGCCTCTGAACAACTCAAATGAGCAGTGCAAACATGTCCAGTCGATAAGGGCCGGCCGGAATGACCTCCGAGGTCATCTGCAATACCACGAGCCCTTGAGCCTGTCCTCTCCGGGCAAGTCGCTTCACTGAAAGAACGTGAAACGCTTCCTTCGATGCCCCGGCTCGGCAGCCATCTTGAAGTCCCCAGACCGTGCCCAGCCCCGGGTGACGCCCCAGGAGGCAAGGGTGCAGAGAAGTCCAAACCAGGAATGCAGGGAGGAACACGAGGAACAGAGGGAATGGCGCCTCTAGGTGGGTTAGGGACCCAAAGAAGGGACATGAGAAATAATTTAAGATGCAGCACGGCCGTCCAGGACACACACACTCACACAAACACAAAGATCCTCCTTCCAGATCCCCACTGCTCCCCCTCCCACCCCATCCCCTCGTCCTGTAACAGGGCTTCTTTGTGGAAGAGAACAATGGGTACATTATGCCAACCTATAATTATCCCAGGAGAAGCGATAGTGAAGTCAAGGCATTACGTGAACATTGGGATACTGGATACCATCCCACGACAACAACTAAACAACAACAATCCACAAAATCCCTAATTTAAATGAAGACTGAAAGCTGCCCGGAGCCAGTACCCTTTCACATTTCTATGGGGGTGGGATTTTTTTTTTTTTCTTTTCACAGGATTATTTAAGCACAAGGCCTTCTTTCACTGGAATTGGGAGAGTATTGGGGGCAGGGGTTGGGAAGTTGTATTTTTTTTTCAGTAAGGAGGCAGGGGGGAAAGAAAGTGGAAGGCATGACGCAATGCCAAGGCCAGGCTGTGACCCGGGGGCCGCCCTCAAAGGTAGCCGGGTCTGAGTCCACTCAGTGAGTCCATTCCGTTCACAGGGACTCCCCTCCTGCCACGCCGGCGGAACCCGTGTCCAGGGACGTTGGTGTGGCATCCCCAGGGCAGACAGTGACCAGAGGATTACCTGAATCTCTGAGTTCCCATCTCCCTGCCGTAACTAGCTCTTCCGTGTTATTCAGTAACGGTGTTCCATCCCTGCCACACGCGAGGCACCAGCCAGCCCCTGAGGAAAACGACAGAGACGGTGGTGTTCCCCGCCGAGCCTCAGTTTCCTCAGACGCACACCCAGAGACCCTACCAGCCCTGGAGACACACGCACGCACTCAGGTGCACTCGTGCACACACACACACACAGGTCTGCACTCAAGGGGCGGTCCCAGGCCACCGGGCGTGGGCCACGTTGACCGAGGTCATCTCCGCGGGGCCATCACTGAGGAAGGAGATAGCCTGCCACTTCAAAAACGGAGATGAAGCCAGAACTCCCGGAGCAGGGGAGCAGAAGCCGCCTGCCGGGGCACGCGGGGTCATCTTTGTGTGTCCTGGTAAAAGGCTAGGACGTGGAAAATCAATGGTTTATTTTTCGAACACATCCCTGGTTTCTAAGCAAAGGTCTGTCTTCTCTTTCAAGGGCAGCTCGCCTCCTGAACCACAGCCCCGTGCGCTCTGCCTCTTCCAGACCCAGGCAGCACGCCTTCCCTCAAAGGCCTCCCTTTCTTCCACCTTCACACACTAACCAGGGACTGCGGGAGAACGCCATTAACCGTCAAAGGGCCTCCTGGCAAGGATCCCACCTCGTTCCCTACATTTACTCGTAAGCTGTCCTCAAATGTATAATATTCTCATCTGTCCTTTCCCTTTAAAAGCCATTAACCGGGGGCGCCTGGGTGGCTCCGTTGGTTAAGCGTCTGGCTGTTGATCTCGGCTCAGGCCGTGATGTCTGGGTTGTGAGATCGAGCCCCGCATTGGACTGCACTGGGCTCCACACTGAGCACGGAGGCTGCTTAAGATTCTCTCTGTCCCTCCCTTCTGCCCCTTCTCCCACACATGTGCTCTCTCGCACCTTCTCTCTCTCTCAAATAAATAAATCTTTAAAAAAAAAAAAAAAAAGGCACTATTCCATACTAACTAATTTCCTCCTTTTCTTGCCAAACCCAAAGGCCACTTCTTGGTCATC
>CM053609.1:97129011-97217636 GCA_028646535.1 Procyon lotor
TATCACAGAGGGAACCGCATCCGTCTCTAACCTGTGAGCACAGGGAAGGCATGGGCTAGACCGGTCTCTTTTTCGTCCCCATAACTGCCCAATGCTTCAATATTTGTTGAGATGCAGCAAGAGCAGGGAGAAACTCAGCACCGAATCTCACCTCTACACCATTCCCCCAGGGTGGTTCTGCACCTTTGGGGAGCTATCCCCGGGTTTATTTCTGGCATGGCCTGTGGGAAGTCTCGCCTGCCTACACAGTTGAGGGGGTGAGTTTTCTCTGAGCGGGAACATTCTGGAGACCACCGTCACACCCCACCAAGATGTCCGAGCAGGACCCTGACACCAACACTTCACCTATTCAGGGTGCAAACACTTCATAATTCTGTAATTGCCTTCCTCACTTACTGTGTGCCCTCGGGCAAGCTCCTTCAGACATTTGTCCCCGCTTTCCCATCAGTAAAATAAAGATTAAAGTAAGGGTCTCCTAGGATTGTTATGAGGACTTGACAAACACACACTAAGGGACGTGCCTAGGCTGTGCTTACTACATAACAGTTTACTACATAAACACTTCATTATCTTTATCATTATTATTGTTATTGGCAGATTAGAAAGGGTCCAGGACATTGACTCCCACATACTTTGATGCTGCCCTTTTGAATTGGCTAGTTTGACAAAGGCCTTTTGACAATGGCTCAGAAACAAACCACTAGGGGTGCCTGGGTGGCTCAGCTGGTTGGGCAACTGCCTTCACTCAGGTCATGATCCTGAGTGATCATGGACTCATGATCGTGGACTCGGGCTCCCTGCTTGGTGGGGAGTCTGCTTCTCCCTCTGACCTTCCCCTCATCATGCTCTCTCTCTCTCAAATAAATAAACTAATTAAATCTTTAAAAAAAAAAAAAAAAAAACACTGAACTTTCAGCTTTTAAAAAATCCGAGGTAATGTGAGAAACAGATCCTTCTCCCTCCCTCCTTGAGGCCACCCCACCCTAACTTGGGAGGGGATGGGAAAAGATAAGCTCAGAGATGTGGTAGCGATAAGGTGGGAGTTAGGCATGAGGTGAAAGTCTGGGAAGGGGGGGACCGAAGTTGGATGAAAGGTCTTGAAGTGAGGAGGTCAGAATGGAGTCGATGTTGGAGGGCACTCAAGTGAGGCAAAATCTAGGATTGATTGATGTTCACGTTAATCATATTAATTTTTCACCCCCACCCCCACCACAGTGTCAAAATGCCCCAATTTATGAAGGGGGGTAGTGGGAGGGAAGGAGGGACAGAAGGAAGAAATCTGAACTGAGTGAAAATTTTTTAAAGCAACAAGACATTTTGACTCAAAGAGTAAGTCACTATTCTGGTCAAATCCTCTGGTCCTTTTCCACAAGTGGGGCTCACGAGCAGGACTGGCAAGAAGATTCTAGTAACTAGCTCAGCCTGTAGGATATAAAATGCCTGGTGAATTTTGCATTCCAAGGACAGGAGTTTTCCAAATTAAAATTTTAAGAGCGTATGAAAATAGTTCACCATTTACTTTTAGGATGAGGTAGTGTTTAGAATGTCAGCCTGAAAATCCAAGCTAGTATTTTCAGGGATGCTGTCTATTCCGAGGGGGGGAAAAAAACAGCTTGTTGATTCTGTCCAGATCCCTGAGGTCTGGGATCCAGAAAGAGAGCGGGGTCTGAACAGCTTCTCCCACCGAAAAACTAGCCAGAGGTCTCCGGGCTTATAGGACCTATATTTCAGAAGCCATGACTTAAATTTCAATATTGTTGGCAGTTCAGGAATAATGTTGTTGATTTAGGTTCTAGCCCCAGCCACACCACCTACTTGCTGTGCAAACTCAGGCAAGTGATTTCATCTCTCTGAGCCTCTGTCCACTCTCCTGGTCCTCCTGGACAAGCTTAACTTAGCACTACCTTTCAGCTCTAACATTAATTCAGTCAAGAATTAACTGAGCACCTCTACATGTTGGAAACCCTTCTCGACAGTGGGCCTACGGCAGGTTCCTGCCTTCGTGGGACTGACATTCTAGCCCCAATATCCTATGACTCCTAAGAGTCTGTGAAGACCACACCTCAGGAAAGGAGATGCGGCAGGGGCTCCATAGGATCTGAATTAAAGCTTATGGGTGAATAAGTCATTGCTGCCCATCAGTAAATAGGACAACAGAACTTCTTCCTTTAGACTTTTTATTTTCAGTTGCTGGAATGTACAGGAAAGTGAAGAACATGAGGTAGGCAGAATGAGTGCAGAGGAAGACAATGCAGGGAAAGGAAGTGTGGTTCTAAACGGAGGCCCCATATTCCACCAGGTTCACGCCAAGATTTCACTTGGAAATACTGACTCCCTTTCAGTCACAGGGAAACTGAACACCATCACCAAATGGGGCTCAGGCCCGCCCAGCACTGGCCCGGCTGCTGCCTGACGACACCAGTCCTGGTTCCTCCCGCAAGGACCTAGGCAGAGCGCAGCAGGGGAAGGGCACGGGTACTACAGAAAGGGTAAGAAGCCATAGGTCAACACTGTCCACGCAAGCCCTCTCCCAACCCATGTGCAGCCCAGTTGCATGACCTCTCCCAGAGCCTTGGGGGCCACTCGACGCCAGAGAGAAAAGGAGGGCGCAGGGAGGTTGGATAAAGGTGGGCAGCCCCACATTTCAGAACCCATGTGGGGGAAGGGCAGGTTCTCAGCCTGCTGGGGAGGTGGGGCGTGTGCAAGAGTCATGGGGGAGGGTGCTCCTTCGGAGTATAGGTTCTCAGACCCACCCCACCCTCTTCAGGTTCCAGGTTCTATAGATCAAGATGGAGAGCAGGAGGCTGACTTCACACTCTGCCGTCCATCCGGGCTAGGCTGAAGCAAGAAGGCTCCCACCCACGGTCAGAGGCGTGCTGCAAGGAGAGCAAAGAATTTGAGGTTCCAGAGAGGGGTGCCAAGTCCCTCACTAGCTGAGCGACTTTGAGCATTTACATTTCCTTTATTTCCTTTCAAAACCTCCACTGTCCATCTAGAAAATGAGGATAATGCAAATAAGTACCTGCTTCTTCGGATTCACGGGAGGAACAAGCAAGGAAAGTGGAACCAGCTCGCCTCGAGCCTGCCGAGCAGTAAGAATTCAGTAGATGCCTTATCATTACTCAGGGGGTGGCTTTTGTAAATGCCTTCCTCCACATCATCCCCTTCTTGAATTGCGGCACCTCCCGGGAAGGATGTAAATGGTGCCAACACAGAAGGCAGGGCCGCCATGGTCTCCCCACGCCGCACACAACCAGCGCCAACGCTGTGGCCCAAGATCACACTAAGCCTGAATCCCGCCAACTCAGAACACGCTTGCTGATGTGCGAGCAACCAGGGTGAAGAGGGGCGCATGTGGCATGAGGTGGGGGAGGGGGGAAGGAGGGTCCTCCCGTCAGGGATATGCTCTGGGAGGAGACCATGGTATAGGACCAAAAGGACAGCAACGGAGGAGTGAAGACAAAGAGAAAATGAACCAAATTCACCCCGGGGGGTGTCCTGCATTGGCGACTATGTCCCCAGGCTGCAGAGTTAGAAAGGACGGGGGTCACGCATGTGGCAGCTTAGTGGCTTGGAGAGAGAGAGAGCCATGAAAAGGAAGGGGGTGTGAAGAGTGAGAATGCGTACTGCACTGGGGTCTAAAACACACAAAGAGCACCTCTGTTTAACAGGAGCGACTCAGAAAGGAAAAAACAAAATTAACTCTAGGAACAAAGATACACACACACACCTCAAAATCCAGGAAGAGTAGTAGAAAATGGGGTCCCTCACCCAGCCATCACCTAAATCTGCAACAGAAGAACTCTCTTTTCCCAGTCAGGCCTTGGTCTTCCCTGGCCTAGAGCTGGCCCCTGGGCTCAGAAGACCCCCACCCACCATATTTGAAGATAGGGTCCCCACATATGTGATTAGTTACAGTTAGGGTGGGCCCTAACTGAACACGACTAGTGTCCTTATGAAACGGGGAAATGTGGACACAAAAGAGGCACAGACGGAGAATACCATGGGGAGATGAAGGTGGACTTGGGGCGATGCTTCTAAAAGCCAGAGTCCCCCTCCCAGCCCTCCGAAAGTAGCTACCCTGCAGACACCTTGACCCTGACCTCCAGCCTCTGGAATGGAGACAATACATTTCCGTTATTTAAACACCCCCCAATCTATACTTTGTTACGGCAACCCTAACAACCCAAAACACTCACGGCCTTACTCGTCTTCACCACACGGATCACCAACGAGGAAAATCAGAAATTTCCAGAAAGTCACCACATTTACTTTTCTAGCCAACCAACCAGACCTCATGGGAGGAACCCAAAGATCTAGTAGACATAGTCCCCTGGCGCACAGGTACACAGACGCTCATCCCTTTTACAGTTTACAAAACACGTCCACGTGCCTCGCCTCTTGTCCGTCCCCTAACCTCACGGTGAGGGAGGGGGTGGGTCCTGGGGTTCCCCTTCTACGGATGAGGACGGTGAGCTCTGGAGAGGCGGGCACTTGCCTCGGAGCACTCGGCCACTAAACGGCAGGGAAGCATGTGCCACGAGGTCTTCTGAGTCTGGGAAAATGTTTGGCGGGCTTGCTTTCTTTTCTCCATCTTGCTGCCTCTCTGGCCGTCTGGAGCCTCTTGCCTCTCACCTCTCTTGCAAGCAGAAGCCCCTGCACTGAGGCAATTGGAAAGAAGTTGCGAGTATCCAAGATCTGTTCCAAGAAAGCTCGGGAAGGCAAGACGGGAGGCCGGCCAGGAGAACAGAGACAGGCGCCCTCCACCCTCCTTTCTCACGGCTGCTGCTGTCCCCACCACCCTCCTGGCTTCCTCCTCCCCCACCCGCCCCCAGGCTCCCCACCACCGCTATCTCACAGGCAGGCCAGGTTCCTGGTAACGGTGCCACCCAGTGTTGTCACAATAGCAAACAGCTGGAAAGCCTTCCAGAATGAAATCTCTGTGCCTCTCTGCAGCCTTCTAAATGACTACAACTGTGGCAGCTCAGCTTGCTAATGTGCTAAGCATTTTCTGGCAGGGCCAGGAGGCAGGGCTGGTGGTGTGGCAGCTGGGAGGGGCTTGCAGGCGTCATCCTCCCGGGCAAGTCAGTCCCTGAAGGAGGTGGAGGCAAGGAGAACCAGCCCAGAACCCTTCCCGCGAAGCCACCCAGAGCCACCCAAGCTGCACTTCAGGATTCCTGGAGCACTGCTGGCCCAGTGGGCAGGGCTGGCCGGGCTCAGAGGCCCTGAAGGCCGAGGAAAGGAACTCCCGGGCGGTGGGGGACACGGCCTGTTAGAATGCAAGTTATGGTGGCTACTTTTTCTGCTGACGCAGAGCAGTGTCTAATGCTGTCCACGAGGCTGGGCAGCCAGGGCCTGGCCCTATCTCTGTTTGCCTCTGAGTTGGCAGGGGCAGGGCCCGTGGTGACCAAACAAAGGACAAGACGCCAAATACCTAGAGGCAAGCAGGCAAGAGTGCCTGAGAGGGGTCTGAGGACAAGGGCATTCGGAATGTTCCAGGGGACTGGAATCAATAGGCTGGGGGCGGGGGCGGAGACAACGAGAACTTTCCCACAGGGTGCCCCTGATTTCCCAGACACACTCGCAGCATGAGCTCCTCCATAGCATCCTGGTTTTTCAGGGGCTCTTTTGAAAGTGGTTCCAAATAGGAGACCAGGAAGGGGAACAAACCCTCAAATCTGGGATCAAAACAGGTCCTGGTGTTCCTTCATCCGGGATGTGCTCCACTCTACACTTCCTGAAGAAACCAGGGGTGTTAAGAGAGTGACGAGGGGGAGGTTAGGAGCCAAAACTTAGCACTGGGGAAGAATTCCTTCCAGAAGCATCCGGGGAGAGGAAATGGTGTGGGTGACAAAGCGGGTGCTGCTCAGGTGAGGGCGAGGTGGGGTCGTTCTGGGGACATATAAGCCAGTAAAACCCTGACAGGATTCACTCTGGAGGGGAAAAAATCCCAGCTGATAGAAACTGCTGAGAGCGTGCAGCTTTTAAAGCCCTTCTAGCAAAAGGATCTTTGGAAGCTTTGCAAACCCTGACCACGCAGCCAGCCGGCCACAGCCCAGTCTGCGGTGCTGAGAGTGTTTTTGCTAAATCGGAGCTAACCCACTCCCAAATATCTAGTCCTGACTTCCCCCTGGCTCCCATTCCTTTCTAGGTGCTGCTTTCCTCAGAAATTATGGTGTCCCCAGAGCAGAGGGGAGAATGGGGCCGGGACCCCGGCAGGCCCACTGGCAACCTTCGCCCCACAGCCCACCCGCGGCTGACCCCGGGCAAGGCATTTCACCTTTATGAGTCTCATTTTTTTCATCTGCAGAAGTGGCAAGAAGGAAGCTGCGGGTGGACCAGCGGTGGGAACATCAATGAGACCGTGGTGTATTCAGGGCGCCAAGCGCGGGGAGGAGGGAGGGGCGGCTCCCTGGGGGCTGGCCCCCTTCCTTCCCACCTTCCTCTCTGGGCCCTCCAGCCCCACATTCACTGCGAGGAGGATGTAGATCAGTGGGAGCTCAATTAAAAGGTGGGGAGACAAAGGCATGTTTTATATAAAGTGAGTCATGAGTTTAATAGAACCCCCTCCACCCCAGAACAGGGGTCCCTGCCCCCCACCCCCACCATTCCCCACCTCTACCAGCTGACAGTCTCTTAGCTGCTAGACTTCTTCTACCAGGGTCTCTATGTCATACAACTCCAGGTGCGCACCATCTGTGTTCTATTCCCTGTGCCCTGAAGGGAGCCCCGTTCAATAGACTAGCATTTGAATGGTGCCCCCAGAGTCGGGCAATGTTGCAGCCCTACTAAAGGCCTTCTTTAGTGTCCTCACTTTCAGGAAACCTTTTCCAAGGCCCTTGCCTCTTCTTCCTTTGAATGCCAATGGCAGTTCATCTGTACTTCTTTTCTGGAGCTCATGAAACTCTGCCTTTATCCTCCTGGAGGGGTGTGTATGTGTGTGATTCCAGCAGAGGCTGGATCTTCCCCTTTATATTCCTGTAGCATCTATAGCACAATGCTAGCTCATTTTGTGAGGCCAGCATTACCCTGATACCAAAACCAGTCAAAGACATCACTCAAAAAAAATTTTTTTTAACTTTAAAAACTGTAACCCTTACCTCACACCCTATAAAAAAAATTAACTCCAAATGGGTCATACAGCTAAATGTAAGAGCTAAAACTATAAAACTTCTATAAGAACAACTGAAAGAAAATCATTACCAACTTAGGTTAGACAAAGTTTTTCTAGCTAGGACACAGAGAGCTCAAACCTTAAAACCAAAAATTGATATATCGGACTTGAACAAAATTTAAAATGTCTGCTCTTGTAAAGGCACTAATATGAAAATAAAAACACAAGCCACAGACTGGAAGAAAATATTTGCAAAACATACATCTGATAAAGGACATGTAGTCAGAATATATAAAGAACTCTTAAAACTCAATAATAAGAAGACAAACGACCTAATTTTTTTTAATGGCTAAAAGCACTGAACAGACATTTCACAAAAGAAGTAATACGGATGGGCCAACATGCCTGTGAAAAAAGGTTCAACATCATTAGTCATCAGGAAAATGCAATTAAAATCACAATGAGATACCACTAAACATCTATTATGATGGCTAAAATTAAAAAGATTGACAATGCCAAGCACTGGCAAGAATAGAGAAAAACTGGAACTCTCATGCACTGCTCGTGGAAATGCTAAATGGTACACCCACTTTGGAAAACAGTTTGGCAGTTTCTTACACAGTTAAACATACCCTTATGACCTAGCAATCCTACTCCTAGGCACTTGCCCAAGAGAAATGAAAACATAGGTCCACACAAAGACCTGTATACATGAATGTTCAGAGCAGCTTTATTCATAAGGGCCAAAACTTGGAAACAACCCAAGTGTCCATCAGATGGTAAACAAACAAGCAAGCTGAGATATAGCCACACAGCCGGACCCACCCGGACAGAAAACAACATGAGTGAATCCTAAGTTCGTTGCATTCATGTCCTATTGCAGCTCTAACAAATTACCACAAACTTAGTGCCTTAAGACACCACAAAATTTCTCTGATCGTTCTGGAGATCCAGAAGTCCAAAATCAGTTTCACTAGGCTAATGTCAAGGTGTCAGCGGGACTGGTTCCTTCTAGAGGCTTTGAGGAGAAAACCTGTTTCCATATCGTTTTCAGTTTCTAAAGACCACCTGCCTTCCTTGGCTCCTGTCCCTTCCTCAAAGCCAACTCTGCTCGAAGGAGTTATTTGACCAAAGGCACAGAGGCATAGCGAGTTTAAACGTCTGAGCAATTCCATATTTCCAGGGTGCATAATGCGATATTTTGAAGATAAGGAAATTGAGATTCAAAGAGATAAAGTATCTTACCCCAGGTTTTGCACGTGGTAAAAGTCACATTCTGGATCTAAATACAGACTTCTTCCCACTCCATGTGAGCCCTCAGACTTTGCCACCTTGACCTTAAAGACCTCCAGGCTTAGAGGCTGGATGGGCTTCTTTCCCATGGCTCAGAGGCCCCGCACGGCCTCCCCACCCAGCCGGACACAGTTCCTGCCTCTATACTCCTCTTCAGCGGCTCAGCCTCTGCAGGTGGCATGAGCCTGGGTCTCCCCATCTCCCCACCCTGCGGCCAGCCAACTGCACCCCCGTTTGATGAAATTATAACCTTAAGACTGATATTGCATCTTGCTTTATATTTGTCAGCACTCTTTCACTTAGGTTGTCTTATTTGGCCTTCCCCATCGTGTGAGGCTAAGGGCACGGACATTACCAAGCCCATTTAGGAAATAAGAAAGCTGAGGTACTGAAGGTGGGCACGGGCTGGCCACGTTCACACAGCAAGTGAGGCAAAGCCAAGATCGAAATCCTCTCCAGGCTTCCCTCTCCTCACACCACAAGGTCCTATTAAGAGAATAGAACTGAGACAAGCCTCCTAAGTGAGCTGAGCTTCACCTTCCTCATCTGTAAGATGGAAAATGGGGTGATATCCGCCTTGCCTAGCACACCAGGCATAAAAGAAAAAAGAAAAGGAAGAAATAGTATGTAAAAGCACTTTAGAAACTTTGACATGTACAAAATACAAGGACCTAGTCTAATTATCCTCTCAAGGAAAGTCACAATTTTTCTCTAAAAGTTTCTTCTAATCCCTCTGAAAGCCAGATTCTCCTCCTCCTTTCTTTAGGTCCTGGCAAAGTGTAGAAGTTCTGGCCAGCCGCTCGGCATCAACCTCAAGCTTACTCTCTAATTCCTCCTTCTGGCTTCACTCTTTCTGAAGTCAAGAACTGGCCACTGCCCCACCCCCCAGCCTATGCCCTCCTCTCCGGCACCATTAGTCCCACCTTAAACTAGAAATTGCCAGCACCCACTTTCAGTCCTCATGGCCTTGGTTCTCCCCAATCAGAACCAACCTATACAACGCTAACATGGCTCGGGACCCCAGAGTGCAGAGTCCAGGGATCCCCCCGCAAGAGCTGGCCTAGCCAGCCTCTCTGGTTCATCTCCCACAAATGCTCCTCCCCAGCTCCCTCCAAGTCCAAGTGGCCCCCATTTGCCAAAAGCTCTACCGTCTCTTTCCTTCCATCCCCACTAAGAACTCCCTTTCCCACTATCCACTTAGCTGGGGGAGAGAGAGAGAGAGAAGAAAATCAAATTAGTCCCTCCACTCTTAAACCCAAACATATTCTAAGTGAATCAAAGAACAGAGAGGAAAAATAGAGAAGAGAAAAAAAAATAAGAAGAATCCAGCAGACTATACAGATGAATATCCACAGGATAGCTGAATTAGGAGAATGAAATTTCTAAGCTAAATAACGATGGGATAAATCAGAGGGTAACAAAAAGGAATACAGTTGACCCCTGAGCAACGCAGGGGTTGGTATGCTGACTATTAGCCTGCTATTAAGCTGAAGGAAACCTTCCTAATAACATAAAAAGTCAATTAACACATATTTTGTATGTTACATGCATTACATAACTATATTCTTACAAAAAGCTAAAGAAAATGTTATTAAGAAATTCACAAAGAAGGGACGCCTGGGTAGCTCAGTTGGTTAAGCAGCTGTCTTCAGCTCAGGTCATGATCCCATCATCGAGTCCCACATCGAGCTCCTTGCTCAGCAGGGAGCCTGCTTCACCCTCTGCCTCTGCCTGCCTCTCTGCCTGCTTGTGCTCTCTCTCTCTGACAAATAAATAAATAAAATCTTTAAAAAAAAAAAAAAGAAATTCACAAAGAAGACAAAATACATGTATAATACTGTACATATATTTATTGAAAAAAATCCACATGTAACTGGACCCACGGAGTTCAAACCCAATGCTGTTCAAAGGTCAACTATGATAGTTAATATCTACTTATGTTTACTTGTACTTATTTTAACTGAATAGTAGTATTAGAAATAAACAAATAAACCTCAAACTTGACCTCATATATTGCGCACACATGCACACATGAAAAGTCCAAAGGGATCACAGAATTAAAGCAAAAACTAAAATTATAAAACTTCCAAAAGAAAACATAAGGGAAAGTCTTCATGAGCCTGGTGTAGGCAAAGACTCTGAGGATACAAAAGGCAAGAACCACAAAAGGAAAAAAATAATTTAGACTTTATCAAAATTAAAAATTTCTGCTCTTCAAAAGAACCTGCTAACAACAGGATTAATGGTTGTACAACAATGTGAATGTAATTAATGCCACTGAATTGTATCCTTAACATGATTAAAACGACAACTTTTATATATATTTCATCACAATTTTTTTATTTATTTGACAGAGAGAGCACAAGCAGGGGGAACAGCAGACAGAGGGAGAAGGAGAAGCAGGCTCCCCACTAAGCAGGGAGCCCGACGCGGGGCTCGATCCCAGGGCCTGGGGATCATGACCTGAGCCAAAGGCAGATGCTTAACCAACTGAGCCACTCAGGCGCCCCTATTTTATCCCAATTTAAAAACAAAACAAAACACTATTAAGAACACAAATAGGCAAGCCACAACCAAAAGCGTTCATAGTACATATATGTGACAAAAGACCTATATCTGGAATCTATAAAAAACCCTAGCAATTCAGTAATAAGAAGACAATCCTTTTTTCAATTGGACAAAGATTTGAACAGACTTTTCACAAACACAGAAGTCAAGAAGCACATGAAAATATGCTCCATATCATTAGTCATCAGGACAATGCACATTAAAACCACAATGAGATACCACTCACATCCACTAAAATGGCTAAAAATGAAAAGATTAATAATATCAAATGCTGGTAAAAATACGTAGCAACCAAAATGTTCATACATTGCCAATGGGAATGTAAAGTGGGCAACCACTTTGGGAAAGAGTATGGCAGTTGCTTATAAAAAAACAAAACAAAACAAAACAAAATGTGCTTGCCATATGACTGAGCAGTTTCATTTCTAAGCAACTACCCAAGAAAAATGACGGGGAAAATATGTCCACAAAAAAACGTATACACAAATGCTCATGGCAGCTTCATTCATAATAGCCAAAAACTAGAAGCAACCCAAATGTCCATCAACTGGTGAGTGGATAAAAATTGTGGTATGTTCATATAATGGCATATGCTCAGCAATAAAAAGGAACTACTGCTGTATACAATAACATGGATAAATGGTTTTTTTAAGTACATATGATATGATTCTATTTATATAAAATTTTAGAAATAGCAGAACTAATCTATAGTGACAAAAGACGGATCAATGGTTGCCTGGAACCAGAAATGGAATGAGCTGCAGAGAGACATAGGGATCTTTAAGGGGATAAGAGAAATATTCTACCGTGGTTCGGTTTACATGAGTATATACATCTGTCAAAACTCATAGAACTATATACTTAAAAATCAGTGCACGTGATTGTATGTAAATTATACCACAATAAAGCTGGTTTTAAAAAAAACTTTTTAAAAGTCAAACCACAATCTGGTGAAAACATTTGCCACACATATAACAGATACAACAAATCAATATCCTTAATATATAAAGTGCACACACAAACAAATATAAAAAGCATTATGACATTAATAGATTAGAGGCCAAAGGACACAAATAGGCCACAAAAGAGGAAATAAGAACAGCTTACAAGCAAATAAAAAATTAAATCAATGAAATGCCATATTCCACATACCAGATTAGCAAAATTTTTGTTTTAGTAATAAAGCTAGTTGGGCAAGATGGGCACTCTGCTGGCAAAAATATAAATTGATACATTTGTGGAACACAATTTGGCAATAAGGATTCAGAGCCTTAACAATTTCCAGATTATTTGACCCACTTTTAGAAACCTATGTTAAAGAATAATCAAAGATGAGTAATCAAAATTAGAGATCTACATGTGAAAATTTTCATTACTGACTTAGAACAAGCCATTGGGCTAAGTAAATATGGATACATCAAAATAATGAAATACCAAATATTGATTTGGTATTTGAAATACCAGAATAATGCAATACCAAATATTTGTTGATGATAGGAACTTAACAAATATTTTTTAAATGTACTCAATTTATATACTATAGAAGAACTTAAGGAGTGAGGTGATAAACACTGATGGATAGAGAAACATATATAAAATTTTTTCCATTTTGGCAAAGATTAGAAATCACCTAACTGTCCATCAAAAGAGGTAAAGTTAAATAAATCCTGGTGGGGCACCTGGGTGGCTCAGTCAAGTTGGGCGTACCACCCTTGGTTTCAGCTCAGGTCATGATCTCATGGGATCAAACCCCATGTGGAGCTCCCCCCATAGGGCTCCGCACTCAGTGGGGAGCCTGTTTGAAGATTCTTTCCCTCTGTCCCTCCCCGCTTATACATGCTCACTCTCTCTTTCTCTCAAATAAATAAACATTAAAATAAAATAAATCATGCTAAATCCACACAATGAAATACTATGCATCTGTTAAAAATAGGACAGACATACAGCTATTGATAGGGAATAATTTCAAGATGTATCATTAAATCTAAAAAGCAAGTTGCAGAATAGGGCATTTAGAACACAAGTATTTGATGGGACACCTGGGTGGCTCAGTTGGTTAAGCAGCTGCCTTCAGCTCAGGTCATGATCCCAGGGTCCTGGGATCGAGTCCCACATCGGGCTCCTTGCTCAGCAGGGAGCCTGCTTCACCCTCTGCCTCTACCTGCCTCTCTGCCTACTTCTGATCTCTCTCTCTGTCAAATAAGTAAACAAAATCTTAAAAAAAAAAAAAAAAAAACACAACTATTTGAAGTCAGGGAAAAAAGGATAGATATAAATTTATGCTCACAGACATCTCCAGAAAGATAGAGGGAAAAACAAAACAGTAACAATGGTTGGCTCTGATTCGGAGAACCAGGGTCTAAGGATGGGGAATAGGGATGGGAGAGAGGCTTAGATTTACTTTTCTCTTCCGGTTCACTCTGCTCTAATTTTTGAATTTTTTATTACATAGAGGCCTTTTCCAAAAAAGAGAAAACACACTCACACTTTACTTAAAAGAAGGAAGGGGAGTGTTATGGGTTGAATTGTTTCCCCCAAAATGCATATGTTGAATTTGCAACCCCCAGTATCTCATGTCTCACAATGTGATCTTATTGGAAATAGGGTCACTGCAGACGTAATTAGTTAAGATGAGGTAATTAGGATGGGCCCTAGTCCAGGATGTCTGGTGTTCTTATAAAAAGAGGAAATTCGGACACAGAGGCACGCGCACAGAGAGAACACCATGAGAAGATGAAAACAGAAATGGAGGTGATGCCTCTGAGAGCCAAGGGGCCCCCAAGCCTGCCAGCAGGCCGCCGGAAGCTAAGAGAGCTCTCCCTCACAGCCCTCACAACCCTGCCAACATCTTGATCTCGGACTTCTGGCCTTCACAACTGTGAGGCGATAAATTTTTGTTGCCTAAGACACTCAGTTTGTGGTACTGTACCACAGCCACCCGAGCACACGAATACAGGGATGAAATCAAACCAAAAAAATGATAAGGTTCACAAAGATCAAACCAGCCATCCTAGAAACAAGCATCTTCTCCATAACCAGTCCATCACGTGACCCCACTCCCACCCCCATAGCTCTGGAGTAAATGTTTCTCTCAATGTCTTGTGCTCTCTCTCGCTCTCTCGCTCTCTCTCTCTCTCTCTCTCACACACACACACATACACTTAACTTAAAAATGTAAAACATTAGTCAAAGACATCTGACTTTATTATGGTCCTATGCATCAATGCTGCCCCGCCCACCTAGGGGAAAGTGATCATCGCCCAGAATAGTGTTGAATTAAAGACCCTGGAAGAAAAGAATATACGAGAAAACCCCCTGGTAACTCTAGTTTGCCTGTGGAATGGAAATGATCCATTCTGTCAGTGCCCAAGACATCTTCAAAAACGAAGCTCTAGCTTTCGCAACTGTACCGTCATTCTATCGGCACTCAGGGATTCAAGGGGCACTCAGCTGTGCACCCAAAATAGAGGCTCTCCCAGACCAGGAGCACTTATAGTGCCATCTGGGTGCAGGGCATCGCACCTCCAGTGAATGCTCCGGATTCCCACCAAGGCCTCACCAAAGTTCCCGGCAGCCCTGGCTCCCATCAGGCTAGAATCCTCTCTGGAGGTCTTTCTTGTCCTCTCATCCCTATTTCTGCCAGAAAGCAAACAGAAGGACAGAATCTTGGGTCATAAAAGCCAAGTGAGCTCAGGGGGTGGAGGTGGAGGGGGGGCTATAGGGAAGGTTTTAAGCTCCTAAGACCCTTTAGCTGAGGTTTCAAAATGGCAGCTAGCTCAACTCCATTTGGTCTAAATCTGCTCACCCAAACCCCCCACACCGTTCCCCAAGGAGTGTCCGTAATAGCTAGCACAGCCACCTGCAGACGTGGAATCTGGCTCTCCCTTCTTTCAAATACCAGGGAAGTGGGACCACAAAGATTAGCTCCCAGTGCCAGAGAAGAAGCTAGAAGGGGGGAAAGAAGGGGAGAAGGAAGACCTTCACGGCGGCATGCAAGGACATGGCGGGCTCGCCCCATCCCATATCTCAGCTATTATGCATTCCCAACTGGCTTGGCCAACATCCAGAGAGACTCCAGGCTGGTGAGTCTGTGAATGTGAGGCAGAGATAAGCGACGCGGAGAGGGGGAGCTCACCCACAGTTATATATGGGCTGCAGCGCTGCCGTAGCAAGGAGCCAAGGGACTCTTCCATTTCCAAGACATTTCTGCACTCAGTCCTCTCCCCAAGATTAAGAATTCTCCTTCTTGGCTGCCTCCCTCTCCCTGGAACATAACTAAACAGCTTGAGAACATGAAAAATTGGGGGCTTGGGTATGAGTTTTTAATGTGTTAAAATCACGTTGACCCTGGATACTGATTTGCAAGAAAACGAGGAGAGTAGGAAGGTCCTTCCTGTTCTCTGGGAGGGGCCAACCTTCAGCCCTGCCCTCCACCAGGAGTGGGGGGTAAGTTCTGGGAGCTCAGAAAAGGTGGGCTTCCTTCCAGGAGGAGGCTGGAACTCTGGGGAAGGGTGGACACACTTGGACAACAGATAGGGGAGGAAGGCCTCTGAGCAGAGGGAAGAGCATGAGCAAAGCCTCAGGAGGGGTGGTTCTTGTCTCGGTGGTGAGGACAACGGGCGGAGAGGCAGAGAAAAGTCTCAAGGAAACTGAGGCATCTGGCACTAGGAGCTTGTCCACCCTCACCAACTCCGCGCCTTCTCTGAGTGCATCCTCCGCACCCTCCGAAGAGCAAAATCCAGCCACACGGGGCCCTTGCGGAGTCTGGAGGAAAGGAATGTCTGCCCCAAGCCTTGCCCCAGGGTCAGACGCCTGGAAAAAATTCCTGGGATGATTCGGTGTTGTCTAAGATGGATTTGGAGCCACCCTGGCTGATGGAAGACGTGGCTTGGGATGGGGGCTGCCAGGACTGGCCTGTGGCAAGCTGAGGACAATTTCACGTCCCACAACCCTTGCCCCAGCTACTCCCAATGTGATCTGCCTTCCATCCTTCCTCTCTCTTCCCAGTTCATTGAAATCCTTCAAAACCTTCCTCCCCGAAGTTCCCCTGAGCCCCTCGTTCAGAGTTAAGCCACTGTACTTTGCGTACTCCGGGGGACCCTCGGAGGAGGAGCTGGGAATTCGGGGTGGGGGGAGAGCTCTAGAAAGTCTTCTCAGAAGGGCAGATGTGGCCCTGGATGGGGGACCATCTGCTAAAGGTCATGAGAAAAGTCTGTCCTGCGCAGGGACCGCTAAGTGCAGATTACTCGAGAAGCTGGTGTGTCCAGGAACTGCTCTCCTCTGGGGGGAGCTTAGGGGTGTGGGGAGAGACTGGGGGTAGGTTAGGGACAGTCACTTATCCCAGGTCTCTTTCAACTCCAAAATTATAGGGTACTAATCTGAACCTCCCCTGCCAACAACTTGAAAAAGTTGTGTGAGACCAGGGACATTTGGAGAGAAAGTTGAACAGTGAGTCAAATAATAAACCAAAAAGAAATCCTGAAGTCAAAACAAGGGATAAATTTTCCTTATCTCTCTAAGACATGCATCAAAGCAGCTAGCTGCTGTCTGCCCAGCCTGGGAAGAGGATCATGGTTTTAATGGCCTGTAAACAATAGGACCAGCCTTTGTAATAAAGTTGAACCAATTAATCCTTTGGGCTTCCTCCCCGCCGCCAGCTGACTCCCCGCTGTCCCTGCCCCCAGATGGGGCCACCTCCACGGGTGCGGAGGTGGAAGCATCCAACCCCGAGACTCAAAGTCTCTGAGAGCTCAGGTGGTTCGTGAAGGGGAGTCAGACCTGTGGGAGAGTGGGACGGAGTGCCCAAGAACACTGCCTCTATCTAACCTGATCTGGGTAAAAGGAAGAAGACGCCTTTCAGAAGGTAGGAGAAACAAGAGACATGCTGCACTAAGGAATTGGCACAAGAGGGAAATTTTTTCCTACTTGGTGAGCTCATTCACTCATTCATTCAGCAAACATTCACGTACTCCTACCACGGGGCAAGACACCTGCACAGGGTGTAAAAGTATACAAAGAAAATACTTCCCTTCGATGGAATTGTATACAGTCGGAGAAGTGATACTGGGAATAAGGCATATCCACAGATATACATCACAAATGTTAATACAGTAGTATTTGCAAAGAGCAACACAAGTCCAGACCTCTCTTTTCATTTCTTTGCGTCTTCTTTCTTTGATGTACCATGGCCAATCCTGGTGATTAGGGCAGATAATATTGGGGGGGGGGGGGACAGGGGAATCAGAAAGAGGACAAAGAAAAATGGGACCAAAAAGAAAAAAGAAACCAAGTTCCTCCTTCCTGCCCCTGCTCTGAGCTCAGCCCTAGTTCCGGGAGAGCAAAGGACCGGTTGTCACTAGAGGTCTCCAAGTAGGTCCAGGCCACCGAGTCACGATTCGAGGCACGTATGCTCCTGTACCAACGAGGCACATTTTTGCTGAATTGCACAAAATTCTGGCCATCTGGAGTTTTCTATTTGATATACCAATTCCCAGTACCTGAAAACCATGTGCCCTTTACTCTTAGCAATACCACGTGCGTGTGCATAAGCGTGCATGCTAACGGTGATACGATGGAGGAAATTCGAAGGTTTTTTTCCATCCATGGTTCAAAAGTTAACATCCTCTCCCTTTGAAAACAATGACAAGTGCATGCACTGCATGCGTGTAGCCTCTCATTTTTCAGTTCCTCAGTAAACACTACTTTATGTTCATGCCACCAGCAGCCTTGGGTGGTAAACAAAGGAAAAACATTATCATCTCCGCCTTCAATTCTCCTCCTGTACCCATTTGTTTTCTACTCAGGAATGGCTGGACAGCAGCCAAGTGCCATGGCCGTGCTGGGTATGAAGTGTTCTAGAAAGAACAAGACAAACGCAAGCCCTGCCTTCAACGGGGTCACAGTCCAGCGTGGGAGAGAGACCAGGAAATACGCTCCACCTCCACAACCTGGAGCAGCTTCCAGAGGAAATGATGGAAACAAACCTTAAAAGGCAGCTGTGATTTTGCCAGGTGGAGAAGAGGGGAAAGAGATTCCAGGGAGATGGGTCAGCAATTTGTGTTCAGAGAAGAATGAGCCATCTGGCACGCCCAGACCATGGGGTGAGTGGCGGTGAAGGGCAAAGGATGAGAAAGGAGACAGAAGAGGTTGGCTGGGCCCAGACCTCAGGGCCAAGAAAGCCTTGCCAAGGAGTTTGGACTTTATCCCATGGGCAATGAGGAAACCACTGAGGGTTTTAAGCAGAGGCAGGTGACACGATCAGATTTATGTTTTAGCAAGATTATTCCGGCTGCTGGGTGGAGAATGCACTGGAATTGGAAGAGACTGGGCAGACTCAAGAGACATTCCCAAAATAGAATCCACAGGACTGGGTGCCCCATTGGAGATAGGAAGGAAAAGAGGTGTCAACGCTCAGGCTCGAGAGGCCCTCATCTAAGCTAGGAAACCAATAAGAAAGCAAGAAGGGGAGAAATTAAGTGCCTTGTCTAAGGTCCCATAAATTAGTGGATGGCAGACCAAAGCCAGAAACCTAAAATTCTTTCCGGTAGAAACCCCTTGGTTTTGCCATGTTAGTATCAACCTGTGACTAAACTCAGCCCTTGACTGCCAGGCTCTTTCGTCATTCCCTACTTGTTTAAGGCACATATGCTTTTTGCCCTAGGAAGATTATAAACTCATCAAGGCAAAATTTCTTTTGACCCCTCATAGGGCCTGGCATGTACAAGGCGCTAAGTGGTCAACGAGCATTTGTTATTAAATCAAACCCCAGGAGCCCAAGGGCACCCTAGGCATTGCCCTCATGTGCAACTCAAGCCACTTTCTTTTGTCAATCCTCAACAGACAGTATTTGTAAAACGTGATTCCTAGATCAAATGATTCCTAGAGGTTTGGATTTCATAGTCCGAGAAATTTATAACAACAGTAAAAATTAGAGGAATCAACAGAGTCTTGCCAATTTTTTTATTTTGCCAAATAAGGACAATCTAGCTACTACTTTGTTTCTTAAAAGAAAAAAAAAAAACATTTAATACATATCCCCAAAGTCAGAATAATATAAGATTAAGGATGATCCTTCAAATTAAATCAGAGTTCCTCAATCTTAGCACTATTGGTAATTGAGGCCACTAAGTCTTTGCTATGGGAATGAAGGGGGTATTGGGGGTGTCCTGTGCACAGAGGGGGACCTAGCAGCAGCTCTGGCCACTGCTCATTACATACCAGTAGCGCCTCCCAAGTTGTGACCACCAAAAAGTGTCTCCAGGCATTGCCAAACATCCCCTGGGGGCAAAATCATCTCAGTTGAGAACCACTGAATTAAATAAAGCCTTATTAAAAACCTAGTTCTATTGCCCTTATCTTTCAGACCAGTGAAAACTTTTGCATCCATCCATAAACCAAAGGCACAGAGGCTAAGAGGGTGGGATTGAAAATCAGACTTGAACTCAACTCCCCCTTCCTCCTCCTTCCGGTTGCCTGACCTTGAGCAAGTGACTGCTCTAAACCTCCCTCCCCTCCTCTGCAAAAGGAGGACGGCATCTACCTTGTCAGAGTGGGTGAGACAACTGGATGGAACAGATGTAACCCACTTAACCACATCCCTGGCACATGATTGTCGGGAAGGAAGTGTGACCATTATTAGTACTATGTCTAACACTTCTAAACACATAGCACATTAACAATGGCTACCCAGATTTAAGACTTTCTGAGTAAAGGGACCTTGCACGTAACATAGTAGGTCCGCAATAAACATTTATTGAATGAATACACGAACCCTAAATCACTCTGCTCCCACCAGCTCCTTTCTTGAACCCTGCCACATCTAAGTCCTTTTCTCTTTTACGAGAACTTTCTCAAACCCAATCCATGGGGATTAAATGATAAAAGAAGCCTGGCCAGTCCAGGACTTCTGGCTGGGGCCCTGTGGGTGGGAACCTTGCAGACCCGTCTAGCACGCAGTTATCAATCTGCCACCCACTTTCTGGCCTTGGAACAACACTGACCCCGTCAATGAGCATGCACACCCACCCCCACCACTGTGACCCACTTCGCCGCATCTTCAGGTGGCTGCTGTCCTCCCTAGATATTTAACCTGGAGGTAGGCCAGAGACAGGAAAGGGAGATGGCAAGATCCTTGAACAAAAGTAGCTATAAAAGGGCGTGGGAAGTAAGGCAAATGACAAATTAAACAAGCAGACAACCTCAAAGGAAAGGAGGTGGGGAGGCTCCAATGAAGGGGTCAGAGTTCCTGCTGCTTCCTCCTTCCCCACCAAGCCCACCTCCCACCTCAGCAGGCAGAGAGAGCACTGATGGTTCTTACAAGGGGAGACGGTCATAAAGCAGAAATGCTCCTGGCCAAAGCCCAGCCAGCGATCAATTCTGGAGTTTGCCTCACAAGCACTATGAGTATCTGGCAATTTCCCGAAGGAATGAATTTTTCTGGCCATCACAGTATCATAGGGCTTGAGCATGGGAAGGGGACTTTAAAGAGCAGAGAATCCAAACTCTCGTTCTATAGATGGGGAAACTGAGGCTCACCACGAGAAAGGAACTTGCTCCGCACCATCCGAGGGTGTTCTGGTCAGTGGCAGCGCTGAGCCAAGAGCTCAAGGCTTCAGTTCTGGCACTCAGCTTTGCCAGGAGCTCAGAAACATCCCCAGAAGAGGATGGTGTTCTATGAACTAAATCTCACTCTTCCTGAAAAAATAGATTATCACATTTGCAGCTTCAGATAAAGGGAGGATTAACAAATTCTCAGAAGGGGCCATTGATCTAGTCCATGGCTTCTCAATTGGTTTAGAAACTGTGGGACAATGAAGTCCCTTCCACAGGGGGATCCAGCAGCTAACGTCTCTGCCCCATCAAACATCATCTGTCTTCTTCAGACTATTTGATACTATAACCAAAATACAAAGAGGATGGTAAGACCATTTAGGGGATGTGGGGTAGGGGGGGTGCACACGTGTGCATAAAGGGGAGGGAAAAGGGGACAGTGAGGTGGGAAAATACTAGTAAATGGCAAGTCTGAGCAAAGAGTACAGGGATGTTCATTATACTCTTCTTGCAACTTTTCAGAAGACTTGAAATTTTTCTAAGTAAAAAATTTGAGGGAGAGTAAGAAAGCACTAAAGTGTAACCTAAACTAAATTGTTTTTAAAAATATTTGGAAAGAGTGGGGCGCCTGGGTGGCTCAGTGGGTTAGTCTATGCCTTTGGCTCAGGCCATGATCTCAGATCCTGGGATCAAGCACCGCATTGGGCTCTCTGCTCAGCAGGGAGCCTGCTTCCCCCTCTCTCTCTGCCTGCCTCTCTGCCTACTTCTGATCTTTCTCTCTCTCTCTCTCTCTGTCAAATAAATAAATAAATAAATAATCTTTTTAAAAAGTTATCTGGAAAGGGGAGCCACGGTGGCTCAGTCAGTTGGACATCTGACTCTTGGTTTCAGCTCAGGTCATGATCTCAAGGTCCTGGGACTGAGCTTCAAGTTAGGCTTGTAGTCAATGAGGAATCTGCTTGAGATTCTCTTCCTCCTTCTCCCTCTGCCTCTCCCCCTGCTCACTCTCTCTCTCTAAAAATAAATAAGTCTAATAAATAAGTAAATAAATAATTTTTCAAATAAAAATATTTGGAAAAGGCCAGGAAGCATCCTTTCAGTTTCACTGAGTTTCTTTATCTAAGGACTAACATCTTCAGAACAAGAAGATGCCGCAGAGGTTAGAGGTATAGCGCTCCAAACAAACACGTGATGCTCATGTTCATACTAGTCAGTAACTATGGCAACCTCGGAATCCAAATCTGATTTCAAATATTTTGTGCCCTTAACTCCCAAAATATGCATATACTTGTCACATCATGTATCTTGGTGTTCTTGGTTCAGAAAGTAACTAAAGTAACAACAGGCTACGGATGGATGGGGCAGATGTCAGAATTTTTCCCAAAAAGTCCATCACTTTTGCAATAGAGGTGGGTCATAAATATAATAAAATGAAATTTAACTTCTATTCCGTTTAGAAATCCTTTCACATAAATAAATTACTGAGTCAAAATCCACATCCAAGCCACAGTCACCATGTTGTCTCTCCACAGTCGTATTTAACTGGGGCCATATTGGATCCATATTGTAACGGCCATATTGGATCCATAATCCAGCCCTGAAAATCTATCCTTGACCACAGAGATAAAATTCACTGGAGATCTGAGGGAATACAAGCCATCCAAGAAACTTGAAAGCACTCCCTATGGCAAAAATAAGGGCGGAGGAGAGAATGAGCAGGGGAATATGAAGTTGGAGAGATACGTAGAGGTCAGATCCAAGAGGGCCTGTATACTCCACAGAGGAGTAAAAAGTTTATCCTTCAGGTAACAAGGCACCACTTTAAGATGGGAGGAATATAACTGGATCATTCTGGAAGAGGATGGACGGATGGAAGTAACTCAAAACTAGGGAATCTAGTTGGAATGACAAAGACCTGAACTAAGGTAGTCAGCATGGGGTGAAGAACAGAAGACAAGTTAAAGAGAGCTACTAAAGAGAGCCAGTGCCTACTACTTGACAGGAAGAGGCCAGAGGTGCCCCTAGAGAGAGATAGAAAGGAGTCCAAAATGACTTCCAGCTTTTTTGACCTGGTGGACGATGCAGCCAGTCATCTAGACAGGGAACCCAGGAGAAGGTCTGGCAGAGGAATGTAGTAGGCTTTGAACATGTTGACATTCTACGTGGATAAGTAAATATGGATCTCCAGAGAGAAGTCCAAGGTGGATATACGCATTTGGGAATAATCACCATATATATGGTGGTGGATGCCAAGGGTATAAAGGAGGTCAACTGAGAAGGAACTGAGAGCAAAGTAAGAATTGGTTCAAGAACTGAAGTTCTGGGAACCTGGGTGGCTCAGTGGGTTAAAGCCTCTGCCTTTGGCTTAGGGTCCTGGGATCAAGCCCCACATCAGACTCTCTGCTCAACAGGGAGCCTGCTTCCCCCACTCTCTCTGCCTGCCTCTCTGCCTACTTGTGATCTCTCTCTCTCTGTCAAATAAATAAATAAAATCTTTAAAAATTTTTTTAAAAAAAGAACTGAAGTTCTGGGGGAGAAAACTGTTAAGGGCAAGCAACGAAGGGATCCCCCAAGAACACCAGGGAGTGGCCTAAGAGGCAGAGACCTAGGCTTCTTTTAAGTGACCCACTATACTCCTCCATCTCCACAGACTGGTCAGACCATGTTAGAGTAGAGGAAGGAACAATGATGTATTAAAACAAACTCACTTCTTTTTTTTTTTTTGAAGATTTATATTTTTTTACTGTCACTAACTGATAAAATAAGTACACACAGGCACACACAGAATATAAAAGATTTTAACATGATTAGCAAATTTGATACCACAAAGGAATATAGAATCCTACATTGCACAACAGCAGTTGTATAATTTTCAAGTATAAACAGAATGTTTTTAAAAATTGACCATATGCTAATCCATAGATCAAGTTTCAACAATTCTCAGAGAGTAGAAATTACAAAGTATATTTTCTGTTACATATGTCACAACCAAGCTAGATTTATGCCAATAATCCAAGATTGCTTTATGATCGAAAATCAATCAATGTGATTCACCACATATGTTAGGTAGCATGATGCTTCCCCTTGCCCCAAAGATATCCATGTCTTGATCCCTGGAATCCATATGGTACCTTATGTGGCAAAAAGGACTTTACAAATGTGATTCAGTTTGGGATTCTGAGATGGGAAGATTAGCCTGAGTTATCCAAGTGGGCCCAATGTAATCACAAGGATCTTTTTGAGAGGGAGGCAGGAGGATCAAAGTCAGAGATAGAGAGAAAATGGATCATTCCAACCTCTCTGTGAGGAGGGGACCATGAGACAAGGAATGCAAGCAGCCTCCAGAAACTGGAAAAGGCAAAGAAACAGATTCTCCCCTCGAGCCTCCAGAAGGAACAGAGCCATGCCAACACCTTAATCGTGGTCCACTGAGCCTGACTTTGGAGTCAAAGCTCCAGAACTGTAAGATAATACTTCTGTGTTGTTTAAGCCACTAAATTTGTGGCAATTTTTTACAGAAGCAATAAGAAACCAATACACCTAAAACAAACTCACTTCTTAACAACAAAAAGACAAACGACCCAATGAAAACACGGGCAAAGGATTTAAATAGACATTTCTCCAAAGAAAGCATGCAGATGGTTGAAAAGCACATGAAAAGATGCTCGGCATCATTAACCATTGGAGAAATGCAAACCAAAACCTCGAGACGCCACCTTACACCCACTAGGATGGCTAGAATCAGAAAGGCAGATAATCACAAGTGTCAACAAGGAAGTGGGGAGACTGGACCCTCACACTTTGCTGGTGAGAATGTAAATCAGCCACTGTGGAAACCAAAGACAGTTCCTCAAAATATTAAACATACAGTTATCATATGACCCAGCAGTTTCAATCCTAGATATAGAGTCGAAAAAACTAAAAACATACATCCACCCAAAGACTTGTATTCAAATCTTCAGGTTAGCCTTCCTCGTAATAGCCAAAAAGTAGAAAGAACCCCAATGTCCACCAACTGATGAACAGATAAATAAAACGTGGTATACCACAGAATGGAATATTATTCTGCCATTTTTTTAAAGGCAGTATTGATATATGCTACAATAATGTTAGACACTGAAAACATACTAAGTTGAAGAATCCAGACACAAAGGCTACATATATTGTCTGATTCCATTTAATTCAAAGTAGGGAAGTCCATAGAGACTGAAAGCAAACTGGTAGGTTCCAGGGGCTGGGGAGAGGGGGGAATGAGGAGTGACTACTTAATGGGTGCAAGATTTCTTTTTGGGGTGATAAAAATGTTCCGGAATTAGGTAGTGGTGATGATTGCTCAATATTTAGATTTACTAAAAACATTGAATCATATGCTTTTAACCTAAACCCAAAAAACCAAGGACTCATGCACAGTTAAAATGGTGAACTTTATGTTATTGTGTATCTTATCTCAATAAAAAAATTCAAATAATAAGCTCACTCTATCAAGTTACCCATAGCCGAGAGCTGCTGGGTAAGTGACTTCTCCAGCTTGTCCAGATGTTCTGCATCAAGAAGACAAAATTCCAGATACTCTAACCAAAGAAGTCAAAGAGCATACTTCCCAGAAGACTCTTAACTACCAGTCCATAGTTTGGAGGGGAGCAACCCTGCTGAAGAGTAGAGATGGCACGTTCAGCCTCATGATAGCTACTCGTGTGTTGGTCAGGCTGCCGCACCCACTTTTAAGATTTCAAAATGTCAGGGTGACAGGGAGACAAAGAGGCAACCATGATTTGACCTCCAAGGAACAGCAACCAGGCCGGACCTGTTATAGTCATCCCACAACGACAAGAAAGGAGAAATGATTTCTGGATGCAGAGTACCCCAAAGCCCCAGAATAGCAGTCTCCCAGTTCATGTCATTTAATCAACTCTTCGACACCTACAAGCCTTGCAGTGTGTTTGAGATGACCTCCTGAGACCACATTCCAAGCTGTCCCAGAGCATCAGCACTCACCATGTATATATATATCTCTGCTTTATCCACACGGTGCCTCAGGGAGATGCTCTGAATCGCTCTGGGCTTTAGGCACAAGTGACTTTGAAATTAGCACAACTTAAATGGTTTACACCCAGCTCAACACCATCTGCTACAGAAGTCAAGGCCCAAAGAAGCAAATAAGGGACAGGAGATGGACCATGTGTGCGTGTATCAGAGAAGCAATGTGCCTCCAGGCAGGAGAACCTGAGGACTGAGCTCCAGGGTTATCTATGTCTGGATAATCACCCCCTCCTCCATCCCTCCCTGCTCCAATGGGAAAAAGAACACCATGAAACTAGGCCCTCCCTTGGGGTTCTGACCACCTCGTGCAGAGACTATGATTACCCTGCCGTTGCTATGCCTACTGTGATGTCATTCCTTTATCATTCCATTTGGGTGGATTTTTTTTTCCCTTTTCTCTAAAGGATACCCTACTATCCAGTGCCTAGAAGCCCACTGGGAACTCCAACCCTCATCCTATCTAGACCCAGGCAAACCACTCTGTCTGGGGACCTCAGGAGACTCTATAGTCCCAGTGGGAAAAGGGAAGAGTTAAGAGCCACTTCTAGAATGCAGGAAAGCTCTCCCAAACTGGTCCATCTATCCCTAATATTTAGGCAGAATCAAGCAGGGCACAGTTTTACCTTCTCCATTTAAAACTGCAAACAGAAGAGGGATGTATAATCAGGCCCTATCAGTTTTATCTAATTGGTCAGAAAGAAATCGGGTGGGTTTTTTTTTTTTTTAAGATTTATTTATTTATTTGAGAGAGAGAGAAAGCAAGTGAGTACAAGAAGGAGGGGCAGAGGGAGAGAGAGAATCCCAATTCCAAACAGACTCCCCACCACGGAGCTCAATGCACGACCCCACAACCCTGAGATCATGACCTGAGCCAAAATCAAGAGTCAGACACTCAACCCACTGAGCCATGCAGCACCCCGGAAATTACTTACAGGTAAAATAAATGCAAAGAAGAGTAAGGATAGAGGAAAAGGTGTCCAAATCCCACACTTTACCACACATAGAGAAATGCAAAGGAAGAAAGGAAAATCTTTCCTAAATGGTTACTTCTCAAACCGTCCAGCCACACGTGTCTATGGGTTCTGTGTCAGCGAAAAGCATTTCTCTGGGTCCCTCCTGTGCCCCAGGCACTATGCTGAGTCCTGGAGTCCTCGTTCCCATCTTTAAGGAACCAGTAACATGATCACTTCTCCACCCTCACAAAATCTACGCAGGCTCATTCAAAGGATTTTGCTCCACTGAAAAGAGAAACAGAGGCTCTGAACGACCAGACAATTGGTCCTCAGCCAGCCATGAGGCTCAGCCTACAACCTGTGGTTCCTCATTCTGTCTTTCCCCCACACCCCACCCGCGGTGCTTCCTCCAGCAGTGAAGGAAGACAGCAGGCGGTGGCTCCAGCTACCACACCAGGGGACCAGCGGCCATCGGCCTCAGATAGAGGGCAGGAGGGCCCAGGGAAGGCCACACCAGTGGCCAGCTCACCCTCTGCATCCAGTTCACCACAGCCCTGCTCCTCGAAGTCACCAATGCCACCGTGGATCAGATCCAGTTCCCCGTAGAAAAGAGTGGTCCTGCCGCCCTGGAAACACCCAGCCTTGTTCCGTAAAAATGGCGCTGACCATGGGTATCGGCAGCGCTGCTGTCTGTAGCCACAACCTAATGCACAGAACCAGCCTTGTCTTTCTAAACAGACGTCGCGCTTCTTACCGTTTAACAAAATATATTCTCCATCACCTATTCCTTTAATCATAAGCAAGAGAAAAATCCAATCCCCATTTGGTAAATGAGGAAAGCAAAGTTAAGGGAAGAGAAGGAGGTCACAAGTGACATGGACTTGCAGATCTGAGATTTTTATCTTAAATACTCACTTTGGGGCACCCTTGGCAACAGCACAAGCACTCGGCGCTTTGGGTTGGGGTCACACTCCCAGGCCACCAAACAAGCCACTGTTTGCTCTTTTGTGTTTAGTGGGGCTGAGGGGAAGGTGGCAAGGAGAGGTGGGAGAGAGATCCCCATGAATCCCAAGCACTTACTCCCAAAGTGGCTCCTGAGATGGGCCAGGGGTCAGACGTCAGATGTGGTCAAACCATCCTCCTTTTTAACAAGCCAGTCTGTCTCTCGCCTGTCCTAAGGTGGGTGTTCACGTGCCCTACTTTTCCGTGAATCCCTGCTCCCTCGGGGACAGAGGCCCAAACAGGCTGCTCGCCCTCACCCAGGAGAAGCTCTGCCATCCAAAACCAGGCCAACGAGAACACACAGGAAACATTCTCTAGATGGTGGCGTGGTTGGTTTTAACAGCAAAACCTACGCGTTAGGACCCTGTGAGAGAGGACCTCACAAAAATCTCAGTGTGGATCCAAGCAGGCCAGCCCCGAGCACCCCCACTAAACCCCAAGCTGTGAGGAGATCTAAAATGCAGAAGTTCTAGAATCAGACGGACCTGGGCTTGAGCCTCAGCATAGCTTACTCACTACGTGGCCTTGAGTTGCTCACTCCTGAGCTTTCCTCATGGTGAAATGGAGATAAAAATGCCTAACTTCTAGAGAGTACGAAAATGCCAGCACACGGTAGGCACATCAAGATGGTAGTTACGATTACCGGTTTGCCAAACGCAGCCGCGTGCCTGTGCTCAGACACCCACACATTTTCCCATTCCACTTCTGACCAATGTCCTTCACTTACAACATAACTGACCTGAGGGTAAAGCCTTCAGCCACAGAACCGAGCTCTTGCCTTTGCCAAGAGAACTGACCCATATAGGGTTCACAGCCTTGTTCTTACTGGAACAACTCGTTTGCCTTTCAAATGTATGCATGTACTTTTTATGCATTTCCTTATGCATATGTATACCTATATATGCATGTATATAATTTATTCAGATGGCATTTTATCACGTGCTATTTTGCTATATACCTTGTTCTCCCACAGCGGCACCCCTCATTCTCAGCCTGCTTTCCCCAGGTAGACCATTTTACCATTTTAGTCTGTGTCCATCCACATTTTTCCCCAAACTCATGTAATTTCAGACACACACACACACACACACACACACAAATTGTGGTTTTGGGAAGATGGTTGTTTGTTTAAAAAATAGAATCATATATACACTCTTCTCCCTCTTATTTATTCTGCCACACTTTGCCAAAATCCCTCTAGCAGCTCTGTAATGATCCAATGCTACTGGGCCATTTCCCTACTGACACAAGTACTCACTGAGTTTCCACTCTGGGCCACTACAGACAAAGCAGCAATCAGTCCCTTGTATACGTCCTTACAAGACCACTTTCTAGGCAGATAAAATGCCAAGCTCTGGGAGGTGAAAGTCACCCATCAAAAGACCTCATGATGAGCTCCTGATATAGTCACGCATCCTTTTTTTTTTTTTAAGATTTTATTTATTTATTTGACAGAGAGATCACAAGTAGGCAGAGAGGCAGGCGGGCGGGGGGGGGGGGGTGTGGAAGGAGGCTCCCTGCTGAGCAGAGAGCCTGATGCGGGGCTCGATCCCAGGACCCTGAGATCACGACCTGAGCCGAAGGCAGAGGCTTTAACCCACTGAGCCACCCAGGTGCCCCTAGTCACGCATCCTTAAAACTCCTCTCAGAAAAGCAGCTCCCCCATTCTAGAAGGGCAAATCCCAAGCATGTGCCTGGCTTCCAATCACCCATTCTTCCAAGATCCTGTAGCATCTAGTCAATTCTGTGGGTCTGAATTTTCCCATCTGAACAATAAAAGAATAACTTTCTGGTGCTGCAGGATTTGAGAGTGCTTTTGTGAGTGACTTTTATGAGGAAGCAGTGTGTGAAATAATATTTTTGCTGTTATTCTCTGGGATGTGATTTCTAGCTTGTTGTTTGGGGGTCAAGGAAAGGAGGGCAAGCCAAAATGAACAGATTCGATTCAAGTCCCTCTAGGACTCAGAGGTCCCTATTTATAAGGTGCCTGAGGCTGGGCAGGAAGGCCTTCTGTCTCTCTGCCTCCTGAAGCACCTTGCACCACAGTTGTTTACAACCAAAAGTCAGGGCTAGACCAGGGGACTTTTGACTCTCCGCTTGCCCAGCTTTGTCAAATGCCAAAGAAGGGCACCTGTAACTGACGTTATGAGCAGAATGATCCAGCAAGCAAGTTTTGGAAAATCCGTCATCTCATTGGTGTTTTATTTTTTCCCTCAAAACTTCCCCAAGTTCTAAATTTCATTCAATAAAAAGTGTAAGGAGGGTTGGGAGGGTGGGAGAGGATTTTTTTTCTTCCCCAGGGGATGTGGTGATCAGTATTTTCTGTTCTTGATAATAAAGCAGACATTTTAGGGGGTAAAAAATGAATCCTAAACCTTCCATTTCAGGTCAAAGGTCTAAAAGTCAAGAGCCTCCCCCCAAAAAAGTAGTTACGGCAACCTGAGTGAATGTACCTGGTTACCATACGGTTCACGCACATGAGAGGGGAGAAATAGGAATGGTGAAATCAACAGCATCAGTTCGGTGTTATTCTGCTTTGACACTCAAATCAAATCTGAATATGGGATAATTTTCTTCATCAAAATCAGGCCGATGATTGGCACCCCCACTCTGGAAGAGTGTTTGGCAAGCACTTACTGAATAGACACCCACCCTGTGACCTTGCTGGCCCACCACTGCGTAGGTACATGTCATCCCCAAAAGATATGCCGGCATGTTCCCAGTAGTGAGAATCCTAGAAGTCTCCAACCAGACACTGCCACAGGCCCATCAAGAGTAGGACGGCAAAGAAATTATGGTCTCCTCACAAGACGGAATACTATACAGCACTAGGTAGGAACAGCCTATGACTACAGTCGACGCTATGAATGACTCTCACAGTGTTGAAGGGGGAAATCCAGACACTGAGTGCAAATTCTAGAAGATTCCATTGGATGGGGTTAGAGCCAGGATACTCTCCCTTGGCGGAGCTGGGTAGAGGGTGAGGTAGTAACACAAGTGGCACAGCTGGGCTTCTGTCCTGTTGTTTCTTAATCTGGGTGTTCATGACACAAATAAGTTTAGCTCGTCAAAATGTATTGAGCCGGACGCATGAGCTCCTTTCTGTGTGTAGGTAGTATTTCAATATATAAAACTTTAAAGAAAAAGTCAATGAGTGAAAATAAAGTGATTATGAATAAAATCATCGGGTAGACAAAACTCCTGGAGCCAGATTTTATCTGGCATGTGTCATGCCTGGGAACTCTCCTATCAACGCAAAGACCAGACCAAGTGGCTGAGGGAACAGCAAGGGCATTCTATGAGAAGAGAAGGAAGGGGAATAGAGAACCCGGCACTTTCTTTGGAAAAGAGCAGCTTCCCCAAATCTGGTTGGGCAGCCTCCATCCAAATTATGAATCCAAGGCGCTTTCTATTACAGATGGACCCGTGTTTGCTTCAAAAATATTTGAGGTTTTTTGGGGTTTTTTGCCTTAAATAAAAAGTCTGGAGGGGCACCTGAGTGGCTCAGTCAGTTAAGTGTCTGCCTTCAGCTCAGGGTCCTGGGATGGAGGCCCACGTTGGGCTCCATGCTCAGTGGGGAGCCTGTATCTCCCACCCCCCTGCCCCTCCCCCTGCTTATGTTCTCACCCTCTCTTTCTGTCAAATAAATAATACAATTTTTTTTTAAGTTTGGAATGAGGGAAAGAGCATAGTTATTTCATGTGGAAATCAGGTGTATTTTCACAGACAAGAGACTAGAGAGAAAATCTAATCAATGGTAACTAAGCGGAAGCCAGGGATGGAAAGAGATTCACTAGAAGGCTCTAGCACCATCTAGACTTCTAGACATTGGGTTTCCACTCAGCTCAATAGCAATATTTATAACAATAGCTAACACTTATGTAGGTTTGTATATGCCAGGCATTGCTGTTAAGTGCTCACATGCATTAACTCATTCAGTCCCCACCTATGAGGTAAGGACTGATATCATCCCCACTTCACAGACTACTATGGAGGCCCAGAGAGGTTGAGAAACTTGCCAAAGTCACACAGCTACTAAGTGACAGAAGGAGGCAGTCGGGTAAAGTCTGTGTTCTTAACCATGCTACCATGTTGCTTCTGAATAGGCATTTATTAAGTGCCTACTCTGCGCTGGGTTCTATGCTGAGCGAGAGACACAGTGGGCTACAGAAAGCACGAGTCCGAGGGTTCTGGGGTGCGTCCTTACAGCAACAAAGATCACGTGGGCATCCCCACATCTAATTTCAGAATTAGAAGTTGGAAAACTATCTCCAAACACTCGAATGTTAAGTTTTCAATGCCTCAAAAAGCAGCGCCCCTTTTCTCACTGAACCTACTGAGTATCAGTAGAGGAAGTTGTAAGAATCAACATTCCTTGATGCCCCACCCACCCTGGGTCATGAGACTCCATGAAGCCCCCTTCTGGTTGATGAAGGGGCAAAGATGACCGGTAAATACGTTTGTTGATGTTTCCTGGATTGCCCTCTTGTGTAAAAAGGCTCGTTCACCCCTGCTCAAGCAGGCCTGCACACAGGGCCCCTCAGAGGGGGAGAGATACCACCCCCAGGTGCCCAGGTGATTAAAAAATGAAGAAATTCAAAGAAGGATTATAACACGTATGGCACATTTGAAAGACTCACACTTAATATATGCATACTTTTCACACACATGCACACAAACCCAAATACAATGTAAGATTCTTAGACTCTCAAGGAGAGCCGGGGTGGCTCAGTCAGTTAAGCCTGCAACTGCTGATTTCGGTTCAGGCAATGATCTCAGGGTTGCAAGGTGGAGCCCCACTTAGGGGTCCACATTCAGCGGGAAATCTGCTTGAGATTCTATCTCTCTCCCTCTGCCTCTGCCTCCCACCCCACTCTCTCACACTCTTTCTCTAAAATAAATAAATAGGGGCACCTGAGTGACTCAGTGGGTTAAGCCTCTGCCTTCAGCTCAGCTGATGATCTCAGGGTCCTGGGATCGACCCCTCATCGGGCTCTCTGCTCAGCAGGGAGCCTGCTTCCCCCCTCTCTGTGCCTGCCTCTTTGCCGACTTGTGATCTCTCTTTCTCTCTGTCAAATAAATAAATAAAATCTTTTTTTAAAAAATAAAAATAAATTAGATTAAATATTTTTAAAAAATTATTTTGATCTCAAGAGAATTACAGAATTACTTTACTTAATATTAATTCATAGTTCATGTGGATGGTATGGTCTAGGCACTGAGTATACATCTGATGCCTTGTGAGGCACATCCTCAAGACTACAAGAGTCATCTCACACAGAAATAACATCCTGGTTTCATCTGGGGCCTGCAGGACTGAAGACCCCGGTTGAATCAGCTCTCACTATCATCCCCAACTCCTTGATAAGCTTTCCTTAAGGAAAAGAGAATAAAAGATTTATCCCAGTGGTAAAGAAGAGTGAAGGCCCAGTTGGGAACCAATGAGAGAGAAGACATGAGGTTCACAGAGCTGGAGAAAATATGGGTGGAAAAAACCCAAGGCCATGGCCACCTAAAGACCCAGGCTAGCCAGGTGTAGGATCTTCATGACACCAAGAAGTCAAGACCAGGAGGTCAGCCAAGGTTACGAGAGGTAGGCAGGAGGAATACCAGCACCTGCCTACTTGCCCATGAGCTAGCTCCTACCCAAGCCTTCAGATGCTCCACTCTCAGCCCCGGCCCACCTTTGCCAGCCTCTCCAACAGTCACAGGTGGGGCCCTAAACTCACATGAGTCTTCCAACGTGTGCTCCCTCCTGTATGTCCACCCCATTTCCTAGGAATCAATAAAATGCTTTTAAGGTGTCAAAAATGGTGCCCATTGTGAGATAGCATCCAATGCTACTTTTTTCCACAGTGGTGTGTGGTCTGATTCCCAAATCTGGGGATAAAAGGGGTATGAAACCTCCTCAAACCTCTGAAAATGAGACAGTGCAGAAAACTGGTAGAAAATCATCTTCCAGTGTCTGTTTATTCTTCTGCTAAGATCTACCCACTGTGTGAGTTACCAAGGAAAGTTAAGTCTCTTATTCTGAAGCTAGGAAGGTTCTCTTTCCACATGAGCCTGCAGATGGAAAACCTGACACCCTCCGCATATCACCGAACACCAGCTCCCAGTAAGAGGACACCCCAACTCCTGCCAGTGCAGCACCCAGCGGGGGCGGCTTTTCCACTTTTCTCCTCTTGCTGGAGGAGCCCTAGACAGGCCACCAGGGGCTTCCCCAAAGGCAAAGATTTCCCCAGCCTCTGTGAGGCCTCACTCCTTTTGTTTAGTTGTGTAAGAGAGTTTTTAAATAATTTCTCAAGCTCTTTATTTACCTGGAGACACACCCAACAAGAAGGGCTCTTAGTTTTCCCACAGAGTCCTATAGACCATGTATTAAATTCACTGGCTCCTACTCAAGTGACAGAAAGCTGACCTTGGACTATCCTCTCTAAATTAATCCCCCAGGTCTAGTCCACACAAACATAAACTGATTCTATTTTTTCAAAACACTGACCCCATCAGATGGCCTTGTTTGTCTTCAATAACATTTCTCCGTGATGAGATGGGCCAAGGGCTCAAGGCCCAACGTTTGCATCCAGAGAGAAAAAGCCCATGGAAAGCTATAAAACTGAGGGAGGAGGCCAATCCATGAGCATTTCCCCAGATCCTGAGTCATTAACTTTCTTGACACATCCCACCCTCTAGCAGTAATAGCTTACGCTTGCTGAGCATTGACTCTGGATCAGACCACATATATCCTAAAAGTGTCATAGGGGTTGACTTATTTAATTCTTATACCAACCCCACGGTAAGTGATAGAACTGGGATTTGAACCCAGAAGTCTGATTTCAAGTACCAAATTCCCATGAGGGCCACAACATATTTCTGGACTCAAGGATTACAGCTGGTGCTATTCAGCATTTGCCTGTTAGAGCATTCCTTTACTTCCCTATCTCCCTGAATCATAAATTGCTAGCTTCCCTCCAGTATTCATTCTCCCTTCTTCCCTCTTATAATAACCTCCATCCCCAAGTTTTGTATAAGCCCCTGGCCATCTGCTCCAGACTACATTTCCCAGCATCCCTTGCAGCTAGCTGTGGCCAAATGACCAAGCTCCAACCACTGGGAAGTGAGTGGACGCTCCTTAATTATTAGTTCCTTGCCTTGGATTTCATCACCCACTTCCCATATCCTGAAACACAGACTTAGAGATACAAAATAGTAAGAAACCCGGGTCCATGAATGAGTTCATGGACCTACTTTGCCAGCTTGGTATGCCTGCCCTAGGGCTTACATAAGACAGAAATAAACCTCTGTCTTATTTAGCTGTTCTATTTGGAGATCTGTGTTATACCAGCTTACCCTACATGTTAGATTCAGTACCTTAAGGCCCAACCCTTCCCTTCCTCTAGTCAGCATCCCCAAAACCCTTTCTTAATGCTTGGAACTTAGTTGTTACTCAGCAAATATTTGTTAGATGAAAACACTATTATATAAATCAGATGGTACTGGGGCCAAACAGACTTACCTAAGCTCTGGAGGTGACCTTTCTCCAGGTGAGTACAATGTCGCCCATTTTTCCGGCAAACAGGAGCTCAGGCCAAAGAGTCTACATCTAGGGAAGCATTTGCAGTAGGGGAGGAGTCAACTTTTACTGCATCTATTGTCAACTCTCTGCTGAGACGAAGGATTTTGTGCTTAACCACACGGTAGCTGAGGTTGTTGCTTGTCTCACAATAATAATGAGCACAATTTGAGCACTTACTTTGTGCCAGGTCCTGTACTAAGCACTTCACACACATTAAGGCATGTGTTTTTATTCAATCCTCATAACAACCCTACAAGGTAGGAACTGCTGTGATCCCCGCAGGAGCGAACCGGGCTCAAAAAGAAGTTAACTTGTCCCAGCCACATGGCTACTAAATGACGAAGGTCAGATTCAAACCCAAGTTGAATGGTCCCTAAACTTATCCCCTGCTCACCCAGCATGCTACGCTGCCTCTTCATGTCCAACAGACTTATATTCCCAACTATGATTACAAGTTTGAAGGCTGGACCAAGTTTTGTGCTTTTCTGAATAGATGCACAATGAACAGAGCT
This sequence comes from Procyon lotor, assembly GCA_028646535.1. Lineage (NCBI taxonomy): Eukaryota > Metazoa > Chordata > Mammalia > Carnivora > Procyonidae > Procyon > Procyon lotor. The sequence continues at coordinate 97,164,616 of CM053609.1, forward strand.
TCCCCTGTGGCCGGGACACTTTTACACTGGGCGTGGTTGGTGAGGGGCTGCACACACCCAACAGGCTAGAGCAGGGGAAAGGGCAAACTGCCTTAGCCCCACAGTTCACCTAGCTCCTGCCTGCTCTTGCTCTCTCCTGGGCCGCCCTTGCTGCCCATACCACTGCTACCTATGGCCTCTGCCCTTTCCCTCAGCCGCCTCCCCTGGATTTGCCCTCCCACCTGCCTCCGTGCACAATTCCTGCCTGGCCTTGCAACTGTGCTCACTGTCCAACACGTCCAGCTCCAAATCTCCCTGTCTAACCTGATAATGGTATGGTCCAAGTTTCCCTTCCCCCCTCCAGCTCAACTTGGTCCTCACAGCCATTCTCCATCTATAACAGTTCCTTCCTCCTCATCCCATAAGCGCAGCAAAGCAGAGTTGGTACCCAGTAGAGCTGGTAGGGAGACACCAAGCAGGCTTTATCCCAGAGGTTGCAAACCTAGGACTTACAGGCCAAACATGGCCCCCAAGTATGTTTTGTTTGGCTGCACTATGCTTAGCAAAAAGTGAATTCATCACGTCAAAGGTTAGAGTTTCCAGACAAATTCATATTTCAAGACTCTCTTGAAAAGTCAGGAGTGAGCAACACTGAGCTTGCCTTCCCGTGTGACAAATGGCTGGAGTTGAACTTGGACATCCCACTGGATGGGCATGAACTTTCAGCTTACCACCATCTTCTCTACTCCTTATTCTGCTTTTCCCGTCCAGACATCCCTTCACTCACTCACACGCCAACCCTGGCCACCGTAGGCACCGGAGTTCACGATGCCTGCTATAGTGATGAGCACACTGAGAACAGGAGAAAAGAAATTATTCTTCCAGGTCTCAAAGTTGCATTCACCCTCAAACCCACGGCTGGCTCTCATTAGCCAATAGTGATCAAGCCCCGGGTACCCCAGGCCCTGTCCAGAGCATCACAGAGGTTCAAATACAGGCCACTGCCCCTGTTTCTGTCTAGTCCCTGCCCTCTTCCACCCTGCTGCTCCAAAAACATGGGCGTGCCAGAGAAAGGCACTTGCTTTTTGCAGTCTTGCATGCACTTGCATGCAGATGTTGTGATGCACACAACACAAGCATCCCTTTTCCTGTGTGCCGTGAGCAACTGATTCTTCTCCTCTCACCCTAAGACTAACTTTTCTCAAATCTGTCATCCAGATTACACACCCTGAACCTGTGAAGAGGTGAGCTTTCTCTAAGGTAATCCCCTCTGGGCCTGAATCCTGGCGACGGGTGTGTGCCTATGTGTGTACGTGTCTGTGCTCACAAGGATGCTTCTGGACTAACACCCTACCCCCTCACTAACTTCCCAGACAGGTGAGAAGTCAGCATGTGCCCTGGTCAGTGAACCAGACAGCGTCTGTCTCACTGCCCCCATCAAAAGGGGCTGCAGCTACTGATGCTCGCCTTGATGGGATGAAGGCTCAGGGCTGCCAGATCCCGGATTTCGCAAGAAGCCAGGAATATCATTTAGAAAAGTGAAACAGTGATTTCTATTTGTAAGCCCCGTGCTGAAAACAAGCCCCCAACCGCTTGACACACTTTATGAGGTGCAGACACTGGGGGGCTGATAGGAATGGCAGGATTTGAAGGGTCCCCTTGAAATGCCCCACTGGAACCATCAGCAGCAGGTCCTCCATCCCCTGCCGTGTCCTGATGCCCATCTGAGGACACAGAAGAGGACCCTAGTGTGCTTGGCGGCTTTCCCCTCCAGCCTTGTCCTCCTTGACAAGACAACAAAGATGTCTTTGACTTCTGTTGTTTTAATTCCCTGTTTGGTCTGTCCTTAAAACAAACCTTTTTTTTCTTTTTCTCAACCATCTTCTCCCTGGGACCCTCAGGTCCTTAACTCACGCTGCATTATCTAGATCTTCCCAATAAGTAGGTTGCAGCTTCCTTGTCTTTGATTAAACAACTCTAACAAAGAATTCACTGATATGAAAGTGCTTATCATCAAACAGGTAACACCCTTTTCCTCCCCAAACCACACACCATTACCATATAAATGGCCTGGGGAAGGGACTTCTTTGAGAGGTGGGAGAGTCCAACCACACTTAGACAGCTTTTAAAAAGAGAAAGAGAGAACAATTTCTAAACGAGAAAATGTCACAGAAAGCCACAAACTAACTTCCCCAGGGACGATCATTGTGAGGCAAATACTCCAAGTAAAAAACATGCAACGTACAACATCCACGGGAGGTTCTGTGCCTCCTGTTCGGACAGTCGCCCTTCCACTGTGGGCCACGAGCAGGTGAGGGATATGCCCCAGAAAGGCGGCCAATGAGAGGCCGGCTCGCGCTGCGTCCCGATTGGCCAGGTCTGGCACCAGCTGGAACCGCGGCCAGCTTTGAGGACAGCAGAGAGACTTGATAGGATTCTCTCTTCAAAGCACAGAGCAAACATCAATTAATCCTCAAAAGACGCTTTCAAGGAGAACATTATCCCTTTTGAGCACGGGGAAGCTAAGAGGTGCGCCAGGTAGTTGAAGGGAGGGCAGGGGAGAAAAGAGCGCGGGGCTCCGAGCCCCAGATCCGGTTCTCCGGAGAGAGTCAAGTTGCCGGAGAAGAATGGACCCACAGAACTGGGGCAAAGGAGGCGACAGAGACGATGCTGCTGCTTTGGAGGGAAGGTGGTCCTCGAGGCTCCCACTGCTCCGTCGGAGAACAGACTGCAGGCGAAAATACAGTCGGAGACTTAGGTGTGCACCAGACCCAGAATCCGGACAAAAGTTCAAGTGACGGGACCTCTTTCAGCCTCATGACCACTAAGTCGGTGGGAGGAAGAAAAATTGAAATCTGGATCCAATGAATGTGTCCTACGGAGCCTGTTTTGGTAACCCCACCCATCCCACCCCCTTCTTGAAAAGGGGAGAAGGGGCTTGTGTGTGTAAACCAAGAGGACGCCCTGCCTGGTGGGTCTTTCCATCTTGAGAACCCATCCACAGCTCACACTCTAAGGAGCACCCCTGTCGCTGTGGTTGGCGACAAATGTCACACATTCTCACATTACACATTTATTCAACCTTTAATATCTTGCTCTGAGATACCTGGAGAAATTGTATGCCACTGATCAAATGATAGAAAAACACCCCAAGTTCTCTTCTCCACACACAGGTAGTGCTACTACCTTATACACTGATTTCTATGGTCAGCCTGCACTTTGTTAAAAACTTAGATTAACTTTCGTTGCCACACACGACATGCTGTTTGCCTAAAGAGAGCCCAGGCCATGTGCAAATTATAGGCTGATTGGAGATATTTAAGTGTTTATCAAAAGGATTTTCCTAAAGGGTCTGAATGAATTTTCTCTCAATTTACCATAGTCAAAGAAATAAAGGAAATTACCCTACAACTGACTTTTTCTTTTGTTAATTCAAATACCCAACAACTATTCTTTTTTTTTTTTTAAAGATTTTATTTATTTGACAGAGAGAAACACAGCGAGAGAGGGAACACAAGCAGAGGGAATGGTAGCGGGAGAAGCAGGCTTCCTGCCGAGCAGGGAGCCCGATGCGGGGCTCGATCCGAGGACCGTGGGATCATGACCTGAGCTGAAGGCAGACGCTTAAGGACTGAGCCACCCAGGCGCCCCTACCCAACAATTATTCTAACATAGCCATATATATTTCCTCTCAGAATCATAGGAAAATATCTAGAAGGATACATCAAAAACTGTCCTTAACAGCAGGGAACAAAATGGGCAATCAAGGAAGAAGTCTTTCTTTTCTTCTGTTATTTTTTGTCTTGCTTTATGCCTTTATCTTCTATGCACTTTTTATAGTCAGCATATTACTTCTTAAATGTTTAAAATTATAAAATGAAAAAGTTACTCTAAGATCCTTTCATTTTCCCTACGTGTAGCATTTTGATCCAATGCCTATACAAAATAAATCAGTATGTCTTGGATATATCTCCCCATCTTTTACCAAAAAAAAGTTACAAACTTTCATTTCATCCAGAATGCACCAAGTTAAGAAAGGACAATACCTTGAAACCCACCTCACAGAGGAGTTTGAAGCTGCCTCATGCAGACACTAAGTCAGAAACATAGTTCCAAGACCAGGGGAATGACTCCGGCTTCTTGATCTGACTAGCTTAAGGATAAGCTGAGAAACACCGCTGAAAAGCTGTCCTTCTTGCATTCGTGGGACACGCCTCCTGCTCCCGCTCTCCCATTCCCATCAATGGCCAGAACACACAAACTCACAAAATCAGCCAATAGGCTGGAATCCCTCCAAATCTGAAGATCATCTTCTTCTCTTAAAGAATGGACTTTTCAAGTGACACCAACCCCTCCCATGATTTAAGTTTATTTAGAGAATATTTCCGTTGGAAACTTGAGAAATGGAGAGCTAACCTCAAAGGGCCCATACCCGTTGCAAAGTAATTAGAAAAGAAGTCAAAGAAAGAAAGAAAGGAAGGAAGGAAGGAAGGAAGGAAGGAAGGAAGGAAGGAAGGAAGGAAGGAAGGAAGGAAGGAAAGAAAGAAAGAGAAAGAAAGAAAGAAAGAAAGAAAGAAAGAAAGAAAGAAAGAAAGAAAGAAAGAAAGAAAGAAAGAAAGAAAGAAAGAAAAAGAAAAAAGTGTTCGTGTGATGAGGTCAATAGGAAAATCCAGTTCATTTACAGGATGTTCACTTACAGCTGCTTTTTGCCTGAATAAAGCTAGATACAGTTATTATCAGCCAATCAGTGACTTGGGATCTGAAATGAAGGAAAATGCACATTCTGGGTCTCTTGGGCTCCCAGTATTTGGTGGAACTAGGCAGCAGGATCAAACTGGCAATTCCAGCCTGACCCTGAAATCAAAGCTCACTGATGGTCACAAAAGTTCTGCAGCTGATCAGTTACCGTTCACGCTCCACTCCTCACAATCCTTAAAGTCACCAGCGGGAACCCAAATTTGCAACAAACCAGGATGTGTTCCTTCTGGGGTGTAGATGTCCTTCCGATTCCACTCTTCCCTTTCCTTTCCGAGACTTACTTAGAAAAGAAGGGAAGCAGGCCAAGAAAACCCTCCACTTTAATATTAATAAGAATTTGTGCGGTCCCTGGATGATCAGAGCCCAGGCTACACAGGACTTGAAAGAATGACTGGGACTTTGATATGGAATATGAAAAAGTAACAGGCAGGAGGGGCGGGGACACCAAACTGGGAGACCCCGGGCCCAGCTCCTGCCAGCTGCAGTACCGACTTGCCAGTGACGGTCGCTCTGACTTACGAAGCAAAGACGATGTATACTTACTTCTCCACCTTTTTATCTGTGAGATGAATGAAATGAACTTCAAATGGTTTGTCTGCCATGACCAAAAATAATAATAATAATAATAGTACAAATGCCAGAAGTAGGAAATGAGCCCACCCTTTGCCTTCTTTCTAAAGATTTCCCACACGTCATCTCCTCATCACCCCTGGTGAACTACCGATCCTTATTATTAGCCCGTTTTACAGAAGAAGCAACTGAGGCATGGTCTGGGGAGCTGACCAAGGCAGCGTGGTTTGTAGACAAAGCATAAGTCAGTTCAACACACTAAAACACATTCCAGCGACACTGGTCTGTAGGAAGACCTCTCTAGGTAAGGCCTACAAGACTTGGCCACCTGGGAGACACAAAACTCAGGCCTCCTCCAGATCAGCCCAGAACCTTCTCCTCGGGCTCGCCCCACTTCTCCACAGCTCAGTTCACAGGGAGCCTTGGATCTAAGGCACTCGCAGAGTCCCAGTGGCCAAGGTGTGGGTGGGGAAGGCAAAGGACTCTACCTAACCCAGGTGTCCATGTGGCCCCGAGCACACGTGTGCCACCCCAAGTCCCTGGGCGAAGAGAGAAGACAGCACAAGGACTGAGCCCCCGGGTGCTGTTGGCGGGGACTTCATACCTCAGGAGGTTTTCATGGTTGTTAAGACATGAGTGGTCAGCAGGAAGCCCCAAAGCGTGATGTCTGTACTCAGGTGTAATTTCTATTCTTAGGCAGGGAATATCAGATAACTTACGTTCTAGAATCTAGATCACCTGCTGCTCTCCAAGAGCTGGGTGAATTGAAAGGAAAGAAACAAGCGTGTCATGAGTGTCTTCCACAGCCTGGCCTATTCTTGGGGTCTTGACACGGCTCCGCTCGACAAGATGGCTTCAGGCATGGCAAGACTCCTAACGTTCTCTGCCTGTGGTGTGGGGACAGGATGCCTATGTTCCTTCCATCCCAGACATGTCACCAGTGACTCCACACCCCCATTCCGCTGCTCAGATTCTCTTCCACGGCCACCAGAGGCTGCGGCTGGTGGTTCTCCAGCCCCATGAAACCCTCCCTCACGGGACTCCCCCTCTCTGAGGCAGAAGGAGAGCGTCTTTCCCTCTCCTATCACTCCTGTTCCGGCCATCAGAACACACACACACCCACACACACACACACACACACACACACACACACACACACATCCCAGAACACCCTCAGTTCACTCAGAAATCCGTGAGGCAACTTCAAGAGGGCTGAGGAAAGAGTTGAAAGAAGGTCCCAGCGGCCGCCTGGCACTTCCAGCCTGCTGTGTGAAGGCCCCCAACTCTGCAGGGCGCTAGGGAGGGAAGCTGCGTTTGAGAAATGCAGGGGGTTGGGGCGGACCCACGTAGAGCCTGGATCCCACACCACAGGGGGTTATATTCTTAAAAGAGCACACATTTGGCCGGGGAAGAAGAGACCAGGCCCAGGCTTAAAAGCATAGCTGTGTTCTCCCCTACCTGCCCTCCCCCCGCCTTTGCCCAGCTGACTTGGAGCAAATGGTAAAGCCAACCCCAACCCAGAAGTGTGAATAATGCAGCCAGCTCGCAGGCCTCCCACACAGGGGGGCACGCCGGGCCGCACAGATGGCCCTCGCACGTGCGCCGGCCACAGAGCAGCCTCTCTACCTCTCAAGAAACATGCAAGAGAAAGCGGGGCTCCCCAAGAGAGGTAGAAAATGTGGGGTGAAGATCTATGCGCGGGCGGGGAAGTGCCAGCCATCCTGGGGCAGACACCAACAGTCGGAGTGATTTGTTGGCCCTTTTTTTTTTTTTCAGGAGTTCACTTGCTTCCAGCAGATTCCATTAGTGACCTGAGAGCCCCAGGGCCTGGAGGAGGGCCCCGGAAGAGCTGCTGACTCAGCAGACCGAAGGCCAGACGTCTTGCACCCAGCCCTTTGCCCGGGATTTCTATTTGAAGAGCTTAGAATAATTATTTGCAAAGCTCTCGTTAAGGCAGCCTGGCTGAACTACGTATAGACAGAAGACACATGAACCTTGACCCCGACGCATAAATGGCCAGCCAGAAGCTGACGCAATCCAGGAAAAGGATTCCCACACGCAGTAATCTTCCTCCCAATGGCAGGAATAAAGCAAAAGTCAAAGTTATAAACTGGGTTCCCTCTGAACCTGAGTGGAGGCAGAAGGGAAGAGGGGGAGGGTTGCACTTTCTTCGAGTTCCAGTTGACATTTCCAGGGGGATAGGAATGGTACTGTTCCTACCGCTGCTGCTATCACTACACGGAACGTGACCATCACGGTCAGCGTTGATGTGGCCCCTGCTACAGGCATCCGAAGCATCATCCCATTGATTCTTCACATCAGCCCTCTGGGGTAGGTACTCCGTGTGGGTAAGAGACATCACAGTGCTGCTAAGTCATGGGGCAAGATTCGGAGCAAAATCAAGCCCAGGGGTGTGAGACTCCACCACGCGGCCACACAGCTCGTCCCAGGTCGGAGGAAGAGCGAGGACTCAGGGCTCCCCACCCCCCCTGTACCCTCCCCAGCGGTCAGATCTCAGTGGGTGATTTCCCCTCGAGGGCCATCCAATTCCACAAGACAGCTGAGCGATTTCTTAAGCACCCCTTCCATGCAAACCACTGTGATGGACCACTGGGTGCCAGGCTCCGTGATGGGGGAGGCGGGTGTCTAAACATGAGTGAGGCACAGCCCGGCCCTCCAGGGCTCTACAGTCCAGCCTGCCTTATGCAAACGCCTTAGGAGCCCTTTCGGCTCTAAAATAACACTTAGCAGGGTGCCTGGGTGGCTCAGTCAGTTAAGCATCTGCCTTGGGCTCCGGTCATGATCCCAGGGTTCTGGGATCGAGTCCTACATCAGGCTCCTTGCTCAGCAGGGAGCCTGCTTCTCCCTTGGCCTGCTGCTGCCCCTGCTTGTGCTCTCTCCCTCGCTCTCTCTCTCTCTCTGACAAATAAATAAAATCTTAAAAAAAAAAGAATCCTTATTTTTACAGATACATACTAAAGTTTTTATAGATAAAATAAATGCTGTCCGGGATTTATTTCAAAATAACCCTTGGTGTGGGAGGGTATGTCCCAAAAACTAAACTAAGCCCCCAGTTGGCAACCTCTCTTGCCTGAGTGTTTTACCATCTTTGGCTAACTCTTCCTTTGACTATCACAGTTTACCTTTATTTGTCCTCTGTGGTTTCCTTCCACCCCACACCATTCCCCCTAACCTTCTGGAATCATCCATCAAGTCTGTTGGAATATTCTGGTGCCCAGGCCACTCTCTCTGACCTTACCGTTGCCTAGGGGACAGAGGCTATGGGCCTGAGCAATACTCCCACACACCTCTGTTCAAAGTCAGCTGCTCAGACTCTGTTTGCTCTAGAGACAGAAGAGCTTGACCAGTGGGGGGTGGGAGGCACTTTTCATTTATTCATTCAACAAATACTGGTCAATCACCTACTTTGTGCCAGGCAGTCACCTGCTGGGGATCAGTGGTGGACAAGACAAAATTGTCACCTTCACAGAGTTTTCATGCTAGACAAGGAGCTACTCTATATGTCATCTCCCCAACCCTCCAAGACTTAGTTTAGAATCAAGGCTACTATTGCCCAAGACATCCCCCAGTCACCCAGATTTTGGGATCTTGCCCAAAATAAAGACAGCCATGATCTGATGCCAAGAGAGAGAATACCACCCAACTCCCTGCCCTAATCCAATCCCCAGTTCATGGGACACAAAGACTGAAAAGATGAAGACCACTGGGTAAGTAAATGGTGGCAGACAACAGGAAAACTGGGCCGGAATGTTCTAGGCCCACGGGTGTCATATTCATATCCGAATTGTCACCTTTGCTGTCACTTTGACAAAAATTTCTCATCCATTTTTGAGGTTCAACTAAGTAAAACTTCAATGGCATGCATGATTATAGCAGTTTTTAAAAACAAAACTTCCCTGCCAGGGATGACTTATATAATCTCTATCACCACAGGCCTCCCATGTAAGTGCTTGGTCACGGGAAAGTGTTTGGCCTTGTTCGGTGCTCACTTCTACCTGCACATGGTCACAAGGACTTCCAAATCAAATTTCTCAGCAAAAAAAGTTCCATTTGGAAAACCACAAACATTTTCAAATATTCTGGCTTTATCACAATAATGGAAATAGAGCGTCATGAGTAAAGGTTTTAATTTATTCATAAAGATATAGGGTCTATTCTCATATTAGTTGTGATTAACCATTGTCCTCATAAAAATGCAGGTTTTGCACACTTTTCTCCATTGCCTATAAGCTCCAAGAGGCAAAACTCATTTCAGTCCTTGTGTTATGTACTCCTGTGTTATATTCTCAGCACCTACCACAATGCCTGGCTTATAGTTAATGCCAGTAAATAGTTCTTGAATTGAATCTCACTATGCTTTTTTAAATGATTTTTTTTTTAAATTTTAAGTTCAATGACACATGCCCAAAGATAGTTACCTGTGCCTTGGATCAACCAGTATGCCATTCATGTCCCAGTAAGACGCACTGGAAAGTTTCCTAATCTCCTCCCTGGGTGGAGGTCCAACGAGGGCAGGCCCAGCAATGCCCCAGCCTACTGGACATTTCCACCTAGATGCCAAATCACCATCTCAAGCCTACTAAGGGTGAAGCTGGGCCCACACACAACCACTTGCCCCCATGGTCCTCACTATCTTAACAATCCAATTCTTCTACTTGCTTGAGTCAAAAACCTTGGGAGTCACCCACGATGCCTCTCTTGCCAGACCCCGCTTCCAATTCCTTTGCAAATGCTGCCATCCCTATGTATGAAATGTATTCAAAATCCAGCCACTTCTCACAGCCTTTGCAATTTCCACCCTGCTCCCACCCACTGCCTACTTACTGGTCTCCCTATTTGGCCCCGGCTTTCCTCCATATACTCTCAACTCAGCAGCCAGGGTGACCCTGTAAAAAACCTTCTAGTGGGTTCCCAATGTCAAAGATAAGCTAAAGCTCTCCTTCCCCTCTTTCCCCCTGCTCCAGCCACATGGACCTTCTTGCGGCTCTTCAAAACATCAGCCATGCTTCTAGCTCAAGACCTTGGCACTTGATGTTCCCTCTGCCTTGAATCTGCTTCTCTCAGGTGACTCTCAAATGACACCTTTCAGGGAAGTCATCCATGGCCACCTTATTTTAAACTGTCCTCCCCCAACACTCCCTGTCTCAACTCCTCACTTTCATTGCCTTCATGCGTTATTACCATCTCATTTATTTATTGACTTAGGTCCTCTGTCTGCCCCACTAGAATATAAGCTCCAGAAAGGCAAGGATTTCACCCAGGTTGTTGACTGCTTTATGTCCAACACCCAGAATAGTGGCAGGTGCTCCATAAATCCTTGAATTAACAAATTAATCTCAGGATACCTGGAGATATTCTCATTTCTCCATCATGGAGGGAAGATCATAGAATCCTCTGAAAGACATACAATTCTGTTCACAGCAAAATATATACATATATTTCAGGCCTTTCTCAAACAAATATGACCTAATGCATTTCAATAGGAAAGGAAATCTCATTTCGTTTTTACTCCCCCCCCTCCCACCGCCGACCTTTCCCGAGTCAGGAACTACCTGCCCCCTTCTCAGCCCAAAGCTGGCAAGCACCTGCTTGGAAGATGAAGGAGAAGGTTCAGGTGCCACCAGACCTGGAGGCGGTTTCCACCCACAAATCTGAGGGGAAGAGAAATGACCAAGAAGGAAAAGAGAAATGAGCACATAGATGAGAAATACATGTTTAAAAATCCCAACTCAGGCCATGAGTCGGCTGAGTGAAGCTGGCACCAGAGTGACAAATTAATTTCATGACCCTGTTGCTCTCATTAGGAACTGCAGGACTCAAAAAAAAAAAAAAAGAAAGCAACTAACATGTAGAAGAAGGGCATGTATGTCTGCCCACGTGTCTATATAGAGTGGTCTGCTAATAAAATGGGTTGTTCTCCAACAAAATTTGCTTTGGGTGTTCATTAAACCACCTACTGTGTGCCTCACACAGGGCAAAGGGCTGGAGACAGTTCTTTCCTGTGAGGAGCTTGGGCAGGCGGACGGGACTGGCGCAGACAAGCTCACCCGAGGACCCATGCTACGTGCTCCGCTAGCAGGAACAAAGTGCAATGGTTCTCCCTGAAGGAGGCTCAGACCTTGAAAAGTGAGGAGAAACTGGAGAGGGTCGTCAGGCGTAGGCGTAGGAATCAGAGGGGAAGTCCTGGCAGAGAACACAAGTGGAGGTGAGAAGTCCATGGTCTGGCACAATTCGAGCTGAGTCCATGGCCCCATGGTAGAACGGGCCGAATTGTGAATGTCAGGCCAGGACGTGTGGCACTGTCCGCAGTCCCTCCAGGCAGAACAGATTCCCCCTCTCCTTTGTATCCCACCATGCCCCGTATGCACTCCTCAAAGCCCACTCCCAGCCCAGGGCATGAGCACAGGGTGTTGACTATTTCCTCTGCTTAGAATGCTTTTCTTCTCCCCTAGACATCTGGGAGTGCCACTCCCTCCAGTTCTGCGGGTTTGTGCTCAATTGTCACCTTCTCTGGGAAGCCATCTCTGAACAAGCCTGCAAGAGGGCAAATCCACACACGTATACCCCTTGCCTCACTTTATTCTCTCCATAGCATTTATACCTGTGCATTTGTCCAGTAGAATGTGAGTTCCACAAAGGTAAGGACTTTGATTTATTGGCCGCTGTGTCCCCAGCACCCACAGTGTGTGGCACATAGTGGGAGCCCAATAAATATTTGATGAATGAATCAAAAGCACCTGTAACACTTGAATGATTTTTGGCTATTTATATCTGTCCCACCTATAGGACTGAAAAGTGATATGAAAGCAAAGATTGTGCTCTCAGTTCTCCATCCCAGCACCTCACACAGAGCTGCACAGGTTGGTACTCAGTAAATAGCTGATGGAAGGATGGATGCATGGATGGATGGATGGATGGATGGATGGATGGATGGATGGATGGATAAGTGAATGGATGGACAGGTGGGTGGGTGGATGGATGGATGGATGGATGGATGGTTGGATGGATAGGTGGGTGGGTGGGTGGATGGATGGATGGATGGATGGATGGATGGATGGATGGATGGTTGGATGGATGGATGGATGGTTGGATGGATAGGTGGGTGGGTGGGTGGATGGATGGATGGATGGATGGATAGATTATATAACCACTGACAGTATTAAGGACCTGAACTATGAAAAACTCTGTGAATAGGGATAGCCTGACATGGGAGAGACTGCAGCTGAGAAGTCAATTCGGAAGCTCCTGCCAGTGTCCCTATGAGCACTGATGTTGCCTATGTAAACGGAGGAGGAGACAGAGTCCAGGGACATTGCCAAGGTTAAGTCAACAGAACTCAGGGACTAGGTGTATGTGGGGGTGAAAAGAGAGAGGAGCCAAAGATGACCCTGACATTTTTGCTTAAATGTGAACCCTGAGGGGAATTAGCAGCTTTAGGGAAAGAGAAAGAATTCATTTAGGATGTAAGTTTGAAGGGGAACGCCCAGGAGGAATGGAGTAGGCAATAGGATAGTCAGGAGGAGAAAAGATCGAATTGTGAGCGCTGGCTAAAGCCATGGGAGTTTACTCATTCATTTCTATTTTCAGCACCTTCCATGTCCCGAGCACTTACTACGTACTAGGCGCTATGGATACTGCAGTGCCCAAGACCGGCAAGGCCTGTGCTCTCACAGAACTTACATTCCAAGGGGAAAGGCAGACTAAAAACAGGTGAACAAACAGATACATCATTTCTAATGGTTGTCTGCAGTATGAAAAAAATACACCAGGGTAATACACCAGGGCAACTCTCACCTTAAGTGTGGGGTGCCTGGGTGGCTCAGTGGGTTAAGCCTCTGCCTTCGGCTCAGGTCACGATCTCAGGGTCCTAGGATCGAGCCCTGCATCGGGCTCTCTGCTCAGTGGGGAGCCTGCCTACCCCTCTCTCTCTGCCTGCCTCTCTGCCTACTTGTGATCTCTCTCTGTGTGTCAAATAAATAAATAAAACCAAAAAAAAAAAAAAAAAAGTGTGGAGGTCAGGGCAAGCCCCTCAGACAAAGTGGCTTTTGCCACAATGAGGTAGAGGGCAGGAGTGACAAGGAAGTTCCTCGCTTCGTGCCTTTGATTTTCTTACACACATTTGTGGTGAAATCATCTGCTCAGAGCGAGAGGATGGAGTGGGTTTTCAGGTCAATGGAAAATCCTGGATCAAGTGCTGAAGGGGAGAAATGAAAAAGGCTCAGAAAAGAGGTTATGCTTGGGCACTGAGGACCTAGCTGACGGCCGAAACCATAAATGTGTAAGGGAGCCTATCAATGAGGACCACACACATATTTTACAAATATTATATATCGATGAAGCGTTATGTCCCTGCAGCTTTATTGAAACCAGCATTAATGCCCTAGGAGTAATCTGGAATCTCTACCCCTACTTGGGGCGAGATGGGTTTGCCGGAGTGTTTATTTGATTTTAATTAAGTTTGATGGGCTGTGAGGGTTTTCATTACTTGGTTTGACCAAGCACATTCCCACCGCCACCACCCCTCCCCCACAGAGTCCAGTCACTTCCGGCTGTGTTCCTGCCACAGCCTCCCCACTCAAGCCATCCCACACATTAACTGCCCTCAACTCCATCCCGCCACACCTTAAATATCTCCCAGCACCTACAGGATCAGCACCAAGGTTTTCACACTGATGCTTATAAACCGGGGGCTTCATTACTCGTCCAGCCTTCTCTCTCCCAACTACCCAGTCTGGCTGCCGTTCCTTTTTGAAGCCAACCTTATTTGCATGAAATAGACCCGAGTCTGCGCCACCACGTCTTAGGTAAGTTGCTTAAACACTTGAGAGTTTTCTCCTCGATAAAATAGTTACCATCATCTGCCTCCCGGGAGGACTGAATGAGTTAATGTGTGTAAAGCACGCTGCACAGGACTGCTGAGTGGAGTGAAGGTGTTTAAGAGATGGTCCCCGGGACTAGAATGGGCATTACTTTACGAGGCTGCTGGGGAACGATGCGGTTGCAGCGACTGGCACGTGGGCCACACACACAGAAGACACAGGTCCGCGGCCATTAACGTTGCTACTATGTTCTGCCCTGGGACGCATCTCTTGGTTTCCAGGGCACTCTTCTTTGGGCTTATCTTAAAAGTCAACTTGCACCTCAGAGTCTTAGAGTCTTCAACTTACATTAGTATTCAACATACGTCTTGTCCCTCAGCTAGACAGAAAGTTCCTGGAGAACAGAAATTGTATCCTTTGCTTCTTGGTATCCCCCTCCATGTGAAGCACAGAGCCTTCTGCTTCAGGAGGTGCTAAATAATTCCTGGTTCATGTGCCGGGCTAAGAGATGGATTCCCCTCTTAGAGAGAAGGCTTCTCTCTCCTCTGCTCCCTAACTTCTGCCCATCCATCAAGCCCCCCTTCAGCTCTGCCTCTTCCACGAAGCTGGCCTGTGAAACTGATTTCTTCACTCCCTGAAAGTCTATGGCTCCCGCTATCTTGTCCTATGTTGCCTTAGAGCTTCTAGACTTTTAGGACAGGCAGAAGAACTAAGGGGGAATACACATGCAGTCTACCTCGCTTTCACCAGCACTTATTTTATATGCTTTTCTAGTCAGACTGGGGGACCATGAGGCTGTACCAAAGGTCTTTTTCACGAGGAGGAAGCAAAGGTTAAGGTGGCCAAATACTGGTATTTCAATCATTGGGACTCTGGATAGCTTTTTCATAGGGGTTCTGTCTCCTGTGGCTCCATGCTGGAAAACATCAGAGCCAAAAACAAAAACGAACACTAGAGCACAAGGAGCTACCACCTCGCACCTGTTAGAATGGCTATTATCAAAAAGACAAGAGTGAGCAAGTGTTGGCCAGGGTGTGGAGAAAAGGGAACCCCCGTACACTGTTGGAGGGGATGTAAATTGGGGCAGCCACTGTGGAAAACGGCATGGAGGTAGACTCAGAAAATTAAAAATAGAACCACCCTATGATCCAGCAATACCACTTCTGGGTATTTATCCAAAGCAAATGAAAACACGAACTCAGAAAGGTATCTGCACCCCCATGTTCATTGCAGCATTATTTACAATAGCCAAGACATGGGAACAACCTAAGTGTTTATCAATGGATGAATGAATAACAAAAATGTGGTGTGTGTATATATATATATATACAATGGAGTATTATTTGTCCATAAAAAAGAAGGAAATCCTGCCATTTTGCAACATGGTTGGACCTCAGGGGCATTATGCTAAGTAAGTCAGACAGAGAAAGATAAATACTATATGATCTCGCTTGTATGTGGAAAGAGAGAACAGAGGAAGGGTTGGGGAGGGGTGAAATGAGTGAAGGTGTGTTTAAAAGATACAAACTTCCAGTTATAAAATAAGGAAGTCCTGGGGATATAAGGTACAGCATAGTGACTATAGTTAATAATGGTATATTTGAAAATTACTAAGAAAGTAGATTTTAGGGACACCTGGATGCCTGAGTGAGAAGAGCATGGGACTATTGATCTTGAGGTCATGAGCTCGAGGCCCACATGTGGTGTAAAGATTACCTACATAAATAAAAAACTTCTAAAAATATATTTTTAAAAAGTTGTCAGGGCGCCTGGGTGGCTCAGGTGGTAAAGCATCTGCCTTTGGCTCAGGTCATGATCCTGGGGTCCTGGGATGGAGCTCTGCATCGGGCTCTCTGCTCAGCAGTGAGTCTGTTTTTCCCTCACTCTCCCCTAACTCCTCTCTCTCCCTCTCTCTCTCTCTCACTCATAAATAAATATTTTTTTAAATTTCTTTAAAGATTAAAAAAGTTCTCATCACAAGAAAAAAATTGTATGTCTGGTGATGTTAATTAGACTTATATTGGTGATTACTTTGTAATAGATACAAATACCGAATCACTATGTTGTATACCTGAAATTTATATAATAATGTTCAATGTGTTATGTAAATCTAAACTTTAAAAATTAAAAAAGTAAATGAGGGGGGGAAAATGTGAGACCCTCCACGGTATGTTGTGCCTTTATGAGCTGCGTGCAGCCTAAGCACCAGCCCAGACCCTGCCAGGCCTCTGGAGCCGTGTCCAGGCAGTAAGAGAGACCACTGGCGGCCTCGAAGGTATTCCCTAGATCTGCAGTTCCCGGCACTAGCTATGCTGTTAAAAGAGCTTTCTCCCTCTCTGGTCATTAGCTCGTAGGGGTCCTTTAAAAGCTTGTCTGATCCTTCTGCCCATTCTATCGGGCGTTTCATTCAATGGACATAAAAATGAGGGCACCTAGGGCAAAGTCTGAACCACTGAAAAGACGCCCGCCCCCCAGCCCCATTACCACTGTTGAACCTGGGTGAGGACTTTATGGAGGTTCTTTATGTTATTCTGTCTACTTTCATACAGGTTTGCTACCTTCCGTACTAAAAAAAGTTAAAATAATGATAAACCCACCTCATTCCACCCTTTCCTGTGCTAGATACTCACTTTCTGGATGGATCTCCTGAACCTCACCCCCCAAAAAAGGTACTGAATCTTTTTTTTTTTTAAAAAAGAACTACATCTGGAAATTGTAAGGATTCACTGCTTTTTCACCTTGCACACCAGAGAACAGAGGGGTGAAGAAAGGCACAGTGGGGTGTCCAGGGGCGGCCATGAAGCTTTGAGCCCTCTCCTCCCGTGGGCTCTGTCACTTTGTAATGGTGTCAGCTAGGATACTGCGGTCCCCAGATCCCTGTCTGCCTGGTGCATGGCTTCCAGGCCCAAAGGAGACCATCTGTGCCCCTAAAGCCCTTGGTCCACATGTAAACACCCCCCCTACAGTTAAAGCTTCATTATCTTTGCTGCTACAGGTACGGGGCTAGACAGACCGTGACTCTCGTGCTTTAGAAGGCAGAAGAATTAGACTGCACAGCCTCACCCCCGAGATTCGGGTTCGGGGGGTCTAGGGAAGGCCCAACAGCCTACCGGTCCAACGGTCACACAGGTGTGCCTTGTGTAGCTGGTCAAACCTTGAGAAGCCCAAAGGAACAGTTTGGAATAAGCCGGAGGCACAGCAGAGGGGGGCAAACTGCTCCAGTTTGGGAGCAGTTCTTGGGAAGAAAATCTATCTAGCCACAGAATCAAAAACTTCCAAGGTTGGGGACAGGGTGTCAGTTTCTTTCCACTATCAGAGAGGACTGGGAATGACAGTAAGGAGGAAAGCAGGTACAGGGAAAACTCTACTGTCACAGCCCTTTCTAGCTAATACCCTGTCCTTCATATACATGCTCATATCGTATTTCTGTTTTCTACATTTTACCCAGGAAAGTCTCTTCAGAACTCACTTGCCCTGCCCTTCCCAGGGCCTATCGCTAAATCTCCAGGTATTTCCAGGGGGACATTCTTAGAACATGGATTGGATCAAGCCACTTCCTAACTTGAAACCTCTACAACTGCTCACTGCTCTTTGGAAAAAGTACACATCTCTAAAATTCCCATCAAGGCCTGTGTGTTCTCAACCTTCCTGAACTCCTAACCCTAACCCTAACCCTGACCCTGACCTCTCTTACCATACCATGAGCCCCATTTTCCCTCCTTCTCTGGCACTCCAGTCCCAACAGCCTTCCCTGGTTCCTCCAATATGCCACAGGACCTTTGCATGTGCCATTCCTCTGCCTGGGATAAAATCTCCTTGCCTCTTCAAGGAGATTTTCCCTCAACACACTAGACCAGAACCGTGCTCCCTGCTATACTCTCTTACACCCTCCCCTTACATAACATAGATCCAACTTTTATTTATATATTTATATGATTAGTGTCTTTCTCCCCAATGGGACTATAAGCTCTGTAAATATAGGGTCCAAATCGGTTTTGCTTTCCATTGTATACCCAGGGCCATGATAACTGGTACATTATATTTGTTCTACTACTATAAGATAAATGCCAAGTGCACCGTGGTCTGGAGAGATTGTGAATGAAACAGAGAAACAAGACACAAGCCGGAGACATTCATGATGTACATGACAGGTCAGAGTGAAATGGTACGCTTTCTCCTGGACGTGGGCAACTGAGAACCTTTCCCATTATCACAAGAACAGTGGTTACCAGACATCACAAGATCTCAGGCTCCTTAAAAAAAAAAAAAAAAAAAAAAAAATTCTGTCCAGGACTGTCCCCAGAGGACAATGAGAATATGACATAGCCCTCAGGGAATGTGGGGGCTGGAAAAGAGGCCAGAGCAGACTGAGGACCAACCTCCTCAGTGCCCTTCCTGTCACCTCTGTGGACACGGAACTTTGTCCCTCGGTGGCGGGACTCAGAGAGAGCAGGGAGAAGGTCACAGACAGAACTGATCTTCCCCCCTCCTATCTGGAGCCACAGAAACAGGCGAGCTCAGGTTATCTGCACACTCTTTTTCCCCAGAGAGGAGTTGGGGGGGAGGGCAGGGGGAAGATTTAGAACAGTCAATTCAGAAAACATGGTGGTTTTTCTGCTGGGTCATCAGACACATGCCCATTCAAGGGAGGCAAGACGAGCTGAAGTTTAGGTCCTCTGACTAGGCTACGGAATCCCATCAATTACACCACGTGGAAAAAACTTGGGACAGTTAAAAATAACATAGGGGTCTGGTGTTTGGAAGATCTGGAGTGTGGAATGCCAGCTTGTCAAGTCCAGAGTGCCACCGACCACAAGCGTGTGCTAGGACACGCTTACACACGCCCACCGGGACGGGAGGGCCACGGACCGGCACGGCACCCGGCCCGGCACAAGAGTATAGACCACCCCCCACTTCACTCAGAAGGACTTTCAAGCCCTCTTTAAGCCGTGGAAAGGGCAGGGCTCGTCCGGGAAGGAAGCACTTTTCTCCCCCTTGGACGAGGCAGCAGTGGATGGAAGCAGGAGCCGGGGGTTCAATCACAGCCGAGTCCATTCGCCTCCGCGTGTTGGGCTTCTGCTTTGGTGACATTCTCGATCTTTCTCAGGAGGATCCTCTGTCGGCACCGATTAAGTAGCACGCAATAATCAGAATTCCTGGACAAAATATCCCGCAGAGAAATCTTTCCCAAAGTCCCCTCGTGCGTTCTTCTAAGAGTAAAAATAAATTAATAATAATAATGCCATAGAGTTCTAGAACGTCTTTCTTCTGAGGAAGTCAGAGGTTCTCTTACTTAAGATCTCATTTTCCTTAAGACGACCTGTGGGGGGAAATCAGCTAGTCCATCTTTCCATCTTACAGATGGAAAAGCAGGGTCCCTGTGAACATCTAGTAAGAGGGTCACATGGGCCAACTCTTCTAAGCACTTAACATATACCAACTTATGTAATTCTCCCAACAACCCTCAGAAGGCAGAAACTAATATTCCTGTTTCACAGATGAAGCAGTGGAGGCACAGAGGGGTTAGGAATCCTGCCCAGGGTCAGGAGCCTTGCATTTGAACCCAGATTCACTGGCTCCTGAGCCTCATTCCAAGCTCCAGGCCTCAGAGCCCCTGCCCGCCACACTGCCGCTCCCTGGGACAGAGTGTTGGAGCTTCCAGATCTCAAGGCTCTAAGGAATGCTGAGGACTGGTGTGATGCCCAGCCTTCCCCCAGAAAGCTGGGCCCCAAGCCTTCCCACAGGAGGGAGTGGGCAACACATAGGTGGACAGGCTGAATGGGTCATGGGGGCCCATGTGCCTGAGTGGCTTTGAGGAAGTATGACCTGCAGGATAAACCAGCTGAGTCCTCCCAGAAGGAAACACCATCCTAGAGACCGGCAGCCCCGCTCCCCTGATTTGAACCATGAAACTAGTCCTCGGGGCACCGGGCTTTGATTGAGCCACGAGCGTCAGCATTTATGTTTTCCTCTCTTGACCAGATTTGTATATGATATTTATACCATGTATGGGTTATTGCTGTTGTTTGGAAAGAAAAGGCATGGTGACTGAAGGATAGAAAAGGGCAAAGACTTTTAGATCGACCGCTTGGACAGGCTTCACCCTACAGTCCAGCCCTACTAAGCAAATCTGCCCATGCGTGGGCCAGGGCTGTCCTATACCTGATGGGAAGGGGGCTCACATCAGCGCAGGCCCCCCAGTGCGTTCCCTGCACCCCATCCCTCTGGGAGGAGCCCTGAAAAGGACCCAGAACATATTACCAAGGAAACCAAGAATGAGGAGTCCGTTCAACCTTAGTGAGAAAGTCTTTGGAGGCAGGTAATCCTCCCTGCTGGGGAACAGAGGTTGGTGGCCCAGCCTCCCCCCGAATCCTCTCTTGGCCTCCGAAGTGTTCAAGTGCTTCCCAGGATTTGGCTGCCAAACTGGAACCCCAATCAGAACAACCAGGTGCTGGGCTATTTCCCATTTTTACCTTCTGTTCACGGACCACCTTTCCACTCTCATTCAGTGAAACAAACCCATTTGCTCCCCTCCACACATTCCTTCCCACCTGCCCTTCTCTCCCCCAGAAAGGAAGGGGATTCTAGAAGGAATTATCCAAATGCCTCCCAAATCTCTGTTCACTCCCGTCATGCCTGCCTTTCCCCATCCTCAGCTGCTCCTCTGAGCCTGACCAGATCCCATTGTCCTTCCAAACTCCACTCAAAGCCACCTCCCCCATGAAACCTTCTCTGACACCCCAACCACAGGACACGCTTTCTCTTTTCCGATTTCACAGACCCCTCAGGGCCTGGCCCGCTCATTTAGTGCAGAGTAACCTCATACACCGTGTTTCTTCTCACCTGGTTTGCTGTGTGCAAGCTTTGACCTTTTCCTCCTTCCCTCTCCCCACTCCCACATACACAAGATTGAGTGTGCCCTCCTGGGGACAAAGCAAATACTCTTCCTTTCTTTTTGTGCCCCTTCAGGGCTTTTTGATCAAGGTGCGATGCACAAGGAAAAGGAGAAAGATGTCAACAGGGCAAGGACGAAGGGGACGAGGGGTTAGAAGGAAACCAAGGCTGGAGATACAAACCTTGATATTAGGAATTAAGTGGATGATTCCTCTATCTAGGGCTCAGAGAACGCTGGGGAGGCTTAGGTCTGAGTCAAGAAATGAAATAAGAAGCGGAAAGCAAAAGAAAAATAAAAGGTAACCAGTGGACTTTCCTTTCCTGGGGATTTCAAAAGCTACAATATGGCCTGAAGGAGACAGGCTAGGAAGTGGCCCACGGCTGCCCAATGTGGGTCTTGGAGAAAGGTGGGGACGTTTCAGATCTTTGATATTGTCCAGAGTAGTTCATCTGGGTCGAAAAGGAGACAGGAACTCCAGGCAACACGGGGCAATAATAAAGATTGCTCCATCAATCAGAGCGTCTTTTGTTCTGTACTTCTCGGGAAAGTGATCCCATCCCAGGCAGGTAATGGGTGAGAACGAAGGACTGACAGAAGAGGGGCCTATACTGTTGGGTCCTCTCCATGGCAGGCCATCACATCCTCTGGACCTCTGGACCTGCAGGTCCTCTGATGGCAGGTCATCAAATACTAAAACAAGAATCCTACCACTCAAGGGACAGCAAGGGCTAGCTTGGTCTCAGAAGGTTCAGCCTCACGAACCAATCAGCTCCATCCCTCCTCTAATGCTGGCTGGGATGGCCAGCCCCTGCGATGGCAAACAATGCCCCCTGGTGTGCTCTGCACCAGGGAACCATGGGAACTTCCTGAATTTCACAGACCTCTAGGGATGAGCGTTCACCTCAGCCACGCTGCGTGTGACTGACCTAAAATTGAATGATCCAAACCTGTTTCCCATCCCCCAGAGAGGTGTGTAATTAGATAAAATGAGGACAGAATATGTATAAGTATTTCTTATACTGGGATGGCTGCCCAGAAAGGAAATGAGCAGCAGGAACCAGACGGCCCCGCGCGAGCCCTCTGCACTGAGGGCTACACGCTGGGACTGAGGCACAGTCACTTTGAGAGAAAGTGCTAGTGCAGTGTGACCTTTCTGAGGTGACAAACACTTGTGTACGACTCCGGTCCTACAACCTAAGTTGGGGGCACCATCAGCATCTTCTCTGGCTCCCTGCACTGAAGGATGTCTAGTAGACCAGAACCTGAATTAAAAGTGGACTCAAGGAGCCCATCACCAACTCTGGTCTTCACCTTACTCCTGACCCAGAATCCCCCTCTCTCCTGGGTGGTCCCTTCTTCCAAAGAGCCCCACCACGGAATGATCTGGAGCATGGATAAGCAGTAAGGGCACATACAAAAGGTACAGTGATATTTTCCTCTCTCTTGACGTGAAAAACGGAGGCCCACCCATCACCTCCAGGACATCATTTTTTGTTTCACTGTCAAGTGAATTTATCTGCATTGACTGTGGTTGGGACAATGAGTCATAGGGGAAGCTTTATCCTTGCAGGCGTTGGTACTATGAAAGTACACAAAAGGCATTGTCTCAAAGAATATACATCTGAAAACTGCGACTGGGCCATCGCTCTCTCCAAAACTCAATGGGACAGGTCCCAGCACAGGGTTAAACCATTCGAGTATTCTCACCTTCTGGTCTCCATCTTAAAAACTCATAAACGTCCTCAGGTATAAATAAGGCTACATACACAGCTGAGCACATAGTATATGCTCAAGAAAAATGTAGCTCATTCATCACTGGCTGTTCACAAGCCTCAGTTACTTACTTCGTCCCTGAAAGGAGCAAAGTGAGAAAACCTGCCTGGCTTCCCCAGGCTAATGCAAGCTCCACAAAAATGAAGCGGCGGAGAAACAAAGGGCTAGCATAAATGACACCGACACGTTCATCAGAGCCAAATACACACGACATGCAAGCAAGGCCGGGCTGGTGCCTTTTTTCCAACTCCTGAAACTGAAAAATTCAGAGAAAGGAATTCTGCTGCCTTTTCCAGACTCCTGAAGTCAGAGGAGACAATGAGAAACATGTCCACCATGTAGGGCTGGAAGCAAAGTAGGTAGAAGGAGCAGGATGTCTGCTTGCAGATTTAATCTGCTCAGTTACTCTACATGTAGCTCTCCAGCGCGTGCTGCGTGGGAGCCTGGGAGTGGACAGGCAACTACCACCCCAGCCTTCCAGGCCCTTGTTCCAGCTAACCAGAGTTGAGTAGTTCAGTGGCCAAGAATGAAGAGTATGCTTGGGACGATGGGGCCGAGGCAGGCATGGCCAATTCTACCTGAGGGTCCGCCAGGACTTCACTGGAGAAGGGGGGCCCCATGGAGAGTGCCTGGGGCAGGGTGGGGCTGGAGGAGCCACAGAGGTTTGGGGAGACTATAGGAGATGAGGGGCCGCAGTCCCTCTGAGCAGAGATACGGAAGCCTCATTTTAGGATCACAAGCTCGCCCACACCCCGCATCCTGGGATCCTTAACCTGGAGCCTGTGGACCCCTTAACCTGGTCCACAGGCTCCGGGTTAAGGCATCCACAAATGGGCTCCTCAAGAACCCCATACACAGATGTTCACATCTATATGCATTTTTTAAAAGATTTTATTTATTTATTGACAGAGAGAGAGTTCACAAGTAGGCAGAGAGGCAAGCAGAGAGAGGAGGGGAAGCAGGCTCCCTGATGAGCAGAGAGCCTGATGCGGGGTCCAATCCCAGGACCCTGAGATCATGACCTGAGCCAAAGGCAGAGGCTTTAACCCACTGAGCCACCCAGGCGCCCCATATCCATATGCATTTTTTTTCTGGGAAGACAATCCACCACTTTTATACGATTCTCAAAAGCATCTACGGTTGCCAAGGAGAAGTGAGGAAGAGACATTTCACACAACATTGAGTAGCCTGAACCCCACAGCATGGAGTGGAAGCCATGGTCTCCTGCCTCCCACGTAAGGTTTGGTCCCTGACGTGTCCTAGGTCTTCAGAAATAGCAGAGCTAAAAGGATGAAGGCAAGGAGATGAGAAGAAATCACCATTCTCTTCCCCAAAACCAACATCTATGTGTACTGACTATAGGTCAGGTGCCAGGCTAGATTTTAAAAACCATAGACCCATGGAAATACGTCTTCTCTGCCTCCTACTCCCAGAGCTAAGATTGCAAAGCCAGGACCCGAAATGTGAATACGAGTCACCCAGGGCAATTCACTGTAATCCCCAGATCAGGCTCAAACTTTAGCTGGCAGTTGCCTAGCAACAGGTCACCCCGAAGACACATCACCAAACCGAGATGCCAAAAAGGCATTTTGTGGACAAGCTGGTGCTGAAAAGAGCCCCCCACGCAAGTCTGCCTGCCAGGTCTCTCTGGGATGCTGGGGGAAGGGGTTGACTTTGCAGCCAAAAGGAGGCTGGAAAGCAGGGCTGGGAAGGTGTGCGAGTGATGGTGTGTTCCCCACCCACCCACCAGCTCCCACATTGGGAAACGGGCCCAGGAACACAGAACCGAGGGTTGAGGGAGAAGGCAGCCGGAGTAGAGAAGGCAGCCGGCGTCTCCGCACGTGCTCCTCCAGAGCAGACCGCACGCACTCTTCCCAGCCGTATCGGAAGCCACATCAAGCGGCAAAGATCTGACTTGTACCTTCATCCCAGAGTTCCCCTGAAGTCATCACCAGACCTCCACCTACAGCTAACTGGGGACCCAGGAAGCAGCTTCTATCCAACTCTGCAGGCAGCTTCCTCCCTTCCAGAAGCAGCAAGCCGGAAAGAGGCAAAGAGATCTTACTTTCTAAAATTCCAATTTTTTTTTTTAATGGAAAGCTCAGAAATTCCTGCAGCTGAGTCAGGTGAGCCTGGGATTCCTAAGACAAAGGCTCTCAACACAAACCATTACACAGGCCATCACCGGCCCCTCTCCCTGGTCAGGTGCTAGAAAAGTTGGGTAGACGGGGCCTCCTCAGAACCCGTCATCCCTTCTCCAGAAAGGTCTTGGGGGCTGGGGGAAGGGGCCAATAAATACATCAGTCTGGAAGAGATTCAGGAAGAACAAATGCGGAAGTCAAACAACAACAAATAAGGTGGATATAAATCCAGATAAAATATTAAAATCATTAAAGGGCTGCTGCTCCCTGAAGATTGGGAAAAATGAAGAGAGTTAATTAAAAGCAATCTCCATGCACTGCTGAGCCAGCCAGCCCTGATAAATCAACAGCTGGGGCTGCTGTGGAGGGCAGTCAAGGGGCTTCGGGGGGTGGGTTTCCGTCCAGGAAGGGGGGCTGCTGCAGAAACGGCCAAGACGTCCAATTGAACCCAGCGACCTAAGTTTCGTGTCTGTTAAATATTTTATGGCCACTGAATAAAGTTGTCCTTCAATGGGGAGAAAATGATCAGCAAACAAAGAGGGAAGAAGATATGGATGAAAAGGTATTGTTTGTTAGATTCAAAACATACTTGGAACTGTGATGTCAGTATCTCTGATCTTGCCCCAAATGCAGAAGCTTTCGCTTTTTTTTTTTCTCTCTCTCTCTACCTGATCTCCACAGATAACTGCACCTTGTCCGATCTCTCTACAAAACCCTGGGTGATGTTTGTGTAGGGGGACTGAGGGAGGTAGTGCCAAGTCAGGGAAAGGAATAGAGGGAGGGCAGATAGGAAAGACCTTAAAAATTCTCATTGCCAACTTTTAGCACCAAAAAAAAAAAAAAAAAGGCAAAAAACAGAAAACACAGACTTTTAGCACAAAACAAAACGTCAGCAAAAATGGTGGGAACTTTTTTTTCTTGCTTGCTTGCTTTCTCTCATTTTTCCCCCCTTTTCTTTCTCTACATACTTCCTTCCCCCTCTTTCCTGCAGTCTGATAAAGTTTTTGTTTTTCATTTTAAACAAAAAACAGCTCAGGATTTTCAGAATCCATGTAAGTAAAAAAACCAGCGATTTTCAAAGTGTTAGAGGAACAGTCCTGCTCTATTCTAAGGGAACCCTCCAGCTCTTCCTTGATGGAAATATAATCAAGAGAAATGATTGGGGGAAAGTGTTTTTTCTCCTCCATAGAACTGGGATTGGAAGGGGAGTGTGTGCACGGGGAAACATAAGGAATTATGCATTTGGATATGCATTTTAATTAGGTGGACAGAAGCAGCCGCCTGTTAATTTTTCTTGCTTGTTTCCACTTAGCATTCATCACAGGCAGAACCACCATAGAGCGCTCCCACGATAATAGATGGTTCTGCATTGGCTAAGTCCTCAGGGAAAATAATTAGCAGGAGAGAATATATTCTCTCCACTCCCACTACCCCATCCACCCTGCCCTCCCCCATCCCCAGCACCACATTGCCTCCCCTCCCCACCCCACAATCCACAGTGGTTTCTCTAGGAGAAGCCTAGGGGAGGAGTCCCGCCTTCTGGCTGACAAGGACTTACTTTGCCCTGCCAAAGAACCAGGGTCTGGAAGGGGACACGGACGGACTGGAGGCCTTCCTTGGAGGGGAAGCTCCTGGATGCACGGAGGGAGGCTGCCCTGCTGAGTTCTGAGGGGCAGGTCGGCCATCAGTGCTGGCCAAGACAGGATGAAGAAAGGCCCCAAAGAGGGTGAGACAGTTCTCCCTGAGTTCAACAGGCAGCAAGCAAAGATACGTAAAGAGTTGTTAGTTGAAGATAATGGGAGCCCAGATGACATTTTTTACTTAATTTGCTTTTATGAAGTAAAGGAACCTTGTAGTGCTGCAGCAAGCTTGAATCTGAAGGCTGGTGATCAAGATGGAACTTTCTAGAATTTTGCCCTCTGCCACAATGTGCTCCATGGTCTACTTTTATATGAAGAATCAATTCAGGCACCTGATCTCCTGTGTCAAAAGCACACCCTCCCTGTTGACCAGCAGACCAAAGCTTGAGCACCACCTCCACCCATGCTGTCCTCCTCTCTTCCTTAAAGTCGTCTTGATAGAAGGAGTCAGAGACCGCCGGATGACCGCAGCCCAAGTTCCAGGAAAGCTCTCCCCTCTGCCCTCCGAGCTTCTGCTTCCTCTGATTTTGCAGGCAGACTCAGTTCAGAGCTGACAACGGGAAATGAAATGAGGGCTTCCCCTGAGTTCCTATTCTCACCTATTTCAAACCCAGACAATGGGGAAAATCCCAATGAGATCTTAGGGCTATTTACACACAGCTGGATGAGTGAGGCTTTGCATTTCCTGAGAAACAATGATTAGGCTTGATGTGTAAGGCCACACTCATTTCATTTCTTTGAGTTTTCATATATTAAAATAATGTTCCAGATATGAGGTATGGTTGATTCTGAGAAGGCCTCAGTCAGCTACCTGCAGCTGTGCCATTCTGCTAGCAACCTCTCTAACATCTCCTGTGTGCACTTTACACCTCTGGAAATGTCTTCACATCCATGATTTCATTTGGACACCTTGGGGGCCAAGCAGGGCTGGGTGCAGGGGGAAGGAAAGAGAAAGCAGACGTCCCAAGCTCTTCTCGATGAGGAAGCCTGATTTACTAACTCTGGCCTTTCAAGCTGTCCCATCCTCCCTGGTGCTCGCTCCCTCGGCCCCCTGTTGCCAAATGAAACTTCCACCCTGCCCAGGAAACAAACCCAACCTTCATTCCAAGGCTCCCCCCCCCCCGTAACTACTACTGCTACAGCTCCTGGGGCCTCCCCAGACCCAAACCCTGACACCCCGTGTGCCCTCCAGAGGCAGTGGAGACAAGGCGAATGCAATCTGTGTGGCTGGGGATAAAAGAAGTGAGTCTTTGGGTTGTCAAGGATTCACCCGCAAAAAATAATGGTATTCCTACAGGGGAGAGGGGATGAGGAGGTTGCATTCTATGATTCTATTAGTATTTTCCCGTAAGTTCATAAGGTGGGGGTTGCCTCTACTATTTAGAAATATAGTCCCTAAGTTTTAAAGAGTCTAAAAATGAAGGGCATATACCCAAGAGAATCAAAAGCAGGGACTCAGCTACCTACACGCCGATCTTCATATCAGCGTTACTCACAATAGCCAAGAGACGGAAGTAAAACAAGTGTCCCTCATCGGGGGAGGAGATAAATGAAATATGGTATGGACCTACCATGGAACATTATTCAGCCATTAAAAGGAAGGAAATTCCCACCCGGGGCTCCCTGGGTGACACAGTCGGTTAAGTATCTGACTTGGTTCAGCTCCGGTCCTGATCTCAGGGCTGTGAGATGGAACGCTAGTTCAGGCTCCCTGCTAAGTGGAGAGTCTGCTTAAGTTTCTCTCTCCATCTCCCTCTGTCCCTCCCTCCTTTCACACTCTCACAGGCTCTCTCTCACTCTCTCTCTCTCTCTCTCAAATAAATAAATAAATCTTTTTTTAAAAAAAAGGAAGGAAATTGTGGCACATGTTACAACATAGGTGAACCTTGAGGACATGACGTTAAGTGAAATAAACCATCACAAAAGGACAACTATTGTGTGATTCCACTTACATGCGGTGCTTAGAAGAGGCGAATTCATAAAGACAGAAAGCAGAATGGCTGTTACCAGGAATGGGGAGTTATTATTTAATAGGTACAGAGTTTCTGCTTGGGATGATACAAAGATTCTGGAGATGGACTATATCAACGGTTGTGCAACATTATGAATGTACTTAATGCCACTGAATTATACACTTTAAATGGCTCTAATGGCCCATTTACATGTCACCAATGTAAAATATACATCTTAGGTATATTTTGCCACAATGAGAAAAAAATTAAGGGGCTGCCTCTGTCTGCTGGAGGTCAGGGTAACCATTTTGGTTTCTCTTTTATTTTGCCCGAGAATCACAATTTGGGCTTCTGTGAATTCTCTGATGGGTTTGGCAGCCCCCTCTTCCTCCTTTAGGCTTGCGGAAAATTGCCAAGGGAGCTTTCAACCAAAGGGAAGCCTGATAATAACACCCCCAGAGGAATCTGAGATATTCTGGAGGCATGTCACAAGAGGAGGAGAAGGAGAGGCAGTGAATTCCAGTTTAGATAATTGCTAATACCCACCAGGATACAGCCAGCCCCTGCAAGTCTGCTAGCCACCTCCATTTCTCAGCAGCAACACAGGGTCCACTAAAGGAAGCACAGTGAGACATCAGTACGGGTCCAGCGCACTAAAGAGACAGGTATCTACAGCTGCCCACATGCAAGTGAAGCATGCACTTTTATTTCCATGTCAGCGGGATGGGTGCTAGAGGGGAGGAGAGGGCAGGTCCAGGGAGATGGTGGATAAATGAAATCCAAAGGAGAAAAACCTTTTGCTTGCTTTCCCCTCGCCCTCCACACGTTTAAAGAAAAGAAGGGGGGAGAGAGGTGTTCTCAATAATTCCAGTGTTTCCCACCACCAAAAACTTTATCTGAGTGCTAATAAACAGCAAAATAGGCCAGACAGTCTTCCCACTTCTCTCTCCTCTCTCCATCCTCTGGTTGGGGTGCTAATGAGAAGAAAAGTGTTCACAAAGGAGAATCAGAGGAAACCCCCCCCCCCGTTCTAAAGGGCCCACCACCTGGTCCTCAGCCTTAGGCCCTGACAAGGGAAAGGGGTGCCATCCCAGTTAGAACTCCAACTGGTAGCATGATGTGGCAGGACTGGACCCGAGAAGATGAAAGTCTTAACAAATCCCCTTCAGGAACACGCTTTAAAAACAAGAAAGAATTTGAACTTTGGTCCCTAACCGCCCTCGCTCTCCTAATCAACCATAGTAAGAGCCACCACCAAGCTTTAGACCTAAAAGGAATCTGGGCATCCAATTGCGAATTTGGATGCATCCCCCTCGTCTTAAAGGCAAGGGATCTACAGCTCAGAGAAGCTCTGAGTCCAAGATTCAACAGCGGGTTGGTGGCATGACTGGGAGCAGGTGCTCAAGGCTCTAGATTTCTCTCCCGGAGCTTTTTCTCCTCCATTACTCTGAAGTCATCACAGCTCCTGAGACCAGCGAGTGGTGAGAAATGAACATGGAAGAGGGACACAGTTCACGACAGGGGCCACACTGATGGCAGGTGGAAGGTTGGAGATGTAAAACCTCTTCTGCTGGAGCTTCCCAATGGCAATTAATACACACAGCAGGTTTTCAAAGTGAATAACGACAAAAACACGCTCATTTCACAGCAACCTGAGATGACCACAGTCTCTGGATTCTGCGGGGGAGGAGAGGAGACTGGGGGGGATTAGACATGTGTCATCATTGTTTCCCAGACTCCTATCCAAGACTGGGGTGGAGGAGGACTCACCGTGGGCTATTTGAACCCCATTATTAGGCGCTCTGAGTCTAATCCCCTCGCCCCTCCCTGCTTCCAAACATAGCCCCTAACTCTTAGCCTTCTCAA
The DNA here is from genome assembly GCA_028646535.1 of Procyon lotor. Classification (NCBI taxonomy): domain Eukaryota; kingdom Metazoa; phylum Chordata; class Mammalia; order Carnivora; family Procyonidae; genus Procyon; species Procyon lotor. The sequence goes on from CM053609.1 coordinate 97,195,030, forward strand.
GGCTTCTCTCTCCCCTTCCCACCCCCCACACCACCACTATTCACAAACACAACCTAGAAATTCCCAACACAGCCCACTCCTCTTTTCCCACCCACCCCACCCCCCCCACCCCCCCACCCCCCCGCCCAACACCTTCTAACCACTGCTTTTAAAACTCTGATGCAAATCACAGGCTTCAAAAACCTTCCTTGGGTGACAGTTTTACGACGCTAAGCTCCATTCATCCATATGGTCTGACAGACTGTGAAACACTAGTAACCGGACCAATAAGAAAAACAAATTAGAAAAACACCGCAACACCTCATCTTGCCCCACTCACACAACTAAAGAAAACTTTGGAATTCGCGATAGATCCTAATATGGGGCTCTCTCCCCCGTTAAACGATCATCTTTTCAATCATCTTTTCAGAGTTCCGGACCGCACAGAGGTTTTATCCATTCACCTACGCCCTTCCCTCCGCCCCACCCCACCCCCAGGCCGCGCTTTATCTTTCCTTGTTAAACTTTAGAGCTACGCAGTCAAAGACTGTCCAAGCTGGGATCCTGCTTCTGTAGGGCCCTGCTGGGAAAACGGAGGCTGCCCAAAAACTCTTTCAGCAGGCTGTGGTCTCTCTTTGGCCCCGGGCTTGCCACATTTGGCTACCCTTCTGTCTTCCACTGACTTTCAGAACACTCAAAAACCACAAAAGTTACTTTGCTGAGGTTGGGTTAATAAACAGACCTGGATTCCGGTGCCTTTTTATGACCCAGCCCCCACCACCACTACCAGCAGTGGAGGCTGCATTTTGAAAACAGAGAAGTCAGCCTCAGTTTCCTTTCTGTTTCTGGTGCAAAACAAAGCCTGCTGACCGTGGCATTTTATTTTTTGCATTGATCTGAGCAGAGGGCTCTGAAGCAGCTTTCGACATTACGGTCTTTCTCAGATGTATCCAAATCCCAGCTACCCGCAGGATTGCATAAAGACAGAGGAAGAAGAGAAGTCTCCAATTAAATGGCCTCTGAATGCCAGCCCACCTTAGGGATCTCAGCAGCGTCCATTCTCTTGGCCATCTCTGTATGTCTCCCAGGTGGTCTGCAAGGCGGGCTACTTTCAGAGGTCTACCCTGGGACAATGCCTCTACTTGGGTTCTGGCAGAAATTAATATCCTTCATGGGTATCTCGTCAAAACCAGACATTCTTCCTGCTGAAAAATAATGTGTGCTAATGAAGTTTGGGGAATTCAGGGCTTTTATTCTTTTTGATTTTTTTTTTTTTTTTTTTTTGAGTGGCAACCAGAAGCAGACGGAGAAGGTGTCTCTTAGGCACCTGTTGGCTTAAAAAATCTGAGTGTCCTTTTTCATAACGGGCTAAAATAATGTCCATAAAAGGCAACAAGTTCATAAAGTCCCAACCTCCATATCCCCCACTTAGTACCTACTCACGGTCCCCCACTCCGACCAAAAGAGCTAAGAGGAGATTAGAACGAGGAATGCAGCTCCCCCCACTCCCTCTTCCCTGATATCTAAACTGAGTGCCACAGCAAGAGTGAGGTCTGGCTTCCAAGTGGCCACAATTGCACAACATTCACAGGCATTGAAACCACTTTAGATTACGATACAGTGTATCCAGATCCTAGGATGTATAAAGAGATGAAGATTTGAAGTCCATCTACACACATGACCAGATGTTTGACCTTGGCTAAGTAAGTGTTTTTTACTTCTCCCAGAATTGTGTCCTTAATAACAAAACAGATACAGACACATACCTCCAAGCAAGTGAAACTCCTTACAGAAGAGAGTTTCAGTACAATTACGTATCTGTAGGTTCACAGTTAGAAGCATGACGAAATAGTTTGCTGGTCTCATTCTTTTTAAACAAATAGTTACTTGAGGAAAAGCCCTGTTGGTTTATATAGAATAATTAAATAATAATAACAGTTATTCTTTTCTAAGTAGGCAGTTATAATAATAGATACGTATGTGCATAATCAAGTCTGGCAGAAGGTGGCAGACATTCCCAGTTAAGTGCATACAAACCAGGGTTTTGATAACTTAATAAAAGAGTAAGTTGCTTAAAGTGTTGATAGTAGATTTGGGGGAGGGTGGTTTACTTGAACTAGAATATCGAGTAAGATTAGAATTTATAGTAAAGCCTCATGTTTCCTAGGTAGGCAGAAATCAACCAGAATATGTTATGTGACTAACTTCTACATAGACCTTTACCAAATCCATATCTGTGTTACCTGCATGGGTTTTACCTCACTACATGGCCCTTCGCTTGCTTGTCCATGTAAGAAATGAGGGTTACTCACAGGTCTAAGGTCAGACAATGTAGCTGCTAAATTAAATAATGTGTAATACCCATTTGCACATCATACAAGTCTATCCATGCTGTTAAATTCTATTTGTCCAGATGTGACTGCTTGGTTGTGGGGCCACCCGCCGTGTCTTCTTTGTGATCTGATCAGTCCAGGCGGCTCCTGTTTCTGCCTCTAACACCCTGTTGGGCAGTAATAAGATGTTAAAGGCGCCAACAGAGAGAAGCCAGGCTGTCAGCTTCAGAGAGGAAGGGGGTGAAGGGTACAAGGAGGAGGAATAAGAAAGGGAGTTGAGGGGAGATCAAAGACAGGCAGGAAGAAAGCCAAACTGCTAAGAGAGGAGATGTGGTTCCGAGGAGCCTGGGACCCTAAGGAAGACCCCAGAGCAATGAGATTCAAATTGTACCATCTAGTCACCCGAGCTTTTGAATTATTAAATGTCCCACATGGAAAAGCTATAATGAAGAATGGTCCATACTCAGGGTAGGCAGAGCCCTACAGAGGTGTTGCATGAAGCCGGGGCTTGTTTCTCCCCAGCATATTAACCTACCACCACTTTATTCCCCAATCCTAGAAGAAACCTTTGTGTTACTGGTTTCTGTAGGGGGCGTCCGTGTTGTTGGCTTTTTTTTTTTTTTTTAGGAAAGGGAGCGAGAGACTCAGACGCACACAGAGAAAATGCTAATGTGTTCAGCTCCGTTTCATTGTCAGGAGGGACACAAGAGGATAGAAACCTAGCTCTCCAAACCATTCTGCTCCCCTCCTCCCAACACCAACATCCATCCCTTTAGCTGGATGTGTCTCTGCGCTTTGTTCTAATTTATCCTATGCATAATTTATTTACGTATGTATTGTTTCCCGATCAGCAACTTTTAAAAACAAATGAAATGTATAAAATGTTTTATTAAACAAGTTGTTTTCTAAAATAAAGGCAAATGGTGTAGTGCTCCTGCATTAGGAGTTTAAAAACCGTCCCAAGCGCAAGAGGCTTGGCTAGTCGGGGAGAAGGAGGTGGGTATTGTTTACACCCCCTTACCTCCAAGCAAAGGGTTTGCGATGCAAAAAGGAGGGGCTAATTAAAAATGACCACTCAACTCCCATCTAGAAAAAGCAGGCAGGGGTGTTGTGTATATGCTAGCGCCTGCGTGAGCGTGTGTGTATGTGTGTGTGGCTACACAGAATTACAAAACACCTCACTGCAACTGTCTCTAATTATACAAAGTACAAGTATAATAATTCGGAACTAATTCCACTAAACCAGCCCGCTTCTCTGTCCCTTCCTCCACCTCTAACGCCACCCCACTCAGACACCCTCGCCAAACACGCACCCTTCCGCAGTTCAAAAAAACAAACAAAAAACTGGAGCGAGCTGGGAAACCCTGGAGCGTAGAGATACTGCGCCTGCCCGTGCGTGAGCGGGCTCCAGGGTAACGATGGTACCGCTTTCCCAGTAGGAAACAAACCTGGCGCACAAGTGAAATAGGTTTCTCTAACTTCAGTTTACCAGGTGGCATCCGCCCGCCTATGTGATTTCAGCTGGAAATGGGGAAACTGCAAATCAGCTGTAGGTTCGGTAGAAACTCACAGCATCAGCGGTGTGGGGGCGCGAGCGACCCGGCGCGAGGATGCGGCGAAGTTACGCCCATTTATTCTGCCATAAAACATTTTCTTTCTTGGGTGAAACGCTGTGGCGTTCAAGTGCAGCGTATCCGAGCCTGCGAGCGAGAACTAAAGCCGGGAGCCGCTCTGTGATCAACATCATCTTCCAGTATCCTCTTAACGGCAGCTTTAATATATATGTATATTTAAAACTCCTATACCGGGGACATTACTACCTTTTCCCCTATTACTGATGGGAGATAAGCTGGTGCAAACACGTCCGATTACCCTCGCGCGTTCCTTCGCTCTAGAAACCCCCCTACCGCGCCCCCGCCCTCCCCCGGTGCGAACCTGGTTTTCAACTCCATGAGGAGCCTAGGGTGCCAACGCGGTGCGGTGAGTTGAAAGAACCTGCACGGACATCGGTCACACACCCGGGAGAATTCTGCACGAAACGCCCCCCAACAGCACCTCCCCCTCCCTTCGCCCTCGGCTTCCAGCCCAGCTGGGAAGTCCTGGTCCCAGAGGCGCGCACCCCGAGCCACCTCGCGCGGCGATCGGGAGGGGAGCTCTCCTCTGCCAACCTCATTGCCAATAGCACCCCTTGTAGAGCGACGCTAGTTTTCCGAAGCTCCGCGATCGCGTTCGGACTTGGCGGCTTAACAGTTCCACCGACTGGAAGGAAGGAAGGAAGCCAGGATGAAAAGGAGGAGGAAGGAAGGCAGGCAGGAATTGGCTGTCGGACCCGGGAACTGGTCCCCGCATGTCCTCGCCCAGCCCGCCCCCCTGCGTCCGGGATCTGGGCGTCCGCTCAAAGTCTCCCGGCGGCGGCCAGAGGCACCTGCCCCTCGCTCTTGCCGCGAGCAGAAGCTGCCCGCTCAGGCGGGGAGCCCCAAGCTGCCTCTCCGCCCGCCTCGGCTTTTCACCCAGAGGAGGCGAGAACACCATTCCTAAGACCTGCAGCTTCCCTGCCTCCAAATCAACCCCAAGTTAACCTGAGTCGTTAATATACTACAGCCAGTTCGCCCACAAACACACACAGACACACCGGTGACCGCCCGGAGCGCGGTCACGCTCGTGGGGGCTGCCCCGCAGGAAAGCCCCAGGCAACCACCAGGGCCCCAGGGCTCCTGGGACCCACTGCTCCCCCTGCGGTCCTCCCAACTCCGGAAGGTTTGCACAAACTCCCCGCAAGCGATCGGAAGGCGTAAAGCGCCCTGCAAACTCCGGAGCTGCCACGGTCCGCTCGCCCCGGCGGACCCAGTAGCCCGGGAAGGGCTGCGGACTCAGGAGGCGCGGGGATCAGCCAAGTGCACCCAGGCGGCCCCTGCCCGGCGCTCGCCCTTAGCTCGGCCGCCCCCCGCGCCGCGCTCGCCGCCCCGCGAGGCCGGGGACTCGGGGGACCGTGCTGTCCCCGAGCTGCCCACGACCCCCCTGTAGAGCGCTCGAGCGCCTGGCTCCCCTGCCGAAAACCCTTCTCGGTGCGTCCTCCAATTAAGCAGAACACAAATGTAACAATTTTCTTCTTGTTAATTGCATCTCTTGACATTTCTGCGCGTTGGGGGGAAAAAAAAGAAGATGAAGAAGTAAGAGCTGAAAGAAAAGAGAAGCCCCGCCACAGCTGCAGGCGCCTGCAAGCGCAGTGCATTGGCAGCGCTCGGCACGCGGAAGGCGCCTTTTTTTTTCATATTGAAACCAGGCGGAATATGTACATTTTTTAGTCTTACTTACGCTTTCAGGGGGTTGTGAATGACAGTCGCCATTTTGCTACAATGTAACAGAATATTGTCTGTCTCAGAGTTCTAAAGGTTCGCTCAGGGGAAGCGGCAAGCCAATCAGAGCACGGGATACCGGCCCGCTGGCCAATTGGCGCTGCTGGTCGCCAGATGGGCGGGGCCTGCACGGTGGTAGTTATTAGGGGAGCTGTCAAAGCCCAGAGGTCACTCCCTTTTGTAGAGCCCGAGAGCAAGCAGGTCTTAAAGGGGCAGTACCGCGCGAGTAGCTCCTTTTCGGATTGGGCAAAGTGGAGACGCACGGGAGAGTATTCTGGTTTGGTTTGAGTCCCTACTTTCTGAATAATTGCAGAGAGTTTGCGCTCCTAGACAGAAATATTTAAGTATTGCCAACAAACCACTGAACCCCATTCATTAGCTTTTGGCTTTGCTGTTAACGTCTTTAATCCCCCAAAGGGCAAATCCCCTTGTTCCCGTGCAAAAGTTGGAAAGCTGCCGTTTCGTCTAACACATTAGTACACGTGCCCAGCCGTTTTCTAATGCTCTGGGTCCTAAGGCTTTTTAACATTCTCATTCCCGTAGTGTTTTCTTTATCTCGGCCACCTTCTCTCTCTCTCTCTCTTGCTCGCTCGCTCGCTCGCTCGGTTTCTTGGAACTGCTGCCGCCGTTCCTGGCGACTCCAGGACAGCAACTCCCCTCCCCCTGGAATGTCTCAATGTCAGGCTCGCTCCCTCCTGCAGCCAAGGGCTTTCGTTACGTAATGCGCGGTGGTCACCCTGCGCGGTTCCCCACTACCACCTCTTCTCATCTATACACACCCCCAGAAACTTCTGAAACGATCAGATTCCGGCCGGCTGGGGAGCCAAGTGGGACCTGGCGCTCTGACCTTTAGGCTTAGGGACAGAGATGGTTAAAGGAAACTTTTGGAAACGCTTTCTGCTACTAGGAAAGAGAGTAACTAGACAGAAGGTGTTGCCAGAGTCTCTTTCGGGGAGTAGCACACGCGATTCTGGCGTCAACTTTTCATTACTTAGATACAAGGTGGAAAAATTTGCTACTGAATAATCCGCTATGACCCGAGGCGTTCGGAGTCTGTGTCTGCTCCAAGTCAGCTTGAACTCCTCCCTGGCGAACCCCTAACAAAACTGGGAGGCTTCTGTGAAGCCAGGCTTCCACTGGGCGGCCGGGAAGCTCCCCCGGTGGATGAAATCGCACTAAATCATGAATAGGGGCCTCGTTAGCATACAGAAATCTGGCTAACATCCCAAAGTTGTTTTAATCAGGTCAAATAGCTAAAATAGTGGACGATGGGTTTAAGGGGAGAGAAGATGCCAAACTGCCAGTTCTTCAGAGCTGTGCCCTCTCACTATCTTTCTCAGGGCTCCTCTCAAGGCAATGAATTAAAATAATAATAATGTTCCAGAACTTTCAGAGTTCAAGTCCATACACTGTTAGAGTTACAGAAAAATAGAACAGGGCTGAGTGGGTATGTTTGTAAGGCTTGAAATTTTAACTCCTTCTTTCTGCCTAATAAATAGCATAGGCCAGTCTTATAGATTGCTTTGTGATCCCCTTGCACAGCATCTTGCCATTTGAAAAAATTATCCATTTTTCTAAAATTAAAGTTTGAAAAATCCCTTTCTTACTAATTTGTCAAGGGAATGGTTCGGAAGCTAGTTCTTGGCCTGGGATGGGGTTTGAGAACATTAAAAAGCAAGCACTGTATTCAGACCCAAGAACTATGATGAGTTTGAAATATCAGCCAGAACTCCCACCAACCTCTTTGAGATATCAAAAACACAGCAATTCAGACTGGAAGACAAGAGCATATTTTAATATATGCAGCTTGATAAAGGAAGCAGGAAATGTGGAGCCTACCCTAAATGAGGCTTACAATTTAATAGGAGAGGGAAGACAAATTTATATTACAAATTCAGAAGATATATAGACTCTCAACATGTATAATCATTTATGTGTTAAGGTCCAGATGCAGAAACCAGCATAATTCCTAACTACCTGGCACACCTGGAAATGGCAGATCTGATCTGTCTTCACTTTGAGAAATTTTAATCCAGAACTTAAATACTTAAGTTCCATTTTATAATGAATGAACTGAAAAAAAATAAATTAAAGACAGAATCTTTTTTAAGTAGGCTATGCTTGCTTTTTATAATCTAGTGATTGCCATTTTAAGTCTATCAGTGGTATGGCTTTTGGGTAAACAGAATTATTGTGAATCTACCTTTCATAATTCTAAGACATATAAGAGTTATTATCTTAGCTTTGGCTTTTATACCATAGATCATGTTGGGTTGTTCTTTTTTCCAATGGTACGGCAGATTCTGTCAGTTTGCAAATGGCCTGATTGAGGCCAGATTTTCCAAATAGGGCTTAAAATGTACTGATCCCAGCCCACAAAAAGACATATATTTTTTTGCCAGAACACTCAAAAGCAAGGGTGTTTAGAGTGGACGTGTTTAAAGGAGACTGGACTCTTGAACAGTTTCAGAGAATGTAAAGTTTCACATTAATTTTGCAAAGAAGTGGTAAATATGGTTAGACGTGTGGACCTCAAAATCCACTTGCCTGAGTTCACCACTTACCAGCTGGGTTATCTTGGGTAAGTTTCCTTAGCAACTTGAACGCTTCAGTTTTCTCATCTGAAAAATGGCAATAATGATGGAGCCTACTTCATATGACTCTTTTTCAGGACTTGCACCAAGTGTCTGGCACATAGCAACCTCTCAATACATGTTGATTATCATTTTTATTGAGATATTTAATTCTTTCCTGATGGCATAAGGAATGTAGGGGATCTGAACAAAAAAACACAACAAAAAAGTAAAATTGTCTATCAAGTTTAGCTTTTTGAACTCATGAATTCAAGAAGAATCAACAAAGAACAACTTTCATGAGCACAAAATAATAAATCGGACTACTTCAGTTAGTTAAACCCAAAAAATGTCTTCTTGCTGAATGTGATACAAGACGCTTTTAAAATCCCATCTCTGAAGCTCTATAGATACTCTATAGCTATATATAGATATAGATTTAAATACACTCCATCCCTTCCCCATCTCTTTCAATTTCCTTTTTTTTTTTTTTTTGAGGATAGTTGCCCATCTCTTTCATCTTGATTTAGCTGGCTGGGTAGCTTAATTTGGAGGTCAGAGTGGGCCCAGAATAACCACTCTCCATCCCACCTGGAAAGTCTAGAGCTGTGCTATCCAACATGGGAGCTGGGAGTCATATGTAGCCACTAAGCACTTGAAATGTGACTAGTCCAAATGGAGGTGGGCCGTAACTGTTAAGTACACACCAGATTTCATAGACTTGGTACCAAAAAAGAATGTAAAGTAGCTCATTAATGATTTCTATATTGATTACACGTTAAAATGACAATATTTTGGACTTACTAGGTTAAGTAAAAAATGTTATGAAGGCTCAATTCACCTGTTTCTTTTGAAATGTGGCTACTAAGAAATTTTAACTTACTCATGTGGCTGGTATTGTATTTGTATGATATAGGATTGCTCCAGACAGTGTGTTGAGGGTGAGGCCTTTCTCGGTCATGTTAATCCATCTTGTGGACATTTCTCAAATTCAGCCTTAATATCAGTTAGCAAAACTCCCCGGCCCAGCTCAAGTATGTGTCCAATGCCACCAACCAAAGGAACATTTGGGGTGTGACCACAGACAGACCCAAGTACCCAAACCACTAGGGCTTCTAATCCTAAAACCAAATCTGTTTTCTTTTTAAAAGCTTAAGGGCTGTTTCAGCAGACCATGAGTCAAAGCTGTGAGGAGATATCCCTGCAGAAGCAGGGAAGAATGGCATTTCTGTAGCTAATGTTGGCCTCTGTGGCTGACTTTTTTTTGAGGCACATCAAAATGAGAGAGAGGGCGGAAGGATATGCAAAAATCACCAACAGCCAAAGAGTTCATTTGAAAGAGAAAGTGTGCCACAAAAGCCATCCAAAATAAATGCACTACCTAGCAGTCTTTGGGAGCTGAAGGAAGTTTAAGTCCTATGGGTGTTTAAAAAATAAGAACAAGCTCACCCTCAATCCCTCTATTCATCCACAGGACAATAAGTCATGGCCTTCGCAGCTGATTGGCCACGCTGGTTCCCTGAGATCCAGAACCAGTTCTGGTATGTTCTAGAAACCAAGCTGAAAAGGGGGCATCAAAACTATCATCGGGTTTTCTCTCCTCTTGGGGATGTGGGTAGAGAGGGTTTTACTCCCCTCACAACGGCTCAAAGCACAGAAGGAAAAAAAAAGTCAAGTTTTGGGACGTGAGATACTCCTAGGGCCAGATCTCTGAAACCTCTTATTTCAAGGGAAAGCCAAACAGAAACCAATGCTTGCTGTTTCCCCCTAACTCGGTTCATTCATTCATTCACCCACTGAAGGCTTTCTTTGAGGGAGACATTGTGCTAGGCACAGGTGGCAAAATAAAAATAAACCAGACAGGGAAAAAAACCCGCAAAAAGCAATTCCCATCCATCTGGAGAGAGAATAAAGATAGTAGGCCCAACCCTACAAGCAAGCAGAGTAATTACTTGATGCAACTTAAAAGGGAAAAGCAGCCTGCCCAGCCAGGCTCTCCTTTTCCTGGCATGGTGCCTATAATCCCAATGGATGCACACTCGGGTGTTTATGGAGTGCCTTCACTCCTCTGGGTTTTCAAGGTTTCATGGTATTGAGATTTTCACAAATTGGTCTACAACAGGGGAGAAGTGCTATATGTCAAGGAACCTTCATGGAGGGAGCAAGCACCTCCAACATTGCAGGGAAGGGAAAGGCCTCATGGAGATGGTCACATTTAATTTGGGCCTTGGCTGGGTAGACTTCAGAAATGAACCAAGGAATGACAGGCTTTCCAGACCCAAACTATAATCTAAGAACAACTCATTCATCCAGCAAATATTTGTAGGTTCCCTACTGTGTGCCACCATGCCTCACTTATGCTGGGTCTTGGGATGCAGAGAGACCTAAGACAATTCCCACCTTTAAAGGGGAGGGAGGGAGAAGCGGGCAGTGACAAACACAGAGCCATGAAGCAGAGGGAACAAGGGCCACTGTGGGGTTGGATGAGGCACAACAACCAGACAGGAAGGTCAGGGTTGCCTTCATACAAGTGACACCTGAGCTGAGTCCCAAATATCCAGTAGGAGGAAAAATGTCCCCACGGAAGTGGCAGCATATAGAAAAACACCCAGGGAAGTGAGAGAGAGTGCCACGATTTCCAGGATCCCTCTGGTAGGAAGGGAGTGGCAGAGGCCTGAGCAAGACACAAGAAGTTGGAGAGACGAGGAGTGGGTGCCAACACTGACAGGAAGAGTTTTACCTGGAAGGCAACCAGGCAACACGGAAAGATTTTTAAGCTAGGGGTGACAATGAAGAGGCTGCCTTTTCAGACGGCCCTTTCCCTCAGCAGTGTGACCGTGAATGGGAGGGAGGGCGAGCTGAAGGCCTGGGAACCTGCTAGAAGGCTGTGGCATCAGGGAGAAGATGAAGGGCAGAATCGGGGATTTCTGCAGGTCATGGTGGCCATGGGCCTGCAGGAGATGGGAAAGCCCCAGATGCTGCCAGGTTTCGGGCTTCTGGGAATGGACATCAGTCAGCTCCACTTGCCTGGAGAAACATGAAGTAAAGCCAAGGCCTGAAGGCTGGAGGCCAATAGAAGCACTAAGACCTTCTGTTGTGGGAGAGGGGCTTGCCTCACTAGGATACCTTAGCCTCCACCCCCCATCACCCCCTGAAAGCGGTATAAGTCTCCTTCCCTGGCAGGACATTGACCTAGGCTGGGATTCTCTTAAGCCCCGTCCTCCGTCCTCCGGCTCTTCCTTGCTGCATGGATTCCACCTTGTGTCAAGGGCCTCTTCCAAATCCCTTCCTGCTAATCCCCACCCTTTCTTTCAAGGTGCGATCTGAATCGGCTTAACGGACTCTCCCTCCTGGGTAGGTGCATTTGAATAGGGGATTCTAGGACACCCCAAAACCTTCACAAAGAGGGGGTTAAGACTTCATGAGACATGCGGTATACACGCACGCACAAGCACACACGCAAGCACACACGCACACACGCACGTAGAAGCAAAGGCTTGGTTAGAGTCTCAGGCACCAAGAAAGACAGCGAATGGGATATTTTTACACAGGAGCTTTCTCCACTCACATCACACAGAGTAATCACAGTCTGCTCTGAGGACTGGCCCAGGTCCCTCTTCTCCCGCACTCATGCTAGACAATAACAGCGGGCCTTGGTTCTTCTTCCCAGTAGAGCCACTGGTTATAGAGCTCCCGCTGTGTCTCTGTGTCTAAGAGAACTAATTCTTCTCTCTTATCCACCCCTCCGCCTGCCAATCCACGTTTTCCGAGTCCCCCCCCTTGGCCCGTCTACATGGATGCCACATCTGAAATACTGGCGCCAACCAGACAGGAAGGTCAGGGCCGCCTTCGTAGCTGCCTCGTCGCCTGGCAGCCCCCACATCCTAAATCAAAGCAACTGGCAAAGTCTTCCTGCAGAGAGGGACAGGATGGAGCAAAGGAAAACAAAGAAAAAAGAACTCCACCATTACCACCATGACGAGGGACCAGAGCCACGTTTGGACCAAGACATGCATGAACCAATTTCTCTTAAGCCTGAGTCCACATATAAAGAAATCAACTTACTCCCTTAGCTGTTTCCTAGGGAAAGAACCTTCTTTTCATCTGCAAAAGTGGCCTTTCGGTGGGGTACTGCTCTAAGTATGGAGACACTTCTGAGGCACCTGTTCCCCTCACTCACCCATTTCTTGGACCTCAGGCTTCTCCTCTGCCTTGAGAGCTCATCCAGGAGAGGTCGGAAGCCAAGCACAGGAGAACACGTTCAGCCTGGTTGTTCTGCAAATACTTAAGCCACCCTATAAAAACACATATCTGCAAGCAGGAGAGATGGATGGAACCCAAGGGACCTAAAATGTCCCACATTCTGGCCAAGAGGGGGCCTGGCCCTCCTGAATTGCAGCAGGTGCTTTCCGTTCTCTGACAGCTCTAGGTGGTGAACTCTTGTCTACAGGGCTGCAAAAGGACAACTCCATGTTTATTCTACTCAGGAGGGCAGAGGGAGGTGGTAAGATAATGTCCCTGAAGCCCACAGAGGGCCCAGTGCATTCTAAATTCATCTAAGCCAATGGCCAGCCACCCTAATGATCACTTCTGCGTTGAGGCTTTGGACTCCAGCACCGAGGCTCGGTGGTCTAAAACCCCCCGAGAAACTAATGGTAGAGGAACCGGGCAGTAAAATGAGTGAGGGGGACTTCTGGGAAAGGAAACGAAATGGAAGCAACTGGTTCTAATGAAGGAGAAAAGCACAAATCCAATGATTTGGGATTATCAAGGTCTAGGCAAAAAATGAAATTATTTTGGTACCTGGATTCCCAAAATCACCATATGTTCTTGTCCTCTGTTCTCACCAATCAACTTATTTTATCCCCGTTCAACAGGCAAAAATCGGTATCATTGCCAAATTGTGATAGTTGGAACTCAGTGACAATTCTGAAAACCAGGGCTATTTTCTAGACATAGCTTTCTCTGAAATCCATCAAGTTTCTAGAATGGCTTTTCATAAAGCTGATATTAAATACTTTTATCTATTTCATAGCTTGAATGTAAACCTATGCAGATTAAATGGATTTCAAATTAGTCACTTGCTACTTTTGGCTTTCACAGAGTTTTATCCATAACTATATTAAAATAGTTAGTTCCTCAAAAAATTAAAAATAGTAATACCATATGATCCAGTAATTCCATTACTGGATATTTACCCAATGAAAATGAAAACACTAGTTTGAAAAGATATATGTACCCCTGTTTATCACAGCACTATTTACAATAGCCAAGATATGGAAGGAACCCAAGCGTCCATCAAGAGATGAAGAAATAAGGAAGATGTGGTGTGCACACATACACAATAGAATATTACTAAGCCATAAAAAAGGAATGAGATCTTGCTATTTGTGACGCATGGATGGACCTGGAGGGTATTGTGCTCAGTGAAATAAGTCAGACAGAGAAAGACAAATACCATAGGATTTCATGCATATACGGAATCTAAAAAACAAAACAAATGAACAATCAGAAATAGACTAATAACTCCAGAGAACAGACTGGTGGTTGCCAGAGGGGAGGGGACTGGAGAGATGAGCAAAACAGATAAAAGGGGAAGAAAATCTTATTTTGTTGTGTGTCCCATTTTCTGTCTCCCTGTGGAGGGCAGGTGGCAAGGCCTAGCAAATACTTAATAATTGGTAGTGGAAGAATAAATAAAAACATAAATAACTACAGAGGGATATAAATCCCACCCTATTAAAAAAAGAAAAACTCTTTACTAGACACCCACTAGGATGGCTAGAATCAAAAAGTCAAATGACAGCAAGAGTTGACAAGGATGGAGAGAAGTCAGAACCCTCACCCCCCACCAGTGAGATTGTAAAACTGTCCAGCTGCTTTGGAAAATAATCTGGTAGGTCTGCAAACCATTAAGCCTAAGTTACCCTATGATCCAGCTATTCAACTCCCAGGTGTGTATCCAGGAGAAGGGAAAACATATGTCTACTCAGAAATGTGAGAACGAATGTTCCTAATCGCCAAAAGGTAGAAACACTCAATGTCCGTCAACAGGTGAATAGATACATGAAAGATGATATGTCATCCAATAGAATATTAGTCAGCCATAAAAAAGGAATGAAGCACTGACCCATACCACAGCGTAGATCAACCTTGAAAATATTATGCTAAGTGAAAGAAGCCAGATACGAAAGGCTACATACTATATGATTCTGTCCCTGTGAAAGTCCAGAGTAGGGAAATCCAGAGACAGAAAGCAGATTAGTGGTTACTTAGGGCCAGATGTGGGGGTAGGTATAGGGGAAAGGAAGGTGCCAGCTACAGGATAAAGGATTTCTTCTGCAGGTGATGAAAATATCCCAAAACCAAATGTGGCAATAGCTGTACGTAGCTGTAAGTATCCTAAGACCCATTCAATCATACACTTTAAATGGGTGAATTGTTCGGTATGTAAATTATATCTCGATAAAGCTGTGTCTTTTAAAAATCTCTACTCGTAGGAAATGCCAAACACTCACTAACCCAGATATTTCCGTGGTAATTTTCTCCTTAGGACTGTATTAGACGCGTAGAAAACATACATTGTTGAAGGGAATTCAATTTCCAACCTGGTGATTCTATATTCACATTAGCCTCTTGTTTCATACTAAGTAACGCAGAAACTCCTTGCCCTGAAAAACTCGAAATATTGAAGCTATAACTATGACCCCATATATGATCTCATTGACAGAGATCCTGAAAGCCTTTGGGTTTCTAGGAAGTCTTCTTAGAAAGTCAAATACAAATGTTTTAATCTTGCATATTAGCCACTCCGGGATGACCCCTAAGGTGAAATCTTCATCACAGAAAGGCCGAAGCAAGAACCCATTTTACCTAAAGACCAAAGCGACTCCTATCTCAAGTTTGGCCTCTTTTTAATTCTGAGCTATAATGGGGGTAGGAGCAGCAATTTCATCCAAATTGAGGTCTGCTTTCATTTTTATATTGTCTTTTGCTAGTTTTTATCATCCATTGTGAATTTTGGTTCAACTTTCACCAGCTAAAAACCAAGGCGCATGACAAGGAATGACACAAGTGGATGCCGCTGATGACGATACTCAACAGTGTGAAAGTCTGAGGAAGGGGGGCGGGCGGGCAGTGCAGAACAAAGCAAATCAGAAAATCTTACAACTGGATCCTGGCTTGACTACTTACTTCCAAGGTACACAAACTCTGGCAGGTGACTTAATCCTGACCCTCAGTTTATTCATCTGTAAAATGGGGAGCTTGGTACCAGCTTCTGAGGGTTGTTGTGAGCCATACACGTGATAGTGTAAGGGACATAAAGAAAAAGCGACTGACCCATAGTGAGCATTTGATAAATACTCCTCCGTTTTCCTTAGAGGATTGAGGACTGGTTGGTGCTTGAAAAGTACAAAGGAAAGAACAGAAGATACGGGATGGGGAAGTTAGGTGCAGTCCAGGGTTAACAGAATGTGATCCATTAAATCAACTGAAGCCAGAAAATCTCTGGCCAAAATGGGAGGCCAGACTCGCCTGTGCTCAAGGGGAAAGGGCGTTGGAGGAAACAGCAAAATGAGAGCCGATTTGGCCTGTCAGTAAATTCTTTAAGTTCATAAAGGAGTCCGTCCTTTCAAGTATTTCCTTTTGGCATATCACAGAACCCGATGTGGACGTGGTAAATGGCAGTAGGATGCGACAGAATGTTATATGCAGGGCGCTCAGTTCCTAGCAAGTTATTCACTGTTAACAGGGACATTACAAAGTCTCGATTTTAAGGGAAGAAGCCTTCATGGAAACGAACGTGTAGCCCACGTTAGAATGTCCCCTCTTTTGATATCCGATTAGGAAGAGAATGGCGTTGTGCAACTGTTCTTTACTGAAAAGAGTAAAACCGAAGTCTTGAAATAGTGCGCAAAAATCCGTGTCCAAATTTGTTACTGGCGATTGAGCGCCCTCTAGTGTCAGCCAGTGGGGAAGGCACCCTTCGAAAGTCATAAAATTGGAAAACCCCGCAGAGTTCCAACTCTGGAAGAAACTGCCAAACACAGCAATGTTCACATGGAGACCTCGAAGGCACAAAAAAAGAAAAAATTGAAAACGCATCAGTATGACACAATTGAGTCCTTTTTTTTTCATGATGTCCTGGAACATGGCAGGATCCACAAGTTATTGGCTGAATGAGTGAATGGCATTAAGGTCCATGGCAAGCAGTCCTGGATTAATGCCACAGCAGGGCACTGACATGCAATGAATACACCACCTGTCAAACTGATGCAGCAATGGAAAACTCGACTGTTTGGATTCTAGGATGCTTTCTGAGTGATACAGTTGAGTAAGAACTAAGGCTGAGTCACCTGGTTGAAATTAAGGAAACTGCTCCACGGGGTCAACCAAAATGTGCATGTCATAAAAGCAAGCAGTCTTTTCCTCTCTAAGCTCTGGCGAGTCCATCTGCAAAGTTGGGGGGAGTGGGGAACATGGTATAGCTCTGAGAAAAGATGAGCCATGAACCTACATACTCTTAGAGCAGCAAAACATACTTGATTTCTTTATCGCCCATGCTGAGTCAGGTGGAAAAAACATGCTCACTTCTATAGCCAAAGCTGTTTTGGCATCAGATCTGTCACTACATTGAGAGGAGGAATAAAAAATTAACCACACAGCCTTACCTCAAATTGCTTGCCATTCCAGTTTCTTTTGTTGTCAGAAACTTAGATTCAGTAGATTCAACATAATATGGAACAACAGTTTCCTGGCTGTTCCAATTTTGCCAAGAAGGATCCCAAGTCTTAAAGGTGGGGATGGGGGGCAGAATCCCTGGCGTACAATGATCTACTTTGATCAGAGTGCCTGGATTTCTGGGAAAGCCTGCAATGTATTGGGACCTGCATCATCCCTGCTTGGAGAGGAACTTCGAGCAGTGCCCTATACAACTGCAGTGCAAATGATGACATGCACCACGCTACTTCCTTAGATTATAAAATCTGGAATACCTCCCACTCCTTCCTATGTGGATGGCAGCCTAGTATACCTACGTATTGTATCTCTAGCCTGTATCTGTGTCCCCTGAAATGGTCGATTACCTGAAATTGTACATCCAAGCAGAACTGCCTGAGATGTTATCTTACAGATCAGGTCTGTCTTGCCTTTTGGAAAATCCCCAAAAGCCATGCTTACTGACTGTTGATGCTTCTGGTAACTATATGGCCTAGAAATCACAGATCTGTGCCTCAGACACTCTGGCGAGAGGTGCCCAGAGCGCAGACTATGAAAAACCCCAATGATCATTCTCAATCTTCTTTCCAGGACCAAGAGGACAAAGGGAGAGCAGATGCCTTAAATGCATCAAGGGCACAGAGTGTCACTGGGAAGGGGGTATAAATCTGTTCCCCAGATAAAATCCCTTAGGAGAGGGTGCCCAACAGTCTGGACTTATATTTCCAAAAGTAAGGCAGGCAGATGAGCATTGGGAGTAAAAATTCAGGCTACCACTGGCCACCATATTTAACTGGTTACTATTTTAAGTAAGGACTACAAAGAATGAGGTCGATGAGGGGCAGAGTCCTCCTGCATTTGCTCTACACTCCCACGATTGTCATTAGCCACCGGGGTACTTTTCAAACTGCAGGGGTTTGCTTTTTCTGGCTCACAGCTGACACAGAGAAATGAGGCCTTCTCTTCTCCAGGCTTCTTGTCTGGGCTCCTGACCTTCCCACACCAGGAGTGCTCTCCCAGCGGGTGGGTCAAAATAGCTTATCCAGAACTCGGGGAGGGAGAAGGAGGTAGAAAGAGTACGGCATTCGAAGACTCTGCACTCAGAACTATAGAGGTCATAGAGGTGGTGGGACATTGTAAGAGGATGAAACAAAACACCAAACCCCAAAGCAAAACTCCTTAACTCATCCTCATCGCATGATGTTTTCAAAGGTTCTTCTTTTAATTATTGGACAAAGACATCCTCGGTGAAAACTGCTGGATATCCCAATAAGGCTATAGCTTCTGTCTCTCTTCCCAAACTGAGCATGGGCAACACCTGATTTTATTGAAAAACACATTTATCTTTAAAAATCAAAAGTATTGGGCGCCTGGGTGGCTCAGTTGGTTAAGCGCCCGCCTTTGGCTCAGGTCGTGATCTCAGGGTCCCAGGGTCGAGCCCCACATCAGGCTCCCTGCTCAATAGGAGAGTCTGTTTCTCCCTCTTCCTCTCCCTCTGTCCCTGTTCGTGTTCTCTCTCACTCACTTGCTCGTTCATTCTCTTGAACAAATAAAACCTCTTAAAAAATCAAAAGTATTTTTAATATCCTATTAAATCACTAAGTGTCATTATGAAGTGACTATAATAAGTAACTATTGATTTAATTCTGCCGTCAAATAGAAGACAGTGTCCTCGAGTTCGCAGTATTGGATAAAGTATCATACACAAAGTAATTCAGGCAGCATGGCAGAATCTTAAACTACATCAACGTCTTATATTGTAAGTCATTCCCAAAACAAAGTAAGTGCTTCCTATGCAAGCAGTCGAACCCAACCAATGAGATAAGATTAGTAACAGTAATAGTATTCATAATCAGAGCAACACTTACATAGTGCTTCCCAAGTGCAGGCACCGTTCTAAAGAGCTTTCTTCATTTTAGCCCATTTAAATGTACGTACTCTCAGGATCCTCGTTCTAAGGCAGGAAAGATTTTCCTTGTTTTCTTGGTTTGTTGAAAGGATAACTGGGTAAAAGCGAACACATACTAACTAGCAGCCTTGCCTTAAAACTAGGTCAACACATTTCCCACTCTCTAAACCCCAGTGCAAATAACTCTCAAGTCCAAAACGCAAAAAAATGAATTTCCCCCCAAATATAAAATTTGCACTGCTGGGCTTATAATACTACACAGTGCCATTTTCATTAGCCATCTGAAAAGTAAGGAGGAAACCTCCTTCCCTAATGATTAAAACCATACACCTTCAAGGCAGCACTGAGCTAACACCCCTATCACTGGAGAGGCCACCCTACCTTTTACTTAGACCGCTCTTTCCCCTCCCACCCCTTCTACCTCCTCCCATAAAGAAAAACCAAACTATCGAACTTCGACTAAAAGTTTTTAAGAGCTTACAAAACACAGCGGATAATTCTGCTGACACAGCGAAACCATCCAGAAGATGTGCCGTAACAAAATACACATGCAACTTTAAAACGTTTTCCCAACTGCCCCATAATTTGTGACGGAAGTAATACTTCAGACAAGAGACATTTGCTTTGTTCATTCTTTTGTATGGCTTTTTCAAGTTGAGTCCCCTCGAGCCAACTATAAATAAGAATGTGTATAGTACGGAGTCATACTAGTATTTGGATTTGGGGGTTTATTTGGTTTTTGTTGTTGTTTCATTTTCAAAATGAAAATAAGTTCGTCTTCTTCCCAGATAGAAAAGTAATACAGGTCCCTTATAAAGAATCAGAACAATACACAAAAAACAGTCGCGAAAATAAAAATCCCCTGAAATCTCACCCTCCCAGTCAGTAACACGGAGGGGTGCATCCTTCAATGCATTTAGGGACCCAGGTAGTCATACACACCTGTGCACGGATACTTCCACAATCTCACATGAATGGGATTATATCACACCTGCTGCTTTTATTGTGAGCAACTCTTCCTCTCTCCCCCTAACTACAGTGTGTCCATGTAGATTTCCCTTTGCTATCATACACACACGCATACATATTCATATACACCCACATATATATAGGGAGGTTTTTTTGTTGTGCTTTTTGCCATAATGGAATCATATTACACTCATTTTGCATCTTGCTTTTCTGACTCACCGGTACCTCATGGAAACCTCTCTCAGACATCTGGTAAGGCTATAATTCGTTTCATTTAATGGCCATGTAATATTCTATGGAGTAATATATTTTAATTTTTCAGTCATTCCCTGATTAATGGCCATTCACCACGTTTCCAGTTCTTGGCAGCTGCAAACAATCCTGCAATAAACATTCTTGCACACATGTCCTTACAAATTAGCGCTTTTATTTTTATAGAATAGATTCCTAGGAGTAGGATTCTAGGGTCGAGGGGAATATGTATTTTTAATTTTAATAGACAGTGCCAGATTGCCTTCCAAAAAGGCTGGAACGCTTTACAACTTCAACATACGAGAGCACGCTTTGCCCTCCATCCCCGTTGGCAACAGGTATTATAGCTCTTTCTGAGTTTTTGCCAGTTTGACGGATATAAAGCGGTGTTTCATTATGAACTTGCATTTCTCTGAATCTGGACTACTGCACGCATTGTGCAACGTGCAGTTTGTTGGGGCTGAAACCCAGCCCACAAACTTTGGCTTGCAAAACCAAGCATCCTGGCTGCGTTCAGGGCAGAGGAAGGACCTTTCTTAGGTGATAGGAAGGTGCTGTCAGTGGCCCTGTCCTGACTTCAAGAAATTAGAGCATCTTCAAATATGGCAGTTGTATGGCAGGATATCTGAACTTGCTCTTCTGTGAATTTTCTCTTTATAATCAGTTGCTCATTTTCCTATGGCATTATTTAATATTTTTCTTGTCAATTTACAAGAACTGCAATTTGTAAGATTAAGTTTATAGAAATTAATTCTTTGACTACATCTCCAATATGTAGATGTTAGCTATCATTTGCCCCTTAACTTTGCTTATGGTGTCATTTATGACATGAATTTTTTCATCTTTTTTTAAGCCCCTTTCCCCCTTTTTTTAACCCCTGATCTTCTAATCAAATATGTTTATCTTTTCTTGTATAACTTTGGGCTTCCAGTCTTAGTTAAAAAGGACCTCTTTGATCCTTAGAAAACACATGTAATCTCCTAAATTATCTTATAAAATATTTATCCCATTTTTTACATTTATCATTTTTTCTATCTGGGATTTATTTGTGCATATGAAGTAAGATGGAGATCCAAATTTACTTTACAATGGTGCAAAAGTCATATGCATTCAGTAGAAACTGTACTTTGAATTTTTATCTTTTCCCAGGTTTTTTCACCATGTGGGCCAGTGGGAGCCAGCGGCAGCTTCCAACCATGATCTGGAGGGTAAACAACCCACACACTGACAACCACTCTGCACCCATATGACCATCCTGTTTGTCACTTTCAGCACAGCATCCAGTAAATTACATGAGCTATCCAACACTTAACTGTAAAGCTGATTTTGTGTTGGATGATTTTGCCCAACGGTAAGCTAACAGAAGTGTTCTGAGCCCATTTAAAGAAGACGAGGCTGAGCTCTGATGTTTGGTAGCTTAGGCATATTAAATGTGTCTTCTTTTTTTTTCCCCCAAAGATTTTACTTATTTATTTATTTGATACAGACAGAGACAGCGCACACAAACAGGGGGAGTGGCAGGCAGAGGGAGAGTGAGAAGCAGGCTCCCTGAAGGGCAGGGAGCCTAGTGCAGAACTCAAACCCAGGACCTTGGGATCATGACCTCCGCTGAAGGCAGACACCCAACACACTGAGCCACCCAGGTGCCTCTTAAATGTGTTTCAACTTAACAATGTTTTCAACTTGTCAGGACATAACTCCACCATAAGTCCAGGAAGATCTGTACGCTATATTACAACAGAGTTTTAAGTTTGCTTGTGTGGTTTGGCTAGGCTGTTTGCACTCGTGACTTCTGCCACAAGAAAGCCATGTCCACATGGAGGTTGCTCCTTCCTTCCTGGATCCCAGAAAAAAAAAAAAGATACAGAAAAGAGACCTGAAACTAGCCTATGGCTTGGAGCAGAACTGCAACAGGGACAATAGGAACATGAATGAGAAATAAATGTGTTGTAAGTCAAGAAGAGACTGAGGTTGTTTATTTGCATAACCTAACTAAAGCTAACTAACACATTTTGTAGGTGCAAGGGGATTTGTTTTCTATTATCTCTTTGTTATTGATTTCTGGTACAATTGCATTGTGGTCACAAAACACACACCGTATTATTCCAATCATTTGAAGTTTGTCAAAAATTCCTTTATAGGGTGCTTGCTTCGGCAGCACATATACTAAAACTGGAACGATACAGAGAAGATTAGCATGGCCCCTGAGCAAGGATGACACGCAAATTCGTGAAGCGTTCCATATTTTTTGGGTGGGTAGGGATAGGGTGGACATTGGGGAGGGTATGTGCTGTTAAGAGCTGTGAAATGGGGGCGCCTGGGTGGCTCAGTGGGTTAAAGCCTCTGCCTTCTGCTCAGGTCATGATCTCAGGGTCCTGGGATCGAGCCCCACATCGGGCTCTCTGCTTAGCGGGGAGCCTGCTTCCCCCCTCTCTCTGCCTGCTTCTCTGCCTACTTGCGATCTCTCTCTCTATGTCAAATAAATAAATAAAATCTTTAAAAAAAAAAAAAAAAAAAG
>CM053609.1:97226173-97264650 GCA_028646535.1 Procyon lotor
CCCAGGTCATGATCCCAGGGTCCTGGGACCGAGCCCCCCATCAGGCTCCCTGCTCAGCGGGAAGCCTGCTTCTCCCTCTCCCACTCCCACTCCCCCTGCTTGTGTTCCCTCTCTCGATGTGTCTCTCTCTGTCAAATAATAAATAAAAATCTTAAAAAAAAAAAAAAGCCTGAATCTAATCCTGGAAAATAGCAGACAAATCTAAAATGAGGGCCCAAACTGAGGGACATTCTACAGATTAACTGGCTTGTGATCTTCAAAAGTGTTAAGGTCATGAAAATTAAAGAAAGATTCAGGAATCGCTCTATAGTGAAGGAGATTTGAGACATAATGAAATACAGCAGGTAATTCTGATCCTTTTGCAGTAAAAAAAATTATTGGGACAGTGGGTGATTCTTAAGAGGGGCCAGGGATTGGACTGTAGAAAAATGCTAATCTCCTGATTCTGATGGTTATATTGTAGATATTTAGATATAGAGATATCGATATAGAGATATCTATATCTATACACACACACACACACACACACACACACACACACACAGTGGTTATACTGTGGAAAGTACAAACTAAGAGTATTCCTGTGTGAAATTCTTCTGTATTACAGTCGGAAGTTTCTATTAGTTTGTGATTGTCTCAAAAAGAAGTTTTTAATTATTAAAAAAAAAATAATACAACTAATCTCCAGCACCTAGAACAAATATGGCATTCCAAGTGCTCAATAAATATTTGAATGAATTAATGAACTATATAAAAGCATACTTAGAAATAAACAATAAACAAACACATGCTTAGAAATAAAGACATCCAGGGGCGCCTGGGTGGCTCAGTCATTAAGCGTCTGCCTTCGGCTCAGGTCATGATCCCAGGGTCCTGGGATCGAGCCCCACATCGGGCTCCCTGCTCGGCTACGATTCCCTCTGCTTGTGTTCCCTCTCTCACTGTGTTTCTCTCTGTCAAATAAAGAAAATCTTTAAAAAAGAAAAGAAAAGAAATAAAAACATCCAAATAGTAACAGTGTTGTTGTTTTTTTTTTCAGGGAAAGGATTTATCAGAGATAATTTAGATATCTTTTTTTTTCACTTCACACTTTTCTGTTTCATAAATTTTTGCATCAAGCATGTATTATTAATTGTTAAATTGGTCAAGCTGCTCACTAGCTAATGTTTGGAAGCACCACAAGTCTTGTCCTTGAGTTTGGGGGTTCCAACATTTGATGTTACCAGTTATTTGGAACAGATCCTTAGAAAGTGCTTCAATCCAGGGGCACTTGGGTGGCTTAGTTGGTTAAGCATCAGACTCTTGACCTCAGTTGAGGTCTTGAACTCAGGGTCGTCACTTCAAGCCCCATGTTGGACTGGAGTCCATGCTATACATGGAGCCTACATGAAAGAAAGAGAAGGAGAAGGAGAAGGAGAAGGAGAAGGAGAAGGAGAAGGAGAAGGAGAAGGAAGGAAGGAAGGAAGGGAGGGAGGGAGGGAGGGAGGGAGGAAGGGAGGAAAGAGAGAGAGAGAGAAAGAAAGAAAGATAGAAAGAAAGGGAGGAACTGCTTCAGTCCATCCAAGTATATAGAATACTAATTATTTATTATTACTAGAATATATAAATTCTTAGTATCTAGAACATTCTTTTTTTTTTTTAGATTTTATTTATTTATTTATTTATTTATTTATTTATTTATTTATTTATTTAACAGAGAGGAAAGAGATCACAAGTAGGCAGAGAGGCAGGCAGAGAGAGGGGGGGAAGCAGGCTCCCCACCGAGCAGAGAGCCCAATGCGGGGCTCCATCCCAGGACCCTGGGATCGTGACCTGAGCCAAAGGCAGAGGCTTAACCCACTGAGCCACCCAGGCGCCCCTATCTAGAACATTCTTGCCCATAACCCAAAGCTCCCTTCTTTCTAGATTCATGTTTCCCGGGTAGGAGAAGCAGTCATCAGCAGTTTGGTGAACATGTAATCATACAAAGAAGGCCAGAGCGTCTTGTATGATATGAAATTCTCATTTAAGAAAGGACTGGAGAATTATTCTGGATGCAGAGCTCAGTGACCAAGACATTGGACACTACTGAATAAACACTGATAAATTCTGATTAAAAGGCTACTTTTTCTGGGTTTGGGGTAGACTCTTGTCACTTAATGGACATGATCATTTCTGTTTCTCCTATATTGATTATATTCTACATGAGTGTCTCCACGAGGGGGTTTGACAGGTGTTCTAGTTCCTTTAGCAACACATTTACATGTCACCTCTGAAAATGAGTAACTTCTGCTGTTGGTTGCTGTACATAGTGTTCATTTGTTTTAATCAACTCTTAAATTTTCTCTTTTAATAAGCAACATATTCACATGGTCAAAATTCAAAAGGCACAATGAGACATAAAGTTATCCCTGTCTCCTAATCATCCAGGTCCCCTCCCTAGAGGTAACTGATATTATCAGTTCCTGTGTATTATTCCAGGGACATATACAAGCACGCACACACACACAGACACACACACAGACACACACACACATTTTTCACCCTGTATAATACTTTCCCTACTGCTCTTCACCTTGTTTATTTCACCAAGAGTCTATCTTTACATCAGTATAAAGATATAAAGAGCTTCCTCATTCTTCTTTTTCCTTCTTTTTTAGTGCACAGTATTCCACTGAATGAGTGTACCATCATATTTTTTAACTAGTCTACTAATGGACATTAAGATGGCTTCCAAACTTTCACTATTGCACAATGTTCCATTTACCTAAGTCATTTTGCAAACATATTTCTTTGATCAAGCAATTGATCAATTGACCCTAGCAGTGCAATTGCTGGGTCAAAGGTATATGCATTTTTTATTTTGATAATATTGTTATGCTGCCAAATTGTCTCCCTTAGAGATTGTATGAAAGCCTCACTAAGCATTAACAAATTTCTGGATTTTGCCAATCTGGTTATGAAAAAGCATACGTCAGAGGAGTCTTTTTTTTTTAAGATTTTATCTATGTCTTTTTTTTTTTTTTTTTTTGAGAGAGGGGGCGCCGGGGTGACTCAGTCAGTTATGCAACTGCCTTCAGCTCAGGTCATGATCCTAGAGTCCTAGGATGGGGTCCCTCATTGAGCTCCCTGCTCCGTGGGAAGTCTGCTTCTCCCTCTGACCCTCCCCCATCTTGTGCTCTCTCTCTCTCAAATAAAATCTTATCTATTATTTTTATTATATATCTTACATATAGTATGTTATATATTTATTATATATTTTATTGTTTAATATGTATTATTTATTATTAGATAAATAAAATCTTATTTGAGAGAGGGAGAACAGAGGAGGAGCAGAGGGAGAGGGACAAGCAGACTGCGCTGAGTATGGAGCCCAATGCAGGGCTTGATCTCACAACCCTGGGATCATGATGTGAGCCAAAATCAAGACTGAGCTACCTAGGTGCCCCTCAGAGGAGTTTTTGTTTTGTTTTGTTAAAGATTTTATTCATTTATTTGTCAGAGAGAGAGATCACAAGTAGGCAGAGGCAGACAGAGAAGGGGAAGCAGGCTCCCTGCTGAGCAGAGAGCCCGATGCAGGGCTCGATCCCAGGACCCTGGGATCATGACCTGAACCGAGGCAGAGGCTTTAACCCACTGAGCCACCCAGGCACCCCCAGTTGTTGTAATTAAAAGAATGAATATATGGAAAGCACTTAGAAAATATGTGGCACGTGATAAGGACCACATTCTTTTTAATGCAGTCAAATTTAATGTTATTCATTTTAGATGCCATTTCAGAGAAAAACTTTTATTTGCCTTGGCTTCAAATTCTGGAGATGAATTTTTTTTTAAAAAAGGAATTTTTTTTCATTAAAGATTTATTTATTTGTTTGTTTGTTTTTAAAAGAGAGCATGAATGAGGAAAGGGGCAGAGGGAAAGGGAGAGAGATTCTCAAGAGACTCCACACTAAGTGTGGAGCCCAGGCGGGGCTTGTTCTCACAACCCTAAGATCATGACCTGAGCCGAAAACAAGAGTCCCACCCTCAACTGACTGAACCACCTATTTTCACTTTTTTTTTTTTAAGATTTCATTTATTTATTTCTCAGAGAAAAAGAAGAAAGAGCACAAGTTGCAGGGGGTGGGGGGGGTGTGCAGCGGCAGGCAGAGGGAGAAGCAGACTCCCCTCTGAGCAAGGAGCCCAATGCAGGACTTGATCCCAGGACCCTAGGATCATGACCTGAGCTGAAGGCAGCTGCTTAACCAATGAGCCACCCACGCGTCACCCTATTTTTACTTTTGATGGTAACTGCACTGTCCAGATATCCAGCCTTCCTCATAATGGCAGATGTTCAATCTACAGGCTTGTAGACCCAGCAGCAAGGTGCTCTAGAGTTGCCACATCTACTCCTCACAATAACCTCTTCATATCTCATCGTCCTCATTTTATCTATGAGGAAACTGAGGTTCACAGACACCAAATGACTCTCGCCTGAGACCAAGCTCCCTGTGTGCCTTGATTTGCAAATGTCCTTTAATCTTTTTTCTCTGGTGTGCCTATTGCAGATCACCAAGGCATCATCCACATCTGAGCCCTCTGCCTGGCTGGTGACCATTCACTCAGCTCACCCCAAGCCACTCCTTGACTTCCTCCAGTGACCCTAGCTCTTCAGCTTGGCAATCCCCTTTGACTCCTCCCATAGGGTTCACGAAACCTTGCAGATCCTCCATCCTCTGAAGCATGTCCCCCATCTGCCCTCTCTTCCATCCCATCCTCGCTCCCTTTCCCAGGGACTGTGGCTGCAATAAGTTCCTAAGGAGTCTCCCTAATTGCAGACTTCCACAGTCTGTCCTCTCCAGTCAGTCTCTCCTACTGTGCCGCCTGCGTGATCTCTCCAAAGCTCAGCTCTAGTCCTGCACTCCCCAACTCTCAAACCTTCCGAGGTCCTCCTGCCCCCTCCTTTCCCTGACATCTGACCCAACCTACCCTGCCAGTTTTGCTCCCAACACTCCCCTCTCATACAGCCAAAATGAATGCCTCACTATTCCTTGAATAAGCTCCCAGTGAGGTTGTTTGTTCAGCTTAGAATTTGTCTCTGCCTTCTCTTCTGGGCCACTCAAGCTTCACAAAGCTGTCCTTTATTCTGACTATACTCACTTCTCATTCCCCTCACCACCTCTTTCTGCTCCACACCCTGCATTTGTTTGTAAACTCTTTGAGAGTGGAAATTCTACCTTCTTTATTATTGATTGAAATGCTTTCACACTGAGATACAACTGATAAACCACATGACCTATTTTCTGATTGGTCCAGTCACTCACAAGGACCAGGGTTAAAAGGCACATGGTGTGCCAGGTCTGCTAGTGGCAACAACCAAGGTTGGCCTATTTAATTTTTTTTCTTTCTTCCCCCACCCCCAAGCCTGGCCTACTTGAACCCAGATCTTCTCACAAACTGTCACTTCTGGCCAAGTGTCCATCACAGGCTTCTAGAAGTTCTGACAGCTGTCAACTGATATCTGGAACAGTCACAACACACAGAGAACATTCTCGAAATATTAGTCGTAGGAACAAACTGCGCTGGAGAGAACATCAGAACATCAGATTAACTTTATTGTTCAACAGAAGAAATGAAGGCACAAAAAAGAGAAGAGACTCGACCTAGGTCACACTGCAAAGCAGGGAAACAGAACTTAGACCTAGAAGACCCTCCATGATGGCCCTTCGGGGCCACACTCCTCTGCACCTTGGAGCCATACAGACCTAGGCTCAGCACACTCAGCCACCTGAGGTCAGCCCAAGACGTCACCACCTGTTTTCTCCCCCTCATCTCAGAGACTCCTTCGTCCTTCCCACAGTAAAATCTTTCCTCCCCCCAAGGCTCAGGTTTAAAGATAGTAGCCCGGGGCAGCGAGAGGACGACTCCGGGCTGGATCAGTTGGCGGCGGACAGAGAAAGTACCAGCTGCTGGGTGAGGTACCTACTTCTTCAGAGGAGCCCGCCCACCTCCTCCGAGCTTCCGGGATCAGAACTCAGCCTCCTGCCCGGCCCAAGGGGCTCGGCCCCGCCCCCAACGCGCTCGGCCCCGCCCCCGACTCGCCGGCCCGACACGCGGCCTCCTCGCCTGGCCTGGGAGGAGCCGAGCTCCAATCTCCGCCCTCCCCCTAAGATCCATCCTATTGGCGTAGACAGTGAGACGCCACGTCCAATGAGAAGGAAACGGCGGCCGCCTGGTCCTATCCGCAGCGACTACACAGAAAACGGACGCAACTAACTGGTAGACGCTACACTGTGGTCTTTCCGGGTCCTTCCACGCCTAGCACCGTACTTCTGCGGGTCCCGGCCCTGAGGGGAGCCGGAGAGGACCCTCTACTAAGTAAGTGTCTGCTGATGGCGGTGGCCATTGGCGTCGGTCCGGGGGCTGCTGCTGCTCCCCTCTCAGAGCTCGGCGTGGGATGGGCCGTGGGGGAAGGCCCGAGAAAGGGGCGGGGAGCGGCGGAGCACGTGGAACGCCGGCCTGACCGTGGCGTGGGTGGGGGGCTGGGCCGGCGAGCTCTGGTGCGCCGGCTCCGTGGGCGCATACAGCCCGGCTCGTCCTGTCGGGTCGGTTCTGCAGGCGTAAACGGTGGAACGTGGGGGGACCCCGAATGCCGCCGCTCTGTGTCGGACCCGAAAGTGCGTTTTTTTAAAGCCCTATTGCAGAAGGTGGCACCTAACACCTGCCTCTGGCCGGACGGCGGACCCTCGGTGGCCGTTTCCCGGAACGTTCAGGTCGTGAGAATCCCTAACGCTCGGTGAGCGCGTACTGAGTGCCCCGCGCTGTGCTAACTGCTTTCCAAGCTTACCTAGGTTCCCCCCCAGCAGCCCTGTGAGGTAAGTAGGAGGAGTACCTTTGTCAGACGCAGGGAAGAGGCCTGCTGAGGTTTCTCTTGCCCGAGGTGCCTACTGAACTAGTCCGTGGCAGAGCCCAGGCTTGAACCCAGGCGTTGCGAGTTGACCTCCCCACCGAGTTAGCGTTAGCGAGAAAGCCCCCGAGCGTACTCGTGCGGCCAGAGCCCTGGGAGCCGCATCGCGCCCCGCCCCCGCTGACCTCAGAAACCGTGATACCACCCCCACCCCCAGTGGGCGTGGGGTAGGCTGCCGGCCTTGTCTGGTGACTGGAACTGCACGGAGGAAAGAAAACTGCGATGACTTCCTGGAGGAAACAAACGAAATTCCAAAAACCCCAAAGTCTGGTTTTAAATGACAATGGAAATTATGGTTGAAGTGGTGGTCTGTGGGTAACCAACTCTCCCCCCCACCAGGGCCTGACCAGCGGGGGCGGAACTCCCTTTTCCACCACTCTGTGTGTCCTGCTGGGTAAGATACTCAGTCCTGGAAGCTTCAGTTTCCTCATTTGTAAAAATAGAAAAACCAACTCAAGGTGGGCCTGGCAAGCTCTTTGTAGAGGCTATTTTGTATTTGGCTTTCCAAACCATTCAGCATTAGCATTTTCCATATTACAATTCCCTAGTCTCTGTAATCAGAATTACCCTGCTGGATTTTTAGGATGTTCTTACTTTTAAATATTATAGTTCTGCTGTAGTAAATCTTTTTTGTTTTTGAGATAGAATTCACATACCGTAAAATCCACTATTTTAAAGGGTACAGTTTGGTGGGCTTTGTAATATATTCACAAGGTTGTGTGACTGTCACCACGATCTTATTCCAGAACATTTTTTTATCACCCCAAAGAGAAACACTGTGGCCCAGGCAACTCAGAGGAGCTTTGTTGGGCTCCAGGCCAGATGTTGAGGCCAGGGCCTCCCAACCTGAGGTCTTGGGTGGGAGAGATGGAGTCTTGTCCCACCCTGCATTTCAACCCTGGGCTGAAGTGAGGAGAGCTGCAGGCTCCCAGCAGGCTCCCAGCAGGCTCCCAGCACACCTGCTGAGCAGAGGCTGGGGTAGAGGCTGCCCCACAGCCCCCTGGCGTGGGGTGGCAGGGGAGGCATCTTGAGGGAGAGGGAGGGCCAGTTACCCAAAAAACTGTGGGATGTTCCAGCCATAAGCCTTTGGGAGAACTGTGCCAAATCTTGGCCATTCTCTTGGGGACAACTGCCCAACTTCGAGGCGAAGCCACCTTCCAGGTGAGATCCCACAACTGGGCCTTTACAGAGACTTTAGATTTGAAGCAGGGCCTGAAAAACTCAGGAATTTGCCAAACTTCAGGATTATCAATAAGCAGAGATTCAGACTTGGAGCCAAAGGAGGTGAACCTTTGAAAGCTCTTGCAACCAAGGCAAAAATGAAACGGAATGACTTCCCAGCAACCATAGTAGCAAGGAATGGAGAAGCTAAACTGAATTAGAAAGGACAAGTCTGCAAACCCATCCAATGGGCATGTTATCTCACGGGCAGAACCCAGTTACAGGCAGCTACAGTGAATGCTGTCCAAACAGCTTTCATCTGGAGAAAGCTATTGACCATTCTGAAAAGCAAAAAGTAAAAGATACCAACACTATATTTCAGTTTTATCACTATTGAAATTCTATTTCACAGCAAAGCATTAGATGTATATACACTGTTGCCTACCAAAATGCACCAAAGATTGATGAGGAAGATTTATAGATTTTTTAGAAGCTCTAGGGATCCACCAGATTATCCACCTCATTTAGGTAATAGAAGAATGTTACCCGGTGATCTACCTCAGCCAGTAACTCCAGAAACTGAAAGGAAAGCTTTCATGCACCGTGAAGCCAAGTATTCCATCCCCAGGAATACCCAGGGAGCTGGGCAAAGCAAAAGCACAGCTCCTGGTTAGGTTTGCCAACACTATTGCTGAAAAAACTCCGATAAATTCGTCACAAGAGAAGCCAGTAACTGAAAAGACCCAGGGTTTGGAAAAGAGAGAAATTTATTTCAGGTGGCATACTCAAGCCTTAACTGACCTCTCAAGGTGGACACCTGGAATTTTATAGGGAGAGGTTCAGAGGGGTACGTGCCAAAGAATAGACTGTGTGACCACAGGTTGGGGGTGGGTGTCGGTTTGTGTGCATCACATGATCCTGGGCAGGGAGGGGATGTGTGGAATGTCGTCCTTCTAGGCATTCTGTTGCTTTTGGAGCTTTTTTGGCCTGATGGTTACAATGTTCTGGTCATTGCAAGAAATGGTCACTTCGAGAGTATGATAAGAAATAAGAACAATAGGTTTCAGTTAGAGCTTGAGTTAGGCAGGCCTTCTATTTCTACTTTTAACTGTTGGGATCTGTAGTTAACCAAGAGGGCTCACTGATAACAAATTCAGTTTCCTTTCCAGAGATCACTGTCAGCTAAGTGTATATCTGCCACAGGACAGGTATCTACCTGTCAACTAAGAAAGGGTCAACAAGCATGTAATTGAGATGTTACAGAAGAAGAAAATTAATTTTCTTGTACTTGTTTCCATTTTCATCTTAAAATGACTCAGAATGCAGGATTACGGTGGTATCCCTTATCCAAGGGGACACATTCCAAAACCCCCAGTGGATGCCTGAAACCATGGATAGTACCGAAACCTATATTTTCTGTTTTTTTCCTATACAGACATACCTGTGATAGTTTAATTTATAAATTAGGCACAGTAAGAGATGAACAACAATAACTGATAATAAAATAGAACAATTACAACAGTGTACTGTGATAAAAGGTATGTGAGCATGTTCTTACTGTACTTACCCTTTTGGTGACACTGTGAGATGATAAAATGCCTGTTTGATGAGACGACCCATAGGTGTTGTGACACAGCACTAGGCTGTTATTGGTCTCCTGAGGATACATCCGGAGGAGGATCATCTGCTTCTGGATCTGATGGAGGATAACTGAACCCAGAGAAAGTGGAAGTGTGGGTCGGGGGTCTGCTGGACTGAACAGTAAAACCTTATACTGGCTTGCTATGTTAAATCTCAAAATGAAATGCTACTGAAAATAGGGGGGAAATAATGGAAGTTTGTGCTGACCTAAAATGAAGGTTTTCAAAAATATTACATACCCAGTCATTTTAACCTCTTACCTTGTGATATGTGGTCTTTCTGTATAATCCCCCCCCCCCTTTTTTAAGATTATGGATTTCAAAGTATCTCATTATTGCACTGGTCTTGGTTGAGAGTGCTATAGTAAGTAGATAACAGAAACCAAAAAATCTACCAATTCCAGTTAACTTCTTTTAGATCGACTCCAGAAAAGGATCCTATCTAGTTCTGATTAAAAAATTCTATTTCATGGGGCATCTGGGTGGCTCAGTCGATGAAGCGTCCAATTCTGGATTTTGGCTCAGGTCACGATCTCATGGTTTTGAGATCGAGCCCCACATTGGGCTTGGTGCTGGGTATGGAACCTGCTTAAAGATCCTCTCTCTCCCCCTGCCTCCTCTCTCACCCTACCTCTCCTTAAAAAAAAAAGAAAATTTTATTTCTTGAAGCGTTAAGTAAAAAGACAAGTTCACTTTTTTTAAACTTTTACTGAAACATGAAGTCTCATCATTTGATCTGTATATTTACCTTTCAGTAAGTGTGTAATCAAGTAAAGGAAATATGGTACTAATGTATCTGTTTTATGAATGTGCAGGCATAAATCTTAGTTAAAAGTCACATTCACCTTGATTCTGGTTTTAAAACAAAACTGCTATCATACTAAAGTATTATATATTGTGACTATTGGTTTTGGTACCAAAGCTAGTGATTTGGTGGCATGTTGCCTATGAAAACATAAACAGATACACAGGGAACATTATAAATCACTTAAAGTTCTATAAAAGTTTTACTAAGCTACACCTAGATAATGAGAGGATATAATAATGATTCTTATTCCTAAAAATATAAAACAATTAGAGCCTTTATCAATTAACTTGGGATGACTGGAAAAACCACTTATTCATAACAGAAAAACAGACTCCCAGGAAGCTTCTTTCAAAAAGAATATTCGATGGAAGGATCTCGTGCCACTCCTCATTCTCTGCCTTCTCTCTTCCCCTACTCGCAGCCCCCTGGAAACCACCTCTTCCTCTCCTTCTGTCCTCCCCATCTCTCTCTATCTGGATTTGCCAATTCTGGAGGATTCATGTACATTGATTCATACAGTATGTGGCTTTTTGTGTCATCCTTTTGTGTCTGACTTCTTTCACTTAGCATAATGTTTTCAAGGTTTGTCCACATTGTAGCACGCATCAGTACTTCACTCTTCATGATTGAACTCTGTTGTGCAGATGTGGCACATTTTGTTTACCCATTCATCAGTTGATGGAAATTTGGGTTGTTTCTACTTTGGGGCAATTATGAATAATGCTGCTGTGAATGATACTGTCCAAATTTTTATATTGCCTTATGTTTTCATTTCCGCTGGGTTTTGCAAGGTCATGTGGTAACTATTAAACCTTTTCAGGAACTGCCAAACTGTTTTCCTAAGTGGCTGCAGCATTTTCCCTTCCACCAGCATGTAAGAGGTTTCTCCACATCCTCACCAATATTTTGCTTTTTTTATGTTATAGCCACCCTAGTAGGTATGAAGTGGTATCTTATTGTGGTTTTGATTTTGCAGCTATTTAGTGAATAATGACGTTGAACATCTTTTTACATTCTAAGTGACCATTTGTAGGCCTTTGAAAAAAATTTCTCTAAATTTTTTTTATTATTGGGTAATTTTTTCTGTTGTTTATATAGTCTGGATACTTGATCCCTATCAAATATATGATTTAAAAATAATTTTCTTGGGTCATCAGGTTAATTTTCTTGGGGTCATCAGTTAAGCACCTGACTCTTGATTTCAGCTGAGGTTGTCATCTTGGGATGGTGAGATCAAGCCCTTTGTTGGGCTCTGCACTCAGCAGTGAGTCTGCCTGAGACTCTTTTTCTCCCCCTCCATTCCCCCTTCCCCTTGCACACATGCTGTCTCTCTCTCTCTCAAATAAATAAATCTTTAAAAAATATAAAAATAACTGTTCCATTTGTGACTTGTCTTCTCACCTTTTTTTTTTTTGCTTTTCCTTTTTTTAGTAGTGCCCTTTGATGCACACAAGTTTTTAATTTTGATGAAGTCCAGTTTATTTTTTTCTTGTGCTTCAGGTGTTCTATCTAAGGAACCATTACTTAATCTATGATAGTGATTTATATCTTCATTTTCTTCTGAGAGTTTTATAGTTTTAGGGGCACCTGGGTGGTGCAGTCAGTAAAGCGTCCAACTCTTGGTTTCAGCTCGGGTCGTGATCTTAGGGTTGTGGGATCAAGCCCTCTGAAGCTCTGCACTGAGTGTGGAATCTATTTGGTATACTCTCTTTCTCTCCCTCTATCCCTCCTGCTTGTGCTTGCTCTCTTTCTCTCTACTATAAGTCTTTTAAGATTTATAGTTTTAGATATTGGATCCATTAGAGTTAATTTTTATGTATCATGTAAAGTAGGGATATCCAAATTCATTCTTTTGCAGGTGGATATCCAGTTGCCCTAGCAGCTGAAAATATATTCTTTCCCCCACTGAATAGTCTTGGCACCTTTTTTAAAAATCAATTGGGGGACACCTGGCTGGCTCAATCAGTAGAGCATGATTGTGCACATGATTAAGATTGTGACTCTTAATCTCAGGCTTGTGAGTTCAAGCCCCACATTGGGTGTAGAACCCACTTAAAGTAAAATTTTTTAAGAAATCAATTGACCAGAGATATTGTGGGTTTATTTCTAGACTCTCACTTCTACTCCAATGCTCTGTATATCTGTCCTTGTGCCACTACCATGTTGTCTTGATTACTGTAACTTTGTAGTAAGTTTTGAAATTGGGAAGTGTGAGTCCTCCAACTTTGCTTTCTCAAGACTGAGAAAGTCTTGAGAAAGAAAATGGCTTGCCTCTTGCTTATTGCCATTGCCATTTCCATATGAATTTTAGGATCAGCTTGTCCATTTCTCCAAAAATAGCAATTGGAATTGGAATTTTGGTAAGGATTGCATTAAATCTGTAGATCAATTTAGAGGTCATCTTAAGTCTTCCAGGATGTTTTTCCATTTATTTAGGTTCTCTTTAATTTCTTTCATAGTGTTTTATACTTTCTTTTTTTTTTTTTTTAAAGATTTTATTTATTTATTTGACACAGAGAGAGAGAGATCACAAGTAGACAGAGAGGCAGACAGAGGCAGAAGCAGGCTCCCTGCCGAGCAAGGAGCCCGATGTGGGACTCGATCCCAGGACCCTGGGATCATGACCTGAGCCGAAGGCAGCCACTTAACCAACTGAGCCACCCAGGCGTCCCATACTTTCTTTTATAGTTTCAATATATGAGTTACCCACTTACCTTATTATATGTATTTCTAGTAATTTATTATTTTTGATGTTACTGTAAATAGAATTTTCTTTATTTTCATTTTCAGATTTTCTCCTACAACCTTGTTTAACACATGTATCACCTCTTAATAGTTTTACTGTGCATTCTTTAGGATTTTCTATATATAAGATCATGCCATCTACAAACAGAAGTAGTTTTACTTTTTCTTTTCCTGTTTGAGTGCCTTATATTTCTTTTTCTTGACAGTCAGCTCTGGCTAGAACTTCCAGTACAGTGTTGAGTAGAAGTGGTGAGAACAAATATCCTTGTCTTGTTCCTGACCTTGTGCAGTGGGGAGGGAGGGGAGGGTGCTAGGGGTAGGGGAATACTTATACTTTTTCACCATTATTTCACCATTAAGCATGATGTTAGCTTTGGGTTTCTTGTAGATGCCCTTTATCAAGTTGAGGAAGATACCTTCTATTCCTAGTTTTTAATCATGAGAGGCCATTGGATTTTACCCAGTGCTTTTTCTGCATCTATTGAGATAATCATATGGGGTTTTTGCCTACATTCATTCTGTTAGTATGCTATATTACATTCATTGCTCTTCCTATGTTGAATCAACCTTATATTCCTGGAATAAATTCTGCTTGTTCATCATGTATAATACTTTTATATGCTTCTGGATTTGGTTTGCTAGTATTTTGTGTGTCTGTGTCATAGGTATATTGATACAGTTTTCTTGTGATGTCTTTGCTTTTGGTAACAGGGTAATACTAGCCTCATAAAGTGATTGGAAAGTTATAGTAATTTTTAAAATCTTTTGGATTATTTTTTTAGGATAGAGTCCCAAAAGAAGGCTTGTGCATTTTTAAGTTACTTGATAAGTATTGCCTGTTCATTTTCCAAAAAGTTAAGTCATGTTTATTTGTTTGAGATTAACGTTGTCTTTTCAGAATAATGGTCTCTCAGAAATTATTTTTCTTTCCTCCTTCAAGTGCTTAAAAGATTCTCTGAAAAGCAGAGCAAGCCCAGCCTTTCACAGCACATCTTACTTAATACCTGCCTGGCAGAGCAGCTCCAAAGGAGCTGGGATTCAGCATTTCATCCAGCAAATTGTTAGCACTTCTATCAAGAATAGGGCTCTCAGGGCACCTGGGTGGCTCAGTGGGTTAAAGCCTCTGCCTTCGCCTCAAGCCCTGATCTCAGGGTCCTGGGATCAAGCCCCACATCGGGCTCTGTGCTCGGCGAGGAGCCTGCTTCCCCCTCTGTCTCTGCCTGCCTCTCTGCCTACTTGTGATTTCTCTCTCTCTGTCAAATAAATAAATAAAATCTTTAAGAAAAAAAAAAGAATAGTTTCTCAGGCACCTGGGTGGCTCAGTCGGTTAAGTGACTGCCTTAGGCTCAGGTCATGATCCCAGCGTCCTAGAATTGAGTCCCACATCGGATTCCCCCTGCTCTATGGGGAGCCTGCTTCTCCCTCTCCTTCTGCCCGCTACTCCCCCTCTTGTGCTCTCTCCAAAATAAATAAAAATTTTTTTAAAAGAATAGAGTTTCTCCACTGCAGCACTATTTGGGGCTGGATTAATTCATTGTAGGGGAACTATCCTGTGTATTAAAAATGGTTAGCATCAGTGGCTTCTTACTAAATGGCAGTAGCAGCCACCACCAGCCCACCCCCCCCCAAGTTGTGACAAACAAAAATGTCTCCAGGCATTGCCAAACTGTCCACATTAAGAAGCACTGATCTAAAAACTGATACGTGCTGGATTTCCTATTACTATCCTGTAAAATTATGTCAAATTCTGAATTCAGACTCACTATATGTTTGGCTTTGGATCTACGTCTGTCTGAGTCTTTGTCACCATGTGTTGATGACTTTCAAATCTACATCCTTAGCCTTGTTTTCTCGCTGGATTCCCAGAGCTTGTTTACAGTTGCCTGCCTTGGTGTTCTACAGGTATCTTGAGATTGCTTTGCTTGAAAGGAGACTGATTTCTCCCCGCCAAACTGCTCTTCATCCTTAATCTTGGTCTCCCAGGTCGGGACCCTACCCATCAGTCACTTACTGGTTCTTCACTTCTCTGTCTCCACCTCTCCCATGAAATTCACCTCCTGAGTCTTTCTAAATTCAAGATCCTCTGTCCCCCGTGTCACTTCCACAGTGGGCAGGTTCATCTCAGCTTGCTGCAGCAGTTCTTAACTTCCAGGTTATTCTCTCTGCTGCCTGTAAAGTGCCCTTTCCAGTGTGCGTTTCTGATCCCGTCAGAACCCTCATGGGCTGGCTCTGTCTGCCTTGCCAGCTTCTTCCCCCACCCCTTGTACTCTAGGCTCTGGCCATGCCAAACTGCTTACCAGGTCCCTTGCCTGACACTCATTCTTCCACCTGCAGTTCAAACTCTGTCTCTCCTCCAGCCCTTCCACTCAGAGAATGACTCTCCTCTTTTGCCACACCTGCAGGAATTGGTTCATTCACATCTATGTCCCTGGTGATCAGCAAGTGTCTTGAGAATGGGGAACCACAGTTTATCTCTGCCTGCTCCCCAGGGCCCAGTGGGTCCTCTGTAAATCTGTTGAATAGCAAATGAAAATGCCTAGAGCAGAAAGGAGCTACCTGGGATTTTATTTTATTTTATTTTATTGAAGATTTTATTTATTTATTTACAGAGAGGAAACACAAGCCAGGGGATTGGGAGAGGGAGAAGCAGGCTTCCTGTGGAGCAGGGAGCCCGATGCGGGGCTCGATCCCAGGACCCTGGGATCATGACCTGAGCCAAAGGCAGACGTTTAATGACTGAGCCACCCAGGCCCCCCTACCTGGGATTTTAAAGTAGCTGCAGGGTTGTTTTGGTTTGTTTTTTGTTTAGTTCTGTGAACATTTACTGAGCACCAACTAGGTCATGGGTGATAGGAACAGAAAGAACAAGGCAAGATCTTTGCATAGAGAATTCACATTACATCTAATATGAGGTGGGAGTACAAAGTTTAGTACAGAGTGCTAAGGGGAAGCATAATGCATAAAGTGGATACTGAGAGTGAACTAGGTCTGCATTCAAGGAAGACACTCTTCCCACCCCCGAAATAGGCTTCTTAAAAGTATGAAAAGATATCATTATATCCCACTGTAACCCTTTCTTTGTTCAGCCAACTTCTATTTATCATGTCTTTTTTTTTTTTTTAAGATTTTATTTATTTGACAAAGATCACAAGTAGGCAGAGAGGCAGGCAGAGAGGGGGTGGGGGTAGCAGGCTCCCCGCTGAGCAGAGAGCCCAATGTGGGGCTTGATCCCAGGACCCTGAGATCATGACCCGAGCCGAAGGCAGAAGCTTTAACCCACTGAGCCACCCAGGCTCCCCTATCATGACTTTTTTAAATGACTTTGGCCTGATCATACTTATTAATCATATTAATATGATTAATATTTGGCCTGATCATATTATTAAATCAGTTAATGTCGTCAGCCTCTCCTGGTGCTGCAGTACCTGACCCTGAGCTTGTATGAGTTAGGGATTTAGAAAAGTTCCAAAATCCGTGCTCACCAGTTATTTTGTTATGTACTATGTCGTTGATTTTGCACCCCTCTTTTGAGGATAATGGTGCAGGCATGCCATGCTCCTGCCTTCTCATCTGAAGCCTTTGACTTCCCAATACATGTGTTCTTCACTATAGTCCCACATTATTTCATAATTAAAGAAAACTGGAGTCATATGTACAAAATGTATAATCTAGAGAAATTTTTATCTTTTGATAGAGTTGCTAATGATAATCTTTAGGTCAATATGGCTTCTTTTTTCTTACCAGTTTTCTTAATACTAGCCCTACCTATTTCCCTTCCTCTGCGTGTGCCTCTTAGTTGTAACTTAACTAGTTAGTAAATGCAACTTTATTCTTAAATAAAGATTAAGGTAATTGAAAAAAAAAAAAGATTAAGGTAATTGATCCTTAGGAAGACCCATGCATGTGGTGTCCAGGAGCTATGAAAATGGGTTGCTTAGGAAAATGAATAAAGCTATTACACCAATGGATGGGTGAGGGCGGCAGTGGTATTTATAGAGAAGGGAAATATGGATAGATAAAAGAGCAAACGGGGAACTAGAGAGAAATTATGGGCTCTGAACCTGCTGAGTCTGTTGTCGCTGTGGAAGTAGGAGGTGGCAGTAGAAGTTGATGCCCAGGAGGGATGCTAGGGGTTGGAGATGCACCTCTATTGGCAAGTGAGATGGTATAAGCATGAAAAGAAGAGGACCTAGGACAGAACAGTAGAAAACAGACACAGGGCAGGTGACCCAAGAGAAACCAGAAAAGGATGAGTTTGATAAGAGCAAAACCAAGAGAAAGATATTCCAGAAGCCAAAGGAAGACTGAAGCTTTGTGGCATCACATGATTTAGGAATAAGAGCTAAATAAAGACAGACCACTAACTTTGGTAGGCAGGGTGATCGTTAGTTAAATACATCACAAGAGCTTTTTAGCAGAAAGGCGAGGGAAGAGGCCTGAGGCAATGGGTTGAGGAGTGACTGGGAAACAGCAGTGGGATGTGTGCACATAGACCATCTGCGCAGGATATCCTCTTCCTTTTGGCTCAGAGATGGAGCGCATACAAATGAAAAACCTGAGCATGTCCATGAGGCGAGATAAGGACGGGAAATTGGTCAAACATCCAGGAACAGGTGACTGCAGGGTCTCAGAAGGAATGAGAGCAACAGCCAGGATACGTTTGCCAGGAAAAGGCACAAGGATACCAGTTTCTCTGAGACAAGAGGGAAGATCACTGGAAATATTAAAGACAGATATTTAAAAAAAAAAAAAAAGACAGATATTTGCGGAAGGGAAGGGAGAGAGGCTGGGAGTGTGCATACCTGGCAACCTCTCTCTCCTCTGTGAGGTAGGGAGCTGCGCTAGCAAGAAAGGAGGACTGGGAGAAGGTAGAAAGGGAAGTTAGGACAGGGATGACAGCTCAAGCTGTCAGGAGTGACTCAGACTAGGCATAATTGAAGTA
This sequence comes from Procyon lotor, assembly GCA_028646535.1. NCBI lineage: Eukaryota > Metazoa > Chordata > Mammalia > Carnivora > Procyonidae > Procyon > Procyon lotor. The sequence goes on from CM053609.1 coordinate 97,244,395, forward strand.
GTTTAATACATCAGAGGATGAAAATAAGACCCTTATCGTGGCTCTGCCCGAGTGCGGCTACATGCTTTGCTTCAGCAGTGCCTGTTCCTTCTGGCGCAGGACTGGAGAGCGTCTGGTGCAAGTAATCCAGGTTGTGGGTGGCCCCGTGGGGGAGGCAGATTGACTGTCTGAAGCAAGCAAACGGAGGACTTCGTTACAGAATCTGCAAAATGTTTGGGTAAGTACTGGACCAGGAGTCCGGACTTTGGTGCTCCGCTGCCAGCTGGCATTCCCCACTCAGAGGTTGGGAGATAAAGGCAAATCGTTTTCAAATCTGTTCTTTGGTTTCATTCAGCCCTAGGGATGTTTTTCTAATTTTGTTACGGCATTTGAATGTGTTTTTAAAGTATATTCAGTAAAAAGTAAATAAAAGCATGTTCAGTGAAGTGGCATCACTGTCTCCTGTGGGGGGATCAGGTGTTGGGAAGGCATGGCACTCACAGCAGCTGGTCCATGTGCCAGTTTGGTTTTTTTAAGAACTCTTCATGTGATTCCCAATGTTAAAACTTGGCAGTTAGGTGATAGATTCAGGCTATATAAGATAAGACTTGAAAAAGCCTCCTGAAATATTATGGCGATATCAGTAAGAAGTGTTTTTATCTCATTCCTTCTTTAAAAAAAATGCACATGCACATCTGTCCCTTTGATAGCTTGCCTACAGGAAGCTAAAAACCTTTATAAAGTACGTTGAGAAGTCCTACACGCTGGCCCTTCTTTAACTGTGTTCATAGCTCTCCCTGCTCAGTGCTGGAATTGTGTAGGAGCAAGTGTTCACTGTCATCTGTTCTCTGTGAGAATGGGGATGTGTGTGGATTGAAAGATTATATGCTAACCTGAGTTCTCATGCCAGCCTCAGCCGCCACCTAAAGTAATCGTGAGACCCTGTCATCGCCTCACACAGTGACCGAAGGAACCAGAGGTCAGCAGATTGGCAGGCCAGGTGTCAACTGTGAGGTAAGAACCGCAGCCGGGAAGTGGCTCTAGAAGCCTGGGTTTTCACGGCCATCTCCACCTGGCTGGACGCAGCTCTTACAGGTGAGGCTTGGTGTGGTGGCTCCGGCGAGAACCCAGGTTGGGCCATCGTCTTGCCTAGCTCTCAGCATGGAGGAGCTATCGAGCAGCAAACAGAAAAGCACGTGCGTGCGCGCACGCGTGGGTTCATGCGCACAGACACACGTTTGCGTGTGGACTTGCTTGTTTTTCTCTTTTAGGAGTAGAGATGCATAAAAACAGCTGGCGGAATAGAAGACGGGGGAGAAGGAGCCACCAGCGGAGCCCTTGGTTCAGACAACAGGGTTCTGATGAGAGGCAAGTGCTGCTGCCCGGGGCCGCTCGAGCCCTGCGGTGGCCTCAGGTGCGCGGAATCACCAAGGCTGTCACGGCAGTGCAGGGTCTGAGGGGGCACTGCTGCAGGTCGGCCTGCCTGCCGCTCTTGGACGAGCGAGGGGATGTGGCCACGCTTTTCCTCCTTTTCAAAGTGACGATGACCTCGGGCCTTAGAAGTAGACAGTATCAGACAGAACTGGAGAGCTATTTTCCTACTTTGGGGACTTTCACTCTCTTCCTTTTTTTCCCAGTGAAAATAGCTTTCTGGAGACCTAATTTCATTAATTCAGCCTAAGTCCTTAGAAAGGCTAAATATAAATAATATCGTATTTAATAAACACAAAAAGGTATACAGAATACATACGGTGAACATCATGTACCCACTGCCCAGCTTAGAAAGTAAAACCTAAAAAAAAAAAAAAAGTGAAACCTAGTCTATACTGAGTTGAAGTCCCCAGTGCAAACATTTTCCACTCTCAGCTTACTGTTCTTATGGCCAGAAGTCCTGCTGGCCCTGAACTGTGTGAAGAGGTATCCTCTCCTGGTGTGGGCGGGTTATCTTGTCCCGAGACTAGATTGTATTTCCTTAGTGCAGAAGTCTCTGCACCAGAAGAGGCCCGTATGCCAATTTTAAAACTTTTCCACGCTTCAGACCTCCTCAAATGGACACATTTCTAGCTACAGCGTCAGAAGATGACAAATCCCAAGATGCTTCCCTAGAACAGATGAACCTAAACAGTATCAAAACTACCAAAATGTTGTGGAAAGAACCAGGGTTTCAGAATTAGGAGGTCCAGATTTGACATTCCGCCTTCTATGTGAATTTGGGCAAGTTACTTAACCACTCTGAGTCACTCTTGTACAAAAGAGAGCTAATACTTAATGAGGTTTGCAATACTGCATGGAAAGCCTCTGATAGGCCGCTTGGCTCTGTGTGGGCCCTTCATACATGGTGGGCCTCATTAGGTGCAGGATAGAATCTATTACTCTGTTCTACTCTAATCTATTACTAAGCCAGAGTCGCAGATTTGACCAACATGGTAGAACGATCAGGACAGTGCCCAATGTTTGTACGTTCTGTAAAGAGAACCATGGATATTTTTGGGGGAGCCCCAGGCCTTCACACAAGAGTACAACATGTAGCAAAATGTGATCTGTGCAAGAAGAGAGTCTCCGCTCTGCATTGGCAGAGTCGTGTGGAAACATACTGGGCAGCTGCCTTCTGGGCTGTGTATGGAAAGAAGGGAGGAGTAGTCTAGTCCTTGGACTAGAAATGTAGACATTTGTCATGACAATTAATCCTTCCTCCTCTTGCTACTGATCACACACGAGCTGCCTCAGAAAGCTCCAGGCCATAAAAAGGGAGAATAAATAATTTTCTCTGAAACTGCATAGTTAGTATTTACAGACAAAAGAGAAAGTTCTTTCATTCCTTCAGCCTAGTTATTCAATTTGTGTTCCTTTGGGGGATGAGGAGGAAGTTCTTCATTTTAAAGCAGATTTTGTCAAGATTCTAAAATTAGGTGTTTTGCTCTATCATTATACCCTTCAGCCTGTAATTGCCACAGAAGCTGCTTGTAGCCATGCAAGTCAAGTGTTTAAACCATGGCTTTACAGCCCAGTATTAACTGAGCAAGTCACCTCTGTGTCCTGAACCCCAGTTTCCCCATCTGTAAGGTGGTGTGGCCAAGTGAAATTTAAACCCTTTGTACTGCTAAATCCAGTAAAGAATAAAAGGCACCTGGCCTTGTAACTGCTGTTGAACTGACAAATCAGCCCAGCTGGTAATATTATTGGCAAAGATTATTCCTCTTTTCATCTGGAGATTTCTAAAAGACTTCAGAAAATGCTCAAGTGGGGAGATAAGGAAAAGGACTTTACTGTGACACACATCCTGTTAAGGACGAGGAACCAAAACCTTGTCCTAACTTTTGTATATTTGTAGTAGGTAAACTGCTTTCAAGGAGGAGGGAGGGGCGCCTGGGTGGCTCAGTGGGTTAAAGCCTCTGCCTTCGGCTCAGGTCATGATCCCAGGGTCCTGGGATCGAGCCCCGCATCAGGCTCCCTGCTCAGCGGGGAGCCTGCTTCCCCCACCTCTCTCTGCCTGCCTACTTATGATTTCTCTCTCTGTGTCAAATAAATAAAATCTTTAAAAAACAAGAGAGAGAAGGGCTCCCCAAATAACCAGAAGGGTCAGAGGTCTGGGGTGAGGGCCATGGAACTGTCTGAACTGACCCCTGCAGGACCCCACAGTCAGAGAATGACTGGGACTCAAGCCCTTCACTGCGATTTACTATGACCATTTGTCAACAGGGGTAACTCAGTGGCACAGCAAAGCTCACAGGATTCTGGTAACGTTGGCGATGATGAGGCCCCGTCGACATCATCCGGCACAGCTGAGAGTTCTTCCGTGCCAGGTGAGCCCATCTGTTGGACAGTAGCCCTCCCGTGGCCCTGCCTGGGGGAAAAGCTGAAACCTCGTCCTTCCCCATCATCTGGTTACGTCTGCTGGGGCTGCCCTTCTTAGCCCTGTGTGTCTTCGCCTGTATGTGGGCACACTCCATGTGTGTCACCATCCCTATCCTGGCTCGGAGCAAATTGAAACACTAACTAAACACCGTGGCTGTGTCAGGAATGGTGAAGGGAGGGAAGTGAGGCAGACAGCTCCCCCCATGGGCACTGGAGGGTGACTGACCATGCTAGCCCACTTCCTGCCCCTCAGGACAGACAGACCTCTGTGGAGGGGTGGTGTGGACAGGCCCCTGGGTTCCTTCATAGGTAGGTGTGTGCCTTGTTCTAAGTTGAAGTGTATTTCATCTCTTGACTAAAGATCTGCCAGGGTATTATTTTGACCCTGAAAAGAAACGCTACTTCCGCTTGCTCCCTGGACATAACAACTGCAACCCCCTCACGAAGGAGGGCATCCGACAGAAGGAGATGGAGAGCAAAAGGCTGCAGCTGCTGGAGGAAGAAGACAAGCAGAAAACGGTGGGCTCCACGCTCCTGGTGGGCACCCTGGCACCCAGGACCGGTGGTCCCCAGTACCAGTGGTCCCCTCCACTGGTGACAGGAGGTGCCAATTAGATGCCACTATAACACTTAGCATGGGGCACAGTGTGGCATCGAGCTCCCCCCATAGGAATCCGATGAAGAGAGTAAGAACAGGCAAGAGATCTCCTACTGCCCCTTTTCTTATCTGCGAAGTTCCATCAGTGATTCTCACATCTTGTCCTTCCCTGGAGGAGTCTTGGGAAATGGCATGGCACAGTTTCAATACTGTATATCTTAAATAGAAAACCAAGGTGTGTGGTTTGACATGAGGATTTCCTACATCCCTTCTGAGGATTAGGTGCCAAGACCTTTCAGTGGTTTATGGGAGCCCCAGGGTCACCCCAGAGTGAACAGAAAACATGGTGAAGGCCTGAGTGACCAGTGCCGTCCTTGTGCTCACTAGCAGGGTGGCTTCATCTCCTCACCTGGCTCCACAGGTAAATTGGTGGAGAGCTTAGACATGGGCACCAGGCCTCCTTCCCAGCTCAACATGTGCTTTCTTGTGACAGACTTTTCCTCTTGCCCAGGAAAAGAGACTGTCAGATCTCTGTACATATAATTTCTGCCAACTTAGTACACCTGCTTCTTCATTAGATCCTATGAAACTAAAAACATTCTCCATTATCCCATAACCTAAAACTTCATTGAATCTTTTTGTTTTTTATTTAGAAAATAGCCAGAATGGGCTTTAATGCATCTTCATTGCTACAGAAAAGCAAGCTGGGTTTTCTCAATGTCACCAGTTACTGCCGGTAAGACAAAGCCTCATTAAGCTTTTTACCTGAATGTTCTTTTCCTGTTCCTTATTTCCATGGTCCAAGAAGCCAATCAGGATAGAGCACATAAGCACTCTGAGGAGTCCTCACCGTTGGGGGCGAGGTGGGGGCGAGGAGGAGCACAGCCTGACTTCTGCTAAAAGCAGCCCTGAGAAAATCATTTTCCCTTTAGAGCAAGGGGAGAGGCTCCTGCAGGACGCCAAGGAGAGAGAAGGGATCTAGGCAGAGAAACTCAGCAGAAATTTCTTAAGACGTTTCCTCTGTGTTACTTGAAATCATTTTCAGTGCAATGAAGGTCCTATAACTTCATTCCCATGAGATTTCTGCCTCCTCCCCTCCCTTCCCATGAGTTATCCAAAATAGAGCATTAAAGGAATGTGTGTGTACTAAACTTCATATATTGGTGATGTCTGATATTATAACTAAAACCTTGTGAGCTGGGTTGGTAATTCCTTCAGTTTTCAGAAAAGTCTGAGGCTCAGAGCAGAGCAACTGGCTCAAGGTAAAGCTAGAGATCCATCTGACTCCGGGATCCATCTGACTCCGGTGCCTGAGTTGTTGAGCCTTGCCTTCTGCTGCCTCCTGCTGCACATGGGCCAGTAAAGGACATCGGAGGGGGCACGGCACTTGTCTTGGAGCAGGGCCCCCTGCAGGGAAGGTCGGCCAGGCCAGGGTTCCCTGCCAGGGTAGGTAGGGCTAGCCTCTCCTGTATCCCCCTCCTGAGAAGAAAGAGTTATGGTCTAGTTCGATCTCGCTTCACCTTAAAACCTGCTTTGTTCTTGATGAGGTAGTGACCGTGGTGTGGAGAGGGAAGGGTCTCCATACCTGGTTCTTACTAACTGGGCACCCTTCGGCCGCTGTTTCATTTCTCAGGCTTTTCTCAGATTCTTTTCATCTCGAGAAAGAGTCGTACTAGGCGATGCAAAAACAAATCTATCTAGTTCTAACTTTCTTTGACCCTGTGGAGGGGCCACCCATGTCTTGGCCTTAGTTTTCTTCAGAGTTCTAGAATTGAGATTATTTGGGATCCTGCTCAGCTCCATGGCTGATAATTACTTGGGAGGAGAGATGGCTGACTGGGGTGGGGGGTCCGGGCCAGGGCAGAGCCTCTGAGTCAGCTTCATGGGTGTCTGGGTCCCGTGGCCATGCCCTCCCCGCCCCTCTTTCCCTCTGCAGTTTAGCTCATGAGCTGCGAGTGAGCTGCATGCAGAGGAAAAAGGTCCAGATTCAGAGCTCGGATCCCTCCGCTTTGGCAAGCGACCGATTTAACCTCATACTGGTGAGTGGGAGGGAGCTCCCTGTGGGTGCCAGGGGTACAGCTTTTATCCCCTGACCCTGCATGGCTTAACCTTGGCTTTCGTCAGGCCCAGTAATGTGGCAGCCCGTGCCAGAGAGCAGGGGGCGTCCCTTGGCTTTACTGCTCTAACGTGCGCCCACTGGCTGCCCGCTGGCAGGGGCTGAGCCGGCAGGGCCGACCGTGCTGACCAGGCCCACCCCCGCTCCAGCTCGGTCATTCAGTCTGACAGCCAGGGCCCAGCACGCATTGACTGAGAGCTATCACAGAGTAATTTTCCCTCGGGTGTGTTGGCTACAGGTAGAAAGGTATGCAGTGGGCCGGGGGCTGCTAATCCTTCCTGTACTGGGCGTCATCCAGCGGCCACACCTGAAGCTCCAGCGTCCTCCAGCAGCCGCACACTGCTCCCTTGCTCGCTGGCTCCGAGCTGGGTGGCACTGCTGGGTGGCACTGCTAGGCCTGCACATCCATCACACCTTTCTCACATCATTTACAAGGAGCTGAGGGTCTTCTCTGCGTTAGGTTAGACCTGGGCTGGAAGCCAAGGTGAAAGCCAGAGCCAGTGGCTTGAACCCAGCATTCAGAGAAATGTCAGCGGAGGCCCCTGGGGTCCTCAGAGTTAGACTAGGAGCTCGAGGCCACAGGGGATCATGGCGTGCCCGGCAAGCCCTGTCCTTCCTGGAGGCAGGGGAGGGCTGAGGAGAATGAGAGAAGGATGGAAAAACGGAGAGCCTCAGCCTGCTGGACAGGACTGGAATCTGAAGCCACAGAGCTGACCCTTGAGGTCTTGCCCCGGAGACCTCAGTAGGAGAACCCCTACATCTGGAGTGTTCCAGGACTCCCATCCCCTCCTGTGCTGTTACTCCCCCAGGGGACTGGGGGTATGATTGACCCAAATCAGGAGAATTCTTGCTTGCGGGGCATTCCCTTTGGGAGCCGCTTTCCTGGGGTTCCTCGGTAAAGCTGGGCGGGCATGCACGTGCTGCTCAGGAGGGCCCGAGCCACGCACCCTCGTGCTTCACCTCGCGAAGGCCTCGCACTGCCGGGGACATCTCCCCAGTCACCTGCAGTTAGAGGCGATTGGCTAGCTGTGTGGACTGGAATTTGGGGAGGGGTGCTCTGCCACCCGGAGATGAGTTTTTCCAATCTGATTCTAGTCACTGTAATGATTCTTCAGGAAACATGCTTTCTGAGTAAACTTGCAAAATGAATACATTTTCACCAGTATCCAAAGCCATGTGTGTATTTGTGTGTTATATTTATGAATATATATAAAACACATAACTGTATAGGGTTTTTGTTTTGAAGTAATTATTAACCACATTTTTTAAATGAGAAAAAAACCTCACATCCCTATGCAGTCTTCTCTATTGTAATTTTTTTTTCAGTGCGGTGGGCTTGCTTTTTTTTTTTTTTTCTTTTTTTTACTTGGTGGGGAGAAAAATGCCTGTGTAATAAGAGTCCAATTTTGTGTTCTCCTTTGATCCCCTACACAGGGGTATAACTAGCATTTTCCACACTGCGTGTGGCCTTTGTGATGGCTCCATGTCACCGTGTGGCCCATCTATACAGCTCACCTGGGTGGACACGGGGACTCTTCCAAACCCAGTTCTGAGTGAGGTCACTTTACAGACCTCAACTTCCTCACTGCCCCTCGCCACCCTTATCTGTGCTCCTGATTGTGAGACCACATAGCTGGCAGCCTTGCCCAGTGACAGCTGGGCTGAGTAGGGGCAAGTAGGGTACCTCCATGTGCCACATTCCCTCGCGGGTGGGAGCGCTCACCAGGTGAAAACTCACCGAGCATGGGATCCTAGAGAGTTGGGCAGAAGGCCTTGAGCAGCCCGCCTGGGCCCAGCCAGGGAGGTGACCTCCTCTTTTCCCCTCCAGGCGGATACCAACAGTGACCGGCTCTTCACGGTGAATGATGTCAAAGTCGGAGGCTCCAAGTACGGCATCATCAGCCTGCGAGGTCTGAAGACCCCCTCGCTCAAGGTGCATATGCACGAAAACCTCTACTTCACTAACCGGAAGGTACATTGCCTTTTCTATTAATTAGCCTCGCAGCCCCCTTTGCACTTGGGATCCCAGGGCCCCGCTGGAGTTGGCCCAATTCAGAGGAAAGGAGAGAACTTGATGAAGAAGGCTTGAGTACCTATGTTCCCAGGGGAAAATGGAGTCGTAGATCTTGAGAACCCACAGGGGAAGAAAAGGGCCTCAGGAATTTGTTTTCTTGGAAGAGAAATAACTGTCGATAGTTGGGAGAAGGCATGAAACTTCTTTATGCTTGGAAAGGCTTCTTTAACTGGTTGTGCAGACCTTCCCTCCGGGGACGATCACCGTGAGCCGAAGGAGCCCTTGCCGAGCACGGAGGTCCCGGGCCTCGGGCGGAGGGGTCCTGAGTGGAGAGTCCTCAGTGCATCAGTCACTCAGCCAGTCTGTGGTCTACACAGAGGTTACGGAAATAAAAAGACATTACGTAAATATAGTACAGCACAGCTTGCTGTCTAGGGAGCAGCCTTTAAATTCCGCTGGGGTGATGACTGCATGTGTAAGAAGCAGTGACATTCTGTCCATTTGGGACCCGAGCCGCAACGTGGATCCAGGTTGAACCTGGCCTCTGGGGGAAGGGAGACTACAGTGTGCCTCTCAGGTTTGTCCTCTGCTCGTGCAGAGACTCCGTCCCCAAACCAGAGAGCACACCACAGGTGGCACTGCGAGGTCCATGCTGATGACAAAGGACCAAAGCCCGGGGGTTACTTCCTCCCTGGCGCTCTCAAGGCCCTACACGGCGGAGCAGGGGGCTTGCCTGTCCTGGTGCTCGCTCCAACCCCTTTAAAAGAAATGAGACCCGAAGAAAGCAGTCCCATGTTGGTATCCCCATTAGTTACTCCACAGGAACGCGTCTGTCTGTTTCTCTCTTCGAGCTGGCAGTCAGACGGTCTTGCTGTGTGCTTCCTCGCCAGGTGAACTCTGTGTGCTGGGCCTCGCTGAATCACCTGGATTCCCACATTCTGTATCTTTTGGCAGATGAAGAGGTTTGGTGGGCAGGCCGTGCCGCACTGTAGAGCTGGGTGTCTGTGGGCTTTGTGGAGGTGGCGGGTGTCTTAGTGGCCAGAGGTCTGCCCCATTTTGTATGCCTGTCTCACCCTTCAGGAAAGAACAGTACGGCCCGGTAGAGAAGTAGCAGGGTTCCCAGGGTGACACTGATGTCACTGCGCTGGCCACCGTTAGGAACAGTAAAGCCTTAGGCAGGAACCCCACATCCTCCTGAGGCAAAGGAGGATGAGCTCAGAGCTATAGTGGTCTGATGGTGGGCTGGGCCTCTTGTTGGGGGGAGAGTGAGGCGGGCATCAGTGAAGGGGGGGAGAGTGAGGGCGGACATCAGTGAAGGGGGGAGAGAGCGGGCATCAGTGAAGGGGGGGAGAGTGAAGGCGGGCATCAGTGAAGGGGAAAAGGGAATCCTTTTGGCATTGGACATGAGTGTGTGGGCTCTGTGCCTAGGGTCCCTGCCAGAGACCACCTTTCATTTTTTTTAATTTTATGTATTTATCTATTTGGGGGGGGCATGAGCGAGGATTGGGGGACAGGCAGGAGAAGCAGACTCCTGGCTGAGCGGGGAGTCCAATGCAGGGCTCGATCCCAGGACCCCAGGATCATGACCTGAGCTGAAGACAGATGCTTAACCGACTGAGCCATCCAGGCGCCCCCAGAGACAGCCTTCTTGAGAGCACTCTTCATTCTAGTCTGCGCTGTCAGAGAACAGTCGGGACAGACTGTTTTACTAAGGTTTACTAAGTAAACCTTTTTTACTAAGAACACAGTACAGCATCAGGCTGGCTAGACCCTTGCTTTGGAATCCCTGGCTGGGGGCTGTTGATGATGGACAACACGACTGTCTGCCCTTTGCTTCTGGGAGTAATATGGTTTGAGCCAAAACCACATGCTCATGAGTCTTGTCCATGGTTCATTTTCGTAATAAATGAGTTCTTAAAATTTGACCACTCAGTTTACATGACGCCTACTCCGTGAGTTGTCCCGGGGCTAACATCAGTTAACATCGGTGAATGCACGTAGCCCAGTGCTTGGCCCATCTCGGGTCCTCCTCACACTTTGACTGAATCAGAACCTGCTGGGGGTTTTTTAATTTGTTCCAAGTCACTTTATTTTTAAAAGCCTAAAATACATTAGAGATGTGGTTATAAATTTTATGTAAGACAAACACAAAACTGCGTTTTCTGTAAATTGAAAATTTTATGTAGCTTTCATTTGGTGGGATTCGGTGGGGGGATAGGACCACCTGTCACTGTGATGCTCTTCCCAGAGGACAGAAGAATCCAGATCTTAAAGGAGAGAAATAAAACAAGAACCTTGCTCTCATTTCTTAAAACAGGATGGCATTTTTCCAGGTTTCTCTGCTTACGCTAAGGAGAGAATAAAAACCCATGTAATTGAGTTTAAAGAGCATGGTCCTTGGTAGCTTCTTCAGACGCTTGCCCTCTGGTGGTCACTTCAGGTAATTTTTTCTGTGCGCCTGCTGCTTCTGCTGAAGGCCATGGAACTTTCTTTTTTTTTGGAACTTTCTCCCTTTTCCAAAATGGCACCATGTTGAGCCCGGTCCTCTACATTTCCCCCCACAGAATGGGGAGAGGTTAGACTGAGGCTGCACTTCCTGGGCTCTTCGACACCTATGGTCTCTGAAAGGACTGAATCTGATACTGGCCCCATTAGTACCACATGAAGTTTAAGGGTAATTTGGATCCTAGTAACTAAAAGTGCATCTAGGTAGAACTCCCTCCCCACTCCTTGTCCTCTAAAGCCAGATGCAAAAGCGGGTTGACAGTTCTCAGTGAGGGGGGGTGGGTTCGTTCCACAAGTCCATTGAGCAGATGGGTCTCTGTGCAAGTGCTGGAAAGGGCAGCAGCGGCAGGCGCTCGGTCTCCATGGGGCAGTCGGGTGCTAGCAGGATGGAGGGACTGGGGTGGCCTTCCTAGAGTTGACTCCCGCATGGGAAGGGACAGAGCTCCCAGTGGAAGGGAGAGGCAGGAGAGAGCTCAGCACCTGGGCCAGTGGTAAGTGGTCTGGTATCCGTGAGGTCTCTGCTGAGGTGGGGCCACTAGTGCTGGGATGTTCTGGAGGACTGTGGCCATGGAGGCGTATCTCATGAGATGTTGGCAAGGGTGAGCCGAAGAGACTCAGGATCTAGGCCAGGCAATGGAGGTGACAGAAGGTTTGAGGGGGGCCTCCCAGAGGGTGGTCTGGAGGCCACCACAGAGTGCTGGAAGCAGTTGTTGGAAGCAGTGCTACGTGGCCACAGGCAAGACTGGAAAGTGTTGGTCAGTGTGAAAGAGAGTCCACTGGAGACTGAGGGGAGATTTTCCTGGGAGATGACTGGGTTTCAGTGGGCTGAAGAGTGAAAGGAAGGCAAGGGAGTGGGAGAAACACAGACTCCTCTGAGAGAAGTTTGGCTGTGAAGGGAGCGGAAGCAGATCAGTCTGAAGACCGCCCCGGAGACGCGTAGATAAGGCACAGACAGGTGGTTCAAAGAGCGGAGACGCACATGACTGTGACCCGACACAGCAGCACACCCAGTCATGGTCGGAAACTGAAGTTAAAGTGATGACATGTTGGTTTATACCCGTTCAGGTGAGCACAGGTCAGGCTGTTTCCAGACGGCACGGCATGACCTCCGTCTGTGGCCGTCACGTCCATTTGTGAGCGGCATTTTTTTTTTTTTAATGAAGTAGACTAGAAAATAATGAGTCCCATATTTATATGAAGTTTTTGTTTCTGTTCTTTCTGTGTATGTAATGCATGGTGGCAAAGTGAAACTTGTACCGTGGGTTCAAGAAAACACTGCCTTAGGGGCGCCTGGGTGGCTCAGTTGTTAAGCATCTGCCTTGGCTCAGGTCATGATCCCAGGGTCCTGGGGTCAAGCCCCGCCTCAGGCTCCCTGCTCGGTGGGAAGCCTGCTCCTTCCTCTCCCACTCCCCATTCTTGTGTTCCCTCTCTTGCTGTGTGTCTCTCTGTCAAAGAAATATATAAAATCTTGGGAAAAAACAACACCACTGCCTTAAAGCAGCCTCCCACACGTGGAGTACGAGACAGGAAAGCAGGAGGGGATGCTCATTCCAGCAGCAGAGCAAAAAAACCCTAAAACAACGTAAGTGCCCATCAGCAGGAGACGAGACAGATGAGTTGTACATTCATACAAAGGCGTGCTCCACTATGAAAGTGAAGAGATTGGAACTACAAAATCAACCCAGATCAATCTAGAAGAGAGTGGAGATGGAACAGTGGTAGACGACGCTCTGTGGAAAGAATAGAGCACGGCCCAGAACTCAGACCAGTTTTAGAGTGTGATTTTGGGTAGGGGAGAAGGGAGACTTGGACTGGAGAGAGGTCAGAGAGGCTTTCAGCTGTGTTTGTGACATTTTTTCCTTTTAAAAAATCTGAAACTAAGTATGGAAGAGTAAATGTGTTAAATCGGGCTCGTGGCGTTAGCTTTTAGAAGGGTACTATCGCCCGTTCTCTTCCGAGAGGAGACCCTTGTACTTGACTGTCCTTAACAGTTTTTCCAGGCTCTGCCTCATGGGCATCGCAGAGACTCCGGGCTGCGCCACCCTGCTCCCAGCGTCGCTGTTCGTCAGTAGTCACCCAGGTACCGGGTCCCTTCCCTTCGGAGGAGGAGGTGCTCCGAGGGAGGTCTCAGTCCAGGCCTCCAGGAGCTGCAGCCCACGACGGTGTAAACTCCTTGGCGAAGGCTCGGGCAGGAGGGGAGGGAGCCACGGGCTGGGCGAGCCCAAGTCAGCCTGCAGAAGCACTCGCAGGAGTGTTCCTGACACCTGACCCGGGATTCGTACTAGAAGTGCGTACGTCGTTACATAGCCCTCCTTTGGGGTCACTTCAGCACCCAGAACAGTCAAGAGTGCAAAAGATCAAAGTATTTCTTTGGGCTGCCCCTGCGGATCCCGCACCCTGGCACCCGGTGCTGGCGATGCTTGCAATCTATGCGCCTGAGGGCAGTCGGACTTCTCCTTCCTGGCAGCAGGTTCCGGGCACTAAATTTTCAGTCTTCCAGAGACTTAGGCTCAGTCAGACAGGGTCAAGCCTCTTAAGCTCCTTAATCTGAGTGGTGGGCACGTGGCTACATTTACTTTGGGATCACTCGTGGCACTCTTTGGGGTGTGTGTCCTTCGTATATTATTAATTGAAAGACTTATTTTAAAAATGTTTTGCTTGGGGTGCCTGGGTGGCTCAGTCGTTAAGCGTCTGCCTTCGGCTCAGGTCATGACCCCAGGGTCCTGGGATCGAGCCCCGCATCGGGCTCCCTGCTCAGCAGGAAGCTGAGCTTCCTGCTTCTCCCACTACCATTCCATCTGCTTGTGTTCCCTCTCTCGATGTGTTTCAGTCAAATAAAATCTTTAAAAAAAAAAAAAACAATGTTTTGCTTGAGGTCACACATCAGATAAGTGTGGTGTGGGATTGAAACCCTCTTGTAAAGCACCACACCGCCTCCCTGATGGCAGTTAGTAGTTCTGACACTCCTGGGAAGGCAGGAAAGAGTCCTGTGCTCATTCTCAGAATAATGCCTTTTGATCCAGGTACCCCAGCTGAGTGTCTCTTTTTTTGTTACCATAAAGTGGGGCCAAGGTATCGCTAGATCTCTGAGCAGCCATTCCTGGGGGTTCTCCAGATAGGGTGGTCACTGGCCAGGCAGCACGGAGGGAAGGGCCCTTGAGAGCAGCCAGCTTTCACGCTCACTGTTGCCGTCTGCAGGAGACCGGCCCGGCATGCTATGCAGTTTCCGGATCCCCGGGGCCTGGTCCTGTGCGTGGTCCCTCAACATTCAGGCGAATAACTGCTTCAGCACAGGTGAGCCGCGGCTGCCCCCGCACGTCCCCAGGGGAAGGACTTTCACAGGCTTCAAACCCCCTGTCCAGACTGTGAGTGATGCTTGTCCCTCTGCCCCATCTGTCTCTGTCAGGCTTGTCTCGGCGGGTCCTCGTGACCAACGTGGTGACGGGACACCGGCAGTCCTTTGGGACCAGCAGTGATGTCTTGGCCCAGCAGTTTGCTCTCATGGTTGGTTGGATTGGGGGAGGGGAACAATGTAAAGTTTCCCAAGGGTAGAAGTTTTGCTGGATTGAAACTGGATTCCTCTGTGTGGCCTCCGGTCGTCTCTCTTTTTCAGGGGAAAAAAGGGCATCAGAAAGTTAGTGGGTTACTCGGTGACTGTGTCTGCACTGGATGAAAGTTGGTGGATTGAGAAAGGCCTGGCTAAACTGGCTTTAAACAGCTTCGTATTTAAATGAATTGTTAGCTGTTCTCGAGCACTAGGATTAGCCAACAGGACAAGTAATTTTTTTTAACATGTAAATTAAGTCCCAATTCATAATACTTACTAGGTTCATACACGGTTTTCAAGTTATATACTTTATAAATTTAAAAATCGTATTTCTAGACATTACTACATTTCAGAGACTTGTTCATTGAAAATGCCATCTTTCTTTAAAAGTGTGGAGGAGAGAGTGTGCCGACCTGCTTTCTGCAGTAAGCACAGTGTTAGTCAGTAGGTTTCTTCAGCCGCCTGCCCTCCTGGATCTCTGATCTCTCTGCTCCGTACTCCTCCCCCTCGCTTCTCACAAAGGATCTTGGCGGAGATAAGGCACCATCACTTGGGCTCCACAGAGGGAGGCCTAAGGGGCCAACGCAGCCAGTGGGGAGGACACTCGAAGACCCCTGGCATCCTGTTCTTTTCATAAAGAACCCTTCCAGCTACACTGAGGCTCCAACCCTGACCACACCATCACCCCCACCACTAAACCAGGGGCTGGGAAAGGGGAAGCGAGGCAGGAGTTGTGTTGTGGATGGTGCATCCCTCCCAGCCTTAGTGGGGGTGGTACCAACCATTCTCTCTTTCCATAGGCTCCTTTGCTATTTAATGGCTGTCGTTCTGGGGAGATCTTCGCCATAGATCTGCGTTGTCGAAATCAGGGCAAGGGCTGGAAGGCCACCCGCCTTTTCCATGACTCGGCAGTGACCTCTGTGCAGATCCTCCAAGAAGAGCAAAACCTGATGGCATCTGACATGGCAGGAACGGTAGGGGTAGCACTGATGACTCAGGCCCCTGGGGCCACTGGTCCAGAGCTCCGGCAGGTGACGGGCTCTTCAGAAAAGATCCTCGTGTTGGGGGGCCTGGCTGGCCTGTTCGGACGAGCGTGTGACTCTTGATCTCAGGATCATGAGTTCGAGCCCATGTTGAGTGTAGAGATTACTTTAAAGTAAAATATTTGAAGAGAGAGAGACCTTTGTGCCAGACAGTAGCAGGGGAAGGGCAGCTGGAGACCCGGCAAGTCGTTTTCTCCACCTGGGAGCCCAGCCTGGTGTAGACTGACGTGAAACTGGTTTTGCTGCTTTTGGAGTTTAGATTTTCCTAACCCTAAGGTGGTGTTTGGAGACCACCTTGTCCTGCCTGGGTTCACCAGTGTACCAGCCAGACCCTCTCTAATGGACCCTTGTGCTTTCCACAGATCAAGCTGTGGGACCTGAGGACCATGAAGTGTATAAGGCAGTACGAAGGTCACGTGAACGAGTACGCCTACCTGCCCCTGCACGTGCACGAGGAAGAAGGCATTGTGGTAGCAGGTACCTGGGGACGGGGACATCCTTCTGTCCCATGACATAAAATGGCAGAGGGAGAAATTACTCCAAATTAGAACCTCGTACGTGGAACTGTGGCCTGTTGGTCGGAGACACGAGGTGGGAGGTAGAGGAGGACACCAGTAAGCAGCAGTTAAGCAGCCGCCACGTGGGACAGCCCTGTGCCCTCGCATTAGTGGGCGAACGTCACCATGTGCAACACCACCATCGAGAGACCTGGGTATTCACCCGGTCAGCAGTCAGTGTGACCTTTACCCCATCCTGTTTAAAAGCTTGGCCCCCCCTGTTCGTTGTGCTCACTTCCCAGCCAAGGATGCTGAGGAAAGAAATGAAGGTCACTGTAATGGAACTGCCTCCTGGGGGCCCGTTCCCTGGGGATCCATATCTGCTGAACAAGACCAGAGGCGTTGAGCCACTGAACTCCCTTGAAAAGGGCTACAGGTTGATCGGATTTTGCTGTTACGGGGTGACAGAGTGTTCTGATAGCATGAGAGTTCAGTAGTTGGACACGTGAAATAGTAAGCCCTTGACTTTCAGGAATATGTTCTTGGTCTTGACACGTCCTCAGATTTGCAGATAGGCCTACAGAATGTGTTTGTGCTCTGTGAATCTTTTTTTTGCTGCTGAAGAAGCATCACTTTGTCAGAACTCTCTCAGGCTGTTGACTACTCTGCACCCCCAGTTTCCATCTCAGGAGAGCTAACGGGAGAGCCGGGAGCCCACGGAGCGGCAGGCGTGGGTGGCGGGCTAGTGCGGGCCTTGGCGAGCCTCGCAGCCCGAGCCATCCACAGCGGGGGGGAGCGGTTGGGGGGGGGCGAGGTGACGTCGGGAGACCCTGAGGTCTGCCCTTCCTTTCCCCTAAAGATCTCCAGTAGCGCGTCTGGGCTGCTGCAGCCGGGGGTTGTCCAGCTACATTCCTCGCAGCTGTGAGCCATTAAACCAGAAACAGCTCTGCTGAGAGTTGTCAGCTAGCGTGTCCCCAGGATAGAGATCTTCCCGGTTACTCTTTCACAAAAAGGAAATGAGTTGCAAGTCCTCTAGACCGGGGGGCTGGGCCTCCCCAGGAGCAGAGGGAAGCAGAGTGGCCACCCGTCAGCCAGGATGCAGTGCATCTTGTCACTTGGAACACCTGCGACTAGTTGTGATCCTGGAGCACCAGGGGGACCTGTGACTTTGATTTTCAAGAAGTACATATTAGCAGCAGAAATAATTTCCTTTGGAGTTTGCATTCTGGTTCCAGTGGGGTCCCGTAGGAATCGTGGGAAGCCACGTCGACATGTACATAGGGCTCCTGGGTGTCCTAACCTGCCACGTGTCTTCCCTCTTTCTTAGTGGGCCAGGACTGCTACACGAGAATCTGGAGCTTCCACGACGCCTGCCTGCTCAGAACCATCCCCTCCCCGCACCCCACCTCCAAGGCTGACATCCCCAGTGTGGCCTTCTCTTCTCGGCTTGGGGGTTTCCGGGGAGCCCCAGGGCTGCTCATGGCCGTCCAGCAGGACCTTTACTGTTTCTCCTACACCTAATTCCACAGGGTGCGGCCTGGAGGGGTGTGGATTCGATGTAAGGGAGTGAGGAGCAGCCATACTTCTGCCACAATTGCTGTTTGCACTGAGGGCATTTTAAACAGATGCTCTGTGTACATAGATCCCATCCACCCAGCTGCCGGGAAGTAGGTGCTGTTTTATGTGGAGACACTTGAGTAAAGTTATTTCAGTTTAAGTTGTGAGCTCAGAGAGCTCAAAAGTCCTTTTCATAAAAGGTACTTATTTCCTTATTGAATTCCTTAGTCTGTGGCTCCCCTTCCTTTTTTTTTTTTTTAAGAAGAAATACTTTTCTAAGGGCTGAAGATTAGGAGTAACTAAATTAAAGCTGCTTCTTCCACCAAAAGCCCTTTCAAGAAGCCTAACGAGGAGCTTTGGGCGAGGCTGTTAATGTAGTCAGTGCCCAGGTCCCAGAAAGCCGTGCATGTGGACTGGAGAAAGTCTCCCAGCTGGGGAGACGGGGAAGGGGTATGGGGTCCTCTCTCAGAGTCTCTAGAGATAAGGCTGGTTTTTGGAGTCATTAAAAAGCCTTCTCAGACTCAACATCCATAGCAGACCTCGCTTTCTCCTTTTATCACCATTCGTAGGCGTTGGAAGGAAAGATGGATCTTTCTAGATGCTACAGGTTTTAAACAGGTCCTAGCACGTCTTTGTTGAGATGCCTTCTAGAATGTTAGCTACAACAGAGTGTCAGATTTAAGGGCCCCATTTCAAAGAAAATTGGCTTTGACTTCCTATAATCTACCAGAAGCACTTTGTGAGATGTTTATACAGCATCCAAGAGCCTGTCTTTCTACCAAACAATAAACTAGAAAGAACCAAGTGTGTCGCATTGCTTCTGCTAACGTTTAGATCAAGATCTGATGCTTGTCCGCTAGAGCAGCAAACCAGCTGCAGTGCCATCTACTCAGATCTTGGGTGCGGGGTAATAGAGACAACCCAGCTTTAATGGCTTTGCTAGAGGGCGTTCACCCGGCCCTCCAGATCCACTGTGCCCCTTCCTGCCTGCTCTGTGACGCCCCAAGAAGCTGACCTGTACAGACAACGGTGAGCTCCCCGGCCCCCCTCCTGCTAGGTGCTCCCCCCAAGGCCACTGCCCCCATTGGAACAGCACGCTCTCCCTAGGTTCCGGCAGCTTCTCCATTCATCCCTTCAGATCTCCTAGTAACTGCACCTCACTGTTTAACTTTGCCAGTTGAACTACTTCAGTTACTCCCTTGAGCGGTAGTTAATACCGTTTCCTGCAAGAACCCTAGGACAACTTCATGTACAGAGAACCAAATCCAAAAACAAAAACGATGACACCATCAGACTGGTCATCCGATAGGTGAGCTACATGTTCTAGCAAATATTTTTAGTGCCTCGTCTTATTTGACGTTTTATAAAGAACTTTGCCCCGTCTTATTTGGTCCTTATAACAACCCATAAAGGTGGCACAGCGGGAATAATGTAGAAATTATTAGCATCCCCTTAGAGGTGGGGAAGTTTGGACACAGAGACGCTGACTCTGTCAGATCACAGACCTATTCGGCAGAAACCAAAGACCATGCTCCCCGCGGCTCCTGCTCCTCCTGTCGCTGACGAGGCTCACGCTCTCCCAGCGAGTGCTATGGAGAAGTTGGGAAGTGGCTTGGTGCCGGTGTTAAGGGTGCAGTGCCAACGGCCCCTGAGGGTTAATCACCAGGTTAAGTGCACTTTCTGGTCCTCAACGATGGGAAGCAGTTTGCTAACTAACCAAGATCCCTAGGCATTCAGTCCTTCAGATTCGGAGCCTGTATCTCTGCAACCCCAACATGCTGGCCTGCACGGAGGTCTCAGGAAATACCTATATAATCGAAGAGTCCAGGGGGCCACTGTCACTGCAGGGTCTTTTGGACCAACTCGGGTGGCATGCCCCTGCCCAAGACGCAAGTAAGCAGAACTGCTGAGCCATGAACCTAACATGCACTCACTTTTGTCCCAAGTTACCACAATATACAAGTTCATTACAGGGTGTGCAATTTCAAATTGCCGGTCTTGTCCATCCAACGCAGTTTTCCCCACGGTTCTGTATTGTCTCTAGAGCGGAGCACCCATGGGGGGCTACCCCGTGCAATTCTGATCCCTCCCCAAACAGTGGAGACAACAGGATGCTCAGGAGAACAGCGGAGAGTTCTGCCGCGATAGCCCTGCCCCCATATACCTTCTAACCTGAACACCTGTCGCCTAGCCTGAGTTCCTTGTTGGGCAGGTAGAGCTGTCGATCATTTTCGATTTCCCCTAGCCTTTTTAAAAGGAAGGGAGAGAGTGGTTCTTTAAAACCTCTAAACTTAGCAGATTTGTTCTTCATATCTGGTTAGCAGTCACTTCTAACTTCTGGTCTAGGTTGTATGAAAAGTCAAACTTAGCTGAGAAGTTAAACATTTTGGTCTGTTTGCTTGTTAACATAGTGTCCCAAAGAGAAGTATGTTACACGGTCTGGATGAAACATTTTTCACCTGCGCGTCTGTTAGGGCATTTTGCCCTGTTCTCAGGTGACAAAAGGCGGAGAACGAGCAGGGGATGGGACAGCAGCGCTGAGCTA
>CM053609.1:97264750-97307695 GCA_028646535.1 Procyon lotor
CTGCTTGCTTGTGCTCTCTGACAAATAAATAAAACCTTTAAAAACTTTTATTCCACAACAATCTCTGAAGACGCCTGCAGGCCAAATTCCATCTCCCTTTGCTGCCATGTCTGCTGCTGCATCTGGGCCCGTCCCCGCCTGCCTCTCCAGGCCACCCACCGCGTGGCCACTGCCACGGGAGCAATCTTCCTGGATCCCTGCGTTCAGCGGCTTGTACCTCAGAATAAAATGCGTGGCCTCTTTGAGACTGGATGTGTGCCTTGCCCCTCCTGCACCATCTCCCCCTCCTGCCTGGTCTCCGGACACAAATGTTCCGAGATCCTCGCCTGGGCCTCCCAAGCAAGCTGGACTCCCCTCCTTTCCATCTGTCAAAGTCCCACTGTTAAGTCTCAGAAACCTCCAGAAAGCTTAGCTTTGCCAGCATCATTGCCTTCTATTCTCACAACCCTGTGAAGTGTGTGGTGGTCACTCCAATACACTGAAGAAGGAAAAGCAAACGACAGGGACTGGCGCAGGTCTGCCAGTAAGGAGAAGAGTCAGCAGGCTCTCCGTCTCAACTCTGAGATCTGCTAGGGCCCTCATGCTGGACAGAACGGGACTTTTTATTTAACTCTGCAACTTTAAGGTCTTGGGTTCGGTTCGATGTAATTCTCGCTTCTGTCCTCTTTCCTCAAGACCAGCCATCTCTATCCCCTACAAGTGACCTCTGGACTGGTTGGCCTGTCTCTGCTCCATCTCCTGGCTTGTCCCTGCCACCCACCCGCTTGCACTCTTGGCTTCATTTGAATTAAAAGCAGCTATAGCAAAAAGGACTTTCTCTGTAGAACCCATAATCCGCACAAAGGCACCCAGATATAAATGCGGCCAATAGCCCGAGGCTGCCTGACCCGAGGTGACATGGCGTCCGGGAAATGGAAGCGAGATGTCCAGGGATAGAGGAGCCAGAGCCTCGAGAGCGATTCGGGCTGGGGTTAAGGGTAAGGTGACAGCTGACCCCACGGTAGTGGATGAGGAAACCCAGGACTGGCATCACAGAATGGTGGGCTCTGTCAAAGTCCACCCGACCCAGAAAGACGTGCTTGTTGTCTATAAATGGCAATTTCAAAGATGGCGTTGGTCATATGAGCAGATCCCTGAATTACAGCTTCTCTAACCCCATATACCCCCAGACCATCTGTGCTTCAGTGCTCGTAAGTCTGAGTTTCCAGGTATAAAAAAAGGAAAAAGTTGCACTAGGTGTAATTTAACAGGCAGCCATATGGATTCAGTTTTCTCCTCCTGGTTGATGGAAGTTCTGTCATTGAAAATGTAAATGTGGCGGAAAAACATTACCGTTTTTTTACAACCAGAAGCTGAGCTCCAATGATACAGGCAAGATCAACTTGCTTAATCTTTAAGCCAGTCTGCGTGTGATGTTTTAGTGAAAGGGAAGCAGTACTCTCCCGCGAGGAGCAGATGTAAAGCTAAGCCCTCCTGATTCAACAGAGCAG
Source organism: Procyon lotor (assembly GCA_028646535.1). Lineage (NCBI taxonomy): Eukaryota > Metazoa > Chordata > Mammalia > Carnivora > Procyonidae > Procyon > Procyon lotor. Next base: position 97,266,241 of record CM053609.1, read on the forward strand.
GTACCTTTTTCTCTTATGAGGAGGTCAGTGCCCTATCTGGAAATGCAGAATTCCCAACCCAAGGAAATTTACGAGAAGCTCCACCTTGCACTGCCTGGAAAGGGGACAGCGCAGCATTCAGGCCCGCCTGGACTCAAACCCCAGCTTCGAGTCTCACTGGCCAGGCGACCCTGGGCTTCCGGACCTCTCTGAGCCAGTGTCTTCAGCTGTAAAACACAGACACCACTCCCTCCCTTCCAGTGTGGTTGTGAGAATACCAACCACACTCGGTCCCAGCACCGTCCCTGGCATGTAACTGGCACCCGTGTATTGGATGTCAATCCAGCAGAGCAAAACCCAACTGATACATGAGGGTACCCCTGGGTCCCGTCTCTCAGGAGACCCCTTGACTCTCAGCCACAGCTGAAGCCTTCCGTCCTAGCTCTCCAAGCCCTTCACCAGTGACCTCCTCCACCTCGGAGCAAGTCTTTCAAACTGGGATTTTTCCTAATCTTTTTTTAAATAATCTCTGTGGCCTACATGGGGCTCAAAGTCATGACCCCAAGATCAAGAGTTGCTCTTCCGAATGAGCCGGCCAGGCGATTTATTAAAACCTTTACACAGCCACCCCCTAAAAGAGGGAGGGAATTAATCTGCATTATCAGACGTCAGGATGGTGGGCTCCCCGGTTGGGGGCCTGGGGGGTGGGCAGTTTCTGGGGTTGCAGTCACACCCTGTTTCTTCATCCAGGTACTGGTTGATAAATGTTCAGTTTCAGAAGACTCATCAAATGGAAATGTGTATTATCATAGTTCGGTAGTTTAAGCCATTGTTCCCATCCTGAGTTTAGCTGGTTTTCAGCCCTTTAGTTGAGGCTGAGATTAGAAGTGTAAGGGCAAGAAAAGCGAACCTTCTGTTACTTCCACACTGGGTCGGTTCTCTTCCTTTACTCTCTCGGTCTGCCTCGTGTTAAGGAAAGGCGTGCAGAAGCCTGTCCTGCATCATTCCTACGCGGCCCGGCAGACTCACGCTCAGGGCTGCCCCCACCCGACAACGGGACAAAGGGCCAGGTCTGACACGCGCCACCACCATGCACCCCTCGGCTCCACTCACCCAAAGAACAGGGGATAAAGATGGATGGGAGCAGGACAGGAAAAGCGAAGGGGAAAGATGGAGCAAGGAAGAAGGGAAAGGATGAAGACAAGAGTGTGCCCACGAGGAGGAGGAGACCGTGGAGGACAGACACGGGAGTTAACAGAGAAGGCAGGGCAAGGAAATGAGGGAAGCAAGATAAAAACATAGAGAGCAGTTTTTCCCATAGTTTCCCTAGGTCAGTAGCAATACCTAGACTCTTTTGTGAGAGAGGACTCCCCGTGGACTGAGGCACCACAGCTACCTGTGACACGGAGCACACAAGTCACTGGGCAGCGGCCACCGCTGCGTCTGACGCAAGGCAACCCTACTCAGGGCCGGGCTGACGTGGCTCCCCAGCCCCACGGCCAGTGGCCACACCTGCTGGGGAAAGGCCCGATGAAGAGCCCAAAGGCAGGACCACGGCACGGCCAGGTCCTGCTCCACACGTGGAGCCCTCGCCACCAGAAAGTTCTGTGAGCATCAATTAGTACCCTCTAAAGGAATAGCCTCCAAGTTCCCAGTTAGCAAACAGCTGGAGGAAGCAATCTGTTTAAAAGCTGGGGGGAAACAGCCCCCTGTCGTGAGATAAAAACCCCTATCACAGTTCTGTGGTATTTAGCGCTGCTTTTTCCCAAGTTCTTGTTAGAGTAATAGACTGAGGTATTAAAGGTCAAATGTTACCATCCCAGAAACATGCCTCTCACTTGGCTTCTCTGCTCTGAAAGAGACCAGCTACTTTCTACTTTCCTATCAACTAGAAAGAGGCAAGGTCTACTGAGGAAGTTAAAGGAAAGAGCACAGTCCATATTCAGCAGGAAGATTCCTTTATAATGGCGAATTTGAGAATACACAGTACTAGAGTAGGGCCTGAGTCACTGGGCCACAGGCGGCAAGAAGGACGCAGGTCTAAGAAGGACCAACGCATGCCAGGGCTCCCGTCACGTGGACTCTCATGCCGGGACTGACGGCCACGTCCCTCCCTGAAGCTCAGCCCACCCACCAGCTCTGTCAAGATCTAGGTCGCATTTAATTCTTCGTGTTTGACCACTGAAGACAAAATCCGCCCCGATGACAGGATTTCAGCACAACAGTCTCTTTCCAGTCACGAGATGGATGTCCCAGCTCTTGGTGAGAAACAAAAGTTCACTTGACTTCTCTTGCAAGAACCAGAGACAATATTTTTTTCTTAATGATCCGTTGAGATATTTATATGTATTTAAAACAACTAACAGTCCATTCGGTGCGCTGTCTCCCTGGAAGGTTCTCCTATCGCCCCTCCAATGGCCAGAGGGGGCATATATCCGGGAACAAAGAATTAAGACACTTCAAAATAAGCAATAAAAATCCTAGTGCAACACTCAGAAGCAGATGGTGGGCTCGCAGGGGCGGAGAGGAAGGAAGCAGGTGCTCTACTTAGGGGCAGGGAGTGGCCTCCGGGAGAGCCAAGTAGACACAGAAGCATCAAGAAATAGGAAACCCCACTAGGGAAGGCCCGTTTCCTCCTGTGCGCTCCCCAGTACTCGGGGCCGAGGACCCTACCCCTCACCCTCCACCCACTCCGGTGACCTGCACACTAAGTTGGGTAGTCTCTGGCGGACATCGGCCTAGGCCTAGAATAGGGATCCAGCCCCAAAGGGCCCCCGGGAGATTCCTTTCGGGCCCTTCGAAGCAAGAGGTACCTGGGAAAAGGCAAGGAAAGGAGAGGCTTCAAAGGCTCACAGAGAAGCAGCAAAAGGTGACTAGTGACAACAGTGGCTCTGTACCTGGCTCTGTTCTGTGAGGAAGACCTGCGGCCACGGCCACCTTGTCCCTGTGCTGGGGACAGACTGTGCTAAGTCTTCAGAGCCAGCAGAAGCCTGAATATGCTCCACGTTCCCCTCAGATGTATCTATAGGTATATTTAGATCTTTATTATTTTTAACTAAAATAAATGCAACGGATTCAGGTTCATTCCCCTTTGCTATAAGCTGCTCGGTTCCCCTGCCCTGAGGGGTTCACACCTTCGGGCCGGCCGCCAGGCTCACCCCGGCGTGCCACCTGCCCCACCTCCCACCCCCGGAAAGTGGCCCGAGGAAGAGCAGAGGACACACACCGTGACAGGTGCCCGGGAGGAGGGCCGACCTCAACGAGACTTCTGTTTCTAACCCTGAGAACCTAAGGAATTGTGAAGGACGCGGAGAGGGAGCTGGGGTTAAAGGTCACCGGGCTTTTTATTGCAGTTAAAGCAGACTCGGACAGGATGGTCCCAGCCTCGAGAAGGGACAGCCCGGCGGTCATGGGAACACTCGTCACAGAAGCCCTGTCCGCAGGCCCGGCAGTGGTGCTTGGAAAGCTTGATGCTGAACTCCTTCCGGCAGCTGTGGCAGTGCAGGATCTCGTGGTCGGGCACCCAGTACGCCGGCCTGGCCGCGTCCTTCACCAGCCCTGTGGCAGAGACAATACCGATGGGCGTGCCGTGGGAAGCCCTGCCCCCGGAGGCCCACCCTGGGCAAGAGGGCGCCCTCAGACTCTTTCCGGGCTCGCGGCCCTACTGCACACATGACCACCTACAGGGCTGGCTGGTTCATGAATATTTGAGAGAGCGTGAGGGAGAGGGAGAAAGTCTTAAGCAGATGGCACCACCCAGGCACCCCTCGTCTACAGAGCTTTTAAAACATGCATACACCTGGCCTGGACCCCACACCATGCAGGTCAGGAAATCTGGAACCCAGGGCCTAGGCGCAGAGATCGTCATATCTATCGAGCTCACCGGCGATCCCAGAGCGCAGCTGCATTAAGCACCGCAGGAGTCGGGCCGCCTGGCCAGCTCAGTCAGCAAACCAGCTGCCTGCGGCTCAGGTCATGATTCCAGGGGCCTGGGCTCCAGCCCCGCATCGAGCTCCCTGCTCAGCAGAGGGTCTGCATCACCCTCTCCCTCTGCCGCGCCTCCTGCTTGTGCTCACACTCACTCTCTCAAATAAAATCTTTAAAAAAAAAAAAACCACTAGAATAATGATAAAGCAGCCCAGATTCTAGGAGTCTGGACATCTCTTCATTCAAATCCCAATTCTACTGACCACATGCTGATTAGCAGCTACAGGATTGAGAGAGGTTACCTAACTTCTCTGGGCCTTGGCTTCCTCCTCTTCCAACAACCCACATTAGAGAGCGGTTACAGGGATTACAAGAAATAACATGACAAGTCTAACACACTGACCTGGGACCCAACAGCCAGCAAGCACGGAGCAGGTAAGCCCTTGGTGAGCACAGGAATCAGGCACCCCCGAGAACAGATGCAACCTGAGCTTCAAGCCTGTGCTTACATTCCTGTGCCCTTGAGTCAAAAGTTCATCATCTGCTCACCTCTGAGCCACAAAGATGGTAAATCGGATCCAAGTGATTTTCACCACCAGCCACCCAGGAGCCTTTGGTTACTCCCTTGCAATGGGCAGAAACACCCCAGACCCAGCCAACCGCGCCCAAGCCTTCCACATACTGGTGGGTTTCCCTTCCCCTCCTCGGACCCTCCTAGTTACAAGTAGCCCTCACATCTGGAGGTGAGTAAGGATCTCAAATCCTTACTGAGTAGCATCGTGGCTGGGGTGGTAGATTAAAGACAGCCACAAATTCTCTGACACTCTTGCCCCCTCCCTCGAATCCAGGCAGGCTCTGTGTCTCCAGAAGTCTATAGCAGAAGTACCATTTCCAGGCCCAGACCTTCAAGACACTGCTGACTTCTACTTCGTATCTCTTGGGCTGTTAGCTCTTGAAGAGTCCTGAGCCCCCATGTAACAAGTGCAACGACCCCTGGAGAAACCATGTAGAGAGGCCTGGAGAACACATGGAGATGGGGTGGCCAGCGCATAAGCGAGGCTGGCGTGGCCCCTCGAGACAGGTCAGGCTGCCATACTGGAGTCTCAGGCGGTGGTGACTCCAGGCAATGGCAGCTACCCCAGAATAATTACCCTTCCTGACTCGAAGTTGTGAGACATGATAAAATGGCACTTGTTTCAAGCCTTTACATTTTCAGGTAGTTCCTTATGCAGCAATGGAAAGTATAAGAGATAGCCTCCAGGATTAAACATGAAACCGCCAAGGTCTCCAGCAGAAGCAAACGAATGTAAATTTTTGGTCAGCAAGCCTCTGACACAATGACAGCCCAGGGCACCTTGAAACTCCTCATCCCCCATACAGTACACCCACCTAGCGGTATGTCAATGGCTGTCACCACGGCTCCCAAAGTGCTCTGCACGGCCTCGCCCACCTTCCGAGCAATCAGCGTACCGCCTTCATCGTCAGCCTGTGCCTCAGTCACATCTGTAGACAGTGAGAAAGGAAAAGCTGTCCCCTCTTAGTCATTTCCCAAATGGAAACTCAGGGGGCAATGGCAGAGTGCTTCTGGGTTCTTCTCCCAGGGTACCACGGTGCTTGCTCGGACTCAGGTCAGGCCCTGACACTAAGTAAGCTCTGTCAGTCCTTGACCTCAACCCTCTGGAGCTGTTTTATAACCTTCCTTTCAGGGTAAGCCAGAAAAGTTCTAGGAGCATGACCAAGAACCTTCTCCAAGAAGAAGACCCAGTCTAAGCCATGTCTGGTAAACCCAGGATAGGGTGACACCCCTGCCCAGGACTCGCACCCCTGGGACTCTGTTAACAAAGAGCTTAGAGGACGCCAGGACCAGGGGAGCAGCTGCACTCCCTGGGTTTGAGTACCTGGGTGAGGAACAGGGTGAGGCATGTGGGATCCACCTCCCAGTACCCAGTGCCAAGGAGAGAGGGTGCTCCCCCACCCCCACCCCTGGGCCCCACATTACCTAACTGAACATTCCTGGCTTCATAGCAGTTGTCACACACCCGCACAGGCGCAGGGCCCCAGCCCCGCTCGGGCACTGGCCGGGTCTTGGACGAACAGCTGTCACAGAAGCCCTCCCCACAGGCCCGGCAGTGGTGCTTGGTGTCGTTATCCTTAAAGGATGTAGCGCATTTGTTGCAGCTCTGTTCCAAGCCCAAAACAAACAGAGAGGCAGGTATTACTCGTTTCTACGGGCTGAGAAAGCCAGCGAGACCCGGAGAAGGACTCCAACGACAGTCATGGAGAGAAGACCTGAGACCTCCTGTCACACAGGGCTGAAGCCCAGCTGTGACCCATTTTCTTCCAAGAAGTGCCTGGAAAGCCACCTCAGGTCTATCTGGCTGAGTCGCGGCATTCTCAGAAAGGACTATGCTAAATCAAGCCAGAAGACCCATGAGAATTCATTTTTTTTCCTCGGCTTCTCCAAAGAGCCTTTGGGAGGTTGTTGAGGAGCGAGCTTCCTGTCACAAAGTGTGTGGCCAAAGCTGGGGGCTCCCTTGCTGTGGGCACCACAGAGCTTTATGTACCAAGCCACGGGCCCTCTCAATGCCCCCTCTCCTCCAGATTCTCTTCTCTACAACCTGAGATAACGGACCAATAAATAACCGGGCCTCGGAGGCAAAGAAACTATAACCCACCAAAAAGAGCATAACCATAAAGTAATACAAAGAGAAATCAATGGGAGAGAGAACAGAGCTGTCTCACGTGCCCTGCCCTTTCTAACACTCCGGAAGCTAACCTGACTGAAAGAGAACTCCCGCGCCTCCCTCACAGAGCAAGCTTAGGACATGGCAAAATGGCACCAGCCAAATAAGGAGGGGCCTCCTGCCGCACCGTACCAGGATCTGGGAGTTGGGCCTCCAGTAGGCAGGGGCAATCTGGTCTGTCAGCCAGGAAGTCACAGCCTTGGTGGGCCCAAGACTAAGCTCAGACACCGACTGAGCCATGAAGTTCATCCCGTCCAAGAGGCGCTGGGCAGCATTGTTGTTGTCCTTCAGAAATCCGTCAGTCTGAAACGAAAATGCAGGCTCCCACCAAAGCTCTGAGTGAAGGGAGTAAAGGCAGCTGTGGGGGGGGGGGTCTCAGGTGATTTGTACACTCATCAGTGGCCAACTCAGAACCACAAACTTCCCGGCAAAGAAGAATGGGAAAAGACCGAGAATTCCCCGGCTTCTAGGCAGTATCACACCCACCCAGACATTCCTTACTCCCCTCAAGGCGACCACAAGACTTGGTACACAACTATTCAATTCAGGCCTTACCTGCCCATAAGCGAAATGTACAGTCTAAGAGATGCTCAATTAAAGATGACGCCTCCTTCAGGAAGCCCCCCACCCCAGGCTGAGTTAGGAGCCCTTCCTCTTGGGTTCCTCTAATACCTGTATATTGTTAAGAATCCTCTTTCCATGTGTAAAGACAGTACCTATTCATGTATCCGACTTGCTTTCAGAAGCTCTCTGAAAATGATAACCTACTTTTTCATTCGTGTATTTGTCAAGCATCAGGTTCAATTCTGGGCACATGGTACTCACCCAGTACTTGGGCTGACATAATGACTGAGTGAACCAACAGAACGGGAGGGGCATGCATCCCCTAATCCCAAGGAGCACCAGGAATGTGGCCTCAAAGGGAACTAGGATATCAGTGCTTTCTTAGACTAGAACTATCTTACCACGGAGACAAGAGCATTCACAAGAACACAGATCCAAAAACGAAAGACATTAGTCAGAAAAGGCGTAGTAAGAAAGTTATACTAGTCAAGGCCACACTAAGTCCCTGGGACAGGATGGCCCTGCCCACCGTGCCAAAATGAGACCATAGCACAGGAACACATTTTGGTGGGACTGGAAACTGGAGAGAAGAGCAAAACAATAAGGAACTCTGCAGTTTTGCGGGAGCTGGTAGGCCCAGGAAAGCTCAAGATGGCTCTGCAGGGAGGCCTGTCGTGCTGACCGGTACCTTTAGGAGTCACCCAGCAAGAGCGACGGTGCCAAGCAAGATAAGTCCCTTCAAGAAAATTTACTGTGAAGAATGAGACCACATTGCTGCCTCCAAACAGATTTGTTTTTCCAATTATCCTGAATTCAAAAGTCAAATTAAAAAATAGTAAGGGTCGGCAGTAATCCCACTTCTTATAACATATGGCAAGAGAATTTCCCAGAACAGAGGCTTTCTCACATATAGAATGTCACTAGAGCATTTTGATAATAAAAAACATGCATGTGGAAATGAGAATATAAAAAAATATATTTGCTAAGGCAGCATAACAATAGGTCAACTTCTAGTTTTACTTAAAGTTGTGCTTCTAATATTTAGGCAAGAAGAAATGAAAATAATTAAGCGTTTAGAACAAGAAAGGGTCTCCAGATCCTGCCTCCCTAAACCACCAATATATTAAAATTCAAGGTCAACTTTAATTCTCCACACACATGGATAACTGAATGATACAAGAGGAAGAAAATGGAGCGGCTCTTACTCCAGGCCACACGTGCACAATCTCCGTCCGGACCACTGTATCCACAGGATCCTGGTTCCCAAACCAGTACTGCCGGCTACGGTAGACCACGCCGCAGTTGGGACACTCGATCACATACCTACAAGGAAAGGAAACAGACACTGTTACCTGGCCAGGTGTCTGGCAAACCAACACACCGACAACCCTCAGCTACATCGTCGCCATTGAAACTCACCCAGACCAGGCATATTTTGCGAGCCCCATCCAGGGGGAGTCCGTGGAAGCGGATGTCTTGGGCACTACGCTGACCTCCTTGCCTCTCTCATAGCAGGCCTGAAACATGGAGCACTCCGCCAGCTTCTTCTCTGTGCACCAGACCCCCTGGCCCCTTCGTAACCCTGGCCAGCCCCCTCCCCACAAACCATACCAGGGTTTGCAGACCCTGAGTTCAGCACATCAGAGGAAGGGTCGTTTCCCTAAAAAAGGCAGTGCCCTAAAAGATCACAAATGGAATGTAAACCCATCCCGGGCCCCAAAACGGAGCTGTAATTGACACCCGCCTCCGAAAATCCATTAGACAGGGTTCCTGCAGAGCACTCCTGCTCTGGAGAAGAATGAATAGTCCGTGTACATGCCCCTGGCACACAAGCTCAACAGAACAAAGGGAAAATAGGCTAGGAAATAAATTAATAAATAAACCAAGGGGCCCCAGCAACGGAGGCACAGGAGTTCCTCTGGTTAGAGCTAGGGAGAAGTCCCAGAGACACTCGATCTGAACACCAAATACTTTGGGATGTGGCAGAGGGTGGCCCCTAGTCTTTCCCAAAAGCAGAGCAGGGTCAGCAAGCCAGCTGCTGGGGCGGAGCACTCACCTTGCAGGTGTAAACCCGGTTGTCGTACTGGTGGGAGTACCGGCAGCGGCTCTTGGCTTCGTGAGGGACCCCTTCTTTCCCATGGTTCATGCTGTTCTTACATCCAGCCCTGAGTGAAGCCCAAAAGCTGACAGTGAGGTGGCTGAAGGAGCCCCCAGCACTTACACAGGGGACTGGGGCCCAGAGCCGGACACGAGGCCAACACCAGACCTTGGTTATGACCTGGGCCCAAAATCCTGAGCACAGCAGTGCCGTGTGTGGCTCAGAAATCCACAGGCCTCTCTTCTACGAGACTCGACAGCGCTACAGAGACACGACCACTATCACCCTTGCGTGAGGAAAAAGGAGCGACAGGGAGGACTCTCTTCCTGGAAAAACCACGTGGTCCCACAGTAGGAATGGAGGAGCCAGAAGGCACCGCCCTGACAGGAGAGAAAACCTGAGCGGCGCTCAGGAAACCCCCAAATCCAAAAAAAAACACAAAACGGGAAGTTTAACCAGAACAGGCTGCCAAGAAGTAAAACAAAAACCAGCCTCCAAAATTTGGCAATGCATTAAGAGGAGGCTTAGGCTGAACAAGAAAACCTTCCAAACAAACAGTGAACTCGGCCATCCTGACAATGCAAAAACAGAGAGTAGGACTTTAGAATTTCACTATCATAGAAGGGAAAGTTCTGGAAACCCTGGTGAGGCTGTCAGAATGGAAAAGTGATGATCCAACAGTGCCTAAGCCCCTCATGCCGGGCTGTGGGGTAAACAAAAAGGTAAGTCACACTGGCAACTAACATCCCACTTTCCTCTCCAACAAAATCCTTAGCTCTCCCTAGCCTAGACCGTAGAAGCTAAAAGCCAAATCCTTTTTAGAAATTCAGAGCCAAGGTGGTGGTGGTTCAGTGCCCAGCAGGTAGCCTGCACACAGGGCTCAATGCAGAAAGACCATTCACAATAAAGGCTCAGGTCTCCTGCTCTGGGGGGATACATGTGGACGATGTGAGGCAGTGGTCCTGATGGGAGTGAAGAAAATTCAATGGGAAGAGGGTGGCGGGATTGGGAGGTGTGTACAGGACCCGTAGACTGCAATCTCCCTGACACTCTGCATTAAGTCCCCTGAGCTCCACCGGAGTTCACCAGACACAGGTCACCAGACTGTGATTTAGTAGCCGTCAACAGCTCAAATTAATCCAGCCGTCCTCAAAGTGTGCCCCAGTCAGCAACGTCAGCATTACCTGGGAGCTTATCAGAAACGCAAATTCTCAGGCCCTACATCAGACCCACTGAATGGTAAACTGCGGGGGGCAAGGCCCAACGGTGTGTTTTAACATGTCTGGCAGGGCTTTCTGATGCACCCTCAAAGGTGAGAATCGCATTGAGCACAGGCATCACCCGGAAGCTTGTCAGAAATGCACAACCTCACCCAGGCCTGCTGATGCAGAATCCGCATTTTAACAAAGCCCCGAGGTGATGCACACAGGTTACAGTTTGAGGAGCACTGCCCTAACTCAATGTTCTCAACACCTGAGTCATCTCAGGACCCTTTCCAATGCACCAACACAAGGGCCCCGCCCCGGCTCTGTCAGGTGAGCACCCTGGGAGGTGAGGCCCAGGCCTTGCTCGGTTTGAAAGCTCCCTGGCCAGAACTATAAGGCGCTCTAAGAGTCTGCCCTCACAGTGAAAGGAATCAACCAGGACCGACACCTACCACAGAGCTTTGTACACACAGGGCTGCCAAATGTGAGTTAAGCAAGCGGAATGACTACAATGAAAAGTCTTGGCCGGAGAAATGCAGAAAAACAAAGCAACCTAAGGTTTTCTGTAGTAAACACCGCCCAAGCCAGAAGCCAGCCAATTTCACATCTAAACCAGGTCAGAATCTTCAGAAGACTCTTCAGAGCCATGTATCCTAGAATCCCTTGCAACCTCAAAGTGTGGTCCCCCGGCCACCGGGATCACCTGGGAGCTTATTGGAAATATGCCTTCTCAGACCCCAGCCCATCCTTAATTCAGAATCTGTAATTTAACCCGACCCCAGGGGGTCTGCACGCACGCTAGAGCCTGAATTCCCCATCCCTCTGCCGAGGCGGTGTCCCTCACTTACCCACAGCTGAGGCACAAGGAGGAGCAGGTGAAGTATTCATCTGGAAAAAAGGAGCTGTGCGCCATCTGGTCATCGGGGATCTCACCGCTGAAGCGGTCACTCAGTGCCTGCCGAGGAGGGAAGGTGACACATGAAGGCACTTGGCAGAAAGCTCCAAGCTCTGGCCCTCCCCCTACTTGTCTTTCTAAGTTCTCCCTCGTCGCTGGCTTATTTCCTACAGGCTCCACCGCTGGGAGGGCCGCCCCAGCGCTTCTGCTCCTCACCCTCGACCTTCTTGGCCCAACCTGCGCCCATCTTTGCCACAGGAAACCTCCGGAAGAACCAGCCCATTCCCGCGGAGGTCAGGGGGAAGCCGGCAAATTTCCTGCGCTCTCTTCGTTACCTCGAAGGTCATAAACACCTCACACACTCAGTCTTTCATGCAAAGCCACCACAGACATTGACTCAGGCCCATTTCATCCTTTGAAGCTGGAACCAAGAAGCAGAGACCGGAGAAGAGGCCTTGACTTTAAGTCCGAGGGAGGCAGAGCTGAGTGGTGAGCTGGGAGTTCCCTGGGCTTCCATCCCAGTTCTAACCACAAGCGTTCTTTTGGGGTTGACTAGGCCCACAGAACTAGGTCGATGTAGAAAAAAAGTCATCAGCCAAGAAACAAGAAAGAATTACTGTAGTGTTTGGCAGCCTTTTATCAACAACGGTAACCTAAAAGACAGCAAACAGCCAAAATAAATGCCAAGCAGAAAGATAAAGTACTTGCAAAAGCAAACTGAAAATTTTACGTTGAAAGGAAGCTTCCACTTCTAGTCCTCTGTTTTCATTCACTACTTTCTACACTGGAAGTACCCTTCAAGCCGGTTTCTTCCCACCAGGCCCTTACTCATATGCAGGGGGGAACTGACTCGGGTCAGGTGTAAGACAGGAGGAGTAGCAAGGAGTGTGTCCAAGTGAGGGTGCGTGACACCCAGGCACGTTCCGATTCAGCCTCTGCGTGGGTCACGCGCAGGATCGGACAGCCGTGGTGGCCGCGCAGGTCGCCATCCTTGACTTGGACCAACAGAAAAGGTCTGACAAATAATACATGTAAGTCCTGTCCTCTTGGGGGTATTTTGTGAGGACTAACTTAGGGAAAGCACTGAGCTTTGAGAGAGAGGATATAAATGAATACATATACGAATATTAATAATAAATAAGAATCAAAAGTAGAATCAAAACTTGCCTACACTGCCCTCCTCTGTCCTTTTTTTTTTAAGATAAATATTTGAGAGAGGGCACGCACATGAGAGTGAGTGTGAGGGGCAGAGGGAAAGGGAGAGAGAGAAACTCAAGCAGACAGCACAGAGCTCGATCTCATGACCCTGATACCAGACCTAAGCTAAAACCAAGAGTGGGAAGCATTAGCGGACTGTGCCACCCAGATGCCCCTGTCCTACTTCTAAATGACCTTTCCTTCCAGGATCTTTTTTGGCCTCACCTCTTCCACGAAGCCTTCCCAACCACTCTAGACATACCATACTCTGCATTCTATGAACACCAGCTGTATTCAATACCTGAAGTACATATTGAGTAACTGGGTAGTGATACAAAGTTATGACCCAGCTGGATGGGTATTCCCTCCCAGCAAGATCACACATGTTGTGAAAGTAGTTTCCTACCTTTGTGTCCTCCACCGCTCCTAGCTAAGGTCCTAAAAGGTTCTCAACTAGGACGCTTGGAATGAAGTGCTCTAGCACCAGCCCCCAAGTGCACACCAACTCCACCCTCCCCGCCTCACCTTGGCCCTGCCTCTGTGCCACGCTTCATCCCATGCCCACAGACCCTCTCAAAAATTTCGGGCTAGCTGCTCCCCGACTGACCAAATTACTGAGAACTCTTTAGGCTGTAGTTCTCAAACAGGTGGGTACACAGCTGTCAGGGACTGGCTGGTGGCAAAAGAGAGCATTATCTTCCTAATGCATCAATTTACTGAAAGACGGGGGGGGCGGGGAGTAAATTTGACAGATACACACAGAGCAGACATGGACACAGTATGAAATGGACAATTTGCATAAATAAAACCTAAGAGGCCCACCAAAGTCACTTCAGCCTGTCGCTGGCGGGTCTGTACCCTCTGTGCCTCTGTCTCATCTGTAACAAGGGATGCTAGTAGTACCTTCCTCAGTAGGCATCTTATCGATTAGACGGTCAAGATCAATGGAACTTACAAGAGCACGTGGCATAAATTAAGAGCTCAGAAAACATTCACTGCCATTAACATCATTTTCACTGGCGTTTTTTTTATGCTGATTAATTTTCTTATTTTCTTCCTTAGATAATGGAGGGGATATTAAGAACTTCTTTCCACCCTTTCCATGATAGCTCACTGGTCTTTAAAGCTATTTGCATTTGTTGGTGAACATTTTTTTTAATAAGTTCTACCCTTGGGGCTTGAACTCAGTGGGCGAATATTTAGCTGCAAAAAGATGCTTACCTATTGGGGCAGCTGGGCAGCACAGCCAGTTAAGCATCCCCCTGTCCGTTTCGGCTCAGGTCATGAGATCAAGCCCCATGTAGGACTCCACACTCAGCAGAATCTGCTTAAGACACTCTCTCCCTCTCCCATCTGTGCGTGAGTGTGCTCTCTCTCTCAAAATAAATCTTGGGACACCTGGGTGGCTCAATCAGTTAAGTGTCTGCCTTTGGCTCAGGTCATGATCCCAGGGTCCTGGGACAGAGCACCCCCCACCCCCCGAATCAGGCTCCCTGCTACAGGGAGCCTGCTTCTCCCTCTGCCTGCTGCTCCCCCTTCAGGAACATGTGCTCTCTCTCTCTCTCTCTCTCTTAAGATATTATAGATATCTCTCTCTTAGATATTAAGATAAATAAATAAATCTTTAAAAAAATCTTTTTAAGGAAAAAAAGATGCTTATGTATCTAACAGGGGAACAGAGGAAGGGAAAAAAAGATCACTAAGGAATGCAGAAACTACTGAAGAGGTAGGGGAAAAGCAAAAAATATATATATATATATTTTTAGCCCCAGGGTTTTTTCTTTTAAACAGGTTACTGAAAGGATGACCTAAGTACTGGTTGCCCTTGGGAAACACAGCCCATCGGGCCTGTGTTCACCAGCGGGGCTGAATGCAAGGGTGATAGAACTCCCCAGCAAATATACATCTGCAGCCCAGGAACCGTGACAGCTCGAGGTTCTTTCTGGTCCAAGCAGCCTGCCTCACTTCTCTGAAAGTTTTCCAGAAAAACGGCAGCAAGGATCTGAAAGCTTGGCATGGAACAGTCTGCAGGCTGATTCCCATGGCGCATGTGGCCACAGAACCCCCAGAGTCGCCCACCCTAGACAAAGTAACTGCTGGCTTAGCTGACCAGGGCAGCCATAACCTCTTATGACATCAGAAAGAGCAGAACTCCCAGGCTAACCAGCCTCACCACTCCGACACTGGTGCCCCAGCCTCTCCCCCACGGGGGGCCAATGAAGAGCTGGCGGCTGGTAATGAATCCGACCCTAACAAGCCTCAGGAAGACTGACATCAATCAGGAATATGGGAATGTAACAGGACAACCGTTTACCAAAAAATTCTGATGTTAGTATGTTTTAGATATAAGGGTAAGGAGAAATTATCCTCCTTCCTCTATAGCCTGAGTGTTCCTTTCCAGTGTAGACACTGCCACCTAATCTACATACTTTGTCCAAAAATTCCAAACCTCAGGGACGCCTGGCTGGCTCAGTCGGTGGAGCATGGACTCTTGATCTCAGGGTATGGGTTCGAGCCCAAAGTCAGGTGTAGAAATTACTTAAAAATAAAATCTTTAAGAAAAATCCAAACCTCACATCATTCCAGGTTTTCTTGGGCTCTCCTCCTCCTGAGGTCCCCAAGCTGTCAGAGGGAGCCAGGGAGACCTCTCCTGAGAAAGCTAGGGAAAGCATTTGAGGCAACTCTAGAAAAGGTTGCCTGGAGACCAGATGATCTTGAACTTCAGTTGCCCTGGCAACAGTATGGCCCTTTCTAGTGAACCTGTAAGGTTTAGTCCCAGTCATTGGGGGCTAGCAGGGAATTTTCTAATTCAAAATGGAGACTCTTTATGTAATCAGTGATGCCACCTCTCCCCACAAAATAACTTTATAAATAGATACTTCCTGATGTGACAGAACTGGAAAGTCAGAGTTTCTACATTTAGAGATCAGAGGCTAAAAAAGGTATTATAAAAAGCCTATACAAATTCAACTATAAAATGGTTCTCAAGTATTCAGAACTGTAAATACAGACTACAGTTAATTCAATACTCAATTCCCTTATTCATTAGAAAACCTGAGCAGATCTTTAAACAGATTTACCTGCTCATTGAGGGTGTACTCTACTGGTAGGTGTCTGAGTTATTGCTCCCACGGAACCTGAGAGCAAAGCAGTGAGTGGGCAAGAAGTGGGAAATAATCCCGCTAGAAGAGAGGGATGGGAGCCTGGACCACACGGTGGCTGACCAGCAGGAAGAACAATCAGGTCAGCATGATACATCAGGAAACAACTGAGCGGGCCACTAGAGAAGAGGACTACAGAACTCTCTCACACACATTCTGCAAACTCTTCCCTCCTTCTCATCATAACATTTCCTATTCAATAATGAACATGAAAAGTAGCACTTGGGCTCCCTCTGAATCCAACAATGCTACATCAATCAGTGGAACCTCAGAAATAAGATACAGCTCATAACTTTTTTAATGTATACTAATGGCATTAAGAATGTGGTGGGGTTTTTTTTTTTAAGATTTTATCTATTTGAGGGTCGCCTGGCTCAGTGGGTAAGCCTCTGCCTTCGGCCCAAGTCGTGATCTCAGGGTCCTGGGATTGAGCCCCGCATCGGGCTCTCTGCTCGGCGGGGAGCCTGCTTCCCCCCTCTGTGCCTGCCTCTCTGCCTATTGTGATCTCTCTCTCTCTCTCTGTCAAAGAAATTTTTTTTTTAAAAAACCAAAAAAATAGAAATTAAAAAAAAAAAAAGATTTTATCTATTTGAGAGAGAGAACAGAAGTAGAGGGAGAGGGAGAAGCAGACCCCTGATGAGCGGGGAGCCCAATACACAGCTCGATCCCAGGACCCTAAGATCATGACCTGAGCCCAAGGCACACACTTAACCGACTAAGCCACCCAGGTGCCCCAAGAATGTGGTATGTTTCTATAATAGAGAGATAACCAAGATGAATAATTTTTTTATTAACATATAGTCAAGATTGCATAATTAAGTGAAAAAAGGCAAGTTGTAGAATAGCAGGAATCATACGATGCCATTTAGGGAGAAAAATATATACAATCATACATATACTTATGTATGCACTTATGCAGGACTAAAATTTCTAGAAGCATATACAAGTGTTTTTTTAAGATTTTATTTATTTATTTGACAGAGAGAGAGAGAGAGAGAGAGAGAGATCACAAGTAGGCAGAGAGCCAGAGAGAGAGAGAGAGAGCGGGAAGCAGGCTCCCTGCTGAGCAGAGAGCCTGAAGTGGGGCTTGATCCCAGGACCCTGAGATCATGACCTGAGCTGAAGGCAGAGTCTTAAACCACTGAGCCACCCAGGCGCTCCAGCATATACAAGTATTAACAATGGTTATGATGAGGGTGGGGAGGGACCTTAACTTGAACCTTACACATTTCTATACTGTTTGAATTGCTTATCATGAACACACACTGCTTTTATAATTTAAAGAATGACTTTTTAAGCATTAAAATAAACAAACACACTTTTGGGAATATCCTTTCAAGAGGCAATTGGCAAGATGTATGAGGAACCTTTAAAGATGCCTGCACCCTCTGACCTTCTTAGAAATGGAGTAACTAGTGAAAAGAAATATACAAGGGTGCCCGGGTGGCTCAGTTGGTTAAGCAACTGCCTTCAGCTCAGGTCATGATCCCAGGGTCCTGGGATTGAGCCCCACACCGGGCTCCCTGCTCAACAAGAAGCCTGCTTCTCCCTCTCCAACTCCCCCTGCTCGTGTTCCCTCTCTTGCTATGTCTCTCTCTCTGTAAAATAAATAATAAATAAAAAAATCTTTAAAAAAAAGAAAGAAAGAAAGAAAAGAAATACACAGCATTGGGTTAAAAGCACAGACTTGGTAGCCAGACTAGATGGTTCAAATTCTCCACCACTGACTGAGTTATATCAGGCAAATTAATTAACTTCTCTGCCTCCACATCTTTTTTCCCCCCACGTCTTTATCTTGCAGAGTGGTTACAAGGATTAAGTGAATTCAACACACGTGCAGTGAGAGAATAGTACATGGTATACAGTAAGCACTAAACATCAGTACTAGGAGTTGTAATTGATCCTAAGGAAATAGGCAGAATGTGGACCATTCCTTTAAATACATAGAAAATATAAGCAGGAGAAAATGAAAACCACTACTAAAACAACAGCATAATTAACTAAACATAAAAAATGATCCATCCATATAAATGAAAAGCATACAACTACTTTAAAGACATTTTCATAGGGGCGCCTGGGTGGCTCAGTGGGTTAAAGCCTCTGCCTTCGGCTCGGGTCATGATCTCAGGGTCCTGGGATTGAGCCCCGCATCGGGCTCTCTGCTCAACAGGGAGCCTGCTTCCCTCTCTCTCTCTGCCTGCCTCTCTGCCTACCTGTGATCTCTCTCTCTGTCAAATAAATAAATAAAATCTTTAAAAAATAAATAAAATAAAGACATTTTCATAAAATATTTAATGGCGTGGGAAAAAATGCTAGGCTTCAGTGTCCATGAGAAAAGCAAAGTATGTAACTGCACATACATACACTATGACTCCAATTCTGTCTTTAAAATAAGTAGCAGGGCGCCTGGGTGGCTGAGTCAGTCAAGTGTCTGCTTTCAGCTCAGGTTATGATCCCAGGGTCCTGGGATCAAGCTCCCATCTTCTCCCTCTCCCGCTCTCCCTGCTTGTGCACTAGCCAATTTGACTATATATTATCAAATATACAAAAATCTTTTAAAAAAATGAAAAAATAAGTAGCAAAGAATCACTTACCACCACCATTTATTTACCCATTTTTTACATACTTAGTTTGCATTATTCTGCCATTACAAAGAAAGCTGCTATTCACATCCTCATAAAGGTCTCCCTGTGTTCAGGTGGAAGAGTTTCTCTAAGGCAAATTCTTAGAAATGATACGGCTAGAATGTATATTATGCATATCTTCACCTACACTAGGTATTTCTGAATGGCCTTTCAAAGTGGTTGTACTGATGTGAACTTCAACAGGCCGTCTGTTAGAGTTTACACTGCTTCACATCCTTTTTGACATTTTAGTGCCAGACTCTTCAGTGTCTGCCCTCCTAGTGCTGGGGTTGTCGTTTGCATTTCTCTGACTACTAGGGAGTTGAGATTTCTTCATTTGTGTATCACAGTTTTAATCAAGCCTCTTAGGTGATCTGTCTCTCCATGTTCCCAAAAGCTTATATACGTTTTCCTGACCATATTCCTGTGTATATTTTCTAAAATAAAGAGACAATCGTATAGGGAAAAAAAAAAATCACATTTATCATATTAGAACGTGGCCCTGGCCTTCACAAAGTGTTTTTACTCAGTGAATTAGTGAGTAATTGGACAAGGGTAAGAATACCAAAAAGAGGGAAAAAAACTGGGAGAAGCAGGAAGCCAAACAGACTAGTTTGTCATTGATAATTTATCTGTTTATGCCCATCCCCAGTCTTCTGTTCCAAGAAGAATTCGAGGCTCCTTGCAGAAATAAATACAACAAAGTAAAGCCAAATAAAAAACCAATAAAGAAAAGACAGCCATTCTATTATACAACGCTGTGAACTAGGAAAACTTCAGTTCACATGTCTTAACAGCTATAAAAACTCAGAATTGGTCAATCTGCCTAATGCAGACCTTACAAATAGTCTTCTATTAGAATGATAACTGGAAATTAATAAACTTCTAATTTAAAGACGAGATTAAAAGCAAAAGGACAACCAAAAAGATAAAAACAAATTTTTCAAGGATTTCAGTAAGTTACAAGAACCCCACAATTCCCTGGGGAGAGCCAAAAACACATGCGTTTTGAAACCAATAACTCCTTCCCATGAACAGAAGCAGCAAGTCCTGCATTCCGGTCTCCGCCCCAGAGGACAGAACTAAACATAGGGCCCAGGTGAAACTCTGTGGACACCAGTTACCAAGAATCATTACACCTCCAGCTGACCAGGCTCCGTGTATTTACAGAAAACTTCATGACTCATACCACCTCATAAGCATAGTGTAACTATTTTTCTCAAAATTGCCTAACAAACTGGCTGGGAGGAGGACATCCAAGTCCCCAGAGGGTCAAATCCCTGAGCGCTAATTACTCCCTACAGCACTCAGTGTCCCTGACAGTCTAATTTAAACATTTAGCTGGGTTAGCTTAGAGAAAACCTAAGGAACTTGAGAACCCAACCGTTGGCCTCTTCATTAAAATCTATACTGATCAGATTCGAAGCCCTTTGTGTACCAGGTATGGCCTCAGTGTCTTTTGACGACATCTGCCATACCTGAGTGTAATCTTCCACTGTGACTATCTTTGAGCCATTTCAAGGACGTTCGCCAGAACATCAGAAATACATACCTCAAATCTAATTAGAGGTATGTATTTCAGGAATTATTCAAATACAATCAGTTTTCGCTTTTTCTTAATATTTTCTACCCCTTTAATGCTTATTTAACATTTACCATATACCATGTCTTTGTTTCCTCAAGTGCTTTCCTATTTGATCCTTAGCTCAACTTCATTAGGAACATTCTTTTATTACTCCCATGTTACAGATGAGGGACAAGGTCTGAAGAAGTACTAGGAGGAAGACAAAGGTTATTGTCTATCTTGTTCTCCACTGTACTTCCAGCACCTCAAACTCTTTTACCTGGGCCCACTCTTTTATTTGTTGAATGAATGAACCAAAGCACAAATAAAGTTTAAGTTGCCAAAACCAAGCTGCCGGTAAGTGGCAGAACTGGGATTCCAACATGAGTCTGTCTGACTCCAGAACCCAAGCTGTTATCCCTTGTATTTAGTCCGCTGAGGCTGCTGAAACAAAAACCACAGACTGGATAGCTTCTACACAGAAATGTATTTCTCACACATCTGGAAGCTGGAGACCCAAGATCTAGACGCCATCAAGGTCAAGTTGATGAGGACCTGCTCCCTGGTTACGGACGGGGCCTCTGCACTGTGTCCTCACCAGGGGGGACGGGGCTAGGGAGCACTCTGAGGCTTCTTTCCAAGGGCATTAATCTCATTCATGAGGCCTCCATCCCCATGACCCAAAGGCCCACCAATACCATCACACTGGGCATTACAGCTTCAACACAGGAATTTTGGCAGGACATAAACATCCAGCCTAAAGCAATCACGATGCAAAAACCACAAACTTTGTTTAAAGGGTAACTTTCCATTTTGATAAAATTTCAAGCTTGTAGAAGAGTTGCAAGAATGGTACAAGGAACTCTCATATGCAATCTATCCCGATTCACTTACTGTGTGACATGGTACCCCACTACACGCCTTTCAAAAACTCAACGGATTGAGCAGGTCAGCATATGGCCCAAATCTGTTCTCATGTACACCGGAGCCTGCCTCGTCTTACGCCAAACCCCTTTCTCCTCTGCCTTCCTTCCTCTCCCTCCCCACCCCACTCTCTATCCCCTAGTCCTCAGGGCATCCTCATATCCCTAGCTCCAATCGTGCCAACATTTCTCAGCCTGTCTCCAGATCCCACACACCCAGCACCACCCCAAAGGCCCTGCTCCCTCCCTGCTCCTCAGTCCTGAGCCTGTAGGCAACACAGCACCGTCCCCAAAGCAGACTGCAAAAAGGAATTCACGGGGATCCCTTGGATGAATTCATTATAAACAATGCTAAAATAAATAGTACATAGTCAGAGACTGTGTTGGAAGTAAAATCCCTGAAATACTAAAAATAGGCAAAATAGAAAAAAAAGACACTATGTAAGCAATGCACTTAACTAGGCTTCCATGTCCAATTATGTGAAATGATAGAAATGGGATACATATTCATTGTGTGTATGTGTGTGTGTATATACATACACACACATATGCACACACTTTTGACACCATCTCCTTCAAGAGAATATATCCTGCAAAAATAATTCCAAATATAGAAAGAGCTTTTATGATTATGTGTGGCATAATTTTTAATAGAGAAATTTTACTTATGATTTCTTGTCCGACAACTGTTATTTGGTTATGTTTAAACAATGAAATATTGTGCAGCTATCAAACTATTTATAAAAGCGATACAATAAAAAAAAAATGCCATACAATAATATAGTAAAATGTTGGGGCCGCTGGGTGGCTCAGTCAGTTAAGCATCTGACTCTTGATTTCAGCTCAGATCATGATCGGTCACAGGGTCGTGGGCCCAAGCCTCGCACTGGGCTGCACTGTGTGTGGGGGTTTGCATGAGATTCCCTCTCTCCCTCTCCCTCTGCCCCTCCCACGCTCATTCACTAAAACAATAATACAGTAAAATGTTTATGAAGTTTTATGGGGAAAGGATTACAAGTTTACATCTATCACGTGATGACAAACTATATTTTTTTTAACACGCACCATCAAGAGCACGTATTAAAATGTTAACAATGGCTATCCCTAGTGGAGGCATTGTAGTTGGTCCTTGTTTTCACTACTATAACTACTGTAGTATCCAACGTTTTCTACGCTTAACCTATATTCCTAACATAAGCTAGAGAATACGAATTTAGACAAACATAATATAACTGGATCACTGAACAAACTGCCCTAAACTTAGAATTCTTATTCCCATAATGATATCAACAACTTCAACATTTCAAGTTCTTCAAGAACTTCTTCTTGAAGTTGAAGACTTGTTGAAGACTTCAACAAGTCTTCAACTTCAACATTTGACCAACATTGGTCAAAGCATTCCCAGTAAAAGCTGGGAAGAGCGTTCAACTTCAACGCTCTTCCCAGCTTTTACTGGGAATGCTTTGACCAATGCACTATGATAGGATATCAACATTTCACTGAGACTACCCAGTCAATTCTAAAATGGCAATTTTTAATAATCAGTAATACTTTTAAGTTATGTTTTTCTATTATCCCATTCTATACCCCCCACTGCTACTGTTTTAGGGATTTCTTGCCTGTTGATGGCTACAATGACACCGGAATGGTGGAGAAGCCATACCTCTACGGGAGCGAAGTGATAATGCCCAGCACAGTGACCACCTATCCAGATACCTGAGAGGCCTAAGGTGCTATCTGACAAAGAAGGGGCAACAGTTTAACCCTTGAAGGCCCCAGATGGGTTATACAGCATCTGCTGTGGTTGGAGGGCTTGCAGCCCACCCAAGCGGCTGGGTCTCTGTTACGAGGAAGCAAGTACCCACCACCAGGACGGGGAGAAATGAAATCTGTGCGACAGCAGGGTGCTTTCTAACCGGGTTTTACTAGATTATACATCGACAGTACTGCTGAGACACACAGGAAAAACAATTGGCCTGATTCTAAAGGACAAAGATATGAGGCTTAGAGATGTTTCCCAAAAACTAGGCCTCACATCACTAGCGTATACAAGATGAATTTTAGGGGCACTGGACACGACTGTAGGTGATACAGTGAATAGCATCCAGTTCCACAGAAGAAATTACTCCTGTGTAAATTCCTTTTCAAAATTTCAGATTCTGTTAAAGAGAAAATCTTATCTAGGTAACAGCATTATCTTTATCATCTCCTGAACACTTGCTAATCTCGCTTTTATTTATTTTAAGAGTTTATTTATTTGACAGAGAGAGATCACAAGTAGGCAGAGAGGCAGGCAGAGAGAGAGGAGGAAGCAGGCTCCCTGCTGAGCAGAGAGCCCGATGCGGGGCTCGATCCCAGGACCCTGAGATCATGACCTGAGCCGAAGACAGAGGCTTTAACCCACTGAGCCACCCAGGCGCCCCACTAATCTCCCTTTTAAACAAAGAAAAAACAGGGGCGCCTGGGTGGCTCAGTCGTTAAGCGTCTGCCTTCGGCCCAGGTCAGATCCCAGGGGCCTGGGATCGAGCCCCGCATCAGGCTCCCTGCTCCGCGGGAAGCCTGCTTCTCCCGCTACCACTCCCTCTGCTTGTGTTCCCTCTCTCGCTGTGTTTCTCTCTGTCAAATAAATAAAAAAAATCTAAAAAAAAAAAAAAAACAAAGAAAAAACAAGCACCACTCTCAGAACCCTGCATGAACAGTCCCTAGAGAGGACACAATATGTTACTATATCTGTTGAGAGGTAGGAGATTCCTGCTGGTTATAAGGAGCTCTAGAGGAAACCAGCCCGGCTTTACAGCTGCTCCTTAGTAACTGTGTGTAAGCAATCACTTCACCTTCCTGGGCCTCAGTTTCCTCATCTGCAAAATGAGGCTACTTAACACATGGAGCTGGTGTAAGGATTTTTTATTTTAAGACTTTATTTTTAGGGATGCCTAGGTGGCTCAGTCAGTTAAGTGTCTGCCTTCGGCTCCAGTTATTACCCCAGGGTCCTGGGATTAAGCCCCACATCGGGCTCTCTGCTCAGCAGGAAGCCTGCTTCTCCCTCTCCCAATTCCCCTGCTTGTGTTCCCTCTCTTGCTGTGTCCCTCTCTGTCAAATAAATAAATAAAATCTTAAAAAAAAAATTATTTTTAAGTAATCTCTACACCCAAAGTGAGGCTTAAACCTACAACCCCAAGATTAAGAGTTGAATGCTCTACCAACGGAGCCAGCCAGGCACACTGCCAATGTAAGGACTAAATGAACTAATAATATAGAGTCCTCTGAACACTGGTATATAATAAACAGCAATAATTTTTATCATGTGTCTGTATTTTTTGTCTTAGGAAATTTCTACCGGTGATATTGGTTTTCCATTTATAGTGATAACAAAAAGTTGTCCTCCTAAATAAACTAATGTAGGTTAGGGGAAAAAAAGGAGGGAGGTGAGTCCTGTTCAGATAACTGAGCCTCAATGCAAGGTCAACTCACCAGGGCTGGACCACACCATGCGGAAATGAATGCTTTTTCTGTCTGAAAGCCTGGTTTTTCTCCAACATGGGGACCTGTCACTTTTCAAGTATAACCCAAGATCCCTCTGTGCTCGTGCTCTTAGCAGGAGGAGCTCTCACTCAGCAGGTGCGAACTCCACTCTTGTGCTTCCTTTCCCTACAACCTCGCTTTCCAGCCCCAGTTTCCAATCCCCAGCACCAGCAAAAAGGGGAACTGAGTGTTCTTGCCACCCACTGGTACCCTAGTGAGAAGCACACAGGGCAGGAGCCCAACTGACCTTCAGGGCTTTGAAGATGACCCCCGGGTGCCGAGGCGAACGGGTGGTGTTGTTCTCTAGCTGCTGTTCCAAAGCCCGCCGCAGCCCAGAAAAGTCGGTGGGAGGGTTGTAAGTCCTCGTTCCCTTGTAGTGAATGGAACTGAAGGCTTCAGGGAAGCGGCCCAGCTTCCGGAACCGGTCCTGGATGAGCTTTTCTGGCACCTCTGAGGGGTGATCTGGACAAGGAAACAGGTACATGACCAATGACCTTTCTTTAAAAAAAAATCTGTCTTGCATCATGAAAGTAATACATAGTCTGACTCTCTATATAAAGTACATCAACAGGCAGCACTAACCTATGCTGGCAGAATTCAGGTTACCGTTAACTAGAAGGGAGAATGAGCAGGGCTTCCCCGTGAAGTGGGTGCTGACAGGTCATGTCATTTCCTGCTGCTGATTTCACGGGTACATCCAGACTACAAAATTCATCACATCAATGCACTTGTGATATCATGGGCACTTTTCTGTATGTACATTATACTTCAAGGAAAAGTCTTTTTTAATCTGCTCATTGTAAAAAAAAATGCAAATAGGTCACAGCATAAAAAAAAGATTTCCTCTGCCCCCTCCTATTTCCCAGAGGTGTACTATAATTCAGTGTTTGTTTTGCTCGTTCAGACTTCTTTTTCCTGCACATGTACCAACACAGACATGCAGTTTGCTTGTGTCACTTAAGTACACACTATAAGCACCTATTCTTTACATAATACACTCTGAGAAGTTCCCTATTTTTTTAATAGCTACACAGTCCTTCATCGTATGGACATCTTTAACCAGTCCCCTACTAAGGAACACTTAAACAGCCATTTCGAACATGCTGATCTTATAATGGTGAAGCTACAGACAATTTGCCAATGTATCTGAGGGTAGTTTCACGGATATTTACCTAGAAATTTGTGGAGTGGTAGTACAAATGAATTCAATGAACATCCTGGAGATAAATGTTAGAAGGACTTTTTAATTTCCTTTAGTATTTTAACAACAACAACAAAATCACTCCAATTGATACTGGAGATACGGCCCTACTCAAATTTGAAAGTACGGTCATCAAAAAAAGTAGCCAAAATTCTGTAGCTCATCCCTAAGTCCATCTCCTCCTCATCTCTTCCTGTGGCAGTGACTCTGGATCCCAGGCTATCCCCGACCAATCATGAAGGAGTGACTCCTCCGAATGCCACCCAGGTACCGGCTTGGCCACCCTCCATCCCTTCCAACATCATCTCACAACTGGTCCCTGGGTACAATCACTGCTCCCAAACGATTACGGGAGCTTGGTTCTCCTCATTTATAAAACCGAGAATTCATTTGCCTACTAACTCCCACCTAGAATATTCTGTCCGGAAAAAGAACGGGATCAAATGAAATCAGAAAGTGGGACGCCCAGATGGCTCAGTTTGTTGAACATCCAACTCTTGGTTTCAGCTCAGGTCATGATCTCGGATGAGATCGGGCCCCGCATGGAGCGCCGCCAATGGGTGTGGAGGCTGCTTAAGATGTTCTCTCTTCCTCTCCCTCTGCCCCCTCCTCACTGTTAACTCAGTCTCCCTCTCCCAAAAAGAGAAATTAAAATAAAATAAAACAACATAAAATCAGAAAGTCTGAGACAGAAAACTCAAATTATCAATTTGCCCACAATTCTGCCACCTCTTCCCCTTCTCTAGGTAAACTAGCTGCCTTGGCTCCATCTTCAAGTTTCAAGAAACAGCAACAGTATTCCAGAAAGAGCTCTGGATTTAGGAGTTAGGAAACCTTATTTTGAACCCCCATTTTGCAACTTACTAGCTGGAAAACTTTTGGTTATATAACTCAAGCTCTCTGAGTTCAGCTTCTTCATCTGTAAAATGGGGCCGCTGTTAACTGGGCCAAATAACAAGGATACAATAAGTTAGCATTTATTTTTTTAAAAACCACCTAACCAAAAAAAAAAAAAAAAAAAACCACCTAATGTAGTATATGGTACACAGAAAAAAAAAAAAAAAGTTATTTATGAAGGGCTGGCTATTTCAAAGTCCTGAACTAGAAATTAAACCTTCCCGTTACCAAGGTTGTAAAAATCCGAAGTGGCATAAAAATGTGGATCACAGGGGGCACCCTTGATGGCTCAGTGGGTTAAGCCTCTGCCTTCGGCTCGGGTCATGATCCCAGAGTCTTGAGATCGAGTCCCACATCAGGCTCCCTATTCAGGAGGGAATCTGCTTCTCCCTCTCCCTCTGCCCTCCTCCTGCTAATAAATAAATAAATTTTTATTTATTTATCTCCCTCTCTCTAATAAATAAAATCTTGAAAAAAAAAACGTGGCTCACAGGAGGCATCCTCAGGTCAGCATTTGCAACCTTCTCCCCTTATCTCAGAGTCACCTGCTAAGGAGCCTGTGCTGGAATATTGAGATTTCTCACCCTCCTGCTGGAGACAGGTCCTCCTGATTCTAACTCGTCAATATGGCCCTGGTCTGTCCTCTTCCCTCCTGTGCCACTGCCCCAGCTCGGCCTCCATCACTTCTCATCCAGCACCACGATAATGTCCTGGCTGGTCTCCCTGCCTCCAGGAACGCCTCTGTGGTTCAGCCTGAAAAAGGCTGCCGTGCGATCTTTGGAAAATACAGATCCGATCATACAACTCCCTGCCTAAAATCCTTCAGGGGCCCCGGTCCTATTTGAGAACTGAGTCAAGGCAACCCGTGATCTGACCGTCACATATCTTCACCATTCCCTCCCTTACAATCTGCGCTTTGGACACAGTGAGAACCTCTTCACTTATTCATCCAGCAAAACTGAGTGTCGAGCACTCATCCAGGCTCTTTAGACACACCAGTGAATAAGATCGGCAAGTTTCCTGCCTTGGTAAGTTTCCTTTGGAATCAGAGAGAAACAAAAACAAGTAAGCAAACACACAGGAGGATCTCAGATAGTGACAGGGGTCCGGATGCAAACGAACAGAGCAATGTAGTAAGAGTGTAAACTCGGGGGCAGGAAGGGGATAAAAAGGGAAAGAGGTCAGAGACACAGGACTCAGAGTAAGGGCATCGTAATGTGTCTGTAGGGAAAGCCACAGACAGCCCGTAAGCAGGAGTACGGCATGATCTAAATTATAAGCCTATGAGGAGAGCACCTGGGTGCTGTGTGGGGCACGCACAGAGGGGCTGGAAGGGAGTTCGGGAGGCTCTGGCAGAACCACCTGTGGGTTCCTGGACACAACCTGCCCCTTTGAGCCAGCAGGCATTCGAGCTTTCCAGAGCATCCTTCCTCTCCGGCCCTATTAAGCCACATGCCTAGGTTTGAGCCCCACCTCCTCTTTCCCAGATCCCCTCAGGAGGTGTAAAGAGTCCCTCTTCTGCACTCACAACCCCAGGACCCACATCTGCTCCAGAAGAGGACCCGTGTGGGCTCCCCAATGGGACACAGAGATATTCGAGGGTGAGAACTGCTTTTCTCAGCTCCGTGCCCCAGTGCTCAGCACATGGCATTGTACCACTTAAGGAACTTGGTTCATTGGGAGCCTGTGTGGCTCAGTCGGTTAAGCGACTGCTTTCGGCTCAGGTCACGGTCCCAGAGTTCTGGGATCGAGCCCCACTTTGGGCTCCCTGCTTAGCGGGAAGTTGGCATCTCGCTCTCCTGCTCCTCCCTCTGCTCATGCGCTCGCTCTCTCTCTCTCGCTTGCTTTCTCAAATAAAAAAGTAAAATCTTAAAAAAGAAAAAGAAATTCTGTTAACTGATGGGATGCCTGGGTGGCTCAGTCAGTTAAGCAGCCAACTCTTGATTTCGGCTCAGGTCATGATCTCAGGGTTGTGAGATGGAGGCCCGTATCGGGCTCCACACTGGGTGTGGTACCTGCTTCAGATTCTCTCTCTCTCCCTTTCTCTCCCCCACCACTCCCGAAAAAAAAAAAGAAACTACGTTGACTGAACAGGTAAATGGGACCACTGTGTTAGGGGTTAACACTACCGTCCCCGCTGCTCCGCCACCCTCCGTCAGCCATGACTTTGCTTCCTACTTCTCTCAGAAAACAGACACAGTAAGACATTACCTGCATCCATGACCACACACTCTGCCTTTCCCCCACACCGTGCTTACAGAGGGGGTGTCCATGCTTCTAAGGCCAGCCCACCCGCGTGGGCCTCAATCCAACTGTTCTGCTCTTCCATCTGCACTGCTCCCTTCCGAGTGAAGCATTTGCACCAGCACACAAATATCTGCAATGCCTCACAGCTTCAATTTAAAGAAGGGGAAAAAACACCCCGTCAGCTTCCCGCCATCATTTCATCGGTCAGTTTCCCTTTACAATACTTTTTCAAAGACTGGAATATACACACAACCTTAATTCTTCTCCTCCTATTCTCTCTTGAACCTGCCCTGATCCATGATCCACGCATCCCTGGGAAACAGGTCTTGTCCCGATCGCCAAGGATCTCTATGTCACCCAAGCCAATCGGTAATCCTCAATCCTCAATCCCCATCCGGACCGGATTTTGACACTGTTGCTCACTCCACCCTTCTTCGAACATTCCCTCCGGTCTTGCCCAGGCAGAAATTTTGCTGGGCATTCCCCCTCCACCAAGTTACTACCGCAGTAGTACGCTGCCTCCTTGTACCCAGAAAGGTCCATCTGTGACAGTCCCCTGTCTACTCACCAGAGCCCAGCAGCTGAGTGTGCACAGTCTCGTGGAAAATGATAACAGCAGGGCCCAGGGTGGACAAGGGGACATCCAGGCCACAGCGGGCAGTGGTAGCCTTGAGCTCCTTGGTGAAGTGCTTCAGATAAGCTTCTGAGGCGTCCCCAAGGAACTTGAAGAGGTCATTATGCAGCCGGTCCGCATGAGTTCGATAGATGACGAGGTCTGAGATGGCCAGGACCTTGAGCAGCAGTCGTGTTCTCTGGCTGAGATTCACTGTCGCCCCCAAGAGCCCTTCTGTGTCTATCACTGCGACTTTGTGGATGGGGTCATAGGCCGCCCACACCCCCACAGTGCAGGACTCCTGGGCAGGCGAAGTTTTAAAGACTTCACGGCCATAAAAGAAAGTGTGGTTGAGAGTATGAGACTTTCCATCACCAGTATTTCCAAAAATGGAAACCACCTTCAAATGCTGATCAGGTTTACAGTCCAATTTCCTAATAAAGTCCTCTTCATTCGTTACCTTCAAAAAAAGAAAAGAAAGAAAGAAATATAAACTGCATAATAGTTAGAAAACTTGCAAGAACAAGTGCTTCCCGAGGTCGAGGTCCTTGATTGAATTGTTAAGGTGGCAAAGAAAAGAAGCTCCAGATGTAGGAGCTTACCAGCTGTAGCTCCTACCAGATACAGCTTACCCACCCAGCCTTACCCCCAGCAAACAGCTAAGAGGAACCTCCAATACCATTTAGTGCTCATGAAAGAACTACAACTATAAAACTCTTAGAAGATGACATAGGCATGGGGCATCTGGGTGGCTCAGTAGGTTAAGCATCTGCCTTTGGCTCAGGTCATGATCTCAGGGTCCTGCCCCCATCATCTAGCTCCCCACTCAGCAAGGAGTCTCTTCCTCCTCCCTCTGGCCCCTCCCCCTCTCATGCACACACTCTCACTCTCAAATAATAAAATCTGAAAGAAAGAAAGAGAGAGAGAGAGAGAGAGAGAGAGAGAAAGAAAGAAAGAAAGAAAGAAAGAAAGAAAGAAAGAAGACAGACAACATAGGAGCAAATCTATGTGACCTTGGATTGGGCAATGGCTTCTTAGATATGACTCCAAAAGCAAAACAACAAAAGAAATAGACAAAATGGACTTCATCAAAATTGAAAACTTGTATCCTGCAAAAGATACCATCAAGACAGTGAAAAGGGGGGCACCTGGGGGGCTCAGTGGGTTAAAGCCTCTGCCTTCAGCTCAGGTCATGATCTCAGAGTCCTGGGATCAAGCCCCCATGGAGCCCCACAATGGGCTCTCTCTCTGCCTGCCTCTCTGCCTACTTGTGATCTCTCTCTGTCAAGTAAATAAAATCTTTAAAAAAAAAAAAAAAAGTTAAAAGAAAGCCCAAAGAATGGGAGAAAATACTTGCAAATCATTTATCTGATAAGGGACTAGCAGTCCAGAATATGTAAAGAACTCTTTTTACTCTACGAGAGAAAAAAAAAAAAAACATTAAATATTAAGCCAAAATTCTGAATAGACATTTTCCCAAAGATTTACAAATGGCCAATTAGCACATGAAAAAACACTCACCATCACAGTCATTAAAGAAATGTCAATGAAAACCACAATGAGGTCTCACTTCATACTCACTAGAATGGCTATGATCAAAAAGATAGCAACAATAACAACAAAAATCTTCACACAGCTGTTGGGGCACCTGGCTGGCTCAGTCTGTGAGGCATGGGACTCTTAATCTCAGGGTTGTGGCCTGGAGCCCTGAGTTGGATGTAGAGATTACCTTTTTTTTTTAAGATTTTATTTATTTGACACAGACAGAGAGAACATAAGCAGGGGGAGAGGGAAAAGCAGGCTCTCCCTGATGAGTAAGGAGCCTGATGCAGGGCTCGATTCCAGGACCCTGGGATTATGACCTAAGTCAAAGCCAGACGCTTAGGTGCCTCAGAGGTAGAGATAACTTAAATAAGCTTTTAAAAAAAATAAACAGGAGCCCCTGGGTAAGTTCAGTCAGTTAAGCATCTGCCTTTGGCTCAGGTCATCCCTGGGACTGAGCCCATGTCAGGCTCCCTGCTCAGCGTGGAGTCTCTTCTCCCTCCCCTTCAACCTCCCCCCCACACACACGTGCTCACACACGCTCACTCTCTAATAAATAAAATCAAATCTTTAAAATAAACAAATAATTAAAAGACTAAAATTTTTAAATCTTTTTTTTTTTTTTTTAAGATTTTATTTATTTATTTGACACAGAGAGAGAGATCACAAGTAGCAGGCAGAGAGGCAGGCAAAGAGAGAGGGGGAAGCAGGCTTCCCGCCGAGCAGAGAGCCCGACACGGGGCTCGATCCCAGGACCCTGAGATCATGACCCGAGCCGAAGGCAGAGGCTTTAACCCACTGAGCCACCCAGGCGCCCCAAAAGACTAAAATTTTTAAAAAGAAAGATAAAGACAAGCGTTAGCAAGAGTATAGAGAAACTGCAATGCTCACGCGCTCCTGAGAATACATAAAACGGCACAGCCAGTCTGGAAAACAGTATGGCGGTTTCTCAAAAAGTTAAACATGAAAAAAAAAAAAAAGTTAAACATGGAGTTGCCCTATATCTCAGCAATCCCACTCCTAGGTGTGTATCCCTGACAACTGAAGACGTGTCCACACAAAATGTGAACACAAATGTTCATGGCAGCAAGATCGCTAATAGCCAAAAGGTGGAAACAACCCACATGTCCATCAACTGATGAATGGATAAACAAAACATGTATCCACACCGTGGAGTATTACTCAGCCCTACAAAGGAATGAAGTACTGATGCATGCTACCACACGGATGAACCTTGAAAACATGCTAAGTGAAAGAAACCAGACACAAAATACTTCATGTGCTAGGATCCCATTTACATGAAATATCCATGACAGGCAGATTCACAGTGACAGAAAGTATATCAGGAGTTGCCAATGGCTAGGGGAAGGAGGGACCAGGGAGTGACTGCTAATGGGTATACGGTTTCTGTCTGGGTTGATAAAAATGTTCTGGAATTAGTGCTAAGGGTTGCACAACTTTATGAATATACTAAAAACACTCTTAAAGGTTCAAATATATGGTATAATAATTACATCTCAATAAAGCTGTTATTAAAAAACAGGGACCGGGGGAACCTGGGTGGTGCAGTCAGTTAAGTGTCTGACTCTTGACTTGGGCTGGAGTCATGAGATCGACCCCTGCATCAGGCTCTGCAAACAACACGGGAGCCTGGTTGATATTCTTTCCCTCTGCCTCTACCCCTTCCCTCACTTGCATGCACTCTGTCTGCGAATAAATCTTTTTAAAAAATGGCTCTCTTGGGTCTTCACTTCTAAGATGACCACGAAGGAATAACAATGGTGCCAAAAAGGGCCACGGACACAGGCAGCCTACTTGCTGCACCAACTGCACCTGTCGCATGCCTGAGGACAGCCATTAAGACGTTTGTTATTTGGAACACAATAGAGGCCACTGTCATCAGGACATTTCCAAAGCAAGTGTCTTCGATGCCTCTGCGCTTCCCAAGCTGCGTGTGAAATACACATCCACAGCAAGGTAGTCAGGAATCACTCTCATGAAGCATCGTAGGACCAAA
Source organism: Procyon lotor (assembly GCA_028646535.1). Lineage (NCBI taxonomy): Eukaryota > Metazoa > Chordata > Mammalia > Carnivora > Procyonidae > Procyon > Procyon lotor. The sequence goes on from CM053609.1 coordinate 97,299,161, forward strand.
TACCCCACCCCAACTGAGACCTGCAGGTGCTGCCCCACCACCTCCTACTAAAGCCCAGGTAAGGAGCTAAGTCCTTAAGAACTCAAGTCATAGGCTTCACACACAGCAGCATTCAAGAAACCCGGTGATGGGCTCACCGTCCCAGACAACTGAGAGGAACAAGAAGTTATATGCAGCAGCCCATCTGGGATCGGTGTCACTGGTCCCAAACAGCGAGGTTAGCCACAAAAGAGAGAGAACAAAAGCTCGCTAAAGGTCTCCTGGCAAGGAGTCAGATAAGGTCGGATGGCTGTGACAGCCAGCCCCTTCTCACACAGTCCTGGGGACGAAGACCAGGCCTGGAGATTTCCTCCCTCGGAAATCTACTCTGCTGGGAACCTGTCAGCGCACAGAGCAACACCGGTGCTAGTCATGGGTAAGCACTTAACATGCACTGATTGTATTGTTTCTCACAGGTAAAATAAGGCCAGAGCCTCCGGTCCTCCCCTGACTGGGCGGGGGTTGCTAGTCAACTAAAGAGATAAATGGAGAAAATGCCTGCGTAATGGGCACTGTTGCTCATTTTTCCTTCCGCAGCCTTCTACATTATTTTGCTCCCTGTTACATAAACTACTCAACTCATCCTAATCTGGGGGCCTTTTCCTCTGAGCTGGAAAGGAGAGAGCAGCCTAGGCAGCAGCGAGACTGACTTCCAGTCAGGGGAGGAAAAAGTAAAGAAAAGAAGATTCCCTTTGATAAGGGAGGGAAGGAGCCAGAAGGGAACAAGGCTCCTGCTCTCATTCTGCCAGTTTGCAATCGATGACCCCACTATGCTCCTTTCCTGGAGGGTAATCTGCCCCCTGACAACGCCCCGCTCTGTATGTCCGAAATGCTTCTCGGCCCTTACACAACAGCAAACAAAGCCTCCCCTCCCCAGCTTCCACCTTCTGCTCTCCCCGACCTCACCAGACCATCTCTTGGCCATCATCAAGTCAGAAACACCCAAATTCCCCTCCTGGCTTTGCCACTGCCTGGCCTTGGAAAAGCGACGTCACTACCTAGGTGCTTGGGAAACGAGACCGTAAAGAGTCCGGAAGCTCTCGGGATCCTGAGAGGTTAAAGGAGATAAAGCAGGGAAGGGGCACCACACAGTACGTGGCACACAGTAAGCACTCACTAAACAGTACCCCTTCTTATTTGAAGACCCCCCCCCATTTCAAACGCATCTGGGGACAAAGCAGTAGCGGCCGGGCTTGCACCCACTTGTGGCCCAGAAGTTGCTCTCGCAGGGACTAAATCGGCCATGTGCTAAGATCTAAACTGACTCCACCTGAAAATGAAAGAACTCGCTGAGCCACTTTGATAACTCCTTGCCTCTCCCTCTCATCAAAAAAACACAGTATTACTATGGCTTTACCCGTGCCTCTTAGTAAAGCGACTCTCTAACACTTAGTTTTTAAGAAACCAAACAGTATACCTCTCTCTCTTACCCACAAAGTTTTTTCCCTTCCTATACAATTCGAAGAGTTTCTAAAATGAAATATTAACAGTACTCAGTGATTTCCATTGTTCCAACTTAGAATTCAGAGCAGTTTATGGAAGTGAAAAGGGTTCATCCAGCAGTCAACCTCTGACCCAAGGAAGCAATGGGAATGATGACAATCTCCATCAAGAAATTCCTTCTTAGCCCTTAGAGAATCATTCCAGAAAGAATAACCACATAAGCTTGGTCTGAGGGAAAACAGCTTTGTTCCCTGCAAAGGGAAAAAGCAAGAGATGAGGAAGGAACTGGAAGGAGGAAAGTGCAGCAGAGCAGAGACCACAGGAGCGAAATCCCGAAGGCACCCGCAAACACTACAGACGAAAGCAGCTCGGCACTGAGGTCCTTTCAGTTCTGGCCTCCAGAGACAAAAAGGATCTAATTTGTGTCAACTAAAATCATACAGTCCTTTAAATCTTTATAAAGATGTTCCCTGTGGCTGACGGCAAAAACAAGCTCCTTCCCCCAAGTCACAGAAAGAGCTAAGAAAAGCTCGATTCTCCTATCACCACAACCCAAAGCTTGTAACACATCCCACCCGGGAACCAAAGATTATTCTAGACCTCCCCACCAAGATTCTAAAACTTGCCTAGTTCAATAATTACTGCCAAAGGGAACTTTCTCCTAATTACTTCTACATGTTGGTCTCTGATTTATCTTACTTTCACTCTATTTTTAGCAAAGCTGGGTTCAGAGGAAGAGACAGAACCCAAAGAAACCAAACAAGATTCTTGCTCTCACCACAACTGGGACCACGATCCCAAAAGGAAACTAGAATTTGTTTGCTGCTTCTCATCAACATACACGTACTGAGCATCACCCAGTGTCCGGCATTGACCTGTTAGCCCAGGACAGTTCTAGAACTGTGAGGTAACACTTGTCTTCTCCTGGGAAGGTAAAGGGGAAGTGAAGGCTGAGAGAACTCTTCCTAGAAAAATCCAGAGCTGGGGCGCCTGGGTGACTCAGTCAGTCAAGTGTCCAACTCTTGATTTCAGCTCAGGTTATGTGATCTCAGGGAGGTGAGATGGACCCTCGTGTTGGGCTCTGCACTGGGAAAGGAGCCTATTTAAGATTCTCTCTCTCTCCCCCAACCCCATTCTCCTTCTCTCTAATGAAAACAAACAAACAAACGGGCACACGGGTAGCTCAGATGGTTAAGCTCAGGTCATGACCCTGGGGTCCTGGGACCGAGTTAGGCTCCCGGCTTGGCAGGGAGTCTGTTTCTCCTTCTCCCTCTCCCTCTGCCTCTGCTCGTGTGTGCTCTCTCGTTCTCTCTCTCTTGCTCTCTCTCCTTCTCCAATAAACAAATAAAATCTTTTTTAAAAATCTGAGAAATTTTAAAAATAAATAAATAAACAAAAAATTTTACCAAAAAATCCAGAACCACTTTCATCATGTTGAAAAAAACTCTAGGCAATGACTTATTTTTTTAATCAAAGATTTTATTTACTTGAAAGCGAGAGAGAGAGCATGAGATGGGAAAAGGGTCAGAGGGAGAAGCAGTCTCCCCACTGAGCAGGGAGCCCGATGCGGGACTCAATCCCAGAACTCCAGTATCGTGACTGGAGCCAAAGGCAGTTACTTAACTGACTAAGCCACCCAGGCGCCGTCCGGGCAACGGTTTAAATCCATGGTTGTATTTTCAGACAAGATTTTACTAAAACAATGTCAAGCAAATCAGTAGCCAGTCTGTTTTTACAACCCAAATGATAAGGAGGTTCCATTCCAAGAGTAAACTCCTTTGTCAGAAAGTTCTAGTAAACCTGTTTCTCCAACCCAGCAAGTCTAGAAAATTTCCTTTCATTCTATCCTAAAAGGAGTGTGTAATTTTGTGTTTATCCACATATAATCATGTGGATTACATGTCCACAGAACTTCATACAAAAACACAACTGTTTCTCAATCAGATGTTTTCACAAACACACTGAGCACATTTGGTAAGGGCAAAGATCACTTTCTTCCACTCCACTGTCCCCAAAGTGTTCCATTACTTGGGAGGTCAGGAATCCTCCTCCCTTGTCTTAGAACCACCAGCGGTGCTTCTGACACGGAGCCTCCCAGACTCTGCCCACAGATCCCCTCTTACTCCAGCAAGGCAGTGTCTGTATGGAGAAACGATCCACACGTCACTGTCACTTCTGGCTCTGTGATCAGTTTCTTTGACCTCACTCAACTCACCCTGTTCAGCTCTCCTTCTGTATCTGAACAAAAAGGCTTCCAAAGCACAGATGAAATCTGAGGACCCACTGGAAATACCGAGTCATCCTCAAGACCCACATCATCTGAAGAGTCTCTTCCAAGGAGCTTCCAGCCCCCTCTTGAGTGCCATGGCACACCCATATTTGGCCAGCTACAAAACAGACATAAACCCTGGTAAAGGTTCTGGGACTTAGCAATGAAAGCACCACGCCAGAAAGAAGACCAGAGAGCCAGGTTCGGATCCACCTCTATCTGGATCAGACCAAGGGCAATTCACTCAATCCTTCTGCTCAGTATCTCCCTTCTCCCCCCACCCCTGCCATCTCTTTTAATATTTTCCCCTTCTTCCTGGTTCTGAGCTTTCCAACTATAACATACTCCGTGCTGGCCAGGGTCCACTCTGTGCTGTTCACCACTGCACCCCTAGTCCAGGGACTGACACGTAACAGGAAATCAATATATATTTGTTAAATAAATGAATGAATATCTAAATGCTAGATTCTCTCTGGGGAAGGGAACAGTATAGTTTTACTGTGAAGGGTTCAACCAACCTGCCTCGATACCACTTTGCTGATTTTAGAATAACCTTAAAGAAGTTGTATAACTTCCCTGGGCCTCAGTTTTCTCACCCCGAAAATGGGGATAACCCAATCTACATCAGAGGATTGCTGTGAGGCCAGCACTCTGCATGTGCAACCAGGCAGTAAATGCTAGAAGAGCTGGATGACATCACCCCAGTATCTACACTGTTCGCCTCTAGGCCAGAGTCATCACTGCCACCACAGACCTTCATTCCATTATCCCAAGTAAAAACCCTTCCCAGGGAAGTCTTCCAGTGCGCACTCATTAAAGAATTAGAGATACTGGAACAAGATCCTCACTCAGTACTTACTGTTCCCTCCCTCAAAAGGATCTATCTTTTCAATTAAAGAAAAAGCTGTTATGAGATCGCATTATACATGCATTATGCATAAGAAGGCATTCAGTCTTCCGAAGAATGATGTGACATGATTCCAAGAATTATTATGATACCGCAGATTCACTAAAAATGCTCTTCTCGGGGCGCCTGGGTGGCTCAGTGGGTTAAAACCTCTGCCTTCAGCTCAGGTCATGATCTCAGGGTCCTGGGATTGAGCCCCGCATCAGGCTCTCTGCTCGGCAGGGAGCCTGCTTTCTTCTCTCTCTCTGCCTGCCTCTCTGCCTGCTTGTGATCTCTCTGTCAAACAAATAAATAAATAAAATCTTTAAAAAAAAAAAATGCTCTTCTCATACTTCATCTCAAAGATCTTAACATATGACACAGCCTTACAAGGAAACCTTTGGTGGCTGAGGTGGAGACTGAACGGGGCCTGCTTTCTATGCTACACAAAACGCGATAGCGGAGTCCTAGTAAGTTAACAACATAGCTAGAACTAGTTAAAGTCAATAATGGGAAGAATTAATACCTATTCTTCTGAAGCTGTTTGAAAAATCAGAAATGGAGGGAAAACTTCCAAACTCTTTCAATGAGGCCAGCGTTACCTTGATCCCAAAGCCCGATGAAGACCCCCAAAAAAGAATTACAGACCAATATCCCTGATCAACATGGATGCCAAAATTCCCACCAAGATATCAGCCAATAGGATCCAACAGTACATTAAAAGGCTTATTCATCACGACCAAGTGGGATTTATTCCTGGGCTTGGAATAATTCCTGGAAGTGTGGTTCAAAATCCGCAAATCAATCAATGTGATACAATACATTAGTGACAGAAAGGACAAGAACCATATGATCTTCTCAACAGATGCAGGAAAAGCATTTGACAAAATACGACATCTTTCTTGATTAAAACTCTTCATGGTGTAGAGAGAGAGGAAACATACTTCAATATCATAAAAGCCATTTACAAAAAGCCCACAGCAAATACCATTTTTTCTATTTTTATTTTTAGTTTTTTTATTTATTTGACAAAGAGAAAGACAGCAAGAGAGGGAACATAGGCAAGGGGAGTGGGAGAGGGAGAAGCAGGCTTCCCACTGAGCAGGGAGCCCAAAGTGGGGCTTGATCCCAGGACTTGGGGATCATGACCTGAGCCAAAGGCAGACACTATCTGCTGAGCCACCTAGGTGTCCCAAATATCATTCTCAATGGGGAAAAACTGACAGCTCTTCCCCCAAGGTCAGGAACATGACACAGATGTCCACTCTCACCACTGTTGTTCAACATAGTACTAGAAGTCTTAGCCCCAGCAATCAGACCACAAAAGAAAAGGCATCCGAAACAGGAAAGAAGTCAAACTCCCACTCTTCACAGATGACGTGATACTCTGTATGGAAAAAACCAAAATTGCTAGAACTCATACAGGAATTCAGCAAAGTAGCAGGATGTAAAATGAATGCACAGAAATCTGTTGCATTTTTATACACTAACAGTGAGACAGAAGAAAGAGAAATTAAGGAATGGATCCCATCTACAATTGCATCAAAAACTGCAAGATACCTAGGAATAAATCTAACCAAAGAGCAAAGGATTTGTACTCAGCAAACTATAAAACACTCATGAAGGAAACTGAGGAAGACACAAAGAAATGGATAAATATTCCATGCTCATGAATTGGAAGAAAAAATATTGTTAAAATATCTATGCTACCTAGAACAATCTATACATTCAATGCAATTCTTATCAAAATACCATCAACTTTTGGGGTGCCTGGGTGGCTCAGTTGTTAAGCATCTGCCTTCGGCCCAGGTCAGATCCCAGGGTCCTGGGATCGAGCCCCGCATCGGGCTCTCTGCTCGGCAGGAAGCCCGCTTCTCCCGCTACCATTCCCTCTACTTGTGTTCCCTCTACTTGTGTTCCCTCTCTCGCTGTGTTTCTCTCTGTTAAATAAATAAAATTTAAAAAAAAAAACAAAAAAACCCATCAACTTTTTTCACAGACCTGGAATAAATAATTCTAAAATTTGTATGGAACCAGAAAAGACCCCAAATAGCCAAAGAAATGTTGAAAAAGAAAACCAAAGCTGATGGCATCACAATTTGGACTTCAAGCTCTATTATAAAGCTGTGATCATCAAGACAGCATGGTACTGGCACAAAAACAGACCCATAGATCAATGGAGCAGAATAGAGAACCCAGAAATGGGCCTCAACCCTATGGTCAGACCTAATCTTCAACAAAGCAGGAAAGAATAACCAACGGAAAAAAAAACAATCTCTTCAACAAATAGTGTTGGGAAAATTGGACAGCCACGTGCAGAAGAATGAAACTGGACCATTTCCTTACATCATACACAAAAGTAAACTCAAAATGGATGAAAGACCTAAATGTCAGACAGGAACCCATCAAAATCCTTGAGGAGAACACAGGCAGCAACTTCTTGCTAGACGCACGGCCAAAGGCAAGGGAAGCAAGGGCAAAAATGAACTATCGGGACTTCATCAAGATAAAAAGCTTTTGCAGAGCAAAGTAAACAGTTGGCAAAACCAAAGGACAGGGACACCTGGGTGGCTCAGTTGGTTGAGCCTCTGCCTTCAGCTCAGGTCATGATCTTAGGGTCCTGGGATCGAGTCCCGCATCGGGCTCCCTGCTCAGCGGAGAGTCCACTTCTCCCTCTATCTCTGCCTGCTACTCTCCTTCCTTGTGCTGTCTCTAAGAAAAAAAAAAAAAAATCTTAAAAAAAACCGGGGCACCTGGGTGGCTCAGTGGGTTAAAGCCTCTGCCTTCGGCTCAGGTCGTGATCCCAGTGTTCTGGGATCGAGCCCCGCATTGGGATCCCTGCTCAGTGGAAAGCCTGCTTCTCCCTCTCCCTGCCACTCTGCCTACTTGTGCGCTCTCTCTCTCTATCTCTGTATCTGTCAAATAAATAAAATCTTTTAAAAAATTAAAAAAATTAAAAACTCAACACCCAGAGAACAAATAATCCTGTCAAGAAATGGGCACAAGACAAGAATAGACATATCTCCAAAAAAGACATACAAATAGCCATCAGACACATGAAAAAATGCTCAACATCACTGAGCATCAGGGAAATACAAATCAAAACCACAGTGAGATACCACCAGTGAAGACTGGTGACTTCACACCAGTCAGAATGGCAAAAAATCAACAAGTCAGGAAACGACAGATGTTGGCGAGGATGTGGAGATAGGGGAACCCTCTTACATTATTAGTGGGAATGCAAGCTGGTGCAGCCACTCTGGAAAACGGTGTAGAGGTTCAAGAAATTAAAAATAGATTTACCCTACAACCCAGCAATTGCACTACTAGGCATTTACCCCAAAGAGACAAATCTGTGATCTGAAAGGGTACCTGCACCCCAATGTTTATATCTACGTCCACAATAGCTGAACTATGAAAAGAGCCCATGCCTATCTATATAGATATACAGTGGAATACTACCAACACAAAAATGAAATCTTGGGTTGCCTGGGTGGCTCAAGTGGGTTAAAGCCTCTGCCTTCGGCTCGGGCCATGACCTCAGGGTCCTGGGATCAAACCCCGTATCAGGCTCTCTGCTCAGCAGGGAGCCTGCTTCCCCTCTCTCTCTCTGCCTGCCTCTCTGCCTGCTTGTGATCTCTCTCTCTCTATGTCAAATAAATAAATAAAATATTTTTTTATTTTTTTTTTATTTTTTTTTTAAGATTTTATTTATTTATTTGACAGAGAGAGAGATCACAAGCAGGCAGAGAGAGGGGGGGAAGCAGGCTCCCCGCTGATCAGAGAGCCCGATGTGGGGCTCGATCCCAGGACCCTGAGATCATGACCTGAGCTGAAGGCAGAGGCTTTAACCCACTGAGCCACCCAGGTGCCCCTAAAATATTTTTTTAAAAAATGA
>CM053609.1:97307795-97329609 GCA_028646535.1 Procyon lotor
GGGGGAAGCAGGCTCCCCGCTGATCAGAGAGCCCGATGTGGGGCTCGATCCCAGGACCCTGAGATCATGACCTGAGCTGAAGGCAGAGGCTTTAACCCACTGAGCCACCCAGGTGCCCCTAAAATATTTTTTTAAAAAATGATATCTTACCATTTGCAATGAGGTAGATGGAACTAGAGAGCATTATGCCGAGTGAAATAAGTCAATCAGAGAAAGACAATCATATGATTCACTCCTACATGGAATTTAAGAAACAAAAAACAGAATCGGCAGCTCTTTCTGCCCATGGGTTCTGTCCCGTGCTTTAATAAAATCACTCTTTTGCACCAAAAAAAAAAAAAGAAACAAACAAAACAGGATCATAGGGGAAGAGAGAAAAAAATAAAACAAAAACAAAAAAGGAGATGAGCCATAAGAAACTCTTAATCATAGGAAACAAACTGAGGGTTGCTCAAGGGGAGGGGGCTTAGGGGATGGAGTAACTCAGCGACAGACACTAAGGAGGGCATGTGAGGCAACCAGCACTGGGTATTATGTAAGATTGATGGGGGCTTGATGGGGGCGCATGGAGGGCTCAGTTAAGCATCTTGTATGCCCTCCACTCAGGTCATGATGTCCAGGCCCGGGGATTGAGCCCTGCGTCAATGCAGAGTCTGCTTCTCACCCTCTCTCTATGCGCTCTCTCTCTCAAATAAATAAAATCTTAAAAAAAAAAAAAAAAAAAAGACTGATCACTGACCTCTACTTCTAAAACTAATAATACATTATGTTAATTGAATTTAAATTAAAAAAAGAAAAAGCACTCAAAGTTCTAAGCTTAGCAATATCACAAGATACAAAGTCAAAATACAAATAATAATTGTTAATTTTTTTTAAAGATTTTATTTATTTATTTGACAGAGAGAGATCACAAGTAGGCAGAGAGGCAGGCAGAGAGAGGGGGAAGCAGGCTCCCTGCTGAGCAGAGAGCCCGATGCAGGGCTCGATCTCAGGACCCTGAGATCATGACCTGAGCCCAAGGCAGAGGCTTTAACCCACTGAGCCACCCAGGTGCCCCTAATTGTTAATTTTTTACACTAGAACCAATGTATTAGGGGCACCTGGGTGGCTCAGTCATTAAGCGTCTGCCTTCGGCTCAGGTCATGATCCCAGGGTCCTGGGAACAAGACCAACAAAGGGCTCCCTGCTCAGCAGGAAGCTTGCTTCTCCCTCTCCCACTTCCACTGCTTGTCATTCCTGCTCTATATCTCTGTCAAATTAAAATAATAAAATAAAATTAAAAATTTTTAAAAAGAAGCAATGTATTAGAAAACAAAATAGTGTAAAAATTTAAAAAATAAAAACAAAAGTCAGTAATAGTAACCCCTCCAGCAGTAGCCCCCTCCTCTCAATTTCTATAACATCCTCTCTATACCACTCTGACATCATCCCTCTTATTTTCATGTATTTTTCTTCTGTTACCACTAGACTATCCTCTCCCCGAGGACAAGCTCAGTATCTGAGTGCCACTTTCTACTGGCCACAGTTGTCACCACAAAGGAGGCACTTATTAAATGTTTACTGAATTAATGATTCAATTGATTTATTCTCATGAGTGCATTTCATTCATTTACAAATATCGAGTACCTACTATATGCCAAACACTGTTCTAGATGCTGATGAACAGAAGAGGCAAAAATCACTGCCCAACGAAAATGTTGGGTTGTTTTTTTTTTTTAATTTTCTAAAAGTGACCGGTGATGATCGTACATATCCATGAATACATTAAAAGCCAATGGACTGTATACTTTAAGTGGGTAAATTATATAATATGTGAATCATATCTCAATAAAACTGTTTTGTTTTGGTTTTTTAAAGTAGGCTTCAAGCCCAGAGTGTAGCCCAACGCAGGGTTTGAACTCACAACCTTAAGATCAAGAGTTAGATGCCTAACAGACAAAGCTACCCAGGCGCCCCTCAATAAAACTGTTTTTAAAAAAGGTAAATGCAGGGGCACCTGAGTGGCTCAGTCATCAAGTGTCCGCCTTCAGCTCAGGTCACGATCCCAAGGTCCTGGGATCAAGCCCCGTGTTGGGCTCTCTGCTCAGCAGGGAGCCTGCTTCTCCCTCTCCCACTCCTCCTGCTTGTGTTCCCTGTCTCACTGTGTCTGTCAAATAAATAAATAAAATCTTTCAAAAAAAAAGGTAAATGCAATATTAAAAAGAAATAAGAGGGGCACCTGGGTGGCTCAATGGGTTAAAGCCTCCGCTTTCGGCTCGGGTTGTGATCTCAGGGTCCTGGGATTGAGCCGCACATCGGGCTCTCTGCTCAGCGGGGAGCCTGCTTCCCCTTCTCTCTCTGCCTGCCTCTCTGCCTACTTGTGATCTCTCCGTCAAATAAATAAATAAATAAATAATAAAAAAATAAGATACTAGACAAGACGAAGAAATAAGATGCCTTCCTTTATTGTAAAATTAAGATAAAATTCTATACTTTTCTGTAGCTCTGTTATTTTCAGTATTTTATCGTACGGTCTATCGCTTTTATAACTGGAAAATTAAAAAAGTTACATAAAAAAAAAGACCAATAACGTCATCTTCCTGGAACAAACTGCTTAATAGGCACAAGTTTTTCACTCGGGATGATGAAAACGTTTGAGAACTAGACAGAATGGTGGTGCACAAAACCGTGAATGTAACACCACCGACCCGTTCACTTTCCCGTGGCTCATTTCATGAGATGCGAATTACACGTCAATTAAAAAATAAATAACTGCCCTCGCGGAGCCTGTATTCTAATGGGGAAGAAGAAAGACCATATTCAAACAATTAAAATATATAGCACACACACCAAAAAACAAGTCAACACGTGAACAAATTATGGTAGATGCATGCAATAGAATACTACTCAGCAGTAAAAAGAAGTGACCTGCGACATGCAAATGAATGATCCCCGGCTCCAAAACAGGACTGAGTGAAAGCGGTCACACCCAAAACAGTACTGCATGATTCTATTTATATGAAACTCTAGGAAAACCAAATCTACAGTGATAGAAAACAGATCAGTGACTGCTGAGGAACCTTTCTGGGGGGTGGCAATGTTCTTTATCTTGATTGTGGTGGTAGTTATACACATGGATATACATTTATTAAAACCTACAGAACCTCACACTTAAAATGCACGTTTTATATGTATAAACTATATCACACCAGAGCTGATTTTTAAAAGTATATATTAGAGGTGCCCAGGTGGCTCAGTCAGCGAGGCATCCAGCTCAAGGTTTCAGCTGGGGTCATGAGATGGAGTCCCATATCGGGCTCCATGCTCAGCAGGGAGTCTGCTTAAGATTATCTCTCTCCCTCTACCTCTGCCCCTCTTCCCACTCCCGTGCATGCTGGCACTGTGTGTGTGTATCTCTCTCTCTCTAAAATAAATGAATCTTAAAAATAAACAAATAAAAGTACATGTTATGTCAAATGGTGGTAAGCGGTGTGAAAAAATCAGGAGAGAAGACTAGAACTACAAAGCCAGGTCAGGGATTGCTCTTTTAAATACGGTGCTCAAGGAAGGCTGCACTATGGAGCCAAAGCCTTTTTTAGGTCAATTCTTTTTTTTTCTTTTTTCTTTTTTTTTTAAGATTTTATTTATTTATTTGGGAGAGAGAGACAGAGAGAGCACAAACAGGGGGAGCAGGAGAGGGAGAGGGAGAGGGAGAAGCAGACTCCCCGCTGGGTGGGGAACCCAACGCGGGGCTCAATCCCAGGACTCTGGGACCATGACCTGAGCTGAATGCAGACACTCAACTGACTGAGTCACCCAGGCACCCCAGTCAGTTCTTTTAAAAACAACGTAGTGAATGCAATTTTGTGTGGTTATGAAAATGGAAGAGGAATGTTGTGAACAATCCAAAACAGAACAGAAACCTAAAACCACTTCTATTTAGTTCTAGAAAGAAACTTGTCTCCCCTGGCACTGGCAGATTTAACTTCTTAATTCATGAAGGGGGTGGAGGGAAGTAGAGAGAAGGAAAGGAGAGAGGAAGAGGATGAGGGATGGGAAGGAAGGAAGACAAGGCAAGGGGGGAGGGGAGGCAAAGGGGAGAGAGAAAGAAAGAACAAGGAGAGGGAGAAAAGGGAGAGAGGGAGGAGACAGGGTAGGAGAGAAAGACCGAGAAGATGGAAAAAGAAAGGTAATCAGACTATCTGCCTGTCCATCTGTCTATCACTCATGGTCCAGATCTAACCACCAGAGTTGACGGAGAGATGAGGGAAAAAACAATAGTACCCATGCGGTCACCTATGACCTATGACCGCAAACTAAACCCATGGTCACCAGGCAGGACCAGAGAGGGTGTACGGAAAGAATCATGGGATCCTCAGACAGCCTCTACTCACAGACAAGTACAAAAGAGAGTTAAGGTTTCGTGGGAATGAAGGCCTCTGCCATCTCCTCCGGAGCCTCACCCGCCAGACTCACTTAACCTCTAAATTTTCATTCTAAATCATTTTCCACAGAGATTACTCAAACTAATAAGGCACATAAGTGACGTTCTATAAATGTTTATGACTGTTGCTGAGTGATACAGATGAACTGAACTGAGCACTTTGAAAGAAAAGGTTATAAGAGATCACGGAAAACAACTTTAGCCATTTGGATGACACTCACCAGGCAGAAAGGATTAGGCTAGAAAGCAGAGGAATTTCTAGAATACTCTATGACTGCTGAATTGCTCAGGATTATGCTGGGTTTTTTTTTTAAGGTTTTATTTATTTGACATAAAGAGAGAGATCATGAGCAGGCAGAGGGGCAGGCAGAGAGAGAGGGGGAAGCAGGCTCCCCGCCAAGCGGGGAGCCCAATGTGGGGCTCGATCCCAGGACCCTGAGATCATGACCTGAGCCGAAGGCAGAGGCTTAACCCATTGAGCCACCCAGGCGCCCCGAGATAATGCTGTCTCTTACCTTGAATTCAGGATGTCTGTGACTATGTGCAGGAACCAGGCTGTCAGTTCTTTTCTAGCTTTCTAACATCTAGAGTCAAATTCTCTGGGAAAGACAGCAATAATTCAGTCTCAAATGGAAGGAAACTAGGAAGCGAAAAAAAATTCCAGAACCTACCAGAAAGTAGAATCATCCTCCAGTGAGGTCAAGCCAGAGGTCAAGTGCTTTTGCACGGCTGGTATACCTACTTCTCTGCCCAAGCACTCCAGTCACCACCAAGCTGACCACACAAACCAGTCAGAAAGCCTCTTAACTGCTGGCCAAAAGCCACCGGAAAAATGGGAAAATGAACAAAACAGCCTCCCAGAAACATCCATGCTCCCCTGCCTCCAGAAGTTCCTCTGTATCTCTTCCCATAGGTCCTTCCAACTTTTTTTGCCTGGAACTTTCTTTTTGATCTTTGTGGGGTTTTTTGGTTTTTTGTAAAGATTTTACTTATTTATCTGAGAGAGAGAGAGAGGGAGAGAGCGCACACTAGTGAGGTGAAGGGCTGAGCAAGAGGGAGAGAGATAAGCAGACTCCTTGCTAAGCAGGGAGCCCGATGGAGGGGCTCGATCCCAGGACCCTGAGATCATAACCTGAGCCAAGGTCAAGTGCTCAATCAACTGAGCCACCCAGGTGCCCCATACATCTTTGTTTTCTTTCCCTTCTTCATGAATACATTGAGCAGTTCTAACCTCAGAAATAGTCTCATGGGAGCTCCTCCCAAAGCATGCACAAATCCCACCCCTCCAGGAAAGTTTAACCAGCTGTCAGAACCACTTTGTGCTACGCCATCTCCAGGATAAACTCAAGGATGCTAAATCCAGGAGATGCATTCACAGGAAAAACATGTAAGGTCAACTTAGTAAGAAATCAGCCTGTTGCGTTAACCCTGGCTCAAAAAGCCAAATATTTGCCCAATTCCGGAAAAATCAATCACTTCAAGGAAGTAGCAGACCAGAAAAAAGAATCACACAAACAGAAGGTAACCTGGAATAGTTAAAGGCAGGTTCCCTGAAAAGCTGACTCACAGTGGTTTTGATGGCTTATATGGGTCAAATTTTAAAAAGCCCTGTATTAAACAAAATAGCCTCCCAAATTAAATGCCACGGGCCTGTTAGAACTGAATGAGCCCAAAGCTGAGAAAGCTCACAAGATGCTGAGCAGAAACCGGAGGCACATAATAGGGGCCCCTTCCTCCTTGTGTTTGCCTGAGTCATCCTCAACCCTGCATTTCCCAGTAATTCCATTCAATGCCTTCTATTACCAAGCAAAAGGGGCTTTTCGTTGGGTTTCTAGGAGTAAAAAGCAGCGATGAGGGAGGGAGCCTCTGCTACTCAGCCCATTATTACTTACAATTTTGACAGCTCCTAAGCAGATCTATGGTTTTTTTTGGCCCTATCTTCTTATATGGCACCCAAGAACACTACAGCACATATACCCATGTACCGACCAGAACTTGTCAAAGTCTAACCAGCCACAGCACCAAAACTAGTCCTTACACTGTAATGGTTTGGCCACGTGCAGAGCAAAAATGGGGAAGTTCCACAATTCAGACTGATTCCCTTGGCTCATGACCTACTGGCCAGAATTAAGTCCTCAAGGGTTTCTGCCAGCCTGTCCGTAAGACCAAGCCCCAGCAAGGGACCTCAGACCAGGAAGCAGAGGACAAGGCCACGGGGGTCACTAGCAGATTAAGTTTAAGACAGAGGGGGTACAAAAATGGAGCAGACCAGCAGAGCCAATTTGCAGTCAAAGGTTCCCATACAGTATGAAAACATGCTCTGCTGGTTTCCATTCTAGAATCTCACAAGAATAATGTCTCCTTTATAGCCAATTTAAAAAAAAAAAAAAGCCAAGTCCCAGTATTTTGAGCCACACTATTCTGGGACTGTAAACAAGTGGGGCAGCCAAGCAACGTGATGGGTCTTCTTAAAGGAACGGTCTCAGCGAGAGGAAGTCCACCACGGTGCTGCAGTAGGAATGAAGCCTCACTCTGGCCTCCCATTCCGGAGTGCGCCAAGACTGTAGATTTCTGAGTCAAGGAAGGGACCTGCCCCAGTGCACCCTTTCTTAGCTTCTCATGGACTGTTCCCGGGCTTCCTTATCACCTTGCATGCTCAGCGTGAGAGGACTTCACTTGAGTCTTTGGAATGAGAAGCTTCTAGGCTCTCATGACCTAGTCAGGGGTCAGTGATCACGAAGGGGAAACAGGTGAAATTTCTCGTCCCTTTGCTGCTCTACTTTCTCAGGAAGAAGACAATCACAGGAAGTTTGTAGAAAAGGGGCAAAGAAGAGAATGGGGTGGTTACAAAAAAAAGAAAAACTTACATGGGTTTTAAAGATACATCTACGAATAAAAAAAAAAAACTTAATTGTTCACTTTTTTCTCTGACCAATAAACATTCAGGTAAGACGGGACATCTGAATCCCTCACAAGACACAACAGATAGGAAAACACTATCCTCTTCGTCCACTAAGAAAACCGATGGTCAGAACTCTATTCTTCTAACCTTTGAGTTATTTGCTAAGGGTGTTGTCTCTAAGTTCAAGAGCTTATGGATGACTTTTAAGTGTGGATCGTTTACTTTTTATGGACTCTAAATAATGGATCTGCAAGTCCTCTCTCGTTTTCCTAGCATAGTTCCACTGAGGCCTAGAAAAATCAATGAATACAACACAGGAGAAAGTAGCCATTTCACTGGAGAGATTGCAAGTATGCCAAGAGAATACAGATTTCAGCTACATTCCTTCTGGGGAGCAAACAGAACCAAGAGAGGGAGGAAAAACTGGTGTACAGGTTAAATTTTTGTCCTGGTACGTTTGCCATGTCACCAAAACACAGATCTCCTATGAGACCAAACCTTCATCCCTTAGATCAATTTCTCGATCACAGCACAACTGACATTTTGTACCAGATCATTCTTTTTTGTGGGGGGCTGCCCTAAGTGTTGTAACGTATTTACCAACACCCTGGCCTCTACCCATTAGCCAATAGCACATCCCCCAGTTGTGACAACCAAAGACATCTCTCAACATTGCCAAATGCCCTCTGGGAGAGCGAAATCACTCCTGGTTGAGAACCACTGCATTAGAGAATACCAAATGACATTAATTTAAGTCTTTACTGTACAAATCAGGTTCTTAAAGGCTTTCAGTGTTATCAAATCAGTATAATACAGGGTATTAAGCCAGTGAGATCTGCACAAACGAAATGCCAAGGAGTGCCCACTGAGAGTTCTCTCACTCCTCACCCTTCGCTCTGTAACAGCATTCCTGTTTCACATCCAAATTTTGTCCCAAATTCATCATTTTTTTAATACTTACCAGTTTATTAAAAGATATTATAAAGGATACAATCAATCTCTCTCTCTCTCTCTGTCAAATAAATAAAATCTTTAAGGGGGGGGCACCTGGGTGGCTTAGTGGGTTAAAGCCTCTGTCTTCAGCTCAGGTCGTGATCTCAGGGTCCTGGGATCGAACCCTGCATCAGGCTCTCTGCTCAGCGGGGAGCCTGCTCCCCCCCCCCCCCCCCCCGCCCACTTGTGATCTCTCTCTCTCTCTCTCTCTCTCTGTCAAACAAATAAAATCTTAAAAAAAAAAAAAAAAAGGACACAAATCAACAGCCAGATGGAGAGATGCACAGGGAGAGGCATGGGAGAAGGGCGAGGAGCTTCCCTGCCCTCTCCAGACACACCACTCTCCCCAATGGCCACGTATTCACCAACCCAGAAGCTCTCATCAGTCTTTCCATCTCCCCAATGTCAATGGTAACCCCAAATCGAAGCCACCTCTCACCTTATCATCTGCAATGGCCTCCTCAGTGGTCTCCCTGCTTTTCCTCTTGCCCTGCCCCAACCAGTCACTACAATCGAGTCTTCACACTGCAGTCATTTCTTGAAAATTATCAGATCATGTGACTTTCTACCATAAAGCTGCCTGTTGCTTCCCATTACACCTAAAGGCCACACTTTTTTCTATGACCTGCAAGGCCCCACATGCTCTGGATCGCATTTATCTCTGTGCTTCTGCCCTTATCACTCTCTGCCAGCTTCCTCCAGCCTCACTGGCCTTCTTCCTACACCCCGAACATGCCATCCACCTTTCACTTGTTCCCACTGCCCTCTGCCTGGAGGTCTATTCCCCAGGTAGTTATAGCCATCAGGCCTCTGCTTGAAAGTCATCTCTACAGTAAAGCCTTCCCTGATGATCCTGCACTAGTAGCTTCCAAGTCATTCTTGCTTAATCCTACACCTGAACCATCTTTCAATGCGTTTTACGTGTGTGAACTCTGCTTCACCTGCTTGAACGGTAAGTCTACAAAGCCAAGGACCACGTCTTATTAGTCATGTATCCCTGGAACCTAGAAAGTGCCTGGCACACAATATATGCTCAATAATTGTGATCGATTAATGAATGCTTTTGGCTAACAGACTAAAGGGTCCATTTAAGAGTCACTAATGAGGAGCACCTGGGTGGCTCAGCCATTAAGCAGCTGCCTTCGGCTCATGTCATGATCCCAGGGTCCTGGGATCGAGCCCCGCATCAGGCTCCTTGCTCGGCAGGAAGCCTGCTTCTCCCGCTACCATTCCCTCTGCTTGTGTTCCCTCTCTCGCTGTTTTCTCTCTGTCAGATAAATAAAATCTTTAAAAAAAAAAAAAGTCACTAATGAATTCTTGCTTCTGAGACCAAAACCCAGTCTCTCCTCAAATCTAGCACTATAGTATACACTCAAATGACAAGGTAATGATAAAATTCACACTTCTAAAAGGAACTTTCAGTTTTTCCCAAAGAAACCGTGTAATACTCAAACCATAAGCAAAAAATCTTAGGGGATTCTAGGCCAAAGAATTTGAGAAAACCACACATGAGTTACTGCCCACAAGCTTCTAAAATAATTCCTATATACAAAACTGAAAATGGTCAAAACTCACAAATGCTAGAAACATAAAAGGAAAAACAAAGATGAGGCCTAACTCACAGAATCTTTACTATTAAGAGTAAACAGTTCTTCAATAACCCCGTCTTGCGGGACGCCTGGGTGGCTCAGTCGGTTAAGCATCTACCTTCAGTTCGGGTCATGATCCCAGAGTCCTGGGATCGAGTCCCCCACATCAGGCTCCTTGCTCAGCAGCGAGCCTGCTTCCCCCTCTGCCTGCTGCTCCCTCTGCCTGCTCTGCCTGCCACTTCCCCTGCCTGTGCACGTCGCTTTCTCTCTCTGACAAATAAATAAAATCTTAAAAATTGTTTTTTAATTTTTAAAATTTAAAATAATTTTTAATAATAATAACGCTGTCTTATTTATTATTTTATATATAATATATAAAATTAATATATAAATTAATTATTTATTAATTAATTAAAAATTAATATATAAATATATATTATTTATACAGAACTGTGCTTATTTGCTCCTCAAAGCAGCCCTGAGGAATTGGTGGGCTGATGCTACTGGTCATAGAAAGCTTAATAAAAAAAAAAAAAAGCTTAATCAGAAAGCTAACTGCGGGGTGCCTGGGTGGCTCAGTGGATTAAAGCCTCTGCCTTCGGCTCAGGTCATGATCTCAGGGTCCTGGGATCAAGCCCCGCATCGGGCTTTCTGCTCAGCAGGGAGCCTGCTTCTCCCTCTGCCTCTGCCTCCCTCTCTGCCTACTTGTGATCTCTCTCTCCCTGTGTCAAATAAATAAATAAAATCTTTAAAAAAAAAAAAAAAGAAGAAGAAAGCTTAACTGCCTTGGTCAGAGACAACTGGAGTGTCACAGTCACAGCAAGGATTTCAGGACCAGACCCTTGTGTTCAAATCCTCTGCCACTTACTGTAACTTGATCCTGGCAAGTTACTTCATCTCTGTGCTTTAGTGTCCTCACTTATAAAACACAATGCTATAAATGAAATGTTTGTGTCCCCCCAAAATTTCAAGTTGAAATCTAACCCCTAATATGACGGTATTGGGGGGTGCCTTTGGGAGGTTGATTAGGTCATGAAGTGAGGTCTTCATGAATAAGATTAATGCCCTTATAAAAGAGATTCCAGAACTCCCTTCCACCGTCTGAGGACACAGGGAGAAGATGGCTGTCTGTGACTCAGGAAGTCAGGCCTCACCAGACACTGAATCTGCCAGCACCTTGATCTTGGACTTTCTAGCCTCCAGAAAACTGCAAGAGATAAACTTCTGTTGTTTATATGCTACTGAATGGTATATAATATAATGGCATATGGTATTCTATCACAGACAGCAGCCCAAACTGACTACAACTTACTACATAGGGTGTGGTGGGCTGAAACTGCACCCCCTACTCACCACATCCTAATCCCCGAGACCTGTGAGTATCTCACTTAATGTGGCAAAAGGAACTTTACACATGTGACTCTATTAAACACCCTGAAGGAGGAATAAGTGCTGGATTATCCAAGTGGGTCCAATGTAATCACAGTACCCTTGTAGAGGGAGGCAAGAGGGCCAAGAAGGAGATGTAACAGAAGCAGAGAGACAGAGAGAGGGATTGGAAGATGTTACATTGCTCTCTTTAAAGCTAGATGATGGGGCCACAAGCCAAAAAATATAGGCTGCCTCCTGAAGCTAGAAAAGACAAAGAAATACTCCCCTAGAGTCCCACAATAAACAGCCATGCAGACTCATTTTAGGACTTCTGACCTCCAAACTATAAGAAAATAAATTTGTGTTGTGTTAAGCCACTAAATGTGTGAGAATTTGCTACAGCAGCAATAAGAAACTAATACATAGTTATCACCAGAATTAAATGAGCTCATACACGCAAAGTGCTAAGAACATTTCCTAACAACCACAGTAAGAGCTCTTTAAATTTTAGCTATTGGGAGTCAAGATCAGAACCCAGGGGACTCACTGAAGGACTTCAGAGGCTAAGAAAATGAGATTTAGAAATCTAGTAATACCTATCTAAATTTAAAATGCACACATCAGGGGCGCCTGGGTGGCTCAGTGAGTTAAGTTAAGCTCAGGTCATGATCTCCAGGTCCTAGGATCAAGCTCCATATCGTCATGAGGCTCCCTGCTCAGTGGGGAATCTGCTTCTCCCTCTCCCTCTCCCTTTGTCCACCCCCTTGCTCCTGTGCATGTGCTCTCTTTCTATAATAAACAAAATCTTTAAAAAATAAAATCCATTTCCAAATACATTCACAGGATATTCAACATATCTTTGTTTATAACTACTCAAATACCCACTAACAGGCTCAAATTATTGAAAACCTATTCAATAAAATAGTAGGCAGCCTTTAAATAATGAGGTAGACCTCAATGTATTGATAACATGTACTGATATATCAATAAGATGTATCCTTTAGTGAAAAAAAGCTCAGGGACCAAACAGTAAGTATATCAGATTTCATTTTTATTTAAAAATAAAAAGGATGGGGCACCTGGGTGGCTCAGTTGGCTAAGCGACTGCCTTCAACTCAGGTCCTGATTCCAAAGTCGCAAGATCCAGTCCTGCATCAGGCTCCCTGCTCAGGAGGGAGTCTGCTTCTCCCTCTGACCCTCTCCCCTCTCATGCTCTCTCTCACTTTCTCTCCCTCAAATGGATAAATAAAATCTTAAAAAAATAAATAAAAAAATAAAAAGGATACATACATATGTTTGTTTATCAGCACACGTCAAAAAATTCTAAATGGGCATGTAGTTCGCTGTTCATAAGAACCGTTCTAAAGAAGGAGACTAAGGAATGGAGTAGAAGGGAAACTCTTGCCATCACATATGCCCTTTTCTGTTAATTTACGTTTTAACTAGAAATGTGCACGATCCCCATTTTTTAAAAGCTGAAGTTGAGATGTGACACAACCGACCTATCGACGGGTATTTATGCCCGGACAATGTGCCTACCATTGTACACGACACAGGGCCTGAGACCCAGTCCTGCTGTCCAGGAGTCTACATGCAGGCTGAATTTATAATCTAGATTCCCATTAGACAATCATCTAATTGTCTTGGACATGCACATTAGAAAACAGAACCAGACAGTCTCTCAAAGTATTTTTCCACTGTGACTCTGGGAGAACAAATCACCACCCAAAAAGAATAAATTCTATGTCTAATCCATTAGTCCCAACCAGTGCTGCCTAAGCTTCAGAAATTGTTACTTCCCAGAAAGTGGTCAGTGTTTAAGAATGTAAGCAAAGCAGGAAGAATCTTTACAAACAACTCAGTTACGTACATGAATAAGTATCATCTCTGGATAGTCAGATTTGTCTTCTTCATTACACTTCCATATATTTTCCTAATTCTCTACTAAGGAACATGTATCCATGGCACAAAAAGAAAAAATACACATTCTCCTCCCATCAGAAAATATTCTTCTTGGTGCCAAAACTGATCCATGAGGATTACTGGTTCGTCCCAAATCTCCCCCTCGCTTTACAAAAGTGACAGCAATCCAAAGTATGACTTTCCATAAGCTGAACTGGTGGCAAAACCAAGAAGAATCATCCAAGTGTTCCATTTATAAAATATTTAGTCCACACTGTCACCCAATTAGAGCATAACCATAATGAAGACATTATTGCTAACAAGAGAGGCAGACCAGGATCTGGGTCACCCTTCCATAACTCCATTAGTTCCTCTCAGCCAATAAAGAAGTCTGTGTTAGCAAAATATTTAGCTGACAATGGAATCATGATGTAATGCATTTCCATAATAACCTTACCAAGGAGGAAAAAGACGGAGCTGAGAAATTCTTAACAGGCAACTGGAGAGTTGTCAAACAGCAACTTACAAAGGTTACTCCCCAACCTGGAGACTTGAGTAGTCATCACTGCTGAAAAGTACCCAGTCGATTTTCCGCCAATATCCCCATAACACCAACAGAAACAAGGAGCTGGTACTGGACACTGTGTCCCGGGACCTGTGATAAGGGCCCTTCCATTTCCATTCCTTACTCTCTCGCTCTCTCTCTCTGAATCTTCTCAACTACTACTGGGAAGTACAAGTGAGATGGAGGCACGAAGCTTGGATCACTCTCCGCGGTTACACAGTCAGTGAGGGGGGAAGTGAGCGTGGAATTCAAGCAGCCTTCACTCAAAAGCACGGACATTAGACTACCTTCACTGGAAAGTATAAACGTTACACCGCCCCTTCCATAGTCACCCCAACTGTCACACACTGCCATCTCCCCAGCTTGCTCCCATCACACGCCACCCTTGCCTCAACTCAGAAGCCGATCAGACATTCTCCAGGGCTTCGGTAATGGCAGCTGCCCTCGACGGCTTTTCTTGATCAGCCTCTACAGGAAAAGAAGAGGCCATCTGGGCAGAATGCTATCCTCCTCAAAAGCCACTTTTCGAAGACCACCCCCCTCTCTAAATTGAGCTCGCAGGTTTCTGACTTGCTGCCTGGCACTCCCAGGGGACCCACTGGGTCTCCCGCCCCGCACACGCAGCCCCTCATGAGCCCCATTTATTCACAACTCGCCAAGCGCTCACTCAGAAAGCTGATCTAAGTCAGGTCTCCCTAGAATAACCCCAGTAGCAATAGAGCAGCTACCACGTTCTGAGCATTTGCTATGCAACCGGCTTTACAAACATGGTACCACTTCATCCTCACAACTGCCTGATGCTGTAGGCACTGCTTCCAATTGATAGAGGACAGAACTAAGGCAAGGAGAGAAAGTAATTCAGCCCGAGGTCACACAACTGGTAAGTGACTGGTAAGTGACGAAATCTGACTCCGCAAAACTTAAGCTTTCCGGGGTCCCAACCCCTAAGGACCAAATCGTGAGCTCTTCTTAAACTTTTCCCTTTGAGAGCTCCCTTCCAACAAGAGATCCGCGGCACGATCAGAGGACTCCCACTTCACCCACAGGCTTGCTCACCTGAATTTCTTCATTTTCATCTACTAGGAGGAAACTCACAACCTTCTCAGTCATCTTCTTCCTCCTGGTCTCCTCATCCAGCTCGTCCTCCTCCAGTAACCCCTGGACCTTAGTGACATGGTACACAGTAACGGGGTGTCTCCTTTTGTTACCCCCGGAATGAGTCCTCTTCTGGCACTCCAGGCACAAGTTGATTTTACAGGTCTGGCACCTCACAGCTGCCCTCTGCCTAACACCCGGTGAGTGCCCATTGGTGCCCTTGCAGGGGTCGCAGTAAGGGACGTGGCCAGGTTTGAGTCTTATCCGCTCATGGTTTCTCAGGCGCTCCTGCCGATGGAGCTCCTCTTCGCAGCGGAGACACTGCAAACTGCAGCACTCGTCGCACTCAAAGACCGCTTCGTCAGTTCCACTACAAGCGTAACTCTCCTGGCACATCAGCCCCGGATTCAGGCCCTTCTCTGCTGCGGAAGTCTGAGCACTCATACTCGGGTTGGCAAGTTAATCACCCACCATATAATGGTCCCGGGCTTGCCCCAGGAGTGAAGACAAAGGCTTTGAGCCTGAGGACTGCAGAGAACTTTCACAGGATTCGGAACACCTTTAGAAAAACAAAAAACAAAAACAAAGCTTCGGTGTCCTATCAGAATTCTTCACCTGCTCACAAATGTTTGAATTTTTAATTTTCTGCCTCCAAGATTCCTGGATCAGCAGCAACGTTGATTTGGTTTGATGGTTTTCTACTCCATAAAGTGCAAGCAAAGCTGTGGTCAAAATTAACTTGAGAGGGTCTCTTATGGCTATCTGAGAGAGATCCGATAGGTTCACTGAGGTGGGCACCTCATCGGCTGGGCCTCAGCCACAAGGTTTTTGGTACTGAAGGAAAGTGGTCAGGAGCTTTGCAATATAATCCAACCTCAAGTCAATATTTCAGGGGATACCTAGAATAGAGGAAGGAAAAGGATTTCACTAATCTAAAAACGGAAGTACACCTTAAAAAGAAAGGGAAAAAAAAAGATTGTAATTAAATAAGACGCCAGAACTCCTGAGAGAAATCTCATTCTTGCTTGTAAAACTTACATAGGCTACTTCTGATCCCAGAAATTTCTTCTCAAAATCATGGGCAAGGCTCCTCCCTTTGAAAACAGCCACTATCCCTAGGCCCAAGGCATTTCAGAGACTGTGTCTTCATTTCACAGACTGAAATTCTCTGTTCAACCAGTTATTAAATTCAAAATCAAAATCATTAAGCAAACAGTCCTTGGAAGGACAACCCTCTGTACTCCCCTAACTGGCAACACACACTTGTGAGGTGAATACAGAGGCCTGTAAAAAACCTGAGAAATGATAATAACGTAGGCTTTAGCTCCACCAAAAGTCTTTGGCAAATCTAGTTAGGTTGTTTCAACTCTAGGCAAATGTCTATTACGGACCTTAAACCTGGAAACAAAAGCCACCATGTCATGTTTAAAAACAATAAAAAACAATTACTGTACTTCCTTTTGTCCCTTCTCTAACTGCAAAAAAAGGGAGCAACAGGAGACAGAATTCCTCCTCTATGGCCCACTGCAAAGCCAGGCCTGCAGTGAGTTAAAACAAATAATTTTTCTCTTTGTCACTCAAAAACTAACTTAAAAATAACTTCAAAAAGAAAAAAGGAAAAAAAAGATAAGTGGGGCAGGAAAGAGGCTTTTGTCACTTCTACAATTACATTCTTAACCCCTCTTAGCCTTGACCTCTATTCTAATACCCTAACGAAATGCAAAATCCTCCCTACAAATATTCACTCCTCCCTCTAGTATAATCAATCTATCAATCTTATTTTTAGACAAACAAGGAAGGCAAGGGAGTGACTAGGAGACCTTATCTACACCCTAACCTCAGCCAAGCCCAACCAGCTCCCACAACAGAAACAAAAATCGAAATTTGCCACAATTTAGAAAAATATAAAATCAACCTTCAAAAGAACACCTCACGGCCTGACCGGCCAAGCAAACAATCTGCCCACTCGGGCCCCCACCTCGACACCTCTCTCCACCCGGGGATTCTTCACCCTTCCTTTCTCCCGGGCAACACCACCACAACCCGAGGGGCACCAGCAGAGTCTAAACAAAGAAGGTCCCCCAAAATCCGCCCCCACGCTAGGAGAGGCCAAAGCCGAATCCATTGTTTATACCACCCCACCCCCACCCCAGCCGCACCCGCCGCCCCCCCCACTCCCGCCCGGGGCAGCCGGAGCTCCAGGACTACCGCTCGCCCGGCGCTGGGCCGTGCCCTTCCCTCCCCGCCCGCGGCGGCCCGGGGATCCCACTACCGAGCAGCTCCGCCGCGGCGAGGCGGCGTCTGGGGACCGCAGAGCGCCGGCGGGGGGCGGGGGCTGTTCCTCAGGGCACCGGTGGATCCATCCTCATCTCCATCTCCGGCCCCCCTCCTCCTTCTCTGCCTCCCGGGCTTCCTCCTCTCCTGTTGTCAGTTGGGATCAGCTGATCGGAGTGAACTTCTCCCAGCTCAGACTACCAGGAAGGCGTGAGCAGTGCAGTCCAGGGAGAGAGAGAAGGAGGGGGTGGAGTCCTACACCGGCGAGGGCGGAGAAGGGCGCGCACGGCTTCCTGGGAAATGTAGTCCCCTGGACGTGCGTCCCTCCCCACATCCCGGAAGTCAAGGCTCTAAATGACTACAACTCCCAGGACCAAAAAGGATGCTCCTGTGAGGAGGCGGTAAAGACTGGCCGTGGAGCATTTCGGGACGTGGAGTTTTTGCATTGACTGCGGTGGTCGAAGGTTTCAGAGCGTTGTTTTGGGTAGTGGCTGGAGAGGGAATGGCGCTAAATTAGACGAGTGATGTAATGTGTAGTAGAGTTGACGCAAATAACTCGATTTCCCAAACCCATATTGCACACCATTCCTTCCAAAATATGTAAAAACAAGCCATCTTCTCTTCCCTGATTTCACCTTGCCCAAGTTAGGTAAAGACCAGAGAAAATTTATAAAAGAATATAAGTACTGTTGGAGTTTTATTTTCCCTTTATGGGTATTCTCCAAGCCGAATTTTTTTTCCTTACCTTTTACTTTTCGACCTTTTCTTACATAGTTTTAGAACTTCTGAATTTTAAATCATCCTTAAGTTAGATGGGGTTCATTTTCAGACAAGCTTGCGGGCTACGGTGCAGTCTAATGGTTAACATTGTTAATCTGCCTTTTCTAAAAAGCCATGTATTTGTTTTGGGCTTTCACTTTTCGGGGTTTTGTTTGTTTGTTTCTTGGAACGACACTGAAAGAAAACCTGCTGTAATAAAAAGAGCACCGGTCTGAGATGCCGGAGACTGATTGCTTGTTCTAGAAAGCTCTCGGGTAAGTCATTCAACCCCTCCATGAAATAAAGGAATTGTACTTTATCAATTCTGAAGTCTCTGCCAATTCTAAAGTTCTATGATTCTATCTTGATAATTGTTAACCCAGTAGCAAAAACTAAGGTTAACCGACTTGCCAAGTCACACAGCGAATTATTGACAAAGCTGGAACATGAATCCATCTCCTGACTTAGTCACATACTCTTTTGTGTTTCAAAGGACATGATTAGACCAATAGTAAAACCAAATCTATGTAATAATGAGTGAGCACATATGAGAGTTATATTGCTGAAAATTATGTTTTCAAGACTGGGCAGATAGCCAACAGTTGAGCTAACTGCAAAAATGACAGAGAATTTTTTTTCCTATGCTTATCACAAACCAGGCTATTAAAAACTAAACTGTCTAAAAAAAAAAAAAATTAAACTGTCTATAGCACTTTAAAACTTTAAAGTTTCCAAGTAGGAAAGGAAAAGAGATTTTCTTTTCTTTTCAAGATTTTATTTATTTGAGAGAGAGAGAGAGAGCACAAGCTGGGGAGAGAGGCAGTGGGAGAGGGAGGAGAAGCAGACTCCCCACTGAGCAGAGTGCCAGCCTTGGGGCTCCATCCCAGACCCCTGGGATGGTGACCTGAGCTGAAGGCAGCTGCTTAACCAACCGAGCCACCCTGGTGCCACATTTTTTTAAAGACAGGTTTTAGGGGCACCTAGCTGGCTCAATCAGCAAAGGGTGCAAATCTTGATATCAGTTCAGTTATGAGTTCAGGTCCCATGTTGGGTCTTAAAAATAAAAATATTTTATGGGGCACCTGGGGGCTCAATTGTTAAGCTTCTGCCTTCAGCTCAGGTCATTATCCCAGGGTACTGGGATGGAGCCCCCCATTGGGCTACCAGGTTGGGGGAAGCCTGCTTCTCCCTCTCCCACTCCCCTTGCTTGTGAAGTTCCCTCTCTCACTGTGTCCCTCTCTGTCAAATAAATAAAATCTTTAAAAATAAAAATAAAGGGGCGCCTGGGTGGCTCAGTCATTAAGCATCTGCCTTCAGCTCAGGTCATGATCCCAGGGTCCTGGAATTGAGCCCCGCATCAGGCTCCTTGCTCAGCGGGAAGCCTGCTTCTTCCTCACCCACTCCCCCTGCTTGTGTTCTCTCTCTCTGTCAAATAAATAAATAAAATCTTAAAAAAAATAAAAATACCCCCCAAAAAAATCTTTTTTTAAAAAGTGGGGGAGGGATTTTTAGTAAGTTAATAGGTTTTGAGCTAGGATCTTAAAAATTCCCTAGAGGGGAAAAAAAAATTCTCTAGAGGGGGCTCCTGTGTGGCTCAGTCAGTTGAGCAGCTCAGGTCACGATCTCGAGGTCATGAGGTGGAGTCTCACCTCAGGCTCTGTGCTCAACGCCAAGTCACCTTGAGATTCTTCCTCCCTCTCCCTTGGCCCCTCCCCCTGCTCATACTATCTCTCTAAAACGAAATAAATTTTTTAAAGTTGTAATAAGCACCCTAAAACTGTGGAAAATGATTGCCTCCAAGGAATATAAGGTGAGGAAGAAGAGAGGCTTCATTTAAATCCATTTGGAAGGGGCACTTGGGTGGGTCAGTTAGTTTAGCATCTGCCTTCCACTCAGGTCCACTCAGACCCTCCCAGAGTCCCGGGATGGAGTCCAGGGATTAAGTCCTGCCTCAGGCTCCTTGCTCGGCGGGGAGTCTGCTTCTCTGCCCCTCCTCTGGCTAGTGCTCTCTCTCTCTCTCAAATATATAAATAAAAAATCTTTTAAAAAAATAAATCCATTTGTACTTTTTTTTTTTAAGATTTTATTTATTTATTTGACAGAGAGCACAAGCAGGCAGAGGGGCAGAGGGAGAGAGAGAAGCAGACTCTCCCCTAATCAGGGAGCCCAATGTGAGGCTCAATCCCAAGACCCCAGGATCATGACCTGAGCCAAAGGCAGAGGCTTAACCCACTGAGCCACCCAGGTGCCCCACCTTGCTTTATCTTAAGTATAGATAATACTTAAATGGCTGACCTTACTCCACTTCCAGTTTTTCTCTAAATATGATAACATATTACATCAGGTTATATTTAAGTCCGCCCCGTATCTTTCTTCCATTAATTAAGACTGAAACCATAAATCAAACTGCCTTAATCAATAGAAGAAATATACTGGCTCACATAACTAAACAATCTGGGCAATTACAGTTTCAGCCAAAGCCCAATTTAGGAATCAGGTAACACGCTCAGGACCTCTTTTCCCTCTCCACTTCTCAGTTTTGGACATGCACCCAAGCAATTTTTGACAAAAGTGCAAAAGCAACTCAGTACAGGTGGGATACTCTTTCCTCTATTCTAGAGGAGGGATGGTGCTAGAGCAATAGGACAAAAAAATAGGCAAAAAAATTTAACCTGAACCTGAAACTCATATATAATTACAAAAAAATTAATTAAAACATGGGAGCACCTGGCTGGCTCAGTGGACAGAGTATGTGACTATTGATCTCAGGGTCATAAGTTCACACTGCACATTGGCTATAGAGATTATTTAAAAATAAAATCTTCAGAAAAAAATTAATTCAAGATTGATCATAGATTTTTTTTTTAACATTTATTTATTCATGAGAGACAGAGATTAAGAGAGAGAGGCAGAGGCAGAGGGAGAAGCAGATGTAGGGCTCAATCCCTGGATCCTAGATCATGACCTGAGCCGAAGGCAGATGCTTTACCGATGAGCCACCCAGGCGCCCCTGATCATAGATTTAAGTATAAAAGGCAAAACTACTTTCAGAAAAAAACATGAGAAAATCCAAGACCTGGGCTGGGTGAAGAGTTCTTAGATGTGATACCAACAACACAATTCATAAAAGAGAAAACTGATCTAAAGGAGAAAGACCTCATGAGGGGTGTCTGGGTGACTCAGTCAGTTAAGCATCTGCTTTGGCTCAGGTCATGATTCCAGAGTCCCAGATCCAGCCCCACATTAGGCTTCCTGCTTGGCAGGGAGTCTGCTTCTCCCTCTGCCTCTCCCCCTGCTGGTGCTCTCTCTTCCAGTCTCTCTCAAATAAATAAACAAATAAATAAATAAATAAATAAATAAATATTGGGGAAAGAAGGAAAGAAAAAAAGAAAGAAAAGGACTTTATCAAATGATAGCTTTTCCTCTGTGAAAAGGCCCATGGTAACCACACCCTGAGTTGAGAAAAGAAACCAAAAACATGGCCCAGAGTTGTATTCAACATAGGAATTCAGGCAACATTCAAACACTGCCCATTATTATTTACTACGAAGGCTAAAACAGTTATGTCATTTGGAATGATTCACTTTTTGAAACTCTATGGTAGGTAGAGAAGGCAAAATAGAGACCTTCTAAAGTATCTTCTTAGTGAACAATTACCTTCTTTTTCTCTGAAAATGGCTGCATCAGTCCTCAGAGGCTGGCCCTGACCAGTCCCACTGGTATTCTATCAATCTGGTTCCTAGCTGTGCCAGTCAGATGCTCTGTCCAGGGAATATGGAACAAACATCCAAAAACAACGAATAGAGTGGACATTTGCTACTAAGAGTGTGCCGTATATGTAATCTCTACCCTATGTTTAGAGATAGGCCTATTTTGTAAGTGTCGATGAACCATTTGTCCAGTGGGCTGACCAAGGACCATGAATCCAGAGCAACGGCAAA
>CM053609.1:97330109-97365811 GCA_028646535.1 Procyon lotor
TTTTTTTTTTTTTTAAAGATTTTATTTATTTATTTGACAGAGACACAGCTACAGAGGGAACATAAATGGGGAGTGGGAGAGGGAGAAAGCAGACTTTCTGAAGAGCAGGGAGCCCGATGTGGGGCTCAATCCCAGGACTCTGGGATCCTGACCTGACCCGAAGGCAAACGCTTAAGGACTGAGCCATCCAGGCACCCCTTTTTTCTCTTAATGCAGATGTGTAGTAGCATCCTATATATACTGTTTTGCCTCTTGCTTTTCTTTTTTTCTAAGATTTTATTTATTTGAGGGAGAGTGAAATCATGAGCAGTGGGGACAGGGGTAGAGGGAGAAGCAGACTCCCAGGAGACTGACTCGGGACAAGATCTTAGGACGCTGGAATCATGTTGGGAGCTGAAGGCAGACACTTAACTGACTGAGCCACCCTGGTGCCCTGCCCCTTGCTTTTTTATGCTTGACAGTATATCTTGGAGAGCTTTCCAAATTACCATATAAAAAAAAGCTTCCTCTCCAAAATTCTCTGAGGTAAAAAAAAATTTTTTTTCAAGTTCCACTCCAACCCACAGATTCAGATCCTCAGATACTGGAGCCCAGAAATATTTATTTTTAGCAAGTTAACAATTTTTTTTTTTTTTTTAAAGATTTTATTTGACAGAGAGTGAGATCACAGGTAGGCGGAGAGGAAGACAGAGAGGGGGAAGCAGGCCCCCCGCCCAGCAGAGAGGCGGGCTCGATCCCAGGACCCCGAGATCATGACCTGAGCCGAAGGCAGAGGCTTTAACCTGCTGAGCCACCCAGGTGCCCCAACAAGTTAACAATTTTTAACAGGGGATTCCTAAGCATCTATTTAGGCATAGCTTAGAGGACCCACATTTGAGAACCATTATCTTAAGGTACTTAATTAACATTGCTTGGCCTAGGAGAGCAAGAATTTTCTTTAGGTTTATGGGTGGTGGTAGTTCATTAGTTTTATATTTTAGTGGGACTGAAAATATTTTATACAAAATCAATTTCCCTTCCAAAAGATCACATCCTAGATAGCTCTCCTTAATTTGCATATTAAGCGCTTCTCCCACTTAGAATCTGTGTAATTCAGGCTGAAATCGGTGAATGCTCTTGTAAGTCATCCAGAAATACTTTGAGGAAAGCTTTATATCAAAGACCTGTTTTTAACCATTGGATGATCTATTTGAAATTAGAGTGTTTTTGTAAAGTGCTTGACTCTTGAGAAATCAACAACACATTGAAGTTGACTCTTAATGATGGATTGTTAATTCATAGCACATGCATTCTAGAGGCTCAACTTTGGGGCCCTCCTACTCCTAGGTCAAATGTATAGCAGTGTTGGAGTTGGTGTGAAAAGCCTACAAGATAAACATGGCAATGTTCTGGAATATTATTTAACACTTCAGAAATTTGGGGGTAAATCATACTTTTAAAAGTTGCAACAAGTACTTATCTGTATATATCATGGAATAGAATGTAATATTTGTCCAAAGTTTTAAGACATTTATACTTGTAGCAACTTGTTTTAAGCTATCCTAGGTAATTAGGATGTGTATTTGTTACTACCTGCTGCCAGGAGTATAATTTGAAATATGTATTTAAATTTAAATAAAATTAAAAAATTTAAATTAAAACCAGTTTATCATTTCATGGAACTGTTGCTAAATTTTAGTAATTTAGTTCTTCTGTAATGAACTATATAAAGGAATTTCTGTGAATAGGGTAATTGAGAGAATAATGTTAACAGAAAACTGAATAAAGTTAGTTGTCAACCATCTAATAGATTAGTAACATAGGAACAATAATGTCCAGAGCCATTTTCATTTGGGCAACAATTTTGGGGGGTTCATATATCCTGATTTTGTTCATAAATTTATATGATTATAAGATCTATTATCCCTTACTGGTAAACATGATACTTTATTTTTTTTAAGATTTTATTTATTTATTTGACAGGGAAGTATCACAAGTAGGCAGAGAGTCAGGCAGAGAGAGAGAGAGAGGAGGAAGCGGGCTCCCTGCTGAGCGGAGAGCCCTAAGGGAGGCTAGATTCTAGGACCCTGAGATCATGACCGGAGCTGAAGGCAGAGGCTTTAACCCAGTGAGCCACCCAGGCGCCCCATGATACTTTTTTTTTTTTTTTTAACAAAACCCTTATGTTATGGTTTTATAGGGAAGAGGAGTTTACTTTTTATTTCTTTGTGAAGAAATTTAAGGGATTGGGAATGAAGCTTAATCACTTATTCAGAAACAGGAAAGGTGACAGTGAAAAATCAGTGCCTTAACTTCCTTCTTAATCGATTGGTTTTATAGAAAAGATTTTAAAGCCTTTTGAATTTTTAAAGAGCAAATACTAAATTTAACATTTTCTGATGAACATTATACCAAATTATTAAATGGAAGTAGAAGATAAATGAAACCTGTTTTTCTTAAGACTGTTGCCTGCATAATTTTTTAAGATGGGACAGCAGACCCTGAAAGCAGCTTGTCAGTTTTTCTTCTTGACTAGTCAATGCCATACTAATGTGGGCATTTATTTAGAGTGGTAAACTGTTAATTACGAGTCTGTTTACAACAGCATATACTATCATTTCTGTTGTGGGAAATACATTTAGATGATAAACCAGATCTTAGTTGCTGCTCATTCTGCATTCCGTGTCTAGCATTAATACTTTAAAAGGTAAATAATGGAATGCTATGCTGAACTAGGGTAGTAATTCAAGACTGTAATACCCATATTCACGCATAATTTTCTTGTTTTGCCTATTAGTGCAGCTAATTGAACTCTTTAAGTGTGATGGTCACATTGTGTTAAATTAGAAATATCAGTTGGAAAAATAACCATAAATTTTCCCTAAAAAGTAATACATGCATATAGAAAAAGGAAGTTTTTTTTCCCCATACAGTTCCTGAGACTTTCCTTCTCCAAGCATAGCCCTTCTCTCAGTTTCTAATGTGTGACTCTCCAGAGACACATTGGGCATATCCTGGTGTGTTTGCTTATGTTTACCCTTTCCCCACTTCTGTTTTTTTTTTAAAAACTGAACTAGTACTGTGCTGTTCACTTGCTGCTTTTCACTTCAGCATGTGTAGATCTTTGTAATGAGTACCAATACATTTTCCATTGTGAATTCTCTATTGTATTAGTAAGTTGAGGTAGGAAACATAACCAAAAAACTTTTGGTAACATGTCAGGTAACTATCATGCCTGGGTGGCTTAGTCAGTAAAGAGTCTGCCTTTGGCTCAGGTCATGATCCTGTGTCCTGAGGTCAAGTTCTGCATCAGGCTTCTTGCTCTGTGAGGAGTCTGCTTCTCCCTCTGTCTGCTTCTCCCTCTGCTTGTGCTTGCTCACTCTCTCTGACAAATAAATAAGCTTCAAAAAAAATAAAAAAACCTTTTAGTAACTGTTAAAAAGGAAAAAGCAGAGGGGTGCTTGACTGGCTCAGTCCATAGAACATGCGACTCTTGATCTCAGGGTTGTAAGTTCGAGCCCCATGTTGGGTGTAGAGCTTGCTTAAAAAATAAAATAAAGGAGCACCTGGGTGGCTTAGTGGGTTAAAAGCCTCTCCCTTTGGCTCAGGTCATGATCCCAGGGCCCTGGGATTGAACCCCACATTGGGCTCCCTGCTCAGCAGAGACCCTGCTTCTCTTCTCTCCTGCTGCCTGCTGCTCTGCTTACTTGTGCTGTCTCTCAATCTCTCTGTCAAATAAAATCTTTAAAAAAAATAAAACCTTTAAAGAAAAAAGGATTTTATTTATTTATTTGAGAGAGGGATAGAGAGAGAGAGTGAACATGTGTGCATCAGCGGGGGGAGAGGGAGAAACCGGCTCCCCTCTGAGCAGGGAGCCCAATGTGGGACTCCATCCCAGGACCCTGGGATGGGAGCCCGATGTGGGACTCCATCCCAGGGCCCTGGGATCAGGACCTGAGCTGAAGGCAGGTGCTTAACTGACTGAGCCACTCAGGCGCCCCTGAATTTTTCTTTAGTAGTAATTTTACCTATGGAAAAGGTGCCATATAGATTATAGTTGATAAAGGGGGGAGGATCTTTTTTTTGTTTTGCAAAGTTAAAAGTGAAAAATTTAGATATATGGGTTACTGAATTATAGTTTTGAGCATCCATTGTATTAAAGTACTACACATAAATAATCTTAGTTTCATAGGTGCTCCAAAGAAATTACCTCAGGAGAATTGAAACTGCAGCTTAAAGAGCTTGCCTAAGGTTGCCTAGTTAGATGTGATAGAAGCAAGAGTTGTATCCAGGTTTGATTCTGAAGTCTGTCTTTATCTTTTCTTTTTTAAAAGTTTATGTACATATTTAAGTAATCTCTACACCTGATGGGCTCGAACTCATGACCCTGAGATCGAGAGTCATATACTTCTCCGACTAGGCCAGCCAGGCACCTCTGTTTTTTTCTATTTTGTGCAGTATTCTGTTGACTACATTGTTTAGGAATCCTGATTTTTCTCGTTTAAAAATTGATTTAAATAAGTTATATTGGAAAATAAATGGATAATGTTAAATGTTTAAGAATTTATTACTAGTCTTAGCTGGAGAATTCTCTAAAATTGATGTTAAATTTGTAGTGAAGAGAAATTTCAGAACTTCTTGAGATGAACTTAAAAACATTTTTTTGTACTTAAAAACATTTTAAAATTTATATTAGAAAAGTAGACAAATCTTTCACTGATTTTTGTCCTCATTGCATTCTTCTTCTTAGTGCTCAGATGGTAAGATGTTTTCATTAGTTATATACATAAGAACACCCAATACAGTAGTCACTGGTTGTTAAACAATGTAGTTGAGAACAAAAATGTAGATATTACTAGCCCATTGACCCCTCTTATATACTCAGTGCATCCAACAGATGCTTGTTTTAGAGATTTTCTTTGACACTGAGACTACTGGTGATATTTTTTGCATGTTTTCTTAAATTTTTATTAAAAAAATTTTTTTTTAAAGATTTTATTTATTTGAGAGAGAGAGCATGAGAGGGGAGAGGGTCAGAGGGAGAAGCAGACTCCCTGCTGAGCAGGCAGACCGATGGCAGGACTTGATCCTGGGGCTCCAAGATTATAACTTGAGCCAAAGGCAATTGTTTAACCAACTGAGCCACCCAGGCACCCCGGTTTTTTTGTTTTTATTAAAGAACCAGTAGTAAAGATTCTTTCCAGGTTTCTAGATTAATTTCTCATTTGATACCTTTTTTTTTAAATCTTTTTTTTTTTTTTTTTAAGATTTTATTTATTCATTTGAGAGACAGAGTACACAAGTAGGGGGAGAGGCAGATGGGGAGGGAGAAACAGACTCCCCGCTGAGCTGGGTACCGGATATGGGGCTCCATCCCAGGACCCTGAGATCGTGACCTAAGCTGAAGGCAGATGCTTAACCATCTGAGCAACTCAAGTGCCCTTTTTTTTTTTTTTTGTCCCTTTTTTTTTTTTTTTAAATCTTTTAAAGGATTCATTAATACCATGTTTACCCATAAGTGAATCTGTATTTGCATAAACTACTGGCTTTCAGGATGTACTGAATCAGATGTCCAGATTTTTAAACTCCTGAGACAAAAGCATGTTGTAGTGGTAGTCTTGCTTTTAGAATAGTTTTTTGTTGTTCTGTAAGTTTATATAGACCAGCCTGTACAATGTTGCTTTTGAAAATAAGACATTCCTAAATATCTAATTTTCATTAGTCATATGTTTCTACTTAAATTGTGAGGATACCAATTTGTGTGGCATGTAATTGATATAGAATATAGTCATATATACTTGTATTCATAAGATTTAATTTGCTTTTTTCTTAGGGACCCCAATGATTCCTGTACCAATGAGCATTATGGCTCCTGCTCCAACTGTAAGTATAATTTTAAGGGAGAGGTAGGAAATACAGTAGTGTCACTATTCTTATTTATTCATTAAAAAAAAAATGATGTTATTTATTTATTTGACGGAGACACAGCAAGAGAGGGAACACAAGCAGGGGGAGTGGGAGAGGGAGAAGCAGTCTTCCCGCCAAGCAAGGAGCCTGATGTGGGGCCAGATCCCAGGACTCTGGGATCATGACCTGAGCTGAAGGCAGATGCTTAACGACTAAGCCACCCAGGCACCGCATGTGTTACTGCATTTAAAGCTAAAAAAAAAACCCCGATAAACTTAAATTATTTTAAGTATTTAAAAGATAATAGGGAGAGCATCCATGTATATCATACTACTTGAGTATCTTTTTCACTCAGCTATGCATATTATGCAATTGCCTTTAAAATAGGCTCCCTAAATAGTTTTATGGTTTACCTTATATTCTCTAGACTTTTCATATACTTGTTATTTTTTTTATTTTTTTTCTTAAAGATTTTATTTCTTTATTTGAGAGAGATCACAAGTAGGCAGAGAGGCAGGCAGAGAGAGAGGGGGAAGCAGGCTCCCTGCTGAGCAGAGAGCCCGATGTGGGGCTTGATCCCAGGACCCTGAGATCATAACCTGGGCCAAAAGCAGAGACTTTAGCCCCCGGAGCCACCCAGGCACCCCTATACTTGTTATTTTAAATTTAGGTCATTGGCTCTTTCATCATTCCCTCATTCTCTACTTTTGGTCCTGGGACATGCCACCCAGGCGTCCTAATTATTCAGTCTTTTTAAGCCTTAATTCTTCACATTCATCAAAGCTTTTGTACATTTTAAGCATATTAGTTCAGAATGCTTATCTGCTGTAACACATGAATAAATAATAACCCTCTTAACTGTTGTTTAACCAGAATTTTTCTTTAAGTGGTAGAGTATCAGACTTCATCTGGAATTCCACTATGAGGGAGGGTAGATTTCATTACTTTCAATTGTTTTTCTACCTGTGGATTTTGGAAAAGGGAGGAAGGGAGTGCTACTTATATTAAAAAGGAGATGATAACTCTGGGCAAACAGGACTCTGCTGTGAGGCAGACTACTAAGAAGATATGGTTCTGCAGACCAAGGGGGAGTCCAGTTTTTCTTGCATTGGATACCCATTGTTTGACTATTTTGGAAAACCTCCACATGACAGGTACTCTTACTCTCTTGCATTTCAGCATAAGGAAAAGGTGGGACTTAGGGTTTGGAACAGC
This sequence comes from Procyon lotor, assembly GCA_028646535.1. Lineage (NCBI taxonomy): Eukaryota > Metazoa > Chordata > Mammalia > Carnivora > Procyonidae > Procyon > Procyon lotor. The sequence continues at coordinate 97,337,211 of CM053609.1, forward strand.
TCCCTCAGTTAACCCCATTATTTATTCGGTGGCTACTGTTCATGTCTTGCTAACTTCAATTCCAGATACAAAAATGAGTAGGATGGTTCCTTCCTATGGGAAGTTGAAAGTTATAAAGGGAAAATAAAAATGTAACGAACTGATAAAGGTAAAATTCAAGCGTTGGGAGAGTGCTATGAGTATTCAGTTGCTCTTGTCAGAGGATTAGTGGGGTTAAGTAATATTTGCTCTTATTTAAAAAAAATTTTGGGTGGGGTTATTTATTTTAGAGCAAGCACAAGTTGGGGAAGGGCAGAAGGAGATGGGGGTGGGGAGTAGACTGACCACTGAGCATGGAGCCTGATGCAGGGCTTTATCCCAGGACCCTGAGGTCATGACCTTAGCCGAAATCAAGAGTCAGACACCGAACTGACTGAGCCAGCCAGGTGCCCCGAAAATTTGCTTTTTTATTAGTACAGAGTAAAGTTGTGAAGAAGCTCTTGGATATATTTGATAATTTTAAATGACTTATAATGTCTTATGACATTTTAGAATTAGGTCTTAAGTATAAAAAAAATTCCATCCAAGTTATTTTTATTTCCTTTTCCAAGTTGTTTTCAAAAGAAAGGTAATGTGGGGTGCCTGGGTAGCTCAGTTGGTTAAACATCTGACTTGATTTTGGCTTAGGTCATGGTCTCAGGGTTCTTAGATCTCAGGGGTCATTAGCCCCACGTCGCGGCTCCAAAGAGTCTGCTTGAGATTTTCTCTTCCCTCTCTGTCTGCCACTCCCCCATCTTGTGTGTGTGTTCTCTCAAATCTTGTTAAAAAAAAAGAAAGTAATCTAATAGTGGAACTTGTCATGAATAAATTTGATTTTATTATATTAATAAAAATGATAGATGATAGAAGAAATGATAGACGCTTTAGATGTCAAACCTTTAATAATGTGCTATATATTTAGTACTTTGAAATTATTTTTAGACTAATGTTACTTTAAACATGTTAGGAAATTTAATTGCCAGTTTCAATTTTATTGTTTTTCTTCACTCTAGGTTTTAGTACCCACTGTGTCCATGGTTGGAAAGCATTTGGGAGCAAGAAAAGATCACCCAGGCTTAAAGGCTAAAGAAAATGATGAAAATTGTGGTCCCACTACTACGGTTTTTGTCGGCAACATCTCTGAGAAAGCCTCAGACATGCTTATAAGACAGCTCCTTGCTGTAAGTTAAACTGCTTCTCATTGTTAAATTTTATTGTTAATGGATTTCAAATTTATGAAAAAGTAGAAAGATACTAATTATTTTCTTTTTATTTTGAAAAATTTCAGTTCCGCAAAAGAGTTGAAATAGTAAAATGAACATCCTTGTAACACATTTTTGCCATATTTACTTTATACACACACACACACACACACACACTTTTTTCCTCAATAATTGGAGGGCAAGTTGTGACATGACATTTCATCAATGAAATTGATGAAATTGACCTATTCAATACTAGGGTATTCTCCTGTATGATCATAAAATCATCATCACACTTAAGAAATTTAAGGCTGTTACAGTATTGATATTTTTTTCTAATACAGTGTTGTTAACTAAATGTACCTATAGTTCATATGTAGTTTCCTTAGTAATCTCCTTAATAGCTGCTTTTTGTTTATGTATGATTCAGTCAAGGATTATACGTTGTGTTGAATTGTCATACCTCTTTAGGCAACTTTCTTTTTTTTTTTTTTTTTTAAGATTTTCTTTCTTTATTTGACAGTGAGAGAGGGAACACAAGCAGAGGGAGTGGGAGAAAGAAAAGCAGGCTTCCTGCTGAGCAGGGAGCCCGGAGCCCGATACAGGGCTCCATCCCAGGACCCTGGATCATGACCTGAGGCGAAGGCAGTGGCTTAAAGACTGAGCTAGCCAGGTGCCCCCTGTCTTTTTTTTTTTTTTTTTTTTTTTTTTGATCTTTTGGAGAATGTCCCAATTTGAATTTGACTGCTCATAGATTCAGAGTAAGCATTTTTTTAAAGAATGATTCATGGGTGATGTCCTCAGTGCAGCATAACAAGAGGTATCTGGTGTCTCTTGGTCTTGTTTTTGGTAATGCTCAGTTCAGATACTTAGTTAAGGTGGTCACATCTCTTTATTGTGACGATGCCTTGTTTCCCTTTGTCATTAATAAGTAAACTCTGGGTTAATTTTATGAGACCATTTGAGTTGTGTCCTGTTGCACGTGTACAGCCTTTAAAACAATGATTTTAGCATTTAGTGGTGAATTAATTACAAGGTTTTTATTCTGAGGATAAGCAATAAGTTCTTTCGAGTTCATGAAGTCATTGGTTTTCCTTTTTGTCTTAGTTGAAAAATTGTTATCCTGATGACAAATGAGCATTAAGTGAAGCAACACCAAATGATTTTATAATGAAAAACAACAGGGCCAGTACCCTCTTGCCCCATAATCTCTACTGTTTTTTAAAGAAGTTATTTTTAAAATATTTTCCTTCTTGATTTTATCGCCATTTCAGTTTTGTAAGTTGTATGATCCTTGTGTTAAAACATATTTAGAGGGGCACCTGGGTGGCTCAGTAAAACATGTTTAGAGGGGCACCTGGGTGGCTCAGTTGGTTAAGTGACTGTCTTCGACTCAGGTCATGGTCCGGAGTCCTGCATCAGGCTCCCTGCTTTGCGGGAGCCTGCTTCTCCCTCTGCCTCTCATGAATTAATAAATAAAATATTTTTTTTAAACCCATCTTTTTTGCGATATAATGCATAGACCTTAAATTTCACCGTTTTATAATGTATAATTCAGTGTGTTTTTTTTTGTTTTGTTTTGTTTTTTTAAGCTTTTACTTATTTATTTGACAGAGAGAGATCATAAGCAGGCAGAGAGAGAGGGGGAAGCAGGCTCCCCACCCAGCAGAGAGCCCGATGTGGGGCTCAATCCCAGGACCCTGAGATCATGACCTGAGCTGAAGGCAGAGGCTTTAACCCACTGAGCCACCCAGGCGCCCCCTTTTTTTTTTTAAAGATTTTATTTATTCATTTGACACAGAGATCACAAGTAGGCAGAGAGGCAGGCGGGGAAGCAGGCTCCCTGCTGAGCAGAGAGCCCCATGTGGGACTCGATCCCAGGACCCTGAGATCGAGACCTGAGCCAAAGGCAGAGGCTTTAACCCACTGAGCCACCCAGGCGCCCCTGCAAAAAAACTTGTATGCATAAGGTGGGTTTGTAAAATAGTGAGCATCTTTGTAGGGTAATCTAGCCAGCAGCTAGAGGTTTTGAATGTTGGTATGTAGAGTTCTTTTCCTGGGGGCTGATTGGTTCCTCTAGAAAACTTCCAGTTTCCTGCCTAGTGAGGATATGATTGCATGGGGTTGGTGTTGAAGAACTGCATTGAAGTGTTTCGTCTACTTTTACTTTGTTCCTTTGTTACCCGTTCTGTGTCTCATCCTGATCTTTCATATCTATCTGCTGTTCTGTATCCCAAGCCGGTTCTTTTCACATACTTCAGACCGTAACTTCATTCTGTCTTTGCTGAGGGTGGAGATTATTAAGTATAGTTGCCTATAAAGACTGCAGGCTATCTTCTCTAGGGGTGGGGTACAGTAAAGTAGTTGGCTTGAAAAGAACTCTTGAGTCTTTGATTATTCCGTATTCATATTGTTGGGCAATCACCTGTTTTTTGTTTTTGTTTTTTAAGATTTTGTTTATTTGAGAAAGAGCATGAGAGATGGGGGCAGAGGGAGAAGCAGACTCTCCACTGAGCAGGAATCCTGACGTGGGGCTTGATCCCTGGACCCTGAGATCATGTCCAAGGGCAGACACTTAACCGACTGAGCCATCCAGGCACCCCACAAAGCATCTGTTTTTATTCAGTCTTGTTCTTCATCTCCATTCATTCTCCACTGTGTGTACCTTTTATCTCCAGTCCAGATCACTTGGCTTTGTAGAATCAATTAGCCTAATTCTTATTCGTACCTTCACCTTTAGTAGATACTTGTTGGAGTTACAGGTTTTTTTGATCTACTGAATGAGTTCCCATCCTTCCCTTTTTTTTTTTTTTAGTTCCCATCCTTCCATTTGCGTTTTTTCTTTTCGAGATTTTGTTGACTGCTGCTACTGTTTACCTATATAATGTTTGACCTCATGGATTTTTATCTTTTATATTCCTAGATAATCATTTTATTGGTTTTTCTGAAGGGAAATGTGAAAAATTCATGCATTCTCTCAGCTTTGACAGGCAATCTTAAGTTACCATTTCCCAGAAATAACTTTTTTCCTTAACCTTCTAGTTTTTACTTTAATAATTAGAAATAATATTTGAAGTGCCTCGGTGGTGCAGTTGGTTGCGTGTCCAACTCTTGGTTTCAGCTCAGGTCATGGTCTCCAGGTCCTAGGATCGAGCCCTGTGTCGGGCTTCCTGCTCAGAGGAGTCTGCTTGAGATTCTCTCCTCCCTCTGCCTCTCTCCCTGCTTGTGCACTCTCTCTCACATGAATAAATCTTTAGTAAAAAAAAAAAAAAAGAAATAACTTTGAAAAACTTTGAATGTAAACCAAATGTAATGTTTTACTCTTTAGACAACCTGCCCTATTAATATTTCTGATTTATGGAAATTTTTTTTCTTTACATAGTTAAAATCTTACTATATTATCTACAATTTCATGTCCTGTGTTCTTTTTGCATCCATTTCAAGCTTTTTTCCATGTTGTTAAAAGTCCTTTACAAAATAGAGGCCCCTGGTTGGCTCAATCAGTAGAGCATGTGATTCTTGATCTCAGAGTTCCGAGTTTGAGTGCCACATTGGGTATAGAGATTACTTAAGAAAAATCTTTAGGTGTGCCTCAATGGTTAAGTCGGTTAAGTGATTGCCTTCAGATCAGGTTGTGATCCCAGAGTCGTGGGATTGAGCCCCCCATCAGGCTCCTTGCTCAGTGGGGAGCCTACTTCTCTTCTGCCTGCCATTCCCCCTGCTTGTGCTTCTTCTCTGTCTCTCTCTCTCACTCAAATAAATAAATAAAATCTTAGAAAAAAAATCTTTAAAAGAAGTTCTTTATAATAGAGATGTATGTTTTAAAACTTAATCTCTCTGGATTCAGGGTATTTACTTGAATTTACTGTAGTTTATTTTAAATATTATAATGTTGGTGATTTTAGTTTTTTTTTTTTTTTTAAAGATTTTATTTATTTGACAGAGAAAAATCACAAGTAGGCAGAGAGGCAGGCAGAGAGAGAGGGGGAAGCAGGCTCCCCGCTGAGCAGAGAGCCCGATGTGGGGCTCGATTCCAGGATCCTGAGATCATGACCCGAGCCGAAGGCAGAGGCTTTAACCATTGAGCCACCCAGGCGCCCCTCCAAGACTTGTAAGAAGAAGGGGAATCAGATTCTGAGAAGCTCCAAATTACCAAGGTCTGCTTTGGGTCGGTGCTGTGGAGGTCACTGGGTGGCTCAGTCGTCAAGCATCTGTCCTCGGTTCAGGTCACGATCCCAGGGTCCTGGGATCAAGCCCCGCACTGGGCTCTCTGCGCAGCAGGGAGCCTACCCCTCCCGCCACCACTCTCCCCGCCCGTGTTCCCTCCCTCGCTGTGCTTCCGCCCCAACTCGCGGCGCAGGCGCCACCTTCCTCTGCTCCGCACCCCCGGTGATTTTAGTTTTTTATGTGTACATTTTGGGTACATCAAATAATGCTGTAAAATTTCTAATTTATTAAAGGTAGTCAAGGGGTGCCTGGATGGCTCAGTTGGTTGAGTTTCTGACTCTTGGTTTCTGCTTAAGTTGTGATCTCAGTGAGATGGAGCCCCGAGTTGGACTCCACGCCCAGCGTGGAGTCTGCTTAGGATTCTCTCCTTCCCCTTTCTCCTCTGCTCTTCTCTGCATTCTTTTCCCCTCTCTGCCCACCCCCAAAATAAATAAAATCTAAAAGGTAGTCAGTTTTCTGCAAATAAGAATTTATGAGAGGGGCACCTGGGTGGCTCAGTGGGTTAAAGCGTCTGCCTTTGACTCAGGTCATGATCCCAGGGTCCTGGGATTGAGCCCCACATGGGGCTCTCTGCTCGGCAGGGAGCCTGCTTTCCCCCCCCTCTCTCTGCCTGCCTCTCTGCCTGCTTGTGATCTCTCTCTCTCTGTCTGTCAAATAAATAAATAAAATCTTTTTAAAAAAAAATTTATGAGAATTTATATTTTTCTTTTAAATTATGTATATTTCTTTCATATAATAGGTATGTGGGAATTGAGAGAATTTTTTAGAAATTTAATAGCTGGTATGATTTTATTTTTGCTCTTATTTTTCTCCTGGTGGAAATATCAGTTGTGTTCTTTTATTACTGATGAGTTTTTTGTCAAATGGTGATGATCATTTTTTCTTTTGTTTTTCTTTTTAAGAAATGTGGCTTGGTTTTAAGCTGGAAGAGAGTACAAGGTGCATCTGGAAAACTTCAAGGTAGGTAATTTTTTCTTACTGAGTTCATTTTAACCTGTTAACTTGTTGCATGTTTTGCTCTCATTGCCCTTAACCATGGGAGTATTCTGTCAGCACTCTGTTTTCCTTCTTATTGGAATAGGATTAGAGGCATTTGGGTAGATTTAGCTGAGTTGAGATTAGAATGTTCAAAACTATTAAGAGGAAAGAGGTAGGAGAGAAAAAATTACTAAGACTGTTTTTTTTACAATGTTATTGTGAAAAGTCCTTTTTTTCTCAGAGCAGGAGTATATGATCAACATTCAACAATTAGGACTTAGGAAGAAAGCAGAACAGATGGTGAGATGACCTGTTAGTCATAGAACCAAATTGTTCTTTTCATACTTGTTCGTAAAAGCACCTGTTTGATGTGCATTCTTTAAACAGTATTTATTATGGGAAAATTCATATGTAAGATTAAAATATGGTGAACTTCTATATACTCATCACCTAGCTTTCACATTTATCAACTCATGCGCAGTTATGCTTAACCTATACTCTGTCCATTTCCTCCTTATATTCTTTTTAAGAAATGCCAAGCATCCATCATTATATCTATAAGTATCTTAGCATGTGTGTCTAAGAGATAAGAGTTTTTAAAACACATACTGAAAATGCTATTATAAGACCTTCAAAAATTAACTTTTTTTTCTAAATATCATAAGTCAATTTTCTGATGTCCAATTGTCGCAAATAGTTGCGACAACTATTAATAGTTGATAGAGGATCTATATATAGTCCACACATTGCAATTGGTTGGCATATTTTTGAGTCTCTTTTAATATTTTAAGTTCTTCTCTTTTCCTTTGGAATTCTTTGTGGAAGAAACTGGTTCATTTGCCAAGAAATGGTAGCATTTCTTTTTTTTTTTTTTTTTTTTAATGGTAGCATTTCTTGAGTGTAGATTTGCTGATAGCAGGTCTAGTAGAAAAATGTGCCAGTGCTTTTCTGTCCTTTGTATTTTATGTAAACTGGTTGTATCTTGAGACTCATATCAGATTTGAGTTCATATGTGTTATTTTTGTTTTTTATTTGTAAGAATTTTTTAAAGGTACTGCTCTTCATCATGAAACACTGTTTTTTTTAATTATTAAAATTTTTGTTGTAGCAGCTATTGATTTTCTATTCCTGGATTGGTTCATTCATTGGAGGGTTGCAAAATGTGCTAGTCTATTTTGAAGAATTCTGTCATTCATTCATTGAATTACAAATCTTCCTCATCAGGATTAATTTGTATAAGGAAAACAGGGTAAATGCTATGGTTCTTTCATTTTCCAAAAGAATGAATTGATGTCCTCAGTATCATTAGCAGTGACTTTTTTTTTAAAGTAGACTCCATGCCCAGCATAGAGCCCAGTGCAAGGCTTGAACTTATGACCCTGAGATCAAGAGTCAGTTGTTCAAGCCCCTGTGCCACTCAGGTGCTCCAGCAGTGACATTTTTTAGGAAACATTTTGAAGTTAAGGATTGAAGCATGTTCAATTTTTTACATTTAATAACTAGAATTGTGATTCTTGCTAGTGAAGCTTAAATTGTCTTAAGTTATCTCTTATTAAAGTCATCTAGAAGTTTTTCTGTCCCATATGTAGGATCAGCCGTTTCTTTAAGGAACTCTGGTTCTTTTTAGAGGGAAATTGCTCTAAAAATCTGGGAATTAGGTATATTCATTATAAGACTTGCTTAGTCTTGGCAGGCCAAGCTGGCTCAGTCATAGGACTGTGCAACTCTTGATCTTGGGCTGTGAAACTCTTGACCTCGGGGCTATGAGTTTTAGCCCCATGTTGGGTGTAGAGGTTATTTAAATGAATAAAAAAAAAAACAACAAAACACTTGTTTAGTCTTTTCCTTTACATTTTTCCAGTGCACATTAGTTTACCTTCAGCGACTTAAAGGTTTTTATTTAACCTCTTCTGTAATATATCTTCTTTTTTTTCCTCCCATACTGAGAATCCCTAGTTTCAAGGACATTGGGATGATAGACTATTAAATGATTACAGGCTTGTTTCATCTCATATTTCATGTACTACAGTTTAAGACTACTAATATCAAAACTGTCATCAACAATATGATTATAGAATTTCTTTTTTATTGACATGTCTTTTGTTTTAAGATATATCACGCTGAAAACCTGTGGTCAAATTTGTTGTTTTAAAATCACTCTGAATAGTTCCTGTCTGTGTGGTTGTGTTCTTAACTATACATATTTGTATATATATTTGGATTCGTTTGTTTTATTTTCAATTTTTTGGTGACTCCTTTAAAGTGTTTGTTTTAATATCTCTGATTTAAAGGCATGGTAATAATGGTTAGACTAGTTATTAAAATTAAACAGGTAGAGAAAAATCAAACTTATTATTAGGATAAAAGGTCAGTACTTTTGTAGTTTAACTTCTCAGAATTGAAAAGTGCTTGTGGGGCACCTGGGTGGCTTAGTTGGTAAGGTGTCCATCTGTGCCTACTTCCCCACTGAGCGAATGGGGGCAGTGGTTTGCCTGAGATTCTTCTCTTCCTCTGCCCCTGTTCCAGTGCTCACATGCGTGCACTCTCCCATACACTCTAAAATAAATAGATAAATCTTCAAAAAAAAAAACCAGGAGAAGTATCCTATTTTATTTTTTTTATTTTATTCCCTCCTTTTTTTAAATTAACATATAATATATTATTTTCCCCAGGGTACATGTCTGTGAATTGTCAGGCTTACACATTTCACAGCACTTAACATAGCACATACCCTCCCCAATGTCCACAACCCAGCCACCCTATCCCTATCCCCCCACCTCCCAGCCACCCTTAGTTCGTTTCATAGTCTAGGAGTCTCTTATGGTTTGTCTCCCTCCCCATCCCTCCTGTTTCATTTCTCTCCCCCCACCCTCCCCACAAACCCCTGCCTTGCCTCTCAAGTTCTTCATATCAGAGAGATCATGTGAGAAGTATCCTATTTTAAAAAAAGGAAGTGCTAGGGCGCCTGGATGGCTCAGTTGTTAAGCGGCTGCCTTGGGCTTGGGTCATGATCCTGGAGTCCTGGGATTGAGCCCTGCATCCGGCTCTCTGCTCAGCAGGAAGCCTGCTTCTCCCTCTCCTTCTGCCCCTGCTTGTGTTCCCTCTCTCACTGTGTCTCTCTCTGTCAAATAAAATCTTTAAAAAAGAAAAAAAAAGGAAGTGTTTATGATAGATTTAAGGAGTCTGTTGTCACTTGTAGCTAGCTCTTAGAAAGTCTGGATGGAATGAATTCAGGAAATAAAAGATTCAATTATGAAATTTGCTGGTTCTGCTAAATATTTTATCAGCACTTCTAATAAGTAGCAGTTTTGCTTGATTAGAATTTTTCTTTTTTTCCCCTGTTTTTGTTTTCTGTTTTCTTGTCATGGTTTGAGGGTGCTAAAAGTAAAATTATCAAGGGTAATTGAAGGAAAGCAAGGAGTGACAACATGAGTAATCCAACTATTAGAACATTTGGTCTGTGGGGCGCCTGGGTGGCTTAGTGGGTTAAAGCCTCTGCCTTCCTGCTCGGGTCATGATCTCAGGGTCCTGGGATTGAGCCCCGCGCGTCTGCATCATGCTCTCTGCCCAGCAGGGAGCCTGCTTCCCGCCCCTCCCCCCCACCCCGCCTGCCTCTCTGCCTACTTGTGATCTCTCTCTCTCTCAAATAAATAAAATCTTTTTAAAAATAAAAAAATAAAGTGTGTCTTGTGCATTAAAAAAAAAATTGGTCTCTGATGATTTTAATTCTCCATAAATATTTTGTTTTCATGACTGTATTGATATTTCACTAATTCTTTACATCCATTTTTAGCCTTTGGCTTCTGTGAGTATAAGGAACCTGAGTCTACCCTCCGTGCACTCAGGTTATTGCATGACCTGCAGATTGGAGAAAAGAAGCTCCTTGTTAAAGTTGATGCAAAGACAAAGGCACAACTAGATGAATGGAAAGCAAAGAAGAAAGCATCTAATGGGGTATGTTTCTACAGTGTTATCTTTTCTAGGCCAACTGTGTTCTTCCAGTGTAAATGCTTCTTATAAGTGAATGTGCTATGGGGATTCACAAGATCCTCCTCATCATAATATGTCCTTGTGGCTAAAATGCAGGAGGGCATTTTTATAGCTGATAGTTATTTTAAATCTTTCGTCTACCCATAGTGGGTGGATGACTGTTGGTTTGCTTGTTCCAGATTGGTATGAAGGTATAGTGAGGGAGGCTGGACAAGGTAATACTTGCCAGAGAAAACACTGGTACACAGTATTCCAAACAGAGCTAATTCATTAAGGTAGCTTTGTAAGTAAGTACAACAAAATGCATTTCAACCTACACATAAATTTTAAATTAGTTACCTTTTAAAAGTTCACAAGTTCTGGGGTGCCTGGGTGGTTGAGTCAGTTGAGTGTTAGACTCTTAATCTCAGGTGGTCTCGAGCTCAGGGTCATGAGTTCAAACCCCATGCTGTGCTCAGTGCTGGGCATGGAGCCTACTTAAAAAAAAGTATGCAGGTTCTAAAATAAATGAAAATAAGCTTTATTACTTTCCTTAGGTTGGTGACCATATTAAGTGAAGATAAAATAAATTTTTATATGTTATGTTGTAATGTATGTATCATTACCCCTTTTCAACAAAACAAAAAAATAACTAAAGCCTGGGTGTATTTCCTATTTCCTTTTGGAACCACAAGCTTGATTGGATTTAAAGTAGGTTTATTGTTACTTTCTTGTTTCTGCAAAAACAAAAAATCCTTTTTGCTGCTTTCAGGTTTTAGCTGTCATTCAAAACAGTTTTTTTGGTATTACCCCTCCCTCCTTTACAAAAACATTGTATATTCTTTGTTAAAAACTCAGAAAGCAAACTATGAAGAAGATATTAAATACCATTTGTAATTCCATCCTCGTTAAGAACCGCTGTAGATGTTTTTGTTGCCTATTTTTCCAAAGATTTTTCTCTGTATGAATATATTTTTTAATTGGAATATATGAATTTGTTTTTCTTTCATAAATACAGGATTCAGTTCTTAGTATTCTATAATTAGCTTTTTTTACTTGTATATTTTTTGTACTTTTAAGAATTTTTTTTTTTTTTAAAGATTTTATTTATTTGACAGAGTGAAACACAGCAAGAGAGGGAACACAAGCAGAGGGAATGGTAGCGGGAGAAGCAGGCTTTCCGCTGAGCAGGGAGCCCGATGCGGGGCTCGATCCCAGAGCACTGGGATCATGACCTGGGCCAAAGGCAGACGCTTAACGACTGAGCCACCCAGGTGCCCCTGTACTTTTAAGAATTTAAGATTTTATTTATTTATTTGACCGAGAGAGAGATCACAAGTAGGTAGAGAGAGGGAGGGAAGCAGGTTCCCTGCTGAGCAGAAAGCCCGATGCCAGGCTTGATCCCAGGACCCTTAGATCAGGACCTGAGCCGAAGGCAGAGGCTTTAACCCACTGAGCCACCCAGACACTCCTGTGGTTTTAATAATATTTTAACTGATTCTCTGCATTTCGTTTTCTCTCATCTATTATAGCACTGACTATATTTCTTTTTTCTTCTTTTTTAAAGGATTTTATTTATTTGACAGAGACACATTAGAGAGGGAACACAAGCAGGGGGAGGTAGAGAGGGAGAAGTAGTCTTCCCATCTAGCTGGGAGCCCAAGCAGGGATCCCGATGCAAGGCTTGATCCCAGTAGTCTGGGATCATGACCTGAGCTGAAGGCAGACGCTTAACGACTGAGCCACCCAGGTGCCCCACTGCCTATATTTCTAAAACAGAAGTATAATTTTATTGCTCCACTTTTCATGGATCCTTAATGATTTTGAATTTCTTAGAGTATAAAGGCCATATTCTTAGCATGGCATTCAAGGCTTGTTCAGTCTACCTTTGTGGTCTCTCTCATTAGTCCTTCTGCATGTGTCAGTCATGTATCCCTACAAACTTCCTTCGTTCTTTGCTGATATCTCATGTCTTTGTTGCCCACTCAAGCGCCCTGTTGCAGTTCTATGTGTATAGTTCTAATAGTGTTATTTGATTCAAGTAGCCTTCATCAATCCTACCTTTCATTTCTCTCAGGCAGAATTAATTTCTCTCTTTCTGCTTATGTTCTCAGGTTTTACTGCTGTTAGGTCATTGCTTTGTAACATATATTGTTGGTATCTGTCTGTCTCTCACACCCCTATACCCTGCTTTATTTCCGTATCTCTGATTACAAGATAGAAAGGGCAATAAGTTCATAGGCTGCGTCTCTTCCTCTTGTACCTGCACAGAATGTAAGACAGTATCTTGCCCATAGCAAGAATGGAATGATCCTTTATTAACAGTTGTAGTTACATTGTTCATCTCATGATCTTACTTTCTTTACCTAGCTCTCTAAAGAAATAATAAAATGCAATTTCTCTGTAGTATAAATTGTATCTCAAATGAGCAATATTGCCTGTCACATCAAAAAAACAATGGTCTGAAATAAGACTTTTCAGATTTTCCTTGCAGTGATAACTGAATTATTTAAACTGAAGCATGGAATTAATGTTTTCACAGTTTTTATGTAATTCCGAGTCTTTTTCCCTCCTATTGTTTAATCATCAGCTGATGAGGTGGTTTGATTTGTAACATTGCAAATAGTGTACTTTGAACCTGATGTAAATGACTTTACTATATATGTAAATAAGGAAACGTACAATTGTGTGAGTTTAATTTGTAATCACTATTAGTGGAACTCAATTTAAATCTGTGTATATCTTCAAAACTGGAACTGGAGCTACCTCCAGTAAAAACAGAACAATTATTTCAGAAAAGATGAAATTTAAAAGATTAACAGACATGACTTCTGGGTGTACTTGGCATGGTACCCAGAGATACTTGAAGCCACAAGACAAACATGGTGTAGTCTGCTGGTATGTCCACTTAACTTAATATTGGTAAAAAGAAAAACTTGAGCAATTCTATGAGATAAAATTTTTTTTTCAAATAACTTAAGCAAATATAACTATTGTGGATTAGATGACAGATTTGTCAGGATTTTTCAAGAGAAAATATGAGAGGGTATTGTTTTTTCTTCTTGATTGTTGACTGTTGGGAGAAGTCTAGGAAACAGTGACCTAAGATGGATGATGTGAGCAGAGACCTCCAGGAGCTTGTGTGGTGCTTGAGTCTGGCATTTTCCTGACTGTCAGCCAGAACACAGAACACAAGTAGTTGTGTAATTCTCTTTGACTAAAAAAGAAACACAGACTTTTCCTTCTATATCTGATTATTTTTGGTTTTCTTACATTAGCAATTGGTGAAGAGACTTGGGCTAATAAGCTTTCCTTCTAAAAATGTACAATTTCCCTATGGATCAAGGGGGCGGGCAGTAGTTATTCAGAAGGTGATGTGAATTCCTTCATTCCAAATGCTTTATTTCTAATTTAGTTAAGACTAGCTATACTAATACTTACATTTAATTTAGGATGGTGGTGGTAGGGAATTTGGGTACTTCTGAGTATTTTAAATGACTAGGCCTTCAGATTTATATAATCCCACTTTTTCTGTTTTTTTTTTTTGTTTTTTTTTTTTTAAGATTTTATTTATCTGACAGAGATCACAAGTAGGCAGAGAGGCAAGCAGAGAGAGCGGAGAAGCAGGCTCCCTGCTGAGCAGAGAGCCTGATATGGGGCTCCATCCCAGGACTCTGGGATCATGACCTGAGCCAAAGGCAGAGAGGATTAACCCTCTGAGCCACCAGGCGCCCCTTTCTGTTTGCTTTTAATAATTTTATTTATTTGAGATAGCATGGGCACGTACACGTGGTAGGGTAGGGGCAGAAGGAGAAGCAGACACCCCACTGAACAGGGAGCCTGTCACAGGGCTCTGTCCCAGGACCCTGAGGTCATGACCTGAGCCACCCAGGCACCCCACCCCACTTCTGCCTTTATACTTAGAGAAGCATGGAGATGTTGAGGGTTTACAGAAAGGAATTTAGCATGTAGGGAAAATGCTAAAGACAGACTTGACGCTCTCTCATAAAGTATATTTTCATAGTAAAGAAATTAGATAACAATAGCTGAGGGTCTGGGTTGAATTGCCCCATGTATGTCTTAGGACCTAAGTTTCAGTGGCAAGTTAATGTCAGGTTAATTTTTTCATTTAAAACCTGTGGAGAAGCATAGTATTTATTACTGAAGGGATTTTAGTAAAAGCTGCACAAAGACCTTCTTGGGATATATTATTGATTTACAGTAAAAACACATCATCATGATTATAGTTTATAATGTTTTTGGTAAATAATTTCAACAGATATTTACAGTCCTTGGGCAAAGCTTCTTGTTTTTATCCAAGATACCAAGTAGAAAATTGGCAGAAGATTGGATAAAGGGGTGCCTGGGTGGGTCAGTTGGTTAAGTGTCTGACTCTTGTTCTCAGGGAAATAAGTTCGCTTTGGGCTCCATGCTTAGCGTGGAGCTTACTTTTTTTTTTTCTTTTTTAAGATTTTATTTATTTATTTGACAGAAAAAGACGGGAGAGGGAACACAAGCAGGGGGAGTGGGAGAGGGAGAAGCAGGCTTTCTGCTGAGCAGGGAGTCCGATGCAGGGCTTGATCACAGGATCATGACCTGAGCTGAAGGTACATGCTTAATGACTGAGTCAGCCAGGCGCCCCTCCCACCTCCTTTTTAAGATTTTATTTATTTATTTGACAGAGAAAGACATAAGGAGAGAGGGAGTGGGGCTTAGTTTAAAGATTTTTTTTTTTTATTTACTTGACAGAGCGAGATAACACAAGTAGGCAGAGAGGCAGTCAGAGAGAGAAAGGGGGAAGCAGGCTCCCCGCTGAGCAGAGAGCCCGATGCGGGGCTCGATCCTAGGACCCTGAGATCATGACTTGAGCCAAAGGCAGAGGCTTTACCCTACTGAGCCACCCAGGCACCCCTGGAGCTTACTTTAAAAAAGGAAAATTAGATCTAGAGGCAGGTTTGAGAAAGTAGGGAACTCAGAGTAGTTAGTTTTAAAATACCACACATTATGACTTGACTTGAAGTTATCTGTAGCATAAATGCTTATCGTATTTGCTAAATCCTTCAGAGTGAGGTTATTTCTTTTTCCAATATCAAATTATTTTTGTCTTCTAGCATAGTATCTTGCACACACACACAGTAGACTCTTAAGAATTTGTTGAGCCAGGGATGCATGGCTGGCTCAGTAGAACACGCAGCTCTTGATCTCATGATCTCAAGGTTGTAAGTTTGAGCCCCATGTTGGGTGTAGCGATTACTTCTATTTACTTATTTGACAGAGAGAGAGCACAAGTGGGGAGGAGGGGCAGAGGGAGAGGGAGAACGGAATCCCCACTGAGCAGGGAGCCCGATGCTGGGCTCAGTCCCAAGACCCTGGGATTATGACCTGACTAGAAGGCAGACACTTAACTGAGCCACCAAGGCAACTCAAGAAAACATTTTTAATTAAAAAAATTTTGTTGAGCAACAACAAAAAACTGAAAGCTTGGCAGATGTATTGTGTAGTATGTTAGTACTGTGGTTTAATCTCCCTGTAAATGATAATGGGTCAGAATATTAACTATTAAAGGAAAAAAGGAAAAGGAAATGATAAAATATCAGTATCTAAGAAAAATCAGTAAATGAAATATAGTTTTGTGAAATTAAGAACAAAACCAAGTCTGCATTTAATAGGATAATGCAGATGTTTTAGAGAAAAAATGTTTTGTGTACTAGCTTGTTTTAGAATGATTTTCTTCTTTCTTTTTTTTGGATTTCTTTTTCCTCTTCACTTCCCTGAACTTGCCTTGATTTTTTTTTTTTTTAAAGACTGCAAGGCCAGAAACTGTCACTAATGATGATGAAGAAGCCTTAGATGAAGAAACAAAGAGAAGAGATCAGATGATCAAAGGGGCCATTGAAGTTTTAATACGAGAATACTCCAGTGAGCTCAATGCCCCCTCACAAGAATCTGACTCTCACCCCAGAAAGAAGAAGAAAGAGAAGAAGGAGGACGTATGTGTTACTGATTTCTGACAATAGTCATTTTTACGGTTTACTTTTTATGGTGTCACTTTTGTGCTTTCATTGCATTGCAACTTTCAAGGGGAAAATGACCAAACCTAATTTGACCATGTTTTATCAAACTTACTTTTTTCACCAAAATGTTTGTTTTATATATTTGAAATATTCTGCCATGGATGCTTGTATTTATCTGTAGATTCAAATTACATAAGGAAAAAAACCCTTGACTCATGAAGTAGATGCTTATATTAAGGGACAAAGCAAGATTTGTTTTTGTTTTGGTTTTTTTGGCTACGAAGGGGCCTGCTTTGTGTTTTGCTTTACTCCCGGATATTGTTCTATCCCTGCTCCAAGCAGGACACCAGATATCCTTCACTGAAGATCTTCACCCGTTCTTTAATTCTTGCCACCTTTCCTTCTAAACCACATCTCATTCCCCTCTGTGGACAGTACTGCAGTTGAACTTCTAATTGGAAGGTGGTTGAAGAGTAGGACAAGATGAAACACTCCTCCCCAGTGTATTATATTTTATTACTCTTTGCCAGCCTAAGCTAATTGAATAGTAGAGAGTTCAGGTTTAAAAGAAGTTTTTTTTTTTTTTTTTTAAGATTTATTTATTTGAGAGAGAGAGAGAGAGAATATGAAGGGGAGGGGCAGGGAGAGAGAATCTCAAGCAGATTCCTTCCCTAGCTTGGAGCCTGAAGCAAGGTTTGCCTAAGCTAAAACCAAGAGTTGGACGCTTAACCAACTGTGCTTCCCAGGCACCCCAAAAGTGTTTGGGTTTTTTTTTTTTACATTCATTTCTTTTGGGTGAATTTAGAGAAATTATGGGGAGTATTTTTTTTTTTTTTTTTATGGGGAGTATTCTTTAAGAATATTGGGTGTATGTTTTGTGCACGGATTGTATGTGACATGAAAAAATACCATGAAACATATGTTGTGGTTTTTAGGCTATCTTCAATTTGCTTTGTGGCCAAATACATTTTTATTACTTGGCTTGTTTTTCCTCATGTGGTTATAAAGTCCTGTATAGTAAAATTCCAGTCATTGGGAATGGGAATTGGTAGTCTATTAGGTGTAGGGTAATTGAGGTTTGTAGAGCTCGTTCTTCCTCCTCAGCATTAACAAGAAAGAAGAAAATAGCTAGAATATTTGATATGGGTTTGGAGGAGAGGATCAAAGAGCTCCTGCTCAATAGCAGGAATTATGGGTAAATTTTGTTGGTGTGATTGTTTCCAGGGGATAAAGGAAAAAGTCCTGCTAGTGTGAGACTTTCTTTATTCCATTGCCTGGGGGAGTTGGAGGGTGAGGAGGTGGGGTGGTGGGTGACAGGAGGGTTTAAAGAGAGTAAGTGAAATCTTTTTTATTAAGTAATTTGAAATCAAGAAAATGCCACAGAAATCTTACATTGCTTACGTTATAAACATACAGTGAGTTGTGCAGAGTAATGAAAACTCTTGCTCTTTTTTAAATCTTTGTGGATTTTTCCGCAGATTTTTCGCAGATTTCCGGTGGCCCCACTGATCCCTTACCCACTCATCACTAAGGTTCGTTTACATTATAAGACATTGACAATAACTGTTTATTGCTAATGGACAGGCTTGTGATTCTTTTTCATCTGATTTCTCACTATTTAACTCAGATCACTAGTTTCTTATGCTATATAGTTTTACTTCTATTGTTTTTGTAAAATGGTACAGATTATGTTTTAGTATCTTTGTATTGATGTGGATTAATCTTTAATGCATTCTCTCCTATTCTATCTTTTTTAGGAGGATATAAATGCTATAGAAATGGAAGAAGACAAAAGAGATCTGATATCCCGAGAGATCAGCAAATTCAGAGACACACACAAGGTAGTATTCTTATTTTTTTACTTGATACCAATCTAGACTTTTTACAGAACCCAAAGCAAACAGACAAAAAGAAAGAAAAAATCAACCTTACATTAGAATATAATTTTAAGTGCTTTTTATAGGTTAATTAATATTTAGATAGAGACAAAGAAACAGAAGAACAATACCATATTAAAGTGGTCCTGGACATATTGTACTTAGTTTTTCAGTTACTGACTACTCTGCAGTCATCTCACTTTAATATGAAAAAAGTTAATTTTATTTTTAGATTTTAACATAAACATCAAGGTCAGATTTAAATTAGAATCAGTGGGGCAGCAGGATAACCTACACTGTAGTTTATTTCTGGGGCAGTTATTTAATTTAATCTTAGGAAAATCTTTTCTTTAGAGCTGAGATTAAAATTTAAGATATATATTTGTGTAGATTTAAGTTGAGAGGGGGAGATTTTAAAAAGTAGGTCAGTGGTTACCAGACTTACCAAATTTTAGATGCATGGAAGAACTGTAAATTCCCATAAAGCTAATCTATTCATTGACCCCCACCATTATGATAGAGATCATATGGTGACTAATGCAAGATGAAACTCTCAGCTTGGAAAGTAACAAGGAATAGGATGTAAGTATGAGCTTCTGTTTTTTATTATATTTATGGATGCCCCCTCAGAAAAATATGCAAAGGGGTAACTGGCTTGGAAATGGGTATTTGTGCATAGTAAATCCCACTCACGAGTTTTGCCTATTGAAAGCTTCTCTCAATGACAGTGCATCTGTGAATGTTCGCTGGTGTTGAAGGTGATGCTTATGAACGGTAAAATGCAAACACAGCATGAAATGTATTTTGATGTTAGAGATAATAAGATGTGACTGGTTTTTATTCTTAACGACTGAGTGATCTTCAACTCAGTGAAATGTTGTGTTCGTTTTTTCTTTATTCAATCTTACTTTTTCTTATTGCTTTCAAAATCCCAAGTTGACAGTGCCATTGAATCAGTGCTGCTGTACACTTACCATCCAGATGCCCAGCCCTAGCTCATATACACAGTGCTTTTTCAGGAATTAAGTATGTCTAAAAGCACAAATATAATTTCCCCAAATTAATTTTGAGTTTAAAAGGTAGTCTGTGGGAAGTCCTTTTCGAGGAATACTTTTGGTTAGGTTTAATACTCAAATTCAGGGTCTGAGTAAGCTTGAAAATGGTATACAGTTGTGTGTGTGGTTTACCCCCTTGTTGTTATTTGTTAAACCCTGTCATGTCATTGGTAAAGTATGAGAAAATTGTGTTTTTAAAAAAAAAAAATTCAAAAGATAATTGCTTCAGGGTTTGAGAAGCTGTCAGGCATTTGACTGCCTTAGACTCACTTCACTATGGGGAGGGGGGATGTTTTTTCCAAAATGCATTTTTAAAAAAGATAAAGATGAAAATGAAAAAGAGTTCTTTTTGTTGGGTGGTATGGTTAAAGTGAACATTTGAAACTCCAGTAACAAAAAAATGAGCTCAGTGAACCTTTGCATGTTTTGGTATGAGTTTATTAAATAACCACGGACTGTCAGGGTATCAGCGTGGCAGGGGGCGTCCATTTACAGCACGGACGAGTCTGAAGAGAGAATAAGGTAAGATTTATGATTTTTTTTTTCTGTCCTTTCCTCTTCATTATTTCATTACTTCTTGCATCTTTTTAGACTCATTTCATTTCTTTTTCTTTAGTCTTTGTCTTAAAAATATATATATGTACATATGTGTGCATCTATTTAACCGCATACATAGTCTTTTAGAAATGCATTTAGTGTGGGCCAGATTCACTCACTTGTTCATTTACTTAGAACAAAACTTTTGAAATGAGTTCTGAAACAAATTTATTATTTATATAAGTAGAACTATATACTACTATGAAATAAGTAGTACAGTGAATAAGCAAAAAGTAAAAAAGTTAAATTCTACAAAAGAAATTATTATTGGAACAGCTAAAATAAATCTGTAAGTATCTGTTATCTCAGAAATAAATATTTCTTTTTAAGTGTATGACACTGAGGTAAGTTTTATGTAGTCTAGCCTCATTTTACAATACAAATTTTTATAGTTCATTAGAACTGTTTCAGAAATTAGAATTCGCCCCTTTAAATAGCTTTCAGTTTCTGTCCTCTTTCTATCATTTCTTTTCTCTTCTCTTTGTAACCTCAGTGTATTCAGTATTGGCTTTGCCTACATTCTCCTTTGATATAGACTGGCACAGCAGCTGAATATATTGATTTCTCATGCATTAGCTTTTCTCTCATAATCTTCTATCAGTTCTCTGAGCCATGAACAAGAGAAAAAGTTTAACAGGTAAGATTGCTTTTTAAAGTTGTTTTAAATGCTTTACATGACTGAGAAAAGACAAAAGAAATGCACATTTTATTGTTGCAGTTTAAATTTCATTTCGGTGACACTAAACATGGAACCAAAGGGATAAATGTATTTTGTTTTTGTTTTGTTTTTCCTGTTTGGGTTTTTTTGTTTTGTTTTGTTTTTGTTTTTTTTTTTCCTGCGTTTGTGTAGAAACCGTGTGGTACACTGGTAATCTTGTCAGGGTACAAACTTGGTCTGACTTTGTTATTTGGTTTATTTGTGAACCATGTACTTGCTCTTCCTCCCAGAAACATAGCTTGTAGGCAAGGTTAATCCAGTGTTGGCGATCCATGTCCTAGCACAGCATCTGTAAGTTCATATGCAATCGTTCCTTCCAAGGATGGATTTATCACTGTTGATATATTTTTATTGTCTTATAGGCATAATGGGCATAAATATGTTGCTTTTAAAATTAAGTGAAATGAGAATATTACAGTTATGTACATTTTTGCTTGAAGTGAGTGATTTTCAAACTTTTTGTATTTGGTGGGCTGTCCATCTTGTAATGGTGGGAGTAAACATTTCCATTTAGATAATAGGGCAAATATTGGCTGAATTCAGCTTATCTTTTGGAGGGTGGGCAAACAAATGGGTAGAAGATTATTTAGTTGTATTACAGCAACCTGACTCTCCTCCCCCACCTCCCCTTGGAAATCATCAAGTAGTAACCTGTAGGTAATGGGAAGTCTGGGGTTATATTTAGTATCAATAGTAAATCAGTAGTCACACTGATTTACAGAAAATTCATAATGAGGGGAATTACATTTTAGCTAAGTTGATTGTATTTGTAGAAATTACTTCTAATCACCACATTCCTCATGGTCATTTAGTTGTTACATAATCATTGAGTGGCCAACCACACTTGACACAATCTCCCAGCATCCAAGATTGGAGATTCCTGGTCTGTGTAGAGTATATGGGTTTGCACGCAATCTATTTATTAGTCTTGTGATTGCTTCAGTTTAATTTGTCAAATAAAACCACAAGTACTTAATATTAAAGTGCCAGTGGTTTGGTTGTTTTTGTTCCTTATTTTGGGCATTGCGCCGGGAAATATCTGAATATTGGAGCCATGGAGTTAACTCTAAAAGTACTTTTATTGGTTTCTAGAAACTGGAAGAAGAGAAAGGCAAAAAGGAGAAAGAAAGACAGGAAATTGAGAAAGAACGGAGAGAAAGAGAGAGGGAGCGTGAAAGGGAACGAGAAAGGCGAGAACGGGAACGAGAAAGGGAAAGAGAACGTGAACGAGAAAAAGAGAAGGAACGGGAGCGGGAACGAGAACGAGATAGGGATCGTGACCGGACAAAAGAGAGAGACCGGGACCGGGACCGCGAGAGAGACCGGGACCGTGATCGGGAAAGGAGCTCGGATCGGAATAAGGATCGGAGTCGATCAAGGTAAGGCTTGGTGGAAGTTACTGCTTGCTGGTGCTTTAGTATAACTGCGAGTTGGGCACACTCTGCACTGTTTATATTTGTGAGGAGAGAACTTCCTCAGCCACAGTTGGGTAGCAGTTTTCAACTTCAGGGTTAATTTCTATATGAAGCTACTTTATACACAGACCCAGAACACAGCCACTATCCACCCAGTGTTCTGGGCAGACATGATTCCCTCTTTTCTCCCTGGGTTGTTGGGCATCTTTTCTATTTACCATTTCATTGAGGTCCTGCATCCTAGGAGATCATCTCTAGCACCCCTGCTTTTAGCCACTTGTCTTTACTTGGTCCTATAGCCCACTGTATGGCCACAACTCACCTTCTCGCTCTCAATTTAGGACTCCTCGTAATTTTACCTTGTTTTTAGCTTAAGTTTTTTCTTAATTATATTGAATTTGTTTGATGAACCATCTCAAATTCTTTAGGAAGGAGTAAAGCAAAAATGAACAAAGGAAGAAAGTGGGGAGAGAAGAAAAGCTCACCAAACTGGTTTTCAGATAATACATTTCTGCGTTGCAAATTTTTACCTGATTGTAGCTGAAAGGAGGTCCTCTTTTATGTAGTCCCATCAGTTGCTGGAACTAGAAATCCAGTGTCTTTAATCTTTAGTGGGCATTAAAATCCTTCCCTTCCTTCCTCTCCTGGAATAACCATTATCCTCTTGAGTAATCATTATCAAGAATTTGACATATATACGATCAGTGTATATATGCTTTTACTATAGATATGAATCTATAAACACTATATTGTATTTAATTAGATCCATGGCATCATACTACATATATTCTGCAATTTGGTTTTATACTCTCAATTAAGTATTTGAGAATTTTTTGTTGCCAGTAGTGTAGTTTTAATTTATCCATGCAGCATGCCAAAATGCTTTTTTCTCCACACCTTTGCCAACACCTTTATTCCTTGAACATTAGTGAAGTAGGCTGTCTTTTCACATGTTTGTCAGTCCTTTGTATTTCTTACATCCAGATGTGTTTGTTTTCTGAGATACCGATAAGCATTAACAATTTAAAATGCAATTCAGAATTTGAGACTAGAGTTCTATTATGTCATCCTGATAAATATAGAGGAGTTACAGTTCTGCAGAAATCAAGTGCTAAATTCTGGCCTAGGAGTTTGTATATTATTTTGTAGTATATGTTGTCCTCCTTTTCCTTGGTTTATAAAGGAAAACAAAGATTGACAGATTTTTAAAATCTTTTGTTCATATAGAGAAAAAAGCAGAGATCGTGAAAGGGAACGGGAGCGAGAAAGAGAGAGAGAGAGAGAACGAGAACGAGAAAGAGAACGAGAGCGAGAGAGAGAACGAGAAAGGGAACGGGAACGAGAGAGAGAGAAAGACAAGAAGCGTGACCGAGAAGAGGATGAAGAAGATGCTTATGAACGAAGGAAACTTGAAAGAAAACTCCGAGAGAAAGAAGCTGCTTACCAAGAGGTAAATTGAGGAAATGGTTTTATTCTTTATTATTTTTAAAGATTTTATTTATTTGACAGAGAGGGAATAAGAGAGAGCATAAGAGTGGGGAGGGTCGGAGAAGCAGACTTCCTGCTGAGCAGGGAGCCTGAGGTGGGATTTGATCCAGGAACTCCCAAGATCATCACCTGAGCTAAATTTAGGCAGTCACCTAACCAACTGAGCCATCCAGGCACCCCTCTTCTTTTTTTTATTTGAGAGAGCATGCACCCATATGCGCAAAGGGAGAGGGTGAGGGAATGAGTATCCAGCAGACTCCCGCTGATCATGGCGCCCAACACACGGGGCTCTGTCTCACAACCCTGAGATCATGACCTGAGCCAAAACCAAGAGCTGGGCACTTAACTGAGCTGGGCAAGTGAGCCGCCCAGATACCCCAAGAAATGCTTTTATTCTTAAAGCTTGCTACTCAGTAGGTTAGTGATAAATTTTAGAGCGCTTTGCATACATTTGTATTATTAAATTTGACAATTTCTTTTTTAGCGCCTTAAAAATTGGGAAATCCGAGAACGGAAGAAAACCCGGGAGTATGAGAAAGAGGCAGAAAGAGAAGAAGAAAGAAGAAGAGAAATGGTAATATTCTAGGTTACCAATCAGTGATTTTTTAGATAAAAATCAGGTCAAATTCTCGACCATTAACTAGATTAGAGGTAACTTTGTCATTAAGATGTATGAATTCTCAAGACAATTAAATTTGGGGGTGGCGGGACAAAGGAAGAGGGAGAGAGAGAATCCCAAGCAGGCTCCACACCCAGTGAGGCTCCATCTCACGACCCTGAGATTGCCAGTTGCATCAAAATCAAGCGTCTAGACACCCAACTGGCTAAGTCACCCAAGCTACCCTAGATAATTTAATTTTTACATATTTCAAGTAATCTTCAGACAATTCTAGTACACTAAAATCTTTTTTTACTCTTAATTTTCACATTTTTGCTGCCTATAAACAAAATTATCTTTTGGCGTACCATTGAAGTAAGTTTGCCAGAGTAATACATAAAATGAGACTTTATAAAACATTCTTTGATTAAGAGTCTGTAACATTTTGAATTTGAAGAGGCATCAATAGATATGGCTCTGTTTTAGTGTGGCACATGTGGATGAAGAGAATAGTGTGAGAATACCTCTTTTTTGTTTTTCATGTTTTTATTTAAATTCCACTTAATTAACATACAGTGTAAAGACCCGTTTTCATAAATCACAATTACTGTCTTCAGTATATGATATTTATAATTATAGTTGTTCCTTATGCTACCTTTTAACTACATGACAATCATAAAAGTGAACCTTGTTTTCTGCGTTTACACTCTTTGATAAAGTGTAATAGTGAAACCATTGGCATAGGTTGTTACTAAGAAGAATGACAGAAAGATTTTAGCATAGTATTTGCTTGAGTACTATGTTCCATGTGTTCTGTATTTGCCAGACTTTCATGAAGAGTTACTTTATCTCCAGTTTGGAGGTTATTCTTCTAAAAACTTCACTGATGTTAGGAATCTTCAAATAGCTTTTGAACAGAAGACAGAGGGAGTTTTTGTATGTAACCAAAAGAGGGTGCATGCAGCAACTAGATAGATAGTATGGATTTTCTGTATAGTAGATCTATAATGCCATAGAATTATTGGCAGTAATTTCAACTCCCCTGAATTGTAGCTCCCGTTGTAAAATTTCTTTTTCATCCCTAGGTTAGAAAATAGGAAGAGAATCATATAATGAGAAACGATTATTTGAAGTTGTTCGCCATGAACAACATGGTGGGATAGATTTGAAGTGATTCTGCTTTTTACAAGCAAATCTGAAATCTTTATAGAGAAAATTTTCCTATTATTTTTGTTTGAGAGCTTTAAAAAAGTTGCAGTTAGAAAACCAGTTACTTGCTTATTTTATAAAAATACTCAAGTAACAGAAATAAATGATGTAAAAAGTGAAGGTTTCTACTCCTCAAGACTGGTAATTAATTTATGTTTATATTTTAGTATGTATCTCATGGACCTTCCCGTGTTTTATTTAAATATTTCTAAGTTTTGCATTCCTACTTAACAAATCTGCTTTCGTTCACATTTTGAGTGTGGGTTATATCACAGCCTTGTTGCTTGTGCTGGGTAGTGGGCATACAGGAGTAACTAAATGCTTCTAACTTTAAAATAACTAGTTGGCATTGTCAGAGAGAGAGGTAGTTACTGTAGTGTGTGAATATTTAAGGTATGATAAAGGTGTGTTCACAGTATTTGGGGAGTGCAGAGAAAGCTCTGGGGATGAGAATTGGTGATGGATAGATGGTTAGATTAAAGGAGTCTTCACAGAGGTAACAATTGAACATTGCAGTGTATTAAAATTTTACTGTAGTCTAAATAAATTTTTACTATATTCAGAAACTTTTCTTTGTATATAGATATAATAGTTGATAGCGTAAGAGTAGGTAGGGATATAGAGTACAAGTAATTATTTTTATGTATTGCATATTTGTGTGTAATTGTTAGCTATAAGTGATATTAAATATAATAGTTTTATTTGAAATTCCAAAAATAATAGTAATAGAGTCCTATACTTTCATGATTTGTGTACCCAAAGTGAGATTGATGCATGAGCGTGACTTGACTTTTCAGTTCTTTATTTTGTAAATACTATTTTCTCCTAGCATTATCTATCTACAAATGAAATGTAAAATATTTTTGTTGAGTTAATAGATTCAATAAAATAACTTTCAGTTTTGTTTCTTGGTATGCTCAGGTTTCATTACTGTACTTTGAAGATTATATCCAGAGAGGAAATACTCTATGTGTGTTTGTTTTTTTTTTGTTTTTTTTTTTTGCATAGATAAGTTATAAATCTGGCTTGTTTTATGACTAAAAGATAAAATATATCTAATGCTATTTAATATACAAAGTACATGAGAGTTACAAAATTCAAATAGTATGGATAAGAAACACCTATCTCCAGGAAAGGAAGGGATAGTCTACCGGACTTTTATGTTAATTTTGCACACTTTGTCTTTTATTTCCTGAAAGGCAAAAGAAGCCAAAAGACTGAAAGAATTCTTAGAAGATTATGATGATGATAGAGATGATCCCAAATATTACAGGTAAAGAAGCCTTGATTTATAAGTTCATACTTTCAGTATTTTATTAGCTATATTTTCCCTACCAGAAGGTGCAAGTTTGGAGTAAGAAAGAAAATCCTCATGTTCTACCTTGTAATTACCTCCATATTTGATACACTGTTTTTGGGAGTGTGGGGGGGTTGAGGGGAGAGACTGTTGGAAAGGGTTCAACAATTCTATCTTTTGTGGGGTGGTGGTCCATATAATGGTATTAAAACTCATTCTTCTCATGCGTTTTATAGGGGTCCAATTTTTTATTTTTATTTTTTTAATTATTATTATTTTTTAAGATTTTATTTATTTATTTGACAGAGAGAGATCACAAGTAGGCAGAGAAGCAGGCAACGGGGAGGAAGCAGGCTCCCCACTGAGCAGAGAGCCCGATGTGGGGCTCGATCCCCGGACCCTGAGATCATGACCTGAGCCGAAGGCAGAGGCTTTAACAAACCACTGAGCCACCCAGGCGCCCCTAGAGGTCCAATTTTTATAGCAAGTTATAACTAGTCTTGATAACTATTTAAGGTGGTCTAAAAATTTTTGCATTCAAGGACTTCAGGAATGTTGCAAAGCAAACCCAAGGCCATCCCATCCCCTGCCCTGTTGATATATTATTGTAACATGAGAGATGTAAAGCCTGCCTTCCCTCATGTCTTTGTTCCCATGGCATTTCAAAACTACTCTTTTTGTAGCACTATGGCACTTTGGTAAAATTGTTGGCTCTGTTCTGCTTCCTTCATTCTAAACTATAATTTCTGTGAGGATATGGGCAATATTTTGATTTTTCTTTTTAACTTTATGTACTGACATGAGCCAGGACATGTAGTGAAGGCATTTAGTATATAATTTTAATACACTTTACCCCCACATAATTAAAACATTGGAATTAGCAACTTCAAAAGCATGCCAAGGTTTTGAGTTTGTCAAAAATGAAAAAAAAAAACAAACTCGGTAAAATTATTGAATCATAAAATCAGTAGTACATAATTTGAATGTTCTGAGATTGCTGCTGGCTAGAGGAATCTCTGCTTTCTGTTGATTATACACTACTTCCTTCAAGGATTTTTTCCATAAGAGAAAGAATTGATATAAATTGAAGATAGAGAACTGTTCTTAGTGGTATTATTACTTCTTGTAGTAGTTTTTCACAACTTGACATCCAAGAAACAGATTGTTGGGCTTTCCCTGTGGAACGAGTACAAAAGGAGAGCTTTCTTTCATCAAAGAACTGTCTTCTACTTGTTTTAGACACTTAGAATGACTTGAGAATGAGGCATGGTGGTAAATGACAAGACCATGCTTCCTTATTAAATATTTTTGTGTGGAGAGCACACTGTCTTGGGTGTTCTCAGATATAGAACTGTAAGACATGGTTCATTTTCTCAATGCGCAGTTTTTAGTTTTGAAAGAAGGTACTTGGGAGATATTAGGTGTTGTAATAGTTGACCTGAGTATCAAGGCCTGTTACAATTTACTTTTTCAGAGGAAGTGCTCTTCAGAAAAGGTTGCGTGATAGAGAAAAGGAAATGGAAGCAGATGAACGGGATAGGAAGAGAGAGAAGGAAGAGCTAGAGGAAATCAGGCAGCGCCTTCTGGCTGAAGGGCATCCGGATCCAGACGCAGAACTCCAGAGGGTGAGTTAACCGTAATGTCCACAACAGTGTTCTCATAAGGGAAATGCAGTTTATGCTCCACGGATCTTGCTTTTTGGGGAGGATATTAGTAGTTTTTTAAATTTTATTATGCAGATCACCAGTCTTAGTTGATTTACAGCTTTAATTATTCTAAACATCTTTCTTTGTCTTATTCCTTTATTTCTGTGAAATATTATCTAAGTTAAATGAATGTCATCTAATAAAACTTACCTAGAAACCTGTCCTTCTTAAACTGTGTTCTGACATTTCATGACTTTTGGGGCTACCTTAAATCTTTTTATTTCCTCAGTAAA